>CM042882.1:5019080-5719239 GCA_023653495.1 Melastoma candidum
ACAAGAACTTGACGACTGTTAAATTTGAGTAAAATATTCAAAAGGTTCTATCTAAACCTAAACATAAGAGCCCTATTTACAGAAGACCTAAAGTGGGCTAACCCTAAATCCCAATTGGCCCAAAATGGATAAAACCAAAAGTAAATTAAAAAAAAAGTCCAACTTTCTTAATTTAAAGAGTTTGGGCCGGAATCGGCTGGAACCATCTTGAATGTTCTCAAGTTCCCCCCCGAAGAGATCTGTTCTCGAGATACCTCTTCCGCTCGACCTCGAGATGAACTCTAGTCTTCTCGAGTTGACGAATCAACTCGACCACTTCAACAACGTGAAGGTGCTCCTCATCTCGAGCGCTTCTTTTGACTTGACCTCGACTCGGCCTTGCTCAATCCAACTCGCATCACTAGGTGTGAAACTTTCTCGGGGCTTGTAATCGTGTAACTAATTGGTTATAGTAGAATCTCACGGAGAGCCTCTCCGTGGACGTAGGCCAATTTGGGCCGAACCACATAAATTTGTACGTCGGACATAAAATAAAATAAAATATTGAAGCCGAGATAAAAATTGAATTATCAAATTATTCGAAATGTGGAGAAAAAAAATTTACAACATCAAGAAATAAATTGTCTATTATTGGAAGTGCAGTGAACGATATTTCGAAAGTTGAAGTTACATTGATGTTCATGAAAAAGCGAAAATATGATCAATAAAATCATGCTAAAATTCGTCTCAACATAATTGTACATGTTAACCGAGATGCACTTCCAAATAGGGCTTATAGTGGACATCGAAGTGGCAAATCTACATACAAAGTTATCTAATTATTATGTGATTAATTAACATGCCATCAAAATTATTAAAATTATTCGTATTTATCTATGTCATGTCAGCTAATTATAAGTTTAATATACATTATCTCATACTTCCGGTTGTCCTTATAGGAGATGTTAATCTCACGTGATTCAATTATCATGCTACAATAACATCGAGATGGTGGCATGATTACATTACTTTTACGGGCCCTTAACTTTTTCCTGTCGTGCATTATACACTGGAGATGAATATTCGGCTATGCGTAGATCACACTACAACTCACTTTTTGGCTATGAACCCTTATGCGAGGAGCAAAACATTATTTAAGGCGTGTATGACTTGGGTGTATTGATTATTTTATATTCACCCCAATGATTTAAAAAAAATAATGAAACAAACTCCAAAATTTGATTTTGATAGTCCCATGGTATTATTTCATGGGACAATCCCGTGGTAAAAAATTTTTAAATTTCCTTTAGAAAAGTTACCTATGGAAAAAAAAATTATTTATGATTCTTTTCATGTTAAATTTAAGAATTTACTGAAAAATATGAATATCAAAGTTCATGATAACTATTTTTTATGCTTTTTCTTTAAATTAGAAAATCAACGTGAAATTTAATCTACAAATTATTTAAAATATCGTGTGATATGAAATTATTATTATTATTATTATATATATATATATATATATATACATATATAATTTTGGTTAGTTAATTATATAAGTTAATTCCACTATTTAAAAAAAAATTGTGGGATGGCTATTATTAAAATTATTTATATAAAAACATAGTGGGGAAAATTGTATTATAAAATATTGAATACCCCTCTTTGCAAAGAATTCTCGGGAAAAAAATAATCCTAAATAATTTTAAAAACAAAATAAAATCTCTAGAAATAAAATTCTACTTCAACCTATGCTCAACATAATTTTACATGTTAACCGAGATACAAAATAATCAAATATCTAAAAAGCTTGATAAAATCAATTATATACAAAATCTTGCAAATTCCAATAGTGAACCACGATATTTAAGGCCTTCTTTATAGTGATTTTAAAAATTTTTGTTTATGAAGACCAGAAAATACTAATTCCAAATTAAAATAAATTAAACAAAATTAATAAATGTTAATGGGATTATATAGATAAAAATATAATTAATGGACTTGTTTTCGTTGATAATATAGTTACCATTAAGGGAAACGTGGTGAAAAAGGAAGTTGAATTTAGAGGGCGAATGCGAATGGCACAAAATCAGTTTTTGTGCTCCCGAAGAGTCTTGCAACACCATGTCTACCTAACTATCCACCACATGGCAAAAAAAAAAAAGCAAAATAATGACAACCCAAAGAAGGAGATTAAATATACTCATCTCTTCTTGTAAGGTGTTGTTGGATTGGCTTTCATTTGTTTGTGTTTAAGAGGGCATCTTGCCAAAAAGTTAGATGATTAGGGATATTATTGTGGTGTAATGAAGGGGTTGGTGGGACAAAAAATGAATGTAAGAGATCATTCCAAACCAGAAACTCATGACTATTCATTGGAGAGGAACCGGCCTGACTGACTCTGCTACCTTCTAAGCATCGGCATACATAACCAGTCCCCCTCTCAAGGCATCATCATTAACCAAGAAAGGGATTCAGTCGATGCTAGTAATAAACTTGTCGCAGAAAAAGAATCCCAAGGAAAACGCAAAAAAGAAAAAATAGGGGTTCTCTTGTCCTAATGGGCCCTGGCCCAACTAAAGATGAGGAGGAAACAAAAAGAGAGCGCCGTTGCCGGGGATCGAACCCGGGTCTCCCGCGTGACAGGCGGGGATACTCACCACTATACTACAACAACCATTGTGATGTTATGGGAAACACTTCTTTTATAATAAACAAAAAATGGATTCTCACTCCGTACACACACTGTGGATTTACGTTTGTATTGTTTTTTGTTTTTCTCTTCATCATACACAAGGGTGGAAAGCTGTACTCATAATCAATCTCGTGCCCATCGACCACTGTATAGTACTCCAGAAGCGTGAAGTGAACTTCACATCTCTGTCAGAAACGATCACGCTGGGTACTCCGTAAAGACGTATGATCTCTTTCACATACAATTGGCCAATTTGGCAACCGAGTAGGTTAGGCTAATTGGGATAAAGTGAGCAGACTTAGTCAACATGTCCACTATCACCCACACATAGTCGAATCCATGAGAAGTCCTTGGTAGGTTCGTTACAAAATCCATGGCGATTTCGTCCCATTTCCGTTGAAGAATTAGCAGATACTGTAATTCTCCCCTCGGTCGCTGGTGCTCAATCTTGACCCTCTGACAAGTCAAGCAGCGACTCACGTACTGAGCCACTTCTCGTTTCATTCCTGACCACCAATATTATTTCCTTATATTTTGATACATCTTTGTGACTCCGAGGTGGATACTGTAAGCACTCAGGTGCGCCTCATCCATGATTTGGGTACAAAGATCTTCCTGAGCAGGAACGCATATACGACCTTGGAAACGCAGCATGTCGTCATCAGATACGCTGAACACGTCATCCGTCTGATCACGCAACCTGGATCGTATATCTGTCAGATACTGAGCCTCACGAATCTGATCCATTAGCTCAAATCCGATAATCATGGTCGCGAGCAGGGCACCACTGCCGCCGAATCCCACTCTAATACCGATCTCGTTTACTTATTCATGCAATCGCCATTCCTCTACCTCGATGCTAGCCAGCGAGGCAGTCTTGCAACTCAGGACATCCGCCCCCACATTGGCTCTACCTAGGTGGTAAGAAATCGTGCAATCGTAATCCTTTAACAGTTCCATCCACCACATATGCCTCATGTTTAACTCATCCTGAGAGAACATATACTTCAGGCTTTTATGGTCGGTGAATATCTTGAAAGTCTCACCATACAGGTAGTGACGCCATATTTTCAAAGCAAAGACTACTGCGGCTAATTCCAAGTCATTAGTGGGGTAGTTATGCTCATGTATCTTCAACTGTCTGGAGGCATAAGCCACCACCTTCCCATGCTGCATCAGCACTGCTCCTAATCCGTGATAGGAAGCGTCGTAGTAGACCGCAAATCCTCCACTGCCACATAACAAAACCAATACTGATGCTGAAGTAAGCCGAATCTTTAGTTCTATGAAACTCTCCTCGCACTCGTGGGTCCACTCAAATGTGATACCCTTTTTCAATAGCTGGGTCAGGGGTCGAGCGATCCGAGAAAACCCCTCGATGAAACGCTTATAATACCCAGCCAAACCGAGGAAGCTTCGCATTTTAGTTACTGTCGTAGGACGAGGCCAGTTCAGAACAGCTTCAACTTTATTCAGATCTATTACAATACCCTCAGCGGATACGACATGACCCAGAAAGATAACACTGCTCATCTAGAACTCGCACATACTCAACTTAGTATACAGCTGGTTCTGTCGTAATACGTCCAAGGCTAACCTCAGGTGCTCAGCATATTCTTCCATGCTCTTAAGAATACACTAGGATATCATCTATGAACACCACCACAAACTGATCCAAATAAGGTTTGGAGATACGGTTCATCAACTCCATAAAGGCTGCTGGAGCGTTAGTTAAACCGAACGACATTACCAGAAATTCGTAGTGTCCATAACGAGTGCGGAAAGCCGTTTTCATGATATCGGAGTCTCGCACCCCAATTTGATGATACCCTGATCTCAGATCGATCTTGGAGTATACCACGGAGCCTTGAAGTTGATCAAAGAGGTCTTCAATACGTGGCAGGGGATATCTGTTCTTAATCGTAGCTTTGTTCAGCAACCGATCATCAATACACATTCGCATCGTACCATCTTTCTTCTTAACGAATAATACCGGCGCACCCCACGGAGACACACTAGTGCGGATGAATCGCTTGTCTAATAGAACCTGGAGCTGCACTTTCAATTCCTTAAGTTCAGCAAATCCCATACGATACGGAGCTTTAGAAATCGGTTCAGTTCTGGGTACAACATCAATTACAAAGTCAACCTCTCTAGACGGTGGTAACCCAGGGAGTTCCTCCGGAAATACATCCTCGTACTCCTGCACAACTGGAATGTCCCGCAGGCTCGGAAGTTCTTCTTTCAGATTAAACACCACTGCTAGAAAGGCTTCTCCCCCATCGCGTGGAATCCTTTGAGCTTCAACTGCTGCAATCAATGGAATCCCATCACCCTGGTAACTCTCTACGGCATACTGGTAAGCTGGCTGTCCTAGCACACCAAACAAGATCTCTCTCCTGATGCAGTGCACCATGGCGTGGCACTTCATCAGTCAGTTCATACCCTGTATGACATCATATCCCTTTATCTGAAAGACAATCAAATCAATCCACGATTGCAGCCAATTTACTGTTATCCAAAATCCCTGCACACAGAATTCATTGACATACTTTCCCCATTGACAGCCATACCCTGAGGGGACTACCTCCCAAGTCAATCAAGAAATCGTTCTTCTCCACAAAACTCTGAGAGATGAAGGAATGGGTGGTGCCCGTATCAAAGAGTGCCGTAGCATCCCACCCATTGACGAGAATCATACTAGTCATGGCATTGTTTGAGGGGCCTGCTCGTCCCCGACCTATGGCGTTCACACGGCCGGATCCTGATGGCTGATTACTCGAGCCTCTAGATCCGTTCCTGCCAAGCATGTTTGGGGACCCAGCAAATGAGGGACCTGCACCACCCGTCCGGCTCCCGGTCATCTGCGGACAGTGGCTCCGAATGTGGCCTCGCTTGTCACACTAAAAACAAGTGATGCCAATTGCTGGGCACGTCAATCCTCCATGGGATCGTCCGCAGCGAGAGCAGGTAGGTTAGTGGGAGGGTCGTGCACCTCGACCGTACCCACTGGGCTTAGAAACCCCACTAGAATTGGGCTTCTTGCTCTCTCCAAAGAAGCGGCTCACGCCTCTGAAGAGTCCTCCAGACCTCCTCGAAGGTTCAGCTTCTTATTTTCCTTTGCGGGCTTTCTGCTCGTCCTTCTCTCTCGGCGATTTCTCTATGATTTGAGCTCGGTGGTACAGCTCCTCAAAAGTCTGCAATAGTAGCGCCGCTAGCTTTGCCCGAATTCTCGAATTCAGGCTCATCATGTACCTGTGCGCCCTCTACTCCGGCGTCTCCACCTGACCCGGGGCATACCTCGCAAGTTCCGTGAACTTGCGCTCGTGCTCATCCCTGTTCCAGCATCTCAAACTCTCTGATCTTGTCCAGTCTCATGGCGGCCGGAAAGTATTTGTCCAAAAAGGCTTGGCGGAACTGTTCCCACACCATGCCCTAGTAGTGTGCACGGACGGCAACCATGGAAGAGGTCCACCACGGGTCGGCGCCCTCTCGAAGGTGATACTCGACCACCGCCAGTTTCTCAGCATCTTTGTACTCCAGATACTTGAAGATCATGTCCCAGTTTTGAAGGAAAGACTGGGCCTTCTCAGGCCATTCATTACCCTCATACGTTGGAGGGTTCATTTTCCCCACTTCTTTGATGATCCTCAGCCGGTGGTGGTTGGTTGGTGCCGTTCCAAGTAGGCGAGAACTCCCAGCAGCGTTGCTTCCTACGTCGTCCGCCATCTGAAGAGATTAAACTGATTCGAATTAGGATTCTCGACGCAAGCGCGGTTCACTGATGAGTTCCAAATGTTTGTTGTAGGCGTGGTTCAATCTGATGAATCCACAGCTCTCTTTATATACCAAGGTTCGTAGATCAATAATTCATAATTTATTAAAAACTGGCAAGCTCACATGCAGGATCACTATTCGCATGCTATCTGTCGGCCACATGATACACCATACACGCGATAATGTCACCTTTTCCAGACTGATAAGATTCTCCACTCACAGACGATTATTACACGCTGTATGCAGACAATACAAAATTAGTCTTGGCGACCTAGCATGTTACGCTCGAAGGCGTCCATGGCTTGTTCAAGTTCCGTTTGGGCGGCCGAAACGTTCGACAAATGGAAGTCCTGTACGTAATGGTCCATTCCAGGGATATCGTTCACCAGACGGTAGTGCATTGGTAAGGGCAGGTGGAGGTGGGTCACGTTCAGGAATGGTGAGGAATTGGGTGAGGATGTCCAGGAACTCAGCAACGGTAACGTCTGGTGCCAAGTTTTCATTAGTGGGGGCAATGTTTTGAACATCCTCAAGTTCTTCAGCTCCTGGAAGGCCTCCACCCAAGCCGTCGTTGGGGCTTGCTTTGCCTTTAAATAGCTCTGGCATACGTCCCACTCGTCGACTCCCGCCATTGTCCGCCATCCACAACCTTTGAAGCTAACTGTGAGTGTTTTCCTCAAATTTCCAAGAAATCGTGTGGTTTTAACTTGACAAACTCTCAGGCTTATTTATAGTGTATTCTCATTTCATAATTTAACCGTTAGTCGAGTCTTTTCATGTCATGGACAAGTTTATTGTTCCAGGTCACGTCTATCTATCTGCACTCTGAAAGATTCCCAAACAGTGGTCAGTGTATTCGATTTTTCTTACTTTTTTAGTTCCTATCTAGTATGGTGGATTTATTTGCGTGGTCATGGGGACCCCTCGGGTGGTTGATCCCGAGTGAGACGTTCCCTCTGGAGACGAGGACGGCCGGGTTCGTCTGCGCTGTCAACTCCAACATGCTATGTACATTTATCATTGCTCAGAGCTTCCTGTCCATGCTCTGCCACATGAAGGCAGGCATATTCTTGTTCTTCGCCGCATGGATCGTGGTCATGGGAATCTTCACCCTTTTCCTCCTCCTCTGAGACGAAGGGAGTCCCAATCGACGAGATGGTCGATAGAGTCTGGTCTCAGCACTGGTTCTGGAAGAGGTATATGACAAACGTCTATGACGACGACGACATTAGGCCATGGGACTAGTTTTCAACTGCCAGCGACAACCTCACGCTTACAAGTCATCCGGTGATCATCATTCCGGATTCCGATAAACTAGTAGTCTTTTTGCGGAGGAGAGTCAGCCTATGGCGATGGCCTGACGGCCAACGGAGGGAAGATATTAGTTGTCAAATGTACGTGACATTTTTTCCTTTTTTTTTTTATTTTCATTTATTTATTTTTAACTTTTCGAAAAAGAAAAAAATATAACAAACAAACCGAAAGACCAACGTCGTTTCTATCAGGAGAATGAATGAGAGAGGATAGAGATTCCTACCAATAAAAATTGCTTTGTTTTTTCCTTTTATTATTATTATTTTTACTTTAGGGGTTAAACATTGTTTAACTAACGAGGGCACTCGGAGATTTCCAAAATTATAATAGCAAAGCAAAAATAAATATTATCTTAATTATATTTACATTTTTATTCCTAATATATTTCCAATTATTGCATTATTACGAAACCGGAATTGAATGTATAAAATTGTTTAACAGGCATTCACTTTCTAGGTTATGCTCTATAATAGGAAATGATTCGCGGCAGTTTCACATAATCAATCTTCGGCGAAACAAGAACATCAGATGTTGATCGATAAGGTTCGTAAACCTCGTCTCTAATTCACATTTGTTCTTCCATCTTACCAGTATACCTCACATACGCGACAATGATAATGTCCACATTTGATATGTTCGCTGCATTGTTCGTTCCGCCATGTTCAACCTCAAATTTCTCGCGAGTGATATACATGATGATCTAGTATAAGACCGATAAATAGCTTGCTATTAACATTACTCTTATTTCCCTAGCACTTTTCGAAGAACGACTTTATACTTTCACCCATCAAGGCTAAGCAGATATCTTTCGCGTAATGATAAAGATGAACGTAAGATTAGCCATAAACTTTCTGGAGTAGCATCATAAAATGGACAAAGAAATGGTAAAACAACGCTAGCACACTCCCAATCTTCATAACTAGGCAACCCCTTCAACTTACTAAGTTCATCCACAAACCCGTATTTCCTTATCTCAATTTAACTCCAAAACTTTCGATAATTTTAAAGCATCATCCAACATCATATAAATGGGATACCATCGGGTTTCGACATCTAAACATTTGAGACCCTTCTGCTTAAACATATTTCGTAAATTCAAAAAGTCGAGAGGGGGAAGACCTACTTACTCAGCTGCATATGAAATTCTTTCGGTTGGGGTCATTTCTATAAGTATTGCGACAGGGAGCCAAATTCTGGTTGTACGGTAGCCATAAACCGTCCGATTCCCACATGTCCAAATAGTAATGGTAAAATTTCCAGTTTTAGTACAAGAAGAATCTTTTTATGGCGGAAATGTAATGTTTAATTTAATTATTTTTTTATTTATTTGTTTAAAATATCTTCTTGCAACATTCCAAGTGATGTGATAATTTATGGGTTCCCTTCCACGGTTTTTGAAGAAGAGCAGTCTCTACCAAGATGACGTCAAGCCCTTCCACTATTCAGATAATCAGAAGGAAATTTGATTGCACGAAAATTGGTTGACCATTGCCGTTGTCGTAATTACTTTTAGATAGCATATTATTTTCTTGATACGGAAGTGGATCGATCACATGCACTTCCGGTTAGGGCTTACGGTGGACATCGACCTAAAATATCTATAAACAAGGTTTCTAATTATTATGTGATCAATTAACATGCCGTGAAATTTATTGGAATTATTTATTTTTAATACTCTTAGATCAAAACTTCCTTATATGTAAGTCCAATATACATTTTCTCATACTTCCGGCCGTACTTGTATGAGATGATAATCTCACGTGGTTCAATTATCAAAGCGACAACAACCTCGAGATGTGGCATGATTACGCGGGTTTTAGGGGCCCTTGACTTTTTCCGGTCGAGCAATATGCACCTCAGTCGAGCGTTTGGTTTCGTGTAGATCGCACCACAACTCACTTTGGGCCGAGAAGTCTTCTACGAGGAGCAAGGCATTATTTGAGGTATGTAGGAGTTAGGCGTTACACCGAGAACGTGCATTTGCACCCCAATGATTCTAAAGAAACTAAGGAATAAAATAAATGTACCATTCACATGTAAAGAACTCCATTTTGAAATGAAATTTCATATAAAATGTTTCATCGAAGGCAGTCATGGGGTTATTTCCCGCGACAGTACAATGTTAAAAAAATAAAATACATAAAGAATATTTTAAGATTTTAACGTAAAAACAAGTTTCATTTTTTATATAGTTTTCTTATGCTCACATAATAAAAATTGAAACTTTATCTATCAAAAGAAATTCTTAAATTTACATTAGAAAAGATTCTTCTTATATTAGATTTGTGAAACTACCTAAAAAATACGAATCCCAAAGTTCACGGTAATAATTTTTTGCAATCAAATTCAAATGGTTATTATCAAAATAAGAAAATCAATGTATTAATGGACTTATGAAATTTAATTGACAAATTATTTAAGATATATTGCCATATGAAATTATATACATCCACTATATCTATTTTTATTTAAAAATATATAATTTTTGTTATTTATTATATGAGTTAATTTTACCATTTTTTAACAAATGTAAGATGGTTATTGTTAAATTAATTAATTAAAAATAGGTGCAAAATTATTTATACTAAAAGAGATATATTACGAACTAATTTGTATTTTCAAATTTTTATTATATGCAAGAAAATAAAATAAATTTATTCATAAACTCCTAATTTGTATTCTGTTCTTGGTTTAAATATTTGTTGTATCAAATTTTGATTATATGCATACAAATTAGGAGTTTATGAATAAACTTATACAGGGGTTCTCGTCCTAATGGGCCCTGGCCCAGTTTTCCAGGCCCAACTATAAAGATGAGGGAGGAGGAAAAAAAAAAGCGAGCGCCGTTGCCGGGGATCGAACCCGGGTCTCCCGCGTGACAGGCGGGGATACTCACCACTATACTACAACGACTTTTGATGATCTTGGTGGAAACACTTTTTTATAATAAACAAAAACTGATGGATACACACACGATGTGGATTTACGTTTGTATTGTTTTTTGTTTTTATCTTCATCATACACGACACAGAACCCCATTATTAATACATATGGTATTAATAACTTTTAGTGATGAGGTCTCCTTTTGAATTTACATAACAATCTATCTCTGATACATTACGAATTATATCTACATTATCTATTACAAATAAATTCAGTTTATAATATATGCTTTTCATAAGCTTAATATTTACAACAGACAGTTATTTTCCTTTGGTGGCTTGAGCTTACAGGTAATTGTGGCATAAACATATAAAAATTGGGATATGCATGGGTTCTTTATTTGGCACTCTATTATACAACTTAAAATTATCCCGACTTTCAGACAAAATGCTTCAACTCGAGAGATTTTATACAACGAGACCATATACTCAATCAACGTTTTCGTGATTTAATGTGTCGTGGGAATTTCAGGCTGACAGATATCACGAAGCAAATCCCGGCACAAACCCCCAGATTCGAAATTTGGGAAATTCAATTATTCGATTATTCAAAATCTACAAAATTCCTGCCCAGGCAATTTTCCGTATACAAAATTCCGATTTGTTCGTGACTTCTCGATAAATTTTGAAATTTCTTTTTATCTAAACCTTCAGGTATTAAAGCCAAAGAGACCATAAAAGAAAGGGAGCTTATTGGACTATTTGGATAAAAAAAATAAAGTATCCCTTTATTATGTGACTAATAAGTATGACTTCTATCTTCTTTTCGACCAACTTCGGATGTCGCTAGACACGTTACTGAGTTGGACTTAACGAAGTCCTACCTCTATCTACCCAAGGACGGGCCAATGTGGAAAGAAATGCCCGAATTACTGTAGCCACGCGAACCCTAACTAGAGAAAGGCATAAGGCGATTCAGCGACCCAAAGCAGGCGACGAATCGTTAAGCTTCATAGCATTGGATGACACGAGACGACCATCACCTGAAGAGAAAAGACGAAGGAATCAAGCGGCCCGATTGTAACCCCCTTTGAAATAAACTCCGACGGCTTTTTGTGCATAGTTTAAGGTATGTTCAACAATCTCCATTGCGACATTGAGGGTATATGTGAGCAGTAGGTTGATGCTTGGATGTTCTTTGGCTCAACCCACCTATATTATGACGTGGGTAACTTGCTTGTCAAGGGGAGGATATCTTTTTCTTGTGCGTTCTTACTGTGGAGGAATGGTAGTTAAGTACGGTGTGTTGATCCTAACCTTTTAGGGTATTTTACTTTAGTGACTCTTGCTAAGAACTCGGTGTTGTCTAGGATACATAAAACATGGTATGGGTATCCAGATCATAGTTTGTCTTGGGTGAGGGATATTATAAAAGATGCAAAGGTAATGAAAATGGTAGAAGAAAGAATGTGATGATGGTGGAAGAGTTGACGCATATTGTGAAGGTGAAGAAGAGAGTGGGGATGATGAGTTAAAGGAGGTGGAAGAAGATCATAATTAGTTAGATGAAGTTAAGGAGGATCTTGATGAGTTTGAGGACCTAGGGTAGATCCCAATGAGAATAAGGATGGAAGAGTTGGAGCAGATAAGGAGGAAGATTGTCTGGCTAATATACATGATAAGGAGGAGGAGAAGAATGAAGGTGGAGGGAAGTTCATTTGACTTGAGTTGAGGTGCAAGACGATGGCCAGCTTGATGCGGACATGACTGAAGTTGAGGTGGAGTCGGAGATGATCTGAAGATGAAATTGTAGATGATGTTGGTGTTTCAACCATAAGGGAAAGAAGAAAGTTGATGCATGAATATAGTGAATATAACCCCCACAGTGATCATAAATCAATGGAATGGAAAATTGGATTGTGTTTTGAAACACCTCGGCAGATGCACGAAGCTGTCCAACGTTATTCTATTGCCAATGGATATAATGTGTTTAAAAAAATAAATAAAACCTCTAGGTAGAAAGTCGTTTGTGTGAAAAGGTATCTCTGGAGGGCATATGGTACTTGGATGAAGAAAGAAAACACGTTTGATGTCTGGTTCGTGTTGAGTGAGCATAAGTGTAGTCGTAGCTTGATTAATCGTCAAGCTACGACAAAGTGGTTGGCATCCCAATTCATGCAAGGGAGTATTCACAAGGCTGGTTGTACTGCTAGGGATATTCAACGGGAAGTAATAGAAAAGCATCTAGAAGTCCCTCTGATGAAAGTTTATAAAGCATCTTCGTTAGCAGAAAAGAAGGTTAATGGTATTATTGATGAGCATTATAAGGATATAAGACCATATCTTGCGGCACTTAGGCTGAAATATTTTACATTTAACTTTCAGTTGAGTTGTGACGTGACACTTTCTACAGGATTGTACACAACTTTCAAGAGGTTATTTGTATGCTTTGATGCACTTAAAACATGTTTCATAGATGGTTGCAGATATTTCATTGGGTTTGATAGGACTTTCATAAAGCGTATGTGTGGTGGTATTCTTTTAAGTGCAATTGGCCATGATGGGAACAATGTAATGTTTTCTATTGCTTGAGCCATCATAGAAGTTAAAAACAGTGGGCGGGGATGAATCTGAATTATTGTTTATCATTTAATTTTAGACTTACAATTTGACTTGTTGTTCATTAATAGGGACTTCTCAATGCAATTGTCACCGGTAGTGGAGCACATTAATTGTGACACATTTACCAGAATTGGAAGGTTATGCAAAAGGTAATATTCCTAGAAATTTGCTCCTACAAGATAGTCCAAGAACACAAATGAGATGGATTATGCACTTGTGTTGAAGGAGATGCTAGAAGGTAGTGATAGATTACTAAGATCAGTAGAGGCTGTGGACAACTTCCCAAAGCAAGGACCTCAGCATTTCTGCAAGGTTTTTCTTTAGCACGTCAAGTAAGTATGGCACGATGATAAATAATATGTGCGAGACATTTAATGCCTATATAGTTGTTGCACGGTGATTACCTCTTATTAACAGGAGTTAGACGACTATTAATGGTACGTCAATGTGAGAAAAGAATGATTGGATTTCGCAACCATGATAAATTGTGCCCAAACATTAGAAAAGAATAGAGCAACTCAAACAAAATGTTGTAAGGTATATTGTAAATATTAAACAATATTAAACAAAATCGTTGGTACGATCACCTACAACGTAACCTTTCTAGCATACGAGGAACCAACTCCATGATTCCTAACTTTCTTCATCCACAATTGTGAACGCAAGCGGTACAATGTAGTTCATACTCTCCATATCACATATTATTAAATGTTTCCGCTAATATTTACTAGATAAGAAAGTGTCGTCAATACAATCCAATAGTCAACGATTCTTGAATGCAATGCTCAAATGACCAGAAAATGGAAAAGCATAAATATCTCCAACTACATATGAACTACCCCAATCCACAATTGTACTAGGATTTACAATTCTAATTGCATTTTTTAGGAAGTGTTAATTGCCAATTGTGAATTTCCTCTACAACATTTCCTTCCGTTATACCAACTTTTGAGCCCCTCCCTTCAATACTTGTATTATGCGTAATAGAAAGCACATAAACTCCTTGATTGTTGCAAATTTAATGAAAATCCCACGTAATCGTCATCACCAATAGGCGTAAGAATAAATTTTTCTTTGTAACCACCATGTGTAGATACAAGTGTTGTACAACTTCATACATGTGTTATAATCCTTTAGAAACTTACATAATATACTAGTACTATGACCACCCCATTTGCGAACAACAACAACAATAAATCCACATACTAACTAATAAAAAGGAATGATAATCTTACTAGTTCGTGTTGATTTCCTTGCAAGTAGCACTACCAAGAAATCAAACCCTATGATAAACAAAAATAACTCCAAATCAATTTAATAACATTATACAATCACAAGAAGAAAAGCAACTATATCATGTCTCTTAGCTAAATAAATGAAGAGTCTATCAACAATTATATACAATCATCCTATCGATCTTGTCCAACTGCATTAGACAACCGCATTCCTTTTCTAAACCCATAAAATTTTCATCACCAAACTCACCTCACACAAAAGTAGGGAGTGAAATCGATTAGTTGCAGGTCGAGGTGATCCTGAATTGCGGGGACTAGGTGGGGGTAGTTGGGAATCGTGAGGACTAGGTGAAGGTAGTCGTAAATTGTGGGGATGCGAAAGGAGTTATTGAATATCGCATGGATGAAGTTGAGAATCGATTTCACCACACAAGGAGATCGAGAATCTGATTTCGGAGTTTTCCACAACCAAAATAATGATTTTGGGCACGGGGCACGCTTATAACCCAACAATGTTGTGATTAGGGACCGCGAGTTTCAGAAAGAGTCGCGGTTGTTGGAAACAATAGTCACACTAAGAGGGGGTGAATTAATGTCTTTCATTCGGATTGAACTTTCTAGACAAGTAAAACACTTTTCCCGATTTGCGGAAGCAAACATCTGTATCGTACGAAATCGTACTCAAACAGACTTCTAAAACAATAAATCTTGATAACAGAACTAAGAGCTGCAACGATGTTCTGATAACAAAACACAATCACTGTCTATGTGGATGTACATGTCCAGTCACAAAAACACACAAGAAGGTTAGTAGCACAAAAATAAATAACACAATAATTTTCACAGTGGTTCAGCCGACTTGGTCTATGTCAACTCCACCCAACTGGGTAATTTCCACTATTAAAAGTAACACATATAATAACTCCTATACAGAAGTATAACTTCTCTTATATAGAGGCACGGTATCTTCCATCTGAGACACAATTAACCCTTTAGTGATTCACTGCACAGTGACCCCTGTGGTAAGGATGAAATTTCCTGACGGCGGCTCCACAACATGTACTGTCTCCGCGAGACAGCGATTATGTGGCAAGCCCCACACGAGCACGTAGGAGCCTTACGCAAGCAGACATCGACCGCTGTCCAAGGATGGATTTTCACGATGACGGCTCCACACGAACTACGCGATCTCCTCAAGATAGCGACTACTCGGTGTGCCCCACGCAAGCGAACAACTCCCCCTGTTCTGGGTCACATGCACGGCTTCTTCGTGACTAACTACACGGCAACCCTCGTGTTAAGGTAAACCTGCAAAATTAAAAATACGAAAACTCGTCAGCACAAAAATAATTCGAACAACACTTTTTCCTTGTAACATAACTTTCTTCTTTCTCTCAACAAATGTTATCTCAATCACAACAATTATTGTATTGTCATTTTAACGTAAGCTTTATATATGATTAGGGAGGAATTAGAATGTATCGTTCTTTGCGAATCAAATCAATTTAATTAATTTGATTAGGATAATAATTATTTCCTTTAAAACTCCATTATCATTTGAATGATTTGATTGGATAAATAATCGAGGATGAGAACAATTGTTTTAGGAAAGATAAATCAATTATTTTTTATTTATTATAAATAGTTTTCAAGTGTGAAAGAATTTTATTTAAATAAATTTTAAATACAACCTATCATTCTAACCAATGATAGTTTTATTGTATTAATTTTATTTTCAATCAATAAACATTAATACATAAGGAAGATAGAAATAATTAAAATATTTCAATCATATCCACATGCTTTACAAATATTACAAAAAAGCTTAATTGTGGTAGGTTTAATTTCTATTAAAAATAAACCTAGTCAGGTTAATCATTTGATTTGATTTATACGTTAATTTAAAATTTATTTAGGATAGTTGAAAAATAAATTTCAAATAGAATATCTTCATATTAATTTGTTTATAACTATGATTGATCATCATTTGTTCATTGAACAGAGACATGTCAAATAATATTATCCAAAATTATAATATTCCAAACTCGAAATATTAAAATAATATATGTCAAATAATTTTGCATCAAATTATAAGGCAGAGTTTGTCTCTCGCATTCACTCGATAGAAATTAGCTTATGTAGGTTTTAATCAAAACCATTTCAACAATCTCCCCATTTTTTATTAAGACAAAATTGTCACTAAAATGAGAGAAAATTATTTTTGCTGTAGACTCCACCTGAGTCTATGTATTATTTACATAGTTAAAATGAATTGATCCTTGTACTTTCGAGTATTATTAAATCTTTAAATCAGAAATACAATTTCTCTATATTTTTACCCAACACAAACAAAATTGTATTTTGTATTCCTAACAGAAGTTGCATCTATCTTCTGCATACCCACCAGAATGAATTTTTCTTCTGTATACCCAATAAATGCATAAATTATTTTCTAAACTCTTCTCCCTCTTTTTGTCGAGTCAAAAGGCAGAAAGATTATTAAAAAAAAGGATTCGTTGTTTTATTTCAACAACATAAGATTTGTTCTTAACTATGACACAAATACACTTAGTAAAATTTTTTTCAGATCTTTGTGTTTCTGGCTTCATAGTAGTGTCATGGTCTAGAAACTCGTGTTTGGTGGTATCGCGGTTCTGGATTGCGACTTTGAAGGAATTTTTTATCCTCTTACAGTCGTGGTCTTTAATGGTACTTTTCAAATGTCATTATCGAGGATCGCAAACTGAGCTGTTCTGATAGTGTCACGATCCAAGACCGTATTTCTATATGATGCATCACCATTCACTATAAAGTCGCGGTCTTGAATCCCAACACTGGTGGAATTTTAGAGTGTTATTATCCTGTTCTGCGACTTCTTTATCATGATCCCTGACTGCAAAATAGGGACAATATTTTGGATAGTTCAAAAACTAGAATTGTATTTTACTAATTATTTTAAAGCCCACCCCTTTTTGTACAAACCTCTTGAAAAGTGTCCATTTTCTCATCGCATTTCGATGTCGTTTCCAAGATTGAGAGTGACATCACATGACAATAATTTCTCTATTGTTTGCATATTTCACGGAGTATTGCACTCAAATGTCCTATTTAGGCAAAAAGTTGGAGTTTTGTACCAAAATACAGTTAGTTTTAAAAAAAAATTTGTAAAATACGGTATAAGTTTCATAAAACACGATTTTACCGTCGAAGGGACGCCTTTTCAAGACGCGCCCCTTAAAATGCAAAGAGGGCGAGTTTCGAAAACCCGTCCTTCATGTGAACAGGGGAGAGGGCGGGTTTTGGTGACTTTAATTTTTTTTAAGGAAAGAACGGGATGGAAAGGAGAAGGGGGAGAAGGAAAAGGAAATGAGGAAAGGGGAAGGGGGAGGGGAGAAGGGAGATGGAAGGGAAAGAGAGGGAGGAGGGAAAAGGGAAAGTGAAAGGAAAGTAAGGGGGAGGGGACAGAGGACAGGGAAAGCACAAAGAAAAGAGGGAGGAAAGAGAAAAGTAGGGGAAGGGATGGGTTTTAAAACCCGCCCTTTATTCATTTATTAAAGGGGCGGGTTTTGAAAACCCATCCTTTATGCAGTTTTTGGAAGGACAGGTTTTGAAAACCCGCTCCTCGTTGGATGCCCCTCAATTTTGTTAATTATTGAGGGGTGGGCTTTCAAAACCCACCCTCTTTACATTTTAAGGGGCACGTTGATAAAATCGTATTTTACGAAACTCGGATCGTATTTCGTAAATTTTTTTTAAAACTAATAGTATTTCTGTACAAAACTCCAAAAAGTTGAGTAAAGAGGTGGGAGACAAAATTATTTTAATCTACCTTGCCAACATTGGTAGTAAAAGTGCCAACCTACAACACTCCCAGGGCAAAATTATTTTGGACAAAGTCGTCAACTGAAATAACGATAAAAGTTGTCGCTCCATGTGAGGACTTCGTCCAAGATTAATGAAAGTCAAGTCCTATTTAGGCAATAAGTTGTGGATCCAAGTTGGTCGGGTAGATTAGGAAATAATTTCACTCCCCCTCTTTACTCAATGTTTTGCCCAAAGAAGACATTTGGGTGAAAAATTCATATTTCTCGTGATAACTTATCACACAGTGAAATCATTTCTAATATCATGCATAAAATGGATGTTTGACTTAATTTTTGTGAAGGTTTGTGTCTAAAAAAGGTTAGTTATGAAAAACAAATTACGAAATATACTTTCAGTTTCTGATTCTATTTATATACCGTCATAATACTGACTTAACAATTTTATTAAAAGTCGCTTTTTTAAATCGCGACTTAGAATACTTGAAAAATCTTTGAGGCAGAACTAATGGTTTTCAGATAAGACCAAACTTGTTGTTTAAAATAATATCTGAAAGTCGTTGTTTCAAACATCGACTTTCGAACATCGACTTTCGGACACTTGAATAATGTTTTGTCAAGACTAATTGTTTTAGAATCGGACCAAAGTTAATTTTGAAATATTATGAAAGTCGCTTTTGCAACAACAATTTATCGATAAAATCAAGTAGCTCTTCCTTTTGTGCTATAAAAAAAAAGAGAAAAAAAAAACTCTAGTCCTAAAATATTAATCTCTTTTCATTTAAAAGATTTTTTTTTCTTTCCCTTTCCCTTTCCCTTCCATTTATGTCATTTTCGAACAAAGCACAGCGTCGACTGAAATTACAAGCTTCGTATTTTATTTTTTTTAAATTAACAGCAAATTCGTATAATCCTCCGTAAAAGCCAGGTTGAAATTTCTCGGGGATTTTGTGTCGAGAGCGCCCATTCTCGGACAAGAACATCGTCGAGTGAGCAGAAGAGTCTTCTGCAAATTGACTAGCCGTAGAGAGACCGGCGCACTGTCGACTGTCCGCTTCCCAACTCCGCACCATGGATTCGTCCCCGGGAGTCGAGGGCGATGGGGATGATCGCGGCAAGAAACGGAGCTTTGACGAGGTTCATGCGGCGGAGAGTCCTCGCGGAACCGATCATTCCGTCCCGGAACCTGGTGACCGTGCCAGACGAGCCAAGAGCTTCGTGCCCAGAAGGTCTTTTGGGGTTTTGTAACTTTGTTCGTTAAAGTTGGGAACTTTCTCCTTGTTTCTTCCGGATTTTCTAGTTACTGGTTTTGCATGGCTGTCTGTTGGGTGGATTATTGGTTCTGTTTCTTTGTGATTGTTTTGGGATTGTGGGGTTTGAGTTTCAGCGATCAAGTTTGGTGCTTGATGCTTTTTGGTCCTTGTGATTGTTTTTCCATGATGATTGTTGTTGGGGGTGTACAATTTGGATTGGGGATAACCTGAGAATGTGATGAATTAGGAAGTTATTGCCCTTATTGAATTGTTGCTTGGCTCCTTTCTTTTTGAATCTAGTCATATTTTTGCTAAACTCGTTGGATAATATTTGGGCTCGAATGCGAATGGAGTTGCACCAATGCCTACCTTCAGGTGATCTGATCTTCTATATGACGTAGTGTCTGAGATAAGTGAATGTGAGGCAAAGCCTTGAAGACAATCGTCTGATGGACGAGTCATGTTAGTGTGAGTTTGAAGATAAGCCGTTCTTAAATTATGTTAGGGACAGATGATCATGGGTGTGTCCTTCTGATATTTCCAGTTATCAAGTGAAGGTATTTGAAGTCGCCATTAAGAGGAACACTATTGCTTTGCTGGAAACTGGAGCTGGAAAGACCATGATAGCTCTAATGTTGATAAAGGAGATTGTTCAAGATATAAAGCTTAGTGCAGTTCGAAAATTGATTGTTTTCTTGGCTCCAACTGTGGTTCTTGTTAATCAGGTCACTTTCTTAGCCCATAGTAGCATGAAGTATTGTTGATTTATTTCAATATATTTCTCCCTTTTAAGATGCTTCCGAATCTGGAAATCATTGTTGGAGTAATCTGTCTATCTATCTATCTATCTATCTATCCATCTATGTGCTACCAGCAATACGACGAGGTGAAATTGCTCACTGACTTTCAAGTAGGAGAGTACTATGGCGCCAAGGGTATCGATGAATGGAATCCGAGTCATTGGGAGAAGGAAATCGATGAACACAATGTGAGTATGTCCTGTTAGACCAGTTTTTGGAGCAAAATTCTTTGACATTGTTTTTCAAGTGGATTGGTAGTTGAACTACTGTAGTTCAACTGCATATTTTGGTTTTCTCGTCAAGTTTCTTCCCTGTTTCCTTGTATGATTGAGGATAGGTTAGAGTAACCAAGTTTCTCCAGTTAGGACCACCTTAAGACCGTAATTTGCTTATGCACTGGTCAAGAAATAACGTTTCCTAGCCCCAAGGCTGATTGGCCCATTTGCAGGTTCTGGTCATGACACCTCAGATTTTATTAAATGCTTTGAGGAATGGATTTCTGACTATGGGCATGATACGGCTGATGATCATAGATGAATGTCATCATGCTTCCGGGAACCATCCATATGCAAGAATTATGAGGGTCGACATTTAATCTTGGCTAGAATTTGCAATTTTTCCTGAGGTATGTTGGTCTCACTTACAATTGACATGGTAGTTTCGACGATTCATTGTAGGAGTTTTATCATAAAGCTATCGACAGGCCAAAGATATTTGGAATGACGGCATCGCCTGTGGTTTCTAAAGGTAAAGGATATGTGACGCATGTCATTGCTGTATACTTATGGGCCTGTGAGGCAGAGAGTTCTGAGCAGGGATTTTCTGAAATAATTCCTATAACTTTCTACTTATCTAATTGATATGAACCGAAGAGAGAAAACCTTCTTTAACATAGCGTTTCTCGTTGGTGGAGATATCCCTGTTATACTTCATCTCAGTTATTACTTTGGAATTACTTTGTGCTGTGTTATTTTCGTAATTTTTTTCCACAGTTTTTATTCGTATATAATTTCTGTATAATGGTCCTGGTAGTTGATAATTCCTTTAGACATATGTCTCTGGATTCTAGCGAATACTCATGATTGAATTTGTATTTTTTAAAGGTTTTGGTTATATTATTATAAATGCCTTAAGTACTTGATTTGATGCCCCATATATGCCTGCAAGATGTCTTTAATGTTGAGAACGTATTTTCTGGTTTACCTTTTCTTTTGGGTACTGCAAGATGCCCCATGCAGTACCCGCAGGGTGCTTCGTGCGGGATGCACTTTTTTTGGCATTCGTGATTTGCCGAGTTTTCTCTATTTAAATACTGATATCTACCACCTTTAAAAAACCCTTTGTACAAATTTTTTCCACCGCCGTTAAAAACAAATGCTGTGGCGCACCATCAATTGTAGTTACATCTTTTTGCTTCAACATCATTCTCTCTTCCTTAGCTGACGCAATGCAGGAGATCATGTTGATTTGGCTTTGTTAGATGTCTAATACAAAAATTCCATGTCATAACAGTTCTGGCTGACTTTACTTTGCTGTCATTCTTGTACTATCACGTGTGAAGCCCTATAATCACCTCTGGTGATAATCAATTATTTCACATGGCAGGTATGGGTAGCGAATGGCAAATCTCCGAGCTGGAAAGTATCTTGGATTCTCAGGTATAATTTATTTTAGCTTGGTACAAAGTGGTAGGGCAGATTTTGAATTCACTTTTGTCTGATACAATCCTTCAATTTGTGATGTGGCTCGCTTTATTTCACATACCAATTTTGCTACAGATCTATTCTCCAGAGGATAGGACAGAGCTAGAAGCTTATGTGCCATCTGCTAAGGAAATATGCAGATTTTATGATACATCGCAATTTTCCACATCTGGCTTAAAGGAAAAATTGGAAGCTTTGTTATTAAAGGTACTCCCCTCACATTGGTGGGTGGTCTTGGTACTACCTACCATTCTACTTTGAGATAGTTGAGAAAATATTTTGCATCAATTTGCAGTTTGACGCTCTGTTATCAATGTCAAATGGTGCCCTTGAAAATCAGCACATGGATGTGGATGAAAATAGTAAAACATTAAGGAGACGATTGTTGACTGACAATGCAAAGATTGTTCACTGCCTCGATGATTTGGGACTTATCTGTGCTTATGAGGTATGCTTATATTTTAATTTGTTATTCTATCAGTGGGTCGAATGAGAATCCTGTCATGCTGTGTTTTGCAAGTTTTCCTGTTTTCCTATTTTGTTCTTTGATTGGGTGTCCTTGGCCGCTTGTCCATGCTGTGATAGAGTTGTCCCAATGTATGCCATGGCTTTAAAAGCCCCTTTGGTAAAATGACAAGTTCATTTACTCCAACTTTGGTATAGTTGACCATGCTTGTATTTGATAGCTTCAGTTACAAGATCAGTTGTAGGAGAATCTTCTTTTTTGTTCATGATGATGAGAGTCTGCTTTCAGTTCTTCGTGTTGGCCTTAATCCGTATTTGCACTCATTTTGATTCTTATATTTATGCCTTACTTTTTTCCCGGTATAGACCACATGGCTTTAAGAAAAACCTGCTCAAACACAAACAATAGTGTTGAATTGTAGCATCAAAACATAACTTGATCTACTGCGCATGACTGACGCTCTTGTGGTTGTAAAATTTCCTCTGTGACAGTTTTGTGTCTGATTTAACTGATTTTAATATTGCAGGCTGTGAAGATCAGCTTGGAAAATGCACGAGATGTGAAAGCATATGGCGATTTGGACAGGGAAAAGTCTATGCTGTATAGAAGATATCTTGAGGAGGTGTTGCAGACAATTGAGAATTCCATGCCAGAAAGTATGCTGCTTTTACATTGTTTGTTCATCATTTTTGTTGCAAGGGGTGCTACCTCTTTGTATATTGATTCTAAAATGGCTGTAGGTTGGATATCTAGAATTTTTTATGGTTCTGAGAACTAATTAATTGAAATCCTTGTTTTGGCTCTCCTTTGAGTAGTTCTGTTTTAGCCGTTGCGATAAGCCTAAAGTTTTGTTCTTTTGGACACTGTCCGCATCCTGAACCTCCAAGGACATGCATGGTGTCACTGTGTACCAAACGTGGATATTTTCCTGTGGTTATACAGGGTGAAGATGGAATTTTCAGTTGGTTAATTCAAAATTCATGGTCAATAGTTTTGGGATGTTGGGTCTCATTTTTGTATGTAAGAGTGCAAAGTTCTTATAGTTTGCTGACCGGGGAGTGCACTTGTTGGGTCTCTCTTATTTTAAATGACACGTGAAGGACTTTATTCGTCATATTTATATTTGATTCTCTCACAACCATTTTTCCTCCTTTTAGGGGACAACTTTTACCCAGAAATGGGAGTTGATTATGAAGCTGCTGTAGACTCGGGACTCATTACTCCAAAGATACATGAACTTCTCCGCATATTCATGGCATTTGGGTGGTAAACTACCTCATGTTCCAATTCCTTGTATTCATCATAATTCCTAATATCATTTTTTCGCTGCTGCAGAGAAGAGAGTCATGCACTTTGTCTCATATTTGTTGAGAGAATTATAACAGCTAATGTAATAGAGAGACTTGTTAAGAAGGGAACCCTGCTTTCTCATTTCACTGTGTCGCACTTGACCGGCAACAGTTCATCAGCAGATGGACTCACTCAGAAAATGCAGAAAGAAGTCTTGGGTTCATTTCACTCTGGCAAGGTACTTCCTTATCTGTTGAACAAAATGAGTGCTACAAAATTTGGGTACAATTCCATTCTGATTATATACTTTCAAATTTCTGCAGGTCAATCTGTTGTTTTCAACTGATGTAATTGAGGAAGGGATCCATGTCCCCGAATGCTCGTGTGTAATAAGGTTTGACCTGCCAAAAACTGTGAAAAGTTACATTCAATCTCGTGGACGAGCACGGCAAGATGAATCTCTGCACATCAGCCTACTTGAGAGGTGAATTCTTCTTTCATCTGTTCTAGGCTCTTGCAACGGTCTAGATGGGTGCACAACAAATTTACCTGGTTAAATTTTACCATGACCTTACTTGAATTCCAATTTTTTATTCAGAGCTAACATCAAGCAGAGAGACCAACTTTTCGATATAATCAGAACTGAACACACCATGGCAGAAACAGCCAGTAAGAGAGATCCGCTTACAAATGTTGTCAAAGCATTCATTCCTGTCGAGACAGAGACGGTAGTCTTATCTGGTGTATCCATCACCACAGACATGAGCGTCAGTCTCATACACCAATATTGTGCAACGCTTCCTTATGAAAAGTATAAGTTTTCGCCTTTGGCCAATTCGCTGTCAGCTTATTTGCTCAATAGCATTCTGTTTCTCTTGACGAACCTTTATATCTATACATCTGCAGATTTTATTCTCCAAAGCCGCAATTTCAATATATGCACTCTGCAGGATCTTACAAGTGTACATTGACTTTGCCACCAAATGCTGCATTTCAAACAATGGTTGGTCCCTCTAATAGGAATTCCCAAGTGGCAATGCAACAAGTATGTTTGGAGGCCTGTAAGAAGCTGCACCAGATGGGTTATTTAAATAATATTCTGTTTTCATCCAATGAAGAAACTTCTGTGAAGGAAAACAAAGATGATTCTTTTTGTACACCTAATAGTATACAAAAAGAGTTGGATTCCGGTGCAGGTAAATTACTATTGATCCTCTTAAGTAAAGAAACTCTTCCTGCGTTATGGTCTATAGTTGGGTTTGCTGATTTTGTGAATGTTGTAATGTGACATTAGCATAATGATTGTACTTCGAGTTGCCATTTCGCTTTTCGTCATGATTATCCAATTGCAGTTTCTCCCGTCAGGTTGTCATTTTTATTTCGCGTCCGTTCTGATTGTTTTACAAAACCATAGGGACAACGAAAAGGAAAGAGCTACATGGAACAGCCCGTATTAACTCACTATCAGGAACATGGGACACAAAAACTGATGGTGCTACTCTTCAGGCCTATAAAATAGACTTTGCCTGTAGTATCGTCACGGAAGTGTACTCCAAATTCATTTTGCTGGTGGAGTCCGAACTCGATGATGATGTGGCTAATACCAATGTCGAGCTTTTTCTGCTAAAAAAGACTGTAAAGACATCAATTTCTTCCTGTGGCCTGGTGTATCTAGATCAAGACCAGGTATAACATGTGTATCAATCTGTACGTTTGATCTTATGCATGAATCTTTTTCTAATATCAGATCTTGTTTCCTCTGGTACTAGATTGACAGCGCAAAATGCTTTCAATCATTCTTCTTTAATGGATTGTTCGGGAGATTGTATGTTGGCTCGAAGTCGTCTGGGAAACCGAGGGAATTCCTGCTTAACAGTGAAAACGAATCATTGTGGAGCCTCACATACATGTACTTGCTTCTTCCGACCGATGATTCCCATTCAATCAATTGGTCAGCCGTGTCATCCTGTGTGAAAGTGGTGGATTTTTTCAAGAAAGTCTGTCCGCTGGGTTCGGCATGTAGTCGAGTTGAGGCAGTGGAAGGGTCTTCATTGAGCGTTACGCCTCTAGCAGAGACTGATAAAAAGCTCACAAATCTCCACTTTGCCAACGGTTTGTTTGACAATAGAAATCTCCGGCAAGTCGTAGTGGCTGCCATTCATACGGGAAAGGTCTACTCCATTGTTGAAGTTGTATCAGATATGTCAGCTGACAGCCCTTTCGAGGCAACCGCTGAAAAAATCTCCACAGATTTTACCTCATATTCAGATTACTTCAAGAAAAAGTAAGCAGACTTGGCGATTAATCATTTTACATATTTCGTCCCATATGGACCTGCAGTATGATGAATATGCCTTGTTGGGTAGATATGGTGTAGATCTGATGTATCCTGGACAACCTCTCCTGCGACTAAAGCAAAGTCATAACCCACATAATTTGCTGACTGACTTCAACGAAGAAGGTGGGCTGGTTGGGGAATGAATTCCTGTTTCCCATTACTCTCCATCTACTGATGCTTTTAATATGTTGGTTGATCAGTCAGTCTAATCTGTTGCGTGAAATCTTGTTTCTGAGCAGTTCGCAAGAACGGAACAGCCTCTCAAAAGCCCTTGAATTATGTTCACATGCCTCCTGAGCTCTTACTCAATGTCGACGTTCCTTTGCATCTTATGAAAACATTCTACTTGCTACCATCAGTTATGCACAGACTGGAATCGTTGATGCTGGCTAGCCAGCTCAGAAGAGAGATCAACTCCCAATCAAGCAATTTTCATATACCGATTTCATTGGTCTGTACAGCTAACCGTCTTCCAAACAGACAATCTCTATGACATCTAATTGTGTTGATGTGGGTTCTTTTTTGCAGATCCTGGAGGCACTGACGACGCTAAGATGTTGTGAGCGCTTTTCCATGGAACGGTTGGAGTTGCTGGGTGATTCGGTGTTGAAATATGGGGTCAGTTGCCACCTATTTCTTAATTATCCGAGGAAGAATGAGGGGCAGTTATCTTCTTTGAGATCTGTTGCTGTTCGCAACTCCAGCCTGCATAAATGTGGGGTAGATCGGAAATTACAGGTACTATTGTTTTGGATGTGTTATTCGCTAGATGCAAGTTTCTTTATCTAAACATATGGCTGAAAGTATTACATTTGGTGAAGGGATATATCAGAGATAGTGCGTTTGAGCCCCGTCGATGGGTGGCTCCAGGACAACGAACCTTACACCCAGTTCCATGTAAATGCGGAGTGGACACATTAGAAGTCCCTTCAGATGGTAAACATTTCACAGAAGACCCGAAAGTCATTGTTGGGAAGTGCTGCGATCGAGGACACCGATACATGAATTCGAAGACCATAGCTGACTGTGTAGAGGCGCTCATAGGCGCATACGTTGTTGGGAGTGGATTAGATTCTGCGCTGTATTTGATGAAGTGGCTTGGAATTGACGTTAACCTAGATCCTGAGTTAGTGATACAGGCTATCAACGTAACGTCTCTGTATGTGTGTGTTCCGGCACTCACGAATATTGAGGCGCTGGAGATGAAGGTTGGGTACAAGTTTACTGCTAAAGGGCTGTTGATGGAGGCTACTACACATTCATCTTGCCATGAACAGGGGCTAAGCTACTCCTACGAGGTAGCTAACCATGCAGCTTGCCCTGACCTTGTTCAATGCATGTGCAGGAATACCGACCTATATGTCTTACTGACTTACTTTGTTCTTGTTTGCAGAGGCTTGAGTTTCTGGGAGATTCAGCATTGGACATTCTCATAACGCGATATCTATATCAGAATCACACTGATGTCGATCCGGGCGAGTTAACTGACTTGCGCTCAGCTTCTGTGAACAACGAGAATTTTGCTCAAGTGGCCTTGAGGCACCGCTTTCAGCCACATCTTCAGCACTGTTCCTCAGTGCTATATGGTCAAATTACCGAGTACGTAAAGTCGTTGCATCGACCGGAAAGTGAAAGGATAAAAGGCCCCAAGGTGAGTACGTTTTACTTGGTTTATTTGCATCTCTGATAGTCTATTGAAACTTAACTTACATTACTTTTGCAGGCCCTGGGGGACTTGGTCGAAAGCATCGTTGGGGCAATCCTAATCGATATGAAGCTTAATCTGGATGAAGTGTGGAAAATAGTTGAACCCCTGTTGTCTCCGATCGTAACACCTGATAAGCTCGAGCTACCTCCTTGGCGTGAACTGAATGAATTATGTGACCAGCTCGGTTATTTTGTGAAAGATAAGTGCATCATTAGAGGGGAGATGATTCATGCAGAGGTCACGGTGCAACTGAAAGATGATTTGTTGGTCTCCCATGGACAAGAGCAGTCCCGTAAGGTAGCAAAAGGGAAGGCGGCTTCTCTATTGCTGAAGGAACTTGAGGTCTGTTAATGTCTTTATTCCGAAACCCGTGCTATGTTTTCTGTAAATATCCAGAGCTTATTTTTTCAACTTGTCATTTGTGAAAGAAACGTGGGATCTACTCCAAGAGGAATATAAATGGTTTTGAGGATATCACTGGTTCGAACCCGGGATCTATTACTGGTGACGACGCCTCGGATCCATCTGCCATACGTCAGTCCAGGTTCTCCGGTAGTTGCAATGCAGAGAAATCTGACCTTGGTATCCCATCCCCAGGTTTGATGCTACTTTATTTGTGTCCGATCTTCGAACCTACTTTATTCCGTGAGGCGTCCATGACCTAAAGAAGAGAATTAGGATTTTTCAATAATGGTTCGGTCTTTGCAGAGCATGTAACAATCAACATGAAGAAGGGCGGACCCAGGATGTCTCTCTTCGAGTTATGCAAGAAACTTCAATGGCCTATGCCAGAATTCGAAACGTCCGAAGAAAAATCAAAGTATGCCGGTGTCGAGTTTGCTCGCGCTTATCTGAAGTGAACTTAGCACAAGAATTTGAGTCGTATATCTAACTGGGAATTTTTTTCTCTGTAGAACTCCAATTGAGTTTGAAGGGTGCGAGAAGAGAACCTGGTTCAACAGCTTCACATCGAGAGTAACTCTGCACATACCGAAATGCGGTGATCTCAAATGCTCGGGGGACCCGAGACCCGATAAGAAGGGCTCCTACGACTCTGCTGCGGTCGCCCTTCTTCTGGAACTCGAAAGACAAGGAGGAATAATCATAAACAAAAACAGTTAGAGGAGTCCGTGTTGGGAAAACAATGCTCAAAGTCCGAGTCTTTTCCGCCGGAGTTGTCGTGGATGGAGATGCCAACATTATAGACTCTTGGGCATAAAATAAATGAAAAATGGACAAACAATTTATAATATATCCTGTATTAGCAATTATATCCTGTATTATATCCATTTTTTCGATTTATCCCGTCGTTTGAAACGTATCGTACAGTAATCCTAATTTAAGACGTTACTTCAACATTATCCTCCGTTATGTCCCATCTTGACGGAGTTCGACGTGTCGCACACGTGGCTCTGACGGTGTTAAAAATCACTGTTAGCCGAAAAATAGGATAGATTGGAAAAAATAGAAAAAGTACAGGATATAATTGTTAATTAAGCCAAAAATATAAAAGATTCACAGAGTCCAAAATTAGCACGAACCCCTAAGCCTTATAAGGAAAGAATGAAATAAACCCCTGACTATCAATTTCGCCATTGGGAATGCATATGCGGCGATAGTTTTCATGGGCAGTACCATTGAAATTGATCTTCTTAGCAAGGGAGCTGAGAAAATCCTTCATAAGGACACATCCGAAAGTAGGGCCGTTAGCCACGACCACCTTGTCTGGATGGACAATAATCACCTTCTCCTTCTGAGGAGAAAACAGTGTGAACAGGTCCTAATGAATTGAGGGGGTTGTTCACAGACCAGTCCTTTCGCAGAAGGTATTATTGCCACAGGGTAACCACTGGCGTCAACCAATTCCATGAATGCCTCGCAGGCCTTAGCAACATGGAGCGTGGGCCCGCCGACAAGAACCGACTTAACATCGGATGATAACGTCGAAGTAACATCTTAAGTTGGGGTTACGGTACGATACGTTTTAAACGACGGGATAAATCGAAAAAATGGCGTATAGTACATGATATATTTGCTAATTTGACCGTTATATTTTAACGGCGTCAGACGTGTGCGACACGTCGGACTCCGTCAAGATGGGACCTAACGAAGGATAACATCGAAGTAAAGTCTTAAGTTGGGGTTACTGTACGATACATTTCAAACGACGGGATAAATCGGAAAAATAAGGTATAGTACATGATATATTTGATAATTTAGCCTTAATTTTATGGAAAACCAAACAGGGATGACAAAATTCCCTCCAAAAACTGGGACTGAAAAAATTTGAAACAAAATCCTCGACATTGCCTGCCGCCGCCGCCGCCATTGTCACGTCCGAGGACGTCGGCTTCCCCTCCTCCGAGAAGCTCCCGGCGATGTCTAGCTGCGGTGGGCTTTTCAGGGAAGAAGACGAAGACGACGACTTCCAACCCTCTGTCTCCAGGTCTCAACCCTCCAAAAGACCCAATCTTTGCCTTCCCCACCGGGTGTTCACGACGCAGAATCGCTCCCGCGTTCTGAACGTGAGCTCCGGGAATGATCGAGACGGTTTCAAAGGCACTCCCAGGTCGAAAAGGTCGAAACTTCATTATTCTGTTTCTTTGGGGAAAGAGAATTTTGCTCCCTTTGTGAACCGTGAAAGTTCGAAGCCTAACCTCTCATCCGGTATAGAGGGGTCTTATGTCTCGCTCGGTGGGGTCGAGAGTTGTGGAATGGGGACGAATGAACAGGAGATTAGCTCGAGCGATCTCGATTGTGGAGAGAATAGGTTTGAGCTTGCTGGGGAATGTTGTAGCTTAGATACGATTAAATCGAGCATCGATTGCAGTTATGTTGAGTCTGGCCGAGATGCTGCTAAGGGACTCGATAGTATTAGGGATGAAAGTCGATTGGGAGCGGACAAGGGTTACTTGAGGAACTCAATTGAAGGTAGACTCATGTCGAGAACGAGGGATTGGGATGGTGATGAGGAGGATGACTTTGAGGTCGGGGAGGAGCTGGATATTTTGGCAAAGTTATGTGAAGAGGATGGTGAATGTGAAGAAGGCAACAGCTATTCACGAGGCGAAGAAGAGACTGGTGAGGATGGAGATGATGGGGTTATAGTGTGCCCTGTTTGTGGAGTTGATATTTCAGATTTGGAGGATGGGTTGAGGCTGTTGCATACAAATGATTGCCTTGACAAGAACGAGGATCAACTCGGTGAGGTATAAAGTCGTTCCTGTCAGGTTCATTTCTAGTAATAAAAGCCTTCCTGTTGAAATTTGATTTCAGGAAGTTTTATTTTTCCTGCATCAGATACTACTTCCCGATGATGGTTATGAATACCCACAACAGCCCAAGGAAACAGATGCTTCCCCAGCATCCTCTCATCAAGCTCCTGATATCTCTCCTGTTGTAGGATGGCTTCGCAGTCTTGGCCTTGAGAGATACGAAGAAATTTTCCTGAGGGAGGAAATTGACTGGGAGACCTTAAAGTGGCTCACGGAAGAGGTATGGAGAAGATTTATTATCATGGCAATCATGAGCCATGGATGGTGGCTTGAAGTGGTAGTATGTTTCTAATAACTACACCTTCTTAGGATCTTTCCAATATCGGTATCACTGCCCTCGGTCCAAGGAAGAAACTAATTAATGCTCTGGCTGAGCTTCAAGATCGACCTGGAAGAGCTAGTGGTGAGGAATCCTCGGACGGAAGGGGCGATCCAATGAGTTCGAGTAAAAAGGATAAAAAATGTTCAGCTTCCAAAGCAAGGGCTAATGAGAGCAAGAATGTCAATAGCAAGTTGATCACGGATTTTTTCCTCAGCTCCACCCTCAACAAGAACAAAGTTCCCTGCGATTCCATTTCTGGGACAACTAAAGAGAAACATCAGAACTCGAGCAGGAAATGTGATAAGACGAAAATACAGGCCAAACGGGGCAAATCCAAGGAGGTTCCACCCTGGTGTTGTGTCCCGGGAACACCATTTCGAGTGGTAAGTCTCTCTATAAGTGGAATTTCTCATAGTTGATTCATTATAAACCAATACTAAACCTATGCAGGATGCTTTCCGATATCTGAGGCGAGATTGCTCCCACTGGTTTCTGACGCACTTCCATCTGGACCGTGAGTCTTGTTATCCATCATTTTGGTTTATCATTAGTCTATTTTAGTTAGCATTGAGAGATGAGGCTTCATTTCTTGTTTCTAGAGTAGTTACAATAAGAAAATTTCTGCATGTCCAGATTATCAGGGATTAACAAAGTCCTTCTGTCATGGGAAGCTCTACTGTTCCACAATCACGGCAAAGCTTGTGAACATGAAGCTTGGGATCACCTGGGACAATATTGAAGTTCTGCCGCTTAACCAAAAAGTCACGATCTCCAATGTACAAGTCACCTGCTTGGATGCTAATCACTGTCCGGGGTCTCTAATGATACTATTCGAACCGTCTAACGGCAAGGTAATCGGTCTTTGATCCCGTGTTATTGTTGTCATCCAGTGGATGAATGAGGTTACACTACGTTTAGGCTGTCCTACACACGGGAGATTTCCGATTCACTGAAGAAATAGCTTCGCTGTCTATCTGGCAAGAATGTCGTATCCACACGCTGATTCTCGACACGACTTATTGTAACCCACAGGTGAGCCTTTATGAGTAGAATCTGCCGACGATTTGGATCATACTCTGATTCCACCATTACTTTGCAGTACGACTTCCCAAAGCAAGATGAAGTGACCCAATTTGTTATCGACGCCATACAAGCTGAATCTTTTAACACGAGCACTCTCTTCCTCATCGGTAGTTATACAGTTGGAAAGGAAAGGTTATATTTGGAAGTTGCCCGTGCAGTCCGCAGAAAGGTCTACGTAGGGGCTGCGAAGTTCCATATCATTCAATGCTTTGGATACTCCGAGGAAGACCTGCAATGGTTTACTGTTAACGAACATGAGAGCCATATCCACGTGGTGCCCATGTGGACTCTTGCGAGCTTCAAAAGGCTGAAGCATATTGCCAACCAATATTCGGTAAGTATGGAGAGCAATCAGAGAAACATCTATGTTATTATCGTCTTTTCTAATAATTAAAGCTTGTTCATGTTATCTTGTAACAGCGACTCTTCTCTCTTGTTGTGGCATTCTCGCCTACTGGCTGGACGTTCGGGAAAGGGAAGAAGTCATCTGGTAGGCGGTGGCAGCAGGGTACAATCATCAGGTGGATCCTTGACTCTTTTCCTTTTGCTTCGTCACGAGATTATTCCACTGAGGAGTCTCCATTTCCGACTATTTCAGGTACGAAGTGCCATACAGTGAGCACAGTAGTTTCAGTGAACTAAGAGAATTCGTGAAGCTCTCGTCTCCGACAAATATCATACCTAGTGTCAATAACGAGGGCGCCGACTCCATCAATTCCATGATATCATACCTGTCTACCTGATGATTACACAATGGATCATGTTTTGTCTTCCAAAAGCCTATCAGAAGGCTGCATGACAGCCCAGTAAGTTGAACCCCTGTATTTGTCGATCCAAGCTTGACAGGATCGTGTTACTGATAAGAGAAGTTTGTCGCAAAAGCAGTACACTGTTTGTTTCATATCTTAATTACATCGCTGACCAAGTCTGAAGATTACATCCCAATAAAGATTGTCGCCGTTGGCCTGGAGGCTACCTCCAATTGGAAGGTGATGAATAATTAAAGATGACTTCCGAACCTTCGGAAGCCCTTTTGAATTTTGAAACATCCTGCCCGATTTTGAGTACCACCGGTGGAACATGATCATTGTCTATGTTAGAAATCGTGTCGGGATTCCCTTCAGCTAAAATGTTCCAACTCTATTTAAGGTGTTAGCCCAGGTCTTTTTTTTCTATTGTGGGACTATCCCAACAGTCTACGGCAGCCTCTGTTCTCGCTTGTCTTGGCACTGATAATCATCTTTTCCAGCTTGGGGGCATTTCTGAGCAAAAATTTCACTAGGGAACGGTGATGTATAGACAAGATGCCCGGCAAAGCTAGGAAATCATTAATCTTTATTAGGCGGAGTCATGCTACCAAGCGCTTCAGTGTCTCCCTTTGCGGATGCTGAAAACCAAAAATATTCACAAGATTGTGATCCCAGACCTTGCCTGCAAGTTTTATGTTTAACCAAGAGGAATGTCAAAATATGGCTCCCCAGAATTCGAGATGGCTGTAAGTCACTAGTTGGAGAGAACTTACAGGACATTTGCTATCGAATTTGATGACCAACCTCTTGACATTCCATGTAGATCCTGACAGCGCTGTTAATTCCAGGTTTTCAGATTTTTCGTTAAAGGTATGTAATTGATGGAGTGGCGTAGTGAAAATAGGAGAAATCACAGAAAAATTAGGAAAAACGAATGAAGCGAATCGGGTTTGTAAAAAAACTCAAGAAATTCTTAAAATCGGATAATAGGATAAAAATAATAATTGTACTCCTTAGAAACCCTAAGGCCTTATTTATACTAAAAAAAAAATCTAATGTGATATTCCTAAAATACCCATAATATTATAAAATCTAAAAATAATATTATGCTCTTGCATCAATCTCTCCGGGTTGGAAAGGTTCGCAACTCCGGTGCAAAAACTTCGACGACTTCAGCATAAATTTCAAGGTCAATCTTCTTCAATTCTTCTTTAGCTATCCAGGTACTTTTCGTCGCTGGCTTTCCCAACCATTTCACCAAGAACCTCATGTATTGATTTTCTCTCCTTGACTTAGCCTCCTTCATATCTAGAACATCTTCAATAACATCCCTTGTGACCTTTGGAAGCTCTTTGATATGATCTTGGACAACATAATCTTCATCAGCTCCCACAAACTCATACAAATCTGAGACACTAAAGATCGGACTGATATGTAGCTCAGGAGGTAGTTCTATCACATAACCATTCGAACTTATCTTCTTCAATACCTTACAAGGTCCAAATTTCCTCGCTTTCAGCTTGTGATAGGTCCCCTTTGGAAACCTCTCTCTCTTCAAGTGCACCATGACTAGATCTCCAGTATTAAAATATTTCACTCTGCGATGCTCATTAGCGGTTGTAGCATAGGTCTCATTGCTTGCCTTCAAAGTACTTCGAACATCTTCGTGAATTCGTCGCACATGCTCAGCAAAAGCTTCACCATCATCACTTACTCGGACGTCCTCAGGAATTGGAACTAGGTCGACAACATATTGGGGTCACAATCCATATGTAGCTTCAAAAGGAGTCTTCTTTATGCTCCTATTTACTGAGTGGTTGTAAGCAAACTCAGCTTGAAGAATCACAAAATCCCAACTCTTCCCAACAAGATATCTTAACAAGTACCCAAGCTCATGTTCACAACCTCGGTTTGCCCAGTATATGATAGTCTTATAACCAGTATAAGTGTTTTATAGTGAAATGTGGACATAGGCTATTGCCGAACTACCATAAAACATTATGTCTCATTTACTTCATATATTAAAGGTGCTATAACTGATCGTTCACAAGAGACCAATTAAATAAAGCAAATCAATATATGCAACACTTTATTTGGACAAAGACTCCAAAGGTCCTTTACTAAATCAAGCAATCATTAAGGTTCTAGAATTGATTTCAGCGATCGAGCATTAGCTGATCACCGCCTGGTAATGAAGACAAGTGTCTTCCGGGACTTGGAGTAAATCTTGCTGATCACCCCTCGGCTAGTCAAATCCTCAAGAACTTGATAGCAAAAGCCTTAACGTTCTGCAGATATTGAGATTATGTGGTCTCCAAAAACCGACAATTCGTTACTGAATTTATTACTCATAGAAAGTCCAAAAATGACTAAGTGCTAATTCACCCTCCTCACAGTGTCATTACAAGAAAGTACATAAATCAAACCCCACATATTCTCGCGTTAATTAATTCCATACGTAGGCAGACCTTACATTTAGTTAAATTAGACGATTCTTCGCAAAAGAAAGAAAGAATCCATTCGAGTAAGATTTTCGTAGCTTCTCGTGGTTTGTACAGTTTTTATGTCTTCATCATTTAAATTTCGTTGTAAGTCTTTAATAAATAATAGGGCACGTGCCAAAATATTAACGTAGGTATAAATAAATTAAAAAAAAAATCATTACACTGCGCCATTCATTAATCCCACCTTAAAAGGAGGTAAAGTCTCTTGTCGCACCACCAATGTTCCGTTTCGTTACTTTTGAGCCATAAAACTTAGGCCCTATAAATGTCCCAAACTGTTTTTTTTTTTTAATATAAATGATATTTCAGTACGCTAATCAAACCATTTTTCGACTCGGATCGAGAATCAGTGAAAGGGATACCAGACTTTTATTTCCTTACGTTTGGATGAAATTTACGTTTCAATGAACATGTTGCATGTTGGTTCCCACATCGACCGAATAGTGGGATTAAGTTACGTTTATATTGTTGTTATTATTATTAGTCCCTTTCACCTTCGACAACTAGCGAAGGAACGGATGGGGGTGGAATTAGGTGGTCACTCGACCATATTTTATTACGGACGATTGTATGGAATTACCGTTGGTTAGTAAAACAATTCGTGAATTACGGCTCGAAGTTTCTAAATACCAAAATTATAATTCTTAAGTCGCGATTTGAGACTATAATTTTTTATTTTTAAGGAAGTCGGGCGCGTCATAGTCGCGGCTCAAATCGCGAGTTAAAAGGACTTAAATGAATTTTTTTTGTTGTTTTTAATGTTATAGTTTGTTGAATAGGTTTTGATCATGAGCCTTGACCTTTTATATAACAGAAGTCAAACAACTACTCTACAGAAGCTACTCACGTTGAGAATTTTCTGTAAAAAATATTTTGTGATTAAATAATTATTTAATGATTAATTAGTCACAAAATAATAAGGATTTGATCAAGATATTAATTTGATCAAATTAAACAGATTACGTTTTTAAATAACTCTAATAAGAATTATACTTTTCATTGAAGGAAATATAATCTTCTATTTATGGTAAGGTTCTGCAAGGTTGTCTACAATCATCCGTGGTTTCATACGACCACCAAAGGACTGTTATTTGGGATGTCAATCATTACCACATGTCTAGATACATTCATTTAAGTGTCCTGAACAGAATGATATCGATTTTAGTCTATATGGAAGTTAATCTTTAATTATTTCCATGTACAGAAGGTTGCTGACTAGATTCAGCCAAAACCTTCTGTAGCGCAGTATGTTAGTGTGTGCACATATATATGCCAAGACACATTGTAATATATGTGAATAATTGCTAATAAAGGCAAGTATTTACTATTTATTGATTACTTTTTTGCTCGTAATTAATTTACGGTAAAGTCCCATAGATTGGTTATTTGTCAATCTAAAATTGTCCTTGATCGGATAGATGTTTAGAGGGGACATGAACATCAGATCAACGCCAAGTATAACTTAGGTCGAGTTAGACCAATGGATGGATGTCCACGTTATACTTGGGGGTGCCCAAGTTTAGGGTACACTGGACACGACCCGTTTATAGAGAATATCACATGTTAAGCGTCATTGATCATTTCTCTTATTGAACGAGTGTAACTAATCTCCTGACTTGAGACCTTCAGTTATTCAATGCGTGAAGTTGTCCACTTTAATGCTCTTAAAAGCAGTCTTTAATCGGATTTTGAGTAATACGGTTATTGGGTGTACAACGAAGCGTAGAGAGGATAATGTTGAGTCAATATAGGATTCATCACTCTCTTGGATTAGAGAGTTGACATTCTGGCCACTTGATTGAAATGTTAGTGATTTTGATCACACGGCCGTGGAGGAAAGTTTATCATTCAAGTTAAGATCTATTATATCTAAGAAATCAAGTAAAACAATTAATTTAGTGATGACGCGCGATGCACTGAATTAATCAGGATGTCGGTGAGATGGAGAGATTGAATTACACAGAAATCGGTTCATAGTGGTTTTGGTTCATGACTAATATTCTATTATGTTGGGTGGTTGAAAAACTGTTGCTAGACGGTTACCTCAGTCTGTGTATGGATGTACAATGCCTTCGTATATAGAACCTAGAGGGTCGCACGCAAAACCACGTGAACACGGACATTGATTATTTAATTTTAATGTATTAGAATTAAAAGTATAAATTTTCAGAATTAGAATTTTGTTGGACTACTAATTTATTCTGAAATATCGGAAGCAATAAATTCTAGTTTTGGATTTAATAACTAATTATTATTATAATATATTATAGACTAGCCTAGCCGGTGAAAGAAGATAGCATTGCTACGTGCTACTAGGAAATTAAAAATAATTGTTTAATACTATTGATTTGACAATGGCGGTACCTGTGGGTTACGAAACCCATGTCATGCCAAAGTAAATTGGCTATTTAAGAATGACATTCGACAAAAAAAAAAAGAAATGACCTTCAGTAGAAAAGGAATTTAGGCTTCCGAGAGTTTTAGCAAAAGCTCAGAGGACTAGCACCCGAGATTGAGCTTGAGGCATCCGTCGAACGTGTGCGTGGATACTTCTAGAGGTGTCACGTTTGGGACTCTTGAATACGGTCATGCTCGTAAACGTTTCCGAACAGCAAGGTACGAGTTATTAAACCTATTTTAATGTTCGATTTATAAGTATCACAAAGATCCGGGGTGTGTTTCGGACAGTGTTTTGAAACGGGCTTCCGCTGCATCCGTTTGAAAACCCAATAGTGGTATCCGAGATAGGTTTGTGATCGTATCGTACAAATCGATGTTTTACTTTAACAAAAGTTTTAGAAAACTGTTTCATCTGAAATCTATCATGGTTATTTAATTTTATTCATTTGACCACAGTAAGTTTGGACGAACAAAATGTTCTTATTTGATTTTGAACAGTTTCTCTTCTAACTATGAGAATTACAACCAGTTGATAAATGAGAAAAGTGTTTCAGTAAGGCTGATTGAACAATAAATAATTCAATTCAATGATGATGATATTAATATTCCCAGTTGTGCACACGAAACAATTGTTGTACAAGAATCCAAGTAAACATGTGTTTGAGTGTGCTTGCTGGAACTAAAAGGCAATAATTTTATCAGAAAGATTAGTGAGAATTAAAACTTTTATCAAAGTTAAATTTGGCAGAAAGTGAAAAGCTAACGAACTTTGATGATTAGGACAGAGTTATTGATGTGTGAATCTTATTATTAAAATTGATTAAGATTATTTTAAGATATAGTAAATTGAGATGGTAAAGTTTGCTAAGTTCAAATATAATTGTAATTATAAAAGAAATGTAATGGCTTATGATTATGAGAACTATAAGGGAACTTGACTTCGGCCAAGTTTTAAAAGTTTTTCAAAAGGCCAAGACAAATAAAAGGACCAAAAGTATTTTGACTCTGTCAAATAGAGTTGGCCCAGAATTAAAACGACCAATAGTGGGTCGGTTTCATAACCTAATTCGGCAGAAGTTTTGAATTACTAATAAAAGACCAAGAAAGAAAAATGTTTGCCCGTAACATAAATGGTTTAGCCCAACATTATATAGGGCTTAGAAAATTAAAACCTATTGGGTCATAAGATGGGCTTGAAATTAAAATGAAATAATGAAGCCCATTAATAATATATTGGTGAGACAATTAATTAAAATCCCATGAATATTAAGTCAAGTTTTATCTGCCCTCCATCAATGATAATGAAAATAGTCGACGTACTTCGTGAGTCAGTACAGCTCAGTTGTGGGCTCACGTTAGTACAGTTGTAGTTTTTTCATAAATTATTAATGGGTCAACTTAACTCAGATTGATTTGTTAGCTTAGCTAAGATCAATTGATTTGATGGGAAAGGGTTTAAGAAAATATTAACCTAAGTTAATAATACCGAGGGTCACATGGATTTGTGACTAGCGAGTAGTACCTACTTAATGACTATGGGGTGTAGGTACAGCTCAGTTGTGTGCATACTATAGGATTTGAGTATTCGGTCCCGCAAGAAATTATTATCAACTAATTCCCGAGCCTAATAGTGGGGGCTATTAGGTTTGAATAGAATAGTGGGAGTTTATAAAAGTCATTTATATAACTATTCACAAATAATGATTTAAAATTTTATTTGCTTAGATGTCGACTAACATTTCGCTGCGAAGTATTTTGGAGAAAGAAAATATCCTCCAAGGACCAAACTATCTGGACTGGTATCGAAAGCTCAAGATTGTACTGAAACAAGAGAGAAAGTTTCATGTACTAGATTCTGAGCCACCAGCAGTGCCAAATGCAGACACTTCAGAAGCAGATCGAATCATCTATGACCATTATGTGGAGATACCATTGATGTGCAATGTCTCATGTTATCTGCAATGTCTCTAGAGTTGCAGAAGCAACATGAGAATATAAGCGCCAGGGAGATCGATATCCATTTGCGCGAGCTCTTCCAAGAAAGTGCTCGGACTGAGAGATTTGAAATCTCTCGAGCATTTTTCGAGATGAAATTTCCAAGGCGATGTGTCCACATACACTAGAGGAGAGAAAGAGAATGGGTAAGATACCATATGCTTTGACTATTGGATCCATCATGTATGCCATGATATGTACAAGACCTGATGTATTGCATGCTTTGAGCATGACAAGTAGATATCAGGGTGATCCTGGAGAGGGTCATTGGACAGCAGTTAAAACTATACTTAAGTATCTAAGAAGAACAAAAGATATGTTCTTGGTCTATGGAGGAGATGAGGAATTGGTTGTCAGAGGATATACTGACGCCAGTTTCCAGATAGATCGTGACGATCTAAAATCGCAGCTGGGTTACATATTTTGTCTAAATGGAGTAGCTGTTTGCTGGAAAAGTTCAAAGCAAGAAACAGTTGCAGATTCTACAGCAGAGTCCGAGTACATAACAGCTTTAGAAATGGCAAAAGAAGTTGTTTGGATCAAGAATTTTACGACAAAACTTGAAGTGGTTCCTAGTAGTCATGGTCCAGTTATGTCGTACTGTGACAACAATACTGCCATAGCACAGGCAAAGAAACCAAGGTCTCACCAGCGATCCAAGCATGTATTGCGGAAATATCACATCCTCAGAGAAATAGTTCAGAGGGGTGATGTGTTGATAAGTAAAATAGACACTAGTGAGAATATTGCAGATCCACTCACTAAGGCCTTACCTCAGAGAAACATAAGTCCCATGTGAGGGCTCTAGGACTGAGAGTCCATAGTGCTTGGCAATAGTGCAAGTGAGAGATTGTTAGTGTGTGCACATATATGCCAATACACTTTGTAATATATGTGAATAATTGTTAATAAAGGCATGTATTTACTGTTTATTGATTACTTTTATGCTCGTAATTAATTTACGGTAAAGTCCCATAGATTGATTATTTGTCAATCTAAAACTGTCCTTGATCGGATAGATGTTTAGAGGGGACATGAACATCAGATCAACGCCGAGTATAACTTAGGTCGAGTTAGACCACGTGATGGATGTCCAAGTCAAACTTGGGGGTGCCCAAGTTTGTGATACACTGGACACGACCCGTTTATAGAGAATATCACATGTTAAGCGTCATTGGTCACTTCTCTTGTTGAACGAGTGTAACTAATCTCCTGACTTGAGACCTTCATTTATTCTATGCGTGAAGTTGTCCACTTTGATGATGTTAAAAGCAGTCTTTAATCGGATTGTGAGTAATACAGTTATTGGGTGTACAACGAAGCGTAAAGAGGATAATGTTGAGTCAATATAGGATTCATCACTCACTTGGATTAGAGAATTGACATTCTGGCCACTTGATTAAGATGTTAGTGATTTTAATCATACGGCTGTGGAGGAATGTTTATCATTCAAGTTAATATTTATTATATCTCAGAAATCAAGTAAAACGATTAATTCAGTCATGGCGCATGATGCACTGAATTAATCAGGATGTCAGTGAGATGCAGAGATTGAATTACACAGAAATCGGTTCATAGTGGTTTTGGTTCATGACCAATATTCTATTACGTTGGGTGGCTGAAAAACTATCGCTGGACGGTTACCTCAGTCTGTGTATGGATGTACAATGCCTTCGTATATAGAACCTAGAGGGTCGCACGCAAAACCACGTGAACACGGACATTGATTATTTAATTTTAATGTATTAGAATTAAAAGTATAAATTTTCAGAATTAGAATTTTGTTGGACTACTAATTTATTCTGAAATATCGGAAGCAATAAATTCTAGTTTTGGATTTAATTTAGTCTAAGTTTTAAGACGAAGGATTTTATAATAATATAAATTAATTATTATTATAATATATTATAGACTAGCCTAGCTGGTGAAAGAAGATAGCATTGCTAAGTGCTATCAGGAAATTAAAAATAATTGTTTAATACTATTGATTTGACAATGGCGGTACCTGTGGGTTACGAAACCCATGTCATGCCAAAGTAAATTGGCTATTTAAGAATGACATTCCACAAAAATAAAAAACAAATGACCTTCCGTAGAAAAAGAATTTAGGGTTCCGAAAGTTTTAGCAAAAGCTCAGAGGACTAGCACCCGAGATTGAGCTTGAGGCATCCGTCGAACCTGTGCATGAATACTTCTAAAGGAGTCACATTTAGAACTCTTGAAGACGGTCACGTTCGTAAATGTTTTCGAACAATAAGGTACGAGTTATTAAACTTATTTTAATGTTCGATTTATACGTATCACAAAGTTTCGTGGTGTGTCGGGCTTCCGCTACATCCGTTTGAATACCTAATGCAGTATACATGTGGAGGAAGCTCTAGGAGGAAGCTTGCTATGACCTCGTGACGGTTCTCTCGTTCTCCGCGGTCTTCATCTTGACCCTGTTGGTGTACTTCATGTCGTGCCCCCGGTCGATTTATCTGATCGACTTCGCGTGCTATAAGCCGAGCGACAACCTCAAGGTGTCGAAGGAACAACTCCTGAGCCACCTCCGCTCGACAGGGAACTACGACGAGGCACTCCTCGGTTTCCACCGACGGATCCTTGAGACCTCAGGGATCGGTGACAAGACCTACATCCCAAAGCCTCTGCTTGAAAACCCTCCCGTGAACTGCTCAACGATGAAGGAGGGTAGGGGAGAGGCGTCGGTTGTTTGGTGCGCTCGATGAGCTCTTCCGCAAGACCAAGGTCAAGCCGAAGGACGTGTCGTTCCTCGTCGTCAACTGCAGCATATTCAACCCGACTCCGTCCTTCTCGGCAATGATCATAAACCACTGCAAGATGAGGGGGAACATCCTGAGCTACAACCTGGGTGGGATGGGCTGCAGTGCAGGGGTCATAGCGGTCGACCTCGCGAGGGACATTCTCAAGGCCAATGGGAACAGCTACGTGGTCGTTGTTGGAACTGAGATGGTCGGTTTTAACTGGTACAAGGGAATGGTTAGGGAGATGATCGTGCCGAACTGCTTCTTCAGGATGGGTTGCAGCGCGGTGATGCTCTCGAATAGGCGGAGGGACTTCCGCAGGGCCAAGTATAGGCTCGAACACGTTGTGAGGACTCACAAGGGATCCGATGATCGCAGCTTTACGTAAAAACTTGTGCTCGTCACCTACTCGAACCTCGACCGTATTCCGATACTGTTAATTTATTAAGGAATTTCTTGATAGTACAAAATAATCCATTTATTGCATATTAAGATATGAGAATTTAATTTTGGTAGAAGTGCAATTAATGTGTTCAGGCAGTGGTTGGAAAATTGATTTCTCATCGATCAACTAAACTTATTTAGTGATATGTATAGATTTTATTTTTCCCTAAGGTTCACTCATATAATTTGTTATATTATTATTTAGGTAGGCCATGGATATGTCATTAGATCATGTGACGGAACATCTGAAGTTCATAAAATTTATTAAATTATTTGCATTGTTGTAACATTAATGCAAAAGTAATCTACGCGCATGATCAATCGATATGTCTGGCACGTTCGTGCAGGTGCGTGTACCAGGAAGAAGATGAGGAGCGGAACAAGGGGCTGGGAGTGACCAAGGACCTGATCGAGATCGGAAGTGAGGCCTTGAAGACCAACATAACGACCCTTGGGCCGCTCGTCCTGCCGTTCTCGGAGCAGCTCCTCTTCTTTGCGACCTTACTCCGTCGTGGCCAATCCCCTTGCCCCGCGAAGTCGGCTAAGGCAACGAAACCCTACATCCCAGATACAAGCTGGCGTTTGAGCACTTCTGCATCCACGCAGCGAGCAAGGTTATCCTCGACGAGCCCCAGCAGAACTCGAACTTAGTGACGAGAACATGGAGGCGTCGAGGATGACACTCCATAGGTTCGGGAACACCTCTAGCAGCAGCATTTGGTATGAGCTGGCATACCTCGAAGCCAAGCTGGCAGATCACGTTCGGGTCAGGTTTCAAGTGCAACAGCCTAGTCTGGCGGTCGATGCGCCGTGTTAGGAAGCCAACCGAGAACCCTTGGCTTGATCGCGTGGACGCGTACCCCATGCCGATTTAAGGAAACTTTACTGCCTTTACTTTAATTTGCATGATAAAAAAAGATCAAGAACAATAGTTAAGATAATAATACGAGAGAGGAATGCTTGTCTTGATTTCTTTCTCGGATTCCTCTTCTTCATTTTAGTCCTCGTGGTCTTCAAGTTATTTCAGGCATTGTAGATTCAACAGTTTGGCATCACAGCCACGTCGATCGGGGTCGAGTTATTCGAAATCCAACGGAGGTTTTTGCCGAAGTCCAGCGAAGATTCCGTCGAAGTTCAGTGGAGTTTCTGCCAAAGTCCAACGGAGGTTTTGCCGAAGTCCAGCGGAGGTTCTACGGAAGTCCAACGGAGGTTTTGCCGAAGTCAAGTGGAGGTTCTGTAGAAGTCCAGCGGAGGTTCTGCCAAAATGCTGTCGAATTTCTGCCAAGGAAGCTACAATCCAGTATTGCCTTGGGCATAGGTCGAGGATCAGGCTACGCTTCCTAAAGTCGAAATATGTATGGCGAAATTCAACACTATCGGCATACGGAACATAATTATATCACGTGGAAGACGTGCACGGAGTCATAGCTCCAAGTCCAAGATCTATGGGAGATCATTGGTAGAAGTGAGATGACCCAACGAAGGAGGATACTGCCACTTTGAGAAAATGGCGGATTAGGGCAAGGAAGATCATGTTCAGCATAAAAACCACCATAGAGGAGGAAATGCTCAAGTGTAAGCCGATATCTACGCCCTTTGAGTTCAATGTCAAACTCAGTATGAATGAAGGCATTTGGGAGAGCCGACGATGTACCGCCAGCTGGTAGGGAGTTTAATCTATGTCACGCATACAAGACCAGGCATCTCTTATGCAGTCGAACTTGTGAGTATATTTATGCAATTACCAAAGAAATCACATCTCGAAACAGTTCGCCGAATATTGAGGTATATCAAGGGTATGTTAAACTATGGGATATTATATAAAAGAGAAGATGATTGCAGACTTGTCAGATATTGCGATGCTGACTATGTCGGCGATCGCGACATTAGAAGGTCAACGACATGCTATGTATTCACTATCGTAGAGGGAGCAGTCTCATGGTGTAATAAGCGTCAACCCACCGTATCACTTTCAACAATAGAAGCAGAATACATGGCTTATGCAGCTCCTAAGCATACATAGCTTATGCAGCTCATGTATAAGCCATGTATGCTTACAACAATAGAAGCAGAATACAAGGTCTTTCATGAGCTGCATAAGCCATGTATGCTTACGGAAGTCTCGAGCCTACGGAGTTTGAGCAGTTGTACGCACTTGCGGGTGCGCGCCATAAGTCTCGTGCCTGCAGGGTAGAGCAGGAGTTGAGAATGCCGCCGGAGTGGAAAGACGTCCTTCCGAGCACAGGGGTGCTGTGCAGAAGTCTCGTCCTCCTCCTGACGGACAATAGAGCAAGTTGCGTGGAAGCCGCCGAAGCTGAAAATTCCACCCTAGGCACTGGGTGTGGAGTGCAGTGAGTAACGGCTGTGGTAACCGTGCACGTCCGAACTGAGCGTAGGATGGATACCGCGACTTTGCTGAGTGAGAAGTCAGGTTCCGCTGAGTGAGGAACCAAATTTTTTCTTTCATTTTTCTTAGTGATCTAAGTAGTTATCTTTGTGGTTGTCTCTTGAGTAGTTACAGGCTCATCTTGAGAAGAGACAGAAACTGTGTGAAAATCCTCTACTAAACGACTAAGTGCTGAAGCAATCCTCTGCTGTGAATCAGAAACGAGCTGCTCTCTGAGAAGTTTTTCTGTCACTGTAAGGATCATTATTTGAGGATTTATACTCTAACACGACGTTGTCTTTGTGTTTTGATAAACAGGCCAACGCCGAAGCGACAACATGCTGTGTGGAAATCCTTTGAGCAATCAACTGCTGAGCGTGAGCTTCATTCTGCTGGAAACGAGAAGACATCCACTGTGTGAGGAGCTGACCGTTGTCCAGGAGTGATCATCTATTGTAAAGGATTCTAAATCTCACTTTTTGAGAAACCGAACGCTTAGTGCAAGGGTTTTTTGCATCAATTATTTTAGTAGTGGAATCATCTCGTTGGTGGAAAGTGGACGTAGGTCGATTAAGGCCGAACCACTATAAACTATTGTGTCCCTTACGATCGCGCAAACACTCGTACGAAAACCTACTCGATCAAATCGTAACGGTTACAGCGAAGCAGATCTCACTTCTGAGAAACGTTCTACTGTGATACAGTACGCTTCCGCTTACACTGAGAAAAGGGCAAAAAGTTACAAACACTAATTCACCCCCCTCTTGGTGTTTCTGAACGATCCAACAATTGATATTAGAGCGAGTTTGATGGAAAGCTTTCTGTGTGATTGCTAGTATATAACTCTGTTGCTGAACTTAAGGATCATAATAGCATGTTGCTAAACCTAAGGATCATAACAGCATGTTGCTGAAAGTTTTACATTAAGCACAGTAAGGTGCTGTTGAGTTATAAGAACTCATATGTGAGCAAAAATGTCGATGCTCTTAACTGATGGTCATTCGACAAAACGTCCCCTGCTCTTTGCAAGACAACACTTCTCATATTGAAAATGAGAATGGAGTTGTTCATTGGAGCGAAAGAAGCCGATTGCTGGCAAATTATAATGGAAGGAGATCTTACAGTTCCTCCACCTAATCCCAACAATACTCGGCATGAAATTGAAAGAAAGAGAACCACCTCTCCCAATACTAAGGCAAGGCACTACTTAGTGTGCGCTCTTGTTGGAAATAAATTTAATCGCGTCTCCACTTGTAAGATTGAGAAAGAAATATGGGATAGACTTGCTTTGATCTATGATGAAATAGAACAAGTCAAGGAATCAAAAGAGAATGCATTAGTAACTCGATACGAATCATTCAAAATAAAAAAGGATGAGTCGATAAATCAAATGTTTGATAGACTCACCGAAATCACTAATGCCATGGAATCTCTTGGCAAAACCATTTCTAATTCTGAGTTGGTCAGAAAAATTCTTTGCTCTTTGCCTAAATCTTGGGAAGCCTAGAAAACGACAATTGAAGAGGCAAAAGACTTAACGAGCTTAAGTTTTCAACAACTACTTGGTTCTCTTGTCGCTTATGAAAATGAGAACAAGGTTACTGAAGAAAAGAAATCTAATGCTATTGCATTTAAAGGAAGTGTTGAAATCTCCGATGAATCTGAGGATGAATCTTCATCTGATTCTGAGGATGAAATCTCCTTAATGGCTAGGAAATTTAAGAAGTATCTTCGCAAACCTCGTTTCAAGGGAAAGCGAGATGCTAAAAGGAAAAATACAAACCACACCAAAGTAAAAAGTGGTGTCCTATGAGTGCAACAAACCTTGTCATATGCGACCAGATTGCCCATTATTGAATGAGAAGGGTAAACCTTCAAAATACAAGAAAAATGCCATGATGGCATCTTGGAGTGATATTGATGAGAAATCATATCAGAACGGCGAAACAGCAAACATCTGCTATATGGCGCAAACTGATGCTGAAACTGAGAAGGTAAATGCTTTCTCTCCCTCTGATCTATCCACTAAAGATATTGAGAATATTTTCTCAGAACTTTATGACGAACTTGAGTTATTGACCGCAAATAATAAGGTTATCAAGAAGGAGAATAAACTATTGAGTGTTGAGAAAGTTTTTCTTAAAGAAGAGTTGTCAGCAAAGGCTAAGAATGCGACAAAACAAATTTCTCAATCTAAATCAAAGATTGAGGAACTGCAACAGCAACTCAGTGCTGTGCAGAGCAAAACAGATTTATGTGTGCATGAGAAGCATGATTCTGGAAATGAGAAACATTCACATCATGGGAAATATATTTCTCCTCATGTCAGGAATGGTGATTCTCATTATATTATTCAAGGCTACCTAGGCTTTGCTTTTATTGTAGAAGGCCGGATCATTTTATTAAAAATTACCATATCAGGCGAAATGATATGCTTGGCATCACTTCTAAAGTGGATGGTTCTATTGTTTAATGGAAACAACGACTTACTTAAGTTCTTTCTCTATTTCAGGGATGCGTCACGTCTATTGCTAAGGATCATGTATGGTACTTAGATAGTGGCTGCTTAGACATATGTCAGGAGATGTCTCCTTATTTACCACTCTGAATTTCCAATATGGTGGTGCTGTCACTTCTGGTGATAATGGAAAAGGGATGGTTAAACGAACATGAACCATTTACTGTTCTGACTCCCTAACTATTAAAGGAGTTCTTTATGTCAAAGGACTCTAGCACAATTTGATTAGCATTAGTCAATTGTGTGACAAGGGCTATCATGTTGCCTTCAATGAGAAAATATGTACAATTTCACAGGATGATGTTGCGTGTTTCATTGGTGAACGTAAGAAAAACATCTATATCCCCTCTTTTAAGAACATCTCCTTTGGAGAAAATTGTCTTATATCCATTAAGGACGAAGCTACTCTTTGGCACAGAAGGTTGGGACATGCAAACTATGACTTGATGTCTAAACTAGCCAGAAAAGATGCTATTGAGGGATTACCTAAGATCAAGTTTGACAATGAAAAGATATGTAAAGCTTGTACAATTGGCAAACAAACAAAGGTGTCATTTAAAAGCAAAAATATGGTTTCAAGTAAGGAGCCGCTTGAACTACTTCATATGGACTTGTTTGGTCCTACAAGGACTCATAGTCTAGGAGGTAAACGATATGGATTAGTTGTTGTTGATGACTTCTCCAGATTCACTTGGGTCAAGTTCTTAGCCCACAAAAGTAATACGTTTACAACCTTCGAAACTCTAATTAAAAAACTTCAAAATGAGAAAGGTGTTTCTCTACGAAGTATTAGAACGGATCGTGGTACTGAATTTGAGAACCATGACTGTACTTCTTTTTGTGAGGAATATGGTATTATTCATAGTTTCGCAGCTCCATATACTCCATAACAAAATGGAGTCGTAGAGTGAAAGAACAGAACCTTACAGGACATGGCGAGAACCATGGTACTAGAAAATGAGGTATCTAAGAACCTCTGGGCTGAAACTATAAGCACAGCCTGTTATATCTCAAACTGAGTACACTTAAGGCATTCTATTGGCAAAACTCCTTTTGAATTATATAAAGGGAGAAAGCCAAATATTTCATACTTCCATCCATTTGGAATTAAATGCTACATTCTAAGACCCATAAGAGATGGTATCGGAAAATTTGATGCTCGCTCTGATGAGGGTATCTTCTTATGATATTCTCTCACCAGCAAAACATATATAGTTTTCAATAAGAGAACTCTTGTTGTCAAAGAATCAATTAATGTTAAAATTGACGATTCTCAGACTGAGGAAGACGATGCTGATGAAAAAGCATCAGGATCCTCAAATACAGAACCAACTGGAGAATTACAACAGACACCTGCTGAAAGTGATCCAAATGAAAATTCTGTGGCAGAAGGACAAGGTTTTCCTACTGTAAATATATAAAACAATCCTCACGTCTCACAGGATGAACAATTAAGGGACCGTGTTCCCTCTCTATATAAGAAAACACATCCTATTGACTAAGTCATAGGATCATTGCATACAGGAGTGCGAACCCGACATACGACAAGTATGTTCTGTGAACACTCCACTTTTATTTCTCGAAAGGAACCTCAAGGCATTGATAATGCGCTTGATGATCCAAACTAGATCCTCGCAATGCAAGAGGAGCTAAATCAGTTTGAGAGGAATAATGTCTGGTGTTTAGTGCCTAGACCAAATGACCGTTCTATTATTGGAACAAAATGGGTTTATCGTAATAAACTCGATGAGTCTAGAAATGTAGTGAGAAACAAAGCTAGACATGTAGCAAAATGTTACTCTCAAGAATAGGACATCGATTATGATGAGACGTCTGCTCCTGTGGCATGTCTTGAAGCAATACGTCTACTCTTAGCGTATGCTTACTATAATAACTTGACTATAATAACTTCAAGTTATTTCAAATGGATGTGAAAAGCGCATTCCTTAACGGTGACCTAAAAGAGGAAGAGTATGTTGAACAACCTCATGGATTCATCGACCTAAAATTTCGTAATCATGTTTATAAGCTCTCTAAAGCCTTGTATGGGCTTAAGCAAGCACCAAGAGCATGGTACGAAAAGCTTAGTTGCTATAAGCGTGGAAAAATAGATACAACCCTGTTTCTTAAGAAACAGGATGCTGATCTTTTAGTCGCTCAAATATATGTTGACGACATTATATTTGGTTCAATTAATGAACAACTATGTATTGAATTCTCTAATCTAATGAAAGGAGAATTTGAAATGAGTCTCATGGGAGAACTAACCTTCTTCATTGGACTCCAAATCAAATAAACTACAGATGGAATTTTTATCCATCAAGAAAAGTACAGCAAACAGTTGCTCAAGAAATTTGATCTTGAGAATTGTAAACCTTTGTCAACTCCTATTGGTAGTAATACCAAAATTGATAAATATGAGGATGGAAAAGAAGTTGATTCCAAACTATACAAAAGCATAATATGGTCATTACTCTATCTTATTGCTTCAAGACTTGATTTCATATTTAGTGTGTGCTTATGTGCTAGATATCAGTATGCTCTAAAAGAATCACACCTAGTTGCAGTCAAGAGGATCTTCCGATACCTCGCAGGAACTGTCAGCTTAGGTTTATGGTATCTTAGAGGATCATTGCTGGATCCCGTGGGGTATTCAAATGCTGATTATGCGGGATGTCGCATTGATAGAAAAAGTACATCTAGTACTTGTCAATTACTAAGAAATATGTTAATTTCCTGGTTCTCTAAAAAGCAGACATCTGTTGCTTTATAGCAGCTAGTTCCTATGCTCAACTACTTTTGATGCGACAGAAACTTGAAGATTATGATCTTCACTTTGATAACATTCCAATAATATGTGACAACACAAGTGCAATTAATTTGTCACGAAATCCAGTCTATCACTCAAGATCGTGATTTATAAAGAGAGGTTTATTAATTTACGAAGTGAGTTAGGAATTTGCAATCCTAATGCCTAACATGAAAATTAATCGTGCATGTTTCTTCTCTCCATGTAGAGAATATTTTATTGCCAAAAATAGGTGACTCATCGTCATCTAAAAACTATCTTTCACTTCTTTTTCATATGACAAAAAGGGGGAGAAGAATAAGTTGAGGGGGAGCTCTAGCTCTCTGAACAAAGTAAGCAATTTGGTGCTTACTCTCGGGGGAAGTTGAGTTTGCATTTCAAGCTCTATGCTCTATTTCTTATTTCCAAATTAAAGCTTCGTATTTTTTCCATAAAAAAGGGGGAGAATGTTAACCTTGATTTTGATGATGAGCTTGATAAGCTATGTAATAAATTCATAGTAATGTGTTACTGTAACACTTCGCTTATCTTTAGTGATAACTTGAGCAAAGTGTTGCTGAGCCTAAGCTATACGTTGCTATACTACAGTAAGCATTACTGTTTTGCTACGTTTGCTCACTGGAAATTGGAAATAATATTTCCTTTTGCATTATATTTCAGATTATCTCGGAATATATTTAAAATAAATATTTAGATGTTTAAATACATCTGGTAAGCTTCGGATTTTCCAAATCCTTTTATTAGGCAACTCAAAATCAAAATTTATCTTTCCAATTAAAGATTTGGAAACAATATAAGGGAAGTTACCGTTTGAGGACTTTCCATCTCTGATTCTGCGACCTTTGAGCAGGTATCCACTCATATTGATCTGATCCGCTGATATTATGGAAACTTATCAATTGGAATGGTCCTAATGAACCTGGACACCTCCCACAAAGTTTTTCCATAAAAATCAAACAAGGCATTCAGATATTATTCTGACATATGCGTAAAAATGCGTTGATGTACCACTCGAGAAGCGTGTTGATACGCTTGAGAAATGTGTTGCTACACTACAGCAAAGTTGTACTGCTACAATTACCTCAATGAAGGAATAATTATTATTCCGATTTGATTATTGTGATTTTATCATATTTAATGATAAATTATATTATTGTAATAAGATGATTACGTTTGGGGATAAGATGGCTATGTTTGGAGATATTTCAAAATGGAATCTCTATTTATAGCAACATTTCCTATCATATCTTATCTTTACGATCATTAAGGAATATTGATATTTCTATTTTGTCGTTGATAATGATTAGGATAACATCCAGACATCTTTCTGGAAATGATTGAATCAGATTGTGCGCATAAGAAAAGTCGACAATGATTTCCTTCCTTCTTGGGCATTGTGACCGTTGAGCATCTGTTCGTTGAACCTGGTCACAGCTTGCTGGAATCGGATATTTGGGAAACAAATTATCTATTTCGTTCCCTATTAAAACAGACGACCTCTATACACAAAATAACGAATCTGTGTGGTCTGAGTGGTTGTCCAAAGCATGTGTGATCTGAGTGATGCTTTGAGGATCGGCGGAGAGCGGAAGGTGCTAAGTGATCGCCTGGTTCTTATCTCTTGCAATCTGTGTGTGAGAGTGTCAAGGACTGAGTACGACCATGATCGTCGTGAGAGGAACTAGGTGTCCTCGGTGCGTTCAACGAGCGGCTGGCGAATCGTCTAAGGGAAGCTAAGTGAATATCTGTTCTGAATTCAGTAATTAGTTGCTAACCCATCGGCAAGAAGCCCTTCCTGTCGTGACTTTTCATAGGGAAGTCTCAAGCCTACGGAGTTTGAGCAGTTAGACACGCACTTGCGGGTGCGCGCCAGAAGTCTCGTGCCTGCAGGGTAGAATAGGAGTTGGGAACGCCGCCGGAGTGGGAAGAGGTTCTCCCGAGCACAGGGGTGCTGTGCAGAAGTTTCGACCTCCTGCTGACGGACAGTAAAGCGGGTTGCCTGGAAATCACCGGAGCTGAAAATTCCACCATAGGCACTGGGTGTACAGTGCAGTGAGTCACGTCTGTGGTAACCGTGCACGTCCGAACTAAGTGTAGGACGGATACTGCGGCTTAGCTGGGTGAGAAGTCAGGTTCCGCTGAGTAAGGAACAAAATCTTTATTTCGTTTTTCTTAGTGATCTAAGTGGTTATCTTTCTGGTTGTCTCTTGAGTACTTACAGGCTCATCTTGAGAATCGACAGAAACTGTGTGGAAATCCTCTCCTGATAGACTAAGTGTTGAAGCAATCCTCTGCTGTGAATGAGAAACGAGCTGCTCTCTGAGAAGTCTTTCTGTCACTCTAAGGATCATTATCTGAGGATGTATACTCTAACACAACGTTGTCTTTGGGCTTTGATAAAGACGCTAACGCCTAAGCGACAACGTGATGTGTGGAAATCCTTGGAATCAACTGCTGAGCGTGAGCATCATTCTGCTGGAAACGAGAAGACATCCACTGTGTGAGGAGCTGACCATTGTCTAGGAATGATCATCTATTGCAAAGGATTCTAATTCTCACTTTGTGAGAAACCGAACGCCTAGTGCAAGGGCTTTTTGCACCCATTATTTTAATAGTGGAATCACCTCGTTGGTGGAAAGTGGACGTAGGTCGATTAAAGCCGAATCACTATAAACTATTGTGTCCCTTACGATCGCACAAACAAACTCGTACGAAAACCTGCTCGATCAAATCATAACGGTTAATGCGAAGCAGATCTCACTTCTGAGAAACGCTCCGTTGTGATACAGAACGCTTCCGCTTACACTGAGAAAAGGGCGAAAAAGTGTTTCTGAACGATCCAACAAGCTATTTTCTGGAAAAGTTACCTTCCTCCACCATTGCAGAGTTTGTTGCATGTTATGGGGCGTCTTCTCATGTTGTTTGGCTTATAAATTTTATTTCAGGCCTTAGAGTTATTGATTCTATTGCTAGACCGCTAGTGATATATTGTGATAACAGTGCTGCAGTGTTATACGCTAAGAACAACCGAACTACAGGTGGTTCTAAGCATATGGAATTAAGTATCTTAAGGTTCGTGAGCTAGTGAAGCAAGGCGATATTGTTGTTGAACATATCGGTACGGAGTCGATGTTAGCAGATCCACTAACTAAAGGACTTGGACCTGTAGCTTTTAAGAAACATGTTGTAGACATGGGTGTCTTAGAGTCCTTTAATGTTTTCGGTTAGTGGGAGCTTATGATACTCTTTGGTTGTATCCGACATTTTTATTTTATGATACTCTTTGGTTGTTTTCGGTTAGTGGGAGATTTGTTGGATATCGAGTATCTATCTTATCGTCGACATTTCATATTTTTGCACGCATGCAGTTACTTTATATCTTGTGCACATGACTTATTAAAGAAAATCTTGAAACTTAGTGCTTTCTCTCGAGTAGCACCGTAAAGTACCTAAAGGTCTTTCTGGCTCGTTATGGGCGTAAGGTTACCGAAAGATTAGGATTAATTAAAGTAGAATCAAATTTGATCTCATAAGAGTGTTATTTCGGCTACACCGCCACATTGACATGTGATTGTTTGAATGCTTCGTGTTGTGATTATGGTTGTCTTGTATCATTAAGTGATGCTCTGATGGTCATAGTTCGACGCTGGGCAAGTTAGTTGGTCGGGGTTGTTCGAGATGGTCTTTATATGGCCGTACAGATGTTACAACCTGAGAGTCATTTTCTAGAATATTATTCGGATAAATGTTGCCCAAATGGGAGAATGTTGAAAATTTTCTTATTTGGGCTGCCATTAATTTTATATTACCTTTTATTTTATTTTATTTTTGTTAAAGCATATTTTATAAAATAGGTTGTGGCATAAGACAGTGCATAAAATCCCACTAAAGTTTCGTAATCACTAAAGTTATTGGGATATGAACATCTCGTTTATATGATGTGGTTTACGGTTAAGTGTAGGCTACTTCATAACCTATGGTTCATTGATGGATAAGCCATAGATTACGGTAAATTACGGCTAGGTCCATTCCCCTGTCCTTCAAAGATTTATGTAATTAAGGGCAAAACTGACTTTACATAAAAGAGGTAATATATATTGTCCTCTGATAAGGGATGTGAGGATTACGCTCTAGGATCGTCAGTTGTCTCTCCATCGGGCAGCCGTACAGGAAGGAAACGGGGAAGAAGATCTACGTCACTCAGGTATCTTGTTTACGGTATGGCGAATACAACGAATACGGGTACGTTTTCTTTTCCCCTAATTTTCTCGGTGACCGTAAACCCGCGTAATGAATCCAACTTCCGCTATTTTTCTCTAGTTTGTGTGATTCTATGAATATGTGATTTCTTCTAGAAGCTCGATGCACTGATGGCAAAGATCAGAGACTCATCGAAGATGTAACAGAAAACTCGTTGGAGATGTAGCATAAAAACATAATAGAAGAAAAACGATTTGGGGAAGATAGAATTAAATTATCATTAAATCTTTTTATCTCCACCCACACTATATTTATCTATCCTTAAAATTATTAGTGTATATACCAAGACATTTTGTAATATATGTGAATAGTTGTTAATAAAGGCAAGTATTTATTGTTTATTAATTACTTTTCTGCTTGTAATTAATTTACAGTAAAGTCTCATAGATTGATTATTTGTCAATCTAAAACTGTCATCGATTGGATAGATGTTTAGAGGGGACAAGAACATCTAGATCAACTCTAGTATAATTTAGGTCGAGTTAGACCGAGGGATGAATGTCCAAGTTATACATGGGGGTGCCCGAGTTTGGGCTAGACACGACCCGTTTATAGAGAATATCACATGTTAAGCGTCATTGGTCACTTCTCTTGTTAAAGGAGTGTAATTGATACCATAACTTGAGACCTTCATTTATTCTATGTGTGGAGTTGTGCACTTTGATGCCGTTAAAAGCAGTCCTTAATCGGATTGTGAGTAATACGGTTATTGGGTGTACAGTGAGGATAATGTTGAGTCATTATAGGATTAATTAATCTCTTGGATTAAAGAGTTGATATCCTGGCCACTTGATTGAGATATTAATGATTTTAAATACATAGTCGTGGAGGAATGTTTATCATTCAAGTTAAGATTTATTATATCTCTGAAATCAAGTAAAATGATTATTCAGTGATGACGCATCATGCACTGAATAAATCGGAATGTCGGTGTGATGAAGAGATTAAATTACACAGAAATCGATTCACGGTGGTTTTGGTTCATGACCAATATTCAATTATGTTAGGTGGCTAAAAATTGTTACTAGACGTATATAGAATATAGGTCACACACAAAAGCACGTCGACATGATTATTAGAATTCAAAAGCTATAAGTTTCAAAATTAAAATTCGTTGAATTACAATATATTCTTAGTAATAAATCCCAGTACGATTTAAGTTTGGCCGAATATGTGTATGTTAAGGACTATAATAATATAGTATAATTATGATTCTATGTGAAATGACTAATGGCTGTACCCAAATTGGTAAGAAACCCACTTTAGTCATTGAAGCTACGTATAGCTTTGCTACTTGTTATGTAATTATTTAAGTTAATAAATAAAATCATATGACGGTACCTCATAGTTAAGGAAATTTCACAATTGAGACATTCGGGCAAGCTAAAATAACTACAGAAAGAAAAATAGCCCAAGAGAGAAAGATTGATTCCTGTAACATTCGGCCAAGAATAAACATTCGGCCGAAAGGAAAAGGAGCTTCCGAAAGAAACATTGAAAAGAATTTCGAGGCACCAGAGGGAATTTGAGTTGCTCGCGCGGTGCGTGCGTGGATATTTTTGGAAGAGTCACATTTGAGGCTCTTGAATACGGTCGCGTCGAAACATTTTGAATTATAAGGTACGATTTATATAACGTTACTATTCAATTTATACGCGTTACGTAAATATAGTACTGATTTTGATAGTTTTTCTAAAACGAGCCTCCGTTGCGCCCAATGGAAATCCTTTATAAATAATGGTCCTGTAAACACAAAACTCTGCCTAACACTCCCCCTCTAGTTTTATATTCGATACACCACTTGTTAGAGAAAATCTAAAACTAAGTTGGAAACATGCTCTTCGTTAAAATCTTTTTTAATTCTAAGAAATTAGAGTTATATGTCTAATTTACGAGCCTAATTAGTGTTAGACATTTGATATTTCTATGTACATGTAGTTAGTTTACATGTTGTTTTTCATTTACTCGTGTTGCGTGGACACTTTAACAATTGTTATGTTCGTTGCACGTGAAAGGATTGATAGGACGCAAATTACATATCAAGGAAAATATCTTGAAGAAGGACTAAGAAGGCCGAAGGTGAAGCTACCAAGCGAAATATTTGGATAGAAGCATTGGTGTGGCCACCTGAGTGAAGCAAGCAGTACAGGAAGATTGGTGCAGCTACACAAATATCTTATACGGACCCACGAGACGATAATATTTTCTAGAATGTTTCTTAAATATTTTGTGATCTCATGAGACTTGCACTATTTATAAAAGTCTTTAATCAAAAGTCAAGAAAAAAGGGTCGTCAATGGAGCGCTATCAAGAAAATTGAGTTTTATTTTTTTTTTAGTTTTTTATTTAGGATAGTGTTTAGTTTAATTTTTTTTTTTTATTTTCGTTCGAACTTCTGATTAACTAAATTTTTGTTTTAAGGTTGTGACGAAATCGTACATGTAGCTAGATTTTTCTTGAATTATTTTATTTAATGCATTTAAGACTTCGTTTATTTATTTTATCATGTTATGAATGCGTTTGATTGCTCGCCAATATTCAATATTGATTTCTTGACCATTCTACAATCGGACGTGGCATTTTAGGTTTAGAAGAACGATAAAATAAAGAAGTTACGAGAATATTTTATTTATTACATATTAAAAAATGAGAATGTAATTTTGGTAGAAGTACAATTAATGTAGTAGTTGAAAAGTTGATTCTCATCGATGAACTAAACTTACTTTTTCGGATGTCAGGTCCACGCATATAATTACTTATATTATTATTTAGGTAGGCCATAAATATGTCATCAGATCATGTGACGGGGCATAATTAATATTGTGACATTTTTTTGTACGCTCGAAAGGTCAAAACGTGATATATTATATATTTTTATTTTTAATATTTCCCTCATGCTGATATCACTGTTGTATAGTGGTCAATGCCAACCATCCTCCTCGTAGGTGAAAGCGTGACATATTTTCATTTTCAACAATTAATGTAAAAGTCATCGACGTGCATTACCGATCGATATGTGCAACACGTTCGTGCAGGTGAGTCTATCGGGAAGAAGATGAGGAACGGAACAAGGGGCTGCGAGTGAGAAAGGACCTGATCGAGATCGGAGGTGAGGCCCCGAAGACCAACATAACGACCCTTGGGCCACTCGTCCTGCCATTCTCAGAGCAGCTCCTCTTCTTTGCTACCTTACTCCGTCGTGGTCGATCCCCTGCCTCCCCGAAGTCGGCTGAGGCAACGAAACCCTACATCCCAGACTATAAGCTGGCATTCAAGCACTTCAGCATCCACGTGGCGAGCAAGGTTATCCTCGACAAGCTCCAGCAGAACGTCGAACTTAGTGACGAGAACATGGAGGCGTCGAGGATGACACTCCATAGGTTCGGGAACACCTCTAGTAGCAGCATATGGTACGAGCTGGCATACCTCAAAGCAAAGGGTAAGGTCAGGAATGGCGATCGCATCTGGCAGATCGTGTTTGGGTCAGGTTTCAAGTGCAACAACCTGATCTGGGGGTCGATGCGCCGTGTGAGGAAGCCAGCCGAGAACCCTGGGCCCGCGTGCTGATCTAAGGAGACCTTGCTGCCTTTAATTTGCATGACAAAAAAGATCAAGAACAATAGTTAAGATAATATTCCTAAGACTGCTTTATTACATTCTCATCCCATGAATTTCCGTCTCGATTTCTATTACTTTTTACCATGACAAGTTATCTGCAAGTCATAGCTCGCATAAAGTGGAGATGGCAACCTGCTTCGCCGACCAGAACCTTGCGAACGGAGGCCAACTGCTCCCTCAACGACCTGAGCTGACCTCGTGAGGCATTGAACATCGTAAGAGCTGCAACACAAAAGCAGCATCGAAGGAAAACGGTTCGGGGAAGATTGTACTAAAAATTCTCATTGTCTTTTTATCTTCACCCACAGTATATATATCAGACCCCTAAACAATGGCCACTTCCAACACCTCTATAAAGCGGCCGTGTAAAGAAAGCATTCTTATTGCACAGTGTGTGCACTCTCGAATACCGTCAGTTCATGTTACTCTGTACTCGCCCCTCGGCATCTCCGAGTCGGATATTATCGACCTAATATTTTACTATTAGCATCATTTCATGGATTGATCACATGCGGAGACAATGTTCAAGAATGTCAAAACTCCCCCCAGACTTGCTTGTTTTTTCTCTTGCCCCTCCAATGGTCATTCGATCTTCTCAATTAACTTGATTCCGCAAGCTTGTAACATATCCAGAGCTGCGAAACCATTCCCATCAAGCAGTTGTTACATCGACAAAAAGTGGCTGAATCATGACCAGTATCAAAAGTATGCCACGTGAGTTACCTGGTACGTACACTTCTGGGAAGATCGGTCTCAAGACGCCTCTCGTCTTGATTTTTTTCGTGAGCAAGAGCTAAAACAGAATATCCAAAGAAGGATGGTGGGAACTTGATTATGGAGAAAGGGAAGAAGTCAAGGAAAAAGAAGAGGGCAGTGGGAAATACCAGAGCACCGATAGCAGCAGGGATGCCGACCGTGAGAGCCATGGCAGTGGTGGTCTTGCCGTCGTTCTCCACTTTACCAAATTCTAGCAAGGTCGCTCTGTGGTTTTCGATCTTCTGGCTATCCGAGAATTCGACCTCCACTTCATGATGCAAGAGCACCATATCCTGGTCAGGAGTCACAAGCCTTTAGACGAGATGCCTCAACCAGAATCCTGGAGTTAAATTTGACTAGAATCAGCGGATACACAGCATACCTGTTCTGAGCTTGAATATGCTAACTTCTGTTCCATCACGAGACAGGTGACGTCAAACGCACTTTGGCAGTAGGGGGGTACTTGAGAATTCTCGTAGAAACCCAAGAACCTGTGAGGAAAAGGGAACTGATGATTGGTTCAGGGATATAAAGGTCAACCGGTAGAACATGAATATTAGAACATACCGAATCGTTTTAGCGGTCCTAAGAGCCGTTCCATGATCTTTGCAATGCCCTAGTTTCAGAAGCTGCCGGGCAATGTCCTTCTCGCTGCTCAAAGCATCAGGAGAATCTTTAGCTTGGAGAAGTTCGAGAAAGAAAGACTTTAATGTTGGCCTCTCACTACTCATAAGTACTGGTTGAACTGCCGGATTGAAAAGGCCAACTTTCGCCAGTGTTGCCATTATTTCACTAAATCCTGCGATGATAAAAAAATGGATATATGATATCTATGTGGTACCTGCATTTCCTTGATTTTCAATTCACTCAGCGAGCGACCTAAGACTACTCATACCTTCATATCGCAGTGTTCCACGGAAGACTGTTGAAGCTTCATTGCTTATCCCATAAAGATCCCCATAGATCAAAGAATTGCGGTTCGGAAGACACTCCAATGCAAATGCCGGAAGTTCCGAGATCCTGAATCTCACTGCAGACTCGTAAAGCTTGTCACCTAGATCAAAAAAGTGAAACATTTGTCTGAGCATGCATAATTTTGAAGGATTGTCATGGACAATCTTACAAGCCAGTTTCTTAGCGAGACATTACAAAGCATGTGTCAGCATATAAACAACGCTTCAAAAGGGTGCTTACCATTTACATTGACAGTCTTTCCGTTGGATAGGTAGGTGGCTGGATTCTGTCCTGCTCTAATTGCTCCTGCAGGGTTCCAACTGCATCGGTGCAAATAAGTGAAGCTAAAAATATCCTTACTGAAATGTAAACTCAACAGCTTTTACATCCTACCTGAATTTGTATGCCAGAGGGTTATTTGCTGCAGCTGGTGATGGGAGACCGCCACAATAAGAGGTAAATGACCTGATTTTGCCTCCCCTTGCTCGTGCTTCATCAATCATCCTCATCGCCATCATGTGATCTAATGTTTTACAAAGTAAATGAAACTAGAATTAGATGATGATATTTAACAGCTCTATGCAAAACTGTAACAAGGATTAATTACCGATTCCAGGGTCCAAACCCATCTCTCCGAGAATGGTTATTCCGGCATTAGTCGCCTTCTCATGCAGCTTTCCCATGTTATCATCGACGTAGCTAGCAGTTACAAGATGCCTTTTCAGCTGCACTTATGCAGATCAATTCAGCTCATATGAATTAAACTTCCCATACATAGAAAGGAGCAATTTAGGTATTGACTACCTCGATGCAGATATTTGCCACAGGAATATGGAAAGCTGCAGGCAGCAGACTTATAACGATTTCCACCTACAAAATTTGAGTAGTAATTCAGCAATTGAAGACACAGAAAGGAAAATACAGGACATTGAAACAAAAAAGCCAATGTATGTCTACTCGCACAGAAAGACCCCCTGAAAACGATCTCACTATAAGTATAACTTTTTCTGGAATTGCCGAGATTATACGATGAGTTTCACATAAGGTAAAAATTCTATTGTTAATTCCAACACCTTTATTATTCTTCATAGAAATGCCGCAAGTTTAATTTCTGCCCCGACCGTCATCATAGCGTTTCTTGAATATTCTTATGGTGATTCTGTCAGTAATAGTCAATCACGGAAACAGGAGTAAGAGTGCAGAAGTGCTTTCTTTACCTGGGCAACACATTTACTTAGACTGGCATGGTCAGAAACATCAAGGTGGATGGCAGTTGCATTCGGAATTCCTTCTGTCATCTGCATTCAGAACCATGCCAACATCAGTTTATCTCAGTCAGGAAATAAAGGAATGGAAATAAGTACAGAAAAATCACCCAGTTCAAGCATCCACTACAACTGAAAACTGTTTTCTCCAAATCAATTAGACAATAACAAGAGTAGCTCTTAGAGATTCTCATATTTCTAGGATACCTCTTCTGCATCCTTCAGGAACAGTGATGCGACAAAAACATGAATGTCGATCTGCCTGCCAGAAACGTCTGTTGAATCCTGAAGATAAGATGAATTGCCGCCACTTGAGGCCAAAAGCTGGACAGCGGGCTGACAAACCCTCCCAGCACCCAAAATGAGAACACGGCACTTCTTTAATTCACTGATGCCACTATTTGATGCTGGATCCGCCATTTCGGAAGTCAAACACAGTTTCCCATTCTGATCAGCACCATACCCACTTTGACTAGCTAGTGATCTAAGTGAGTCTATGATCTGATCCAAAACTTTCCGATCATCTGCCCCAACCTAATAAATTATATCAGGAGGAAGGAGTTGGCTAACAAAACAAGCCAACCCAAAACTAGAAATTCAAATGAAGGAACCATCAACAGAATTGCTTACTTCAAGGTCTGAAAAGGAGAGATCATCTGTGCTCTGACCAAGATGACATTTCACCAAGTGGAAGGAACCACCAGCGGCTTCAATTATATTCAAAGCCTCATTTATCAAGAATTTATCGAACAGGTGACCACTCAAGGAAACCTATCACATAGCAACAAAATTCCTTTGACTGTTAAAATCAAAAGTTCAGCCAAGACACGCAAATATAAGGCCAGAACTATAGTCAACAGATATCGGATAGATGAAGCTTTCAACCAACGCCTACTTGTGCCTCATTGTTGTCCCTTGTCAAAGGGAAAGGGCCCACTTATAAAATGATTTTCCTTTTCTTTTCTTCCTTTAAGTAAATGGAAGAAGCTATAGTAGATCATTCATCTTTGGTGATCTGGATTCCACTCATGGGATACCAGTTGGGGAACAACGACGACGTACCAATTCCGTGTAATTCCTCTTCTGGTTTGAAAGACCATTAATGACATCTTCTGGGACGCTTCTGCAAATTAGCCAAAAATATTGTGTGGATCACAAAAAGAAGCCAGTATCTTTAAACTAGTATCTGTCATGTTTGCATTAAGAAGCGAAGGACATAACCAAGAATTCAGAAGTTTACTCTGTATCAGATTCACGCATGCGCGGTATATATTCATATAGAGTAGTGAGTTTTCCCTTATGTACAATGCAGGCTCTTCTGAGGTGATCCGGTAAAGTAATGATGTCATCCGTAGAGGCTAATTTTCTGAGAAATCCTGACAGTATATCTCCAAAGTGTTGTGAAGCCTACATTTGAAGTTAGCAATGCTTCAAAATCAAACCAACAACTCATCATGTCACGGAACAGATTAGGAGCACCACATTTAGTTACTAACCAACCTCCTTCGCAAATTCCGTAGGCAAAATATCCACTGCAGAACAAATCAAGCCATTTCCCTCCATGTCATTGTGATATGAATTTGTCAAGGCATCATATCTGTAACCCAATTATGGTTATGATCAATTAACCGGAATTTCCAAACAGTTTGGACTTATCATAAATCTGTAACACCTGAAAAAGGGTGACTCAATTTGTGTGGTTTGATTCACGAATTCAATCGATCCCCCAATATCACAAGTAATATCAGCTACTCCAATGAGTTTGCATTCTTTCATGATTAGATGCCGGAGCTGTTCAGTACTCAGCAGTCGTGGGAAACGCTTCTCCCAATACATACAATTCACTGGGAGAATACAAAAGACAAAGGTCAACATTTGTCAGAAGTTGAACATCCTGTGACAGATATTAATTTAACTCGTAAAGTATATACCAATGACAGATGCGTAAGGTGCCACTTTATCATGGAAAATTGGCACATAGTGCTCTGGATGGGCATAATAATCAGCCTGAATAGAATGAAGTATAATCAAAATGAGAGCTGCTCAGACAATAAATCTGCAGAAAAATTGTTAGGCATCTTCTAATTGCCTAGTTTTTAGATCAGTAAGCTCACTAAAGTTATGAAACATGAATCCAAAACACAAATTCGACGCAGAAAAGACAATCAAAGAGGAAATAAAAGGATGCCAAAATAAAATGATGAATAATACAAGAAAAACTTCATATACCTTATCAAACGCTTTATTTGAATCTTTGTGCACAACCATGTCTTGGCAAGTTACAACGCAGCCATACACCTGGAAAGATCTCTTGGACTTCCTGACTGCTGTGGTCAGATCTCCAGTCTAGCAGATACAAGGAGCCAATTTGTTTAAAATTATATGTTGGATCATAACCCAGATATAATGAAGCATCTGCGCTAGCTAAACTATTTCTCACTTACAGTCTCGAAGAGTCCTGGAAGTTTGTTGGAATCGACATATGTATGAGGAAGGAGCTTGAATATCTCTTGTGCGCCAGCCGAAACTACAGTAAATCAAAATCAGGCATAAGTCTTATTCTTTATGTCTAGCAACCGAAACTCGGATTCTGGAGATACTTTAAGTCATAACCTTTCATTATGAAAATCATCTAACACGAGGAAAATCAATATTCACAATACCATTTCCAGCACCAGTGAACACAAAAACAAGAGGGCAGATTCCTTTTGGTAGCCCCAGAGTTGCGATCTCCTCTCCCACTGATATCACAGCAGCCTTGGCAGCAGCCAAGGATGAGTAAGTGTAAGATGGACCAAGAGATAAGAAGGGCGTCGAATATCCGAGATTTAGATATCCTGAAAATAATTATTTATACGAAACAATGAGAAAGCGTCAGACAGAAACTTGTATACTGAAATTATGAATGCATTATCCAGAGAAATCGTCTGAAGCTCTCACGCTGCCCTAAACCACTCAAAAAGTCAATGAATCCTGCTCGTCCAGCATATTTGCCAAATGCAAGCAGCCTCTTTCCATGATCGCCAACAATTAGCTCATAGTCGTACAAGGACGCCCTTTGATCCAGAATCTTTAGAAAAAAAAAACACATGCACACTCACAATTATCAGATAAACTATTTATCAACATTTTTTTCAGCAGTGTTCGTACATACCTTATCTAATAAGGGCATATTCTCCCTCTGTGCCTTGTGAGTATGCGAGAAGAAGGCGTATCCTCTGTCGGGCAAAATCATTTCGCTCTGCAGATTTGAGGGAGGATTCCTGTTAGGAAAGCAGAAGAACATACTCTGTCTAATACTGTTGGTTAAAAACACGGCCAAGCCAAACCTTCGGTTGTTTAACTCCAACAATGAGTCCGCATTCAGATAAGTCATCTGAAATCTCGCACCCAACATCCCGATACAGATCATCATGATAGATACGTTTGGTCGACGGCTGTACGATAATCCTCGAGACGCCCGCTTTGTCCCTTCCGCCAAGCATGAGCCGCGCACAATGAGATGGCGCGAGTGGGACACGCCTCTCCCACTTGTTCGACGACTCGGAGAGTATTCCAATAACCCCGTTGCCCAACATCGTGCCAACACCACCCCGTTATCAACAGTTAAAACCGAAGCAAATCTCCAAACCAAACTCAAACAGAGCCAATTCTCTGAATCGAATATAGATGTTATCCCCGAAGCCTCAAACCCTCTGGGCAATAATCAAACCATCCGTATAAGCAAAAAACAGAGAAAAAAACTAAAAAGAACCAACGCAACGATCTTTCCGCATGCATGCATCACTCAAAACGGGGACAAATTCAGACGAATCATTACCGAATTCTTGTAAAACACCCGGAAATCCCATGATCATAAACAATCAAACCCACAAATCCCCCGGGCCAGAAATGATCAACCTTTCTGCCATCAGAATCAACCCACGAATGAACAGAAACGAACCCAGCAATCATTCAACAGCAACCAACACCCGGAAAGGGGAAACAAAAACATAAGTTCAAGAGGCGGGGATTCCCGACAGGAAACGGAACCTCGTACCGGAATCAAATGAAACTGCCTATTTTGATTGTCTCATGCAAAACACATTCTTGCGGGTGGAAAACCAAAAAAAAAAAAAAGGGAAAATTTTAAAAGTCTTTGAGGCAATTAATGAAAAAACAAAGCAAAATTGTAAGGGTGACGAGACGAAAAGTGGGGAATGGACATGGATCAATCACGTGGATTGCTTTTAAGGATAGACGTTAACAACGGAAAGAAAGAACCAACTGCTACCAGCAGTGAACTCTGTGTGTGTATATTCAGGGGTGACGTGGCAATGGGAGGATTACGACCGGGGGGGGGGGGGGGGGTTTGGATGCCACGTCAGTTACGTGCATGATTTCCTCATCAAAACAAGTAAATGTTTAAATCATGCTGACTCATGTTTCGTATCCCTCCCTCCCTCCTTTACCACCCATGATTGATGGTCGTACTCGTATTAATCCATCATTACTAGTAGGAATGAATAGGAAATAAGACTCATGTTTTCTTTGTCTTCCTTTTGGAATTATTATTTTATTCACTCTTCGGGATTTTGGACAACCTTGGTAAAGGGATTCACAAAGAAACGTATCATTAGTTTTAAAAAATTTGTACCTAACGAGTTTTGAATTTTCTTTCTAATCGTCCTAGCGAGTTGATGCGAGCTACCAACATATACGGAACGTAAGTAGTGAGTCTACAATAGTTAAAAAAAGTTTACATAAAATTACTACTTGAAAAATGGAATTTATAAAGAAATACAATTAATTTAATAAATATTTATTAAATGTTATTTCAATTTTTAAAATTCTCTCGATATCGCCTTTATGACATGATCGAGAACATTAATACTTAATTTATAAAAAAAACGCGGTTATCAACCGCAACACTAAAAGACTTATAAAAAAAATTTTAAATGCATTAATGTCACAGTTTTTTATCGTGACATTCATGTAGATGTCAATGTCGAGGTTAATAGATGCGTTTTCGTTGTAAATTGATTGTCTCGGTTAGCGACCGGAACATAAGGGACGCTATCTCTAAAATTTCGTAAATTTCAATTGGTTAATTTTTTTTGTCAACTAATTGTAATGTGGAAAAATCCTCGACACAGCGAGTGCCAACGAGATTAAATGGATAATTAAAAGTAATGTCGTGAAGTGTCTAGTTGAAGTCTCGACCTTTTTAAAAACTCGATATATTGTTTTTTTTTAGAGAATAGCGTGTCATCTTTAACATCACTGTCATGCGCGACAGAGACTCTTCCCTTTATTTGGTACGTATTGTTTCTACTGGCCATTGTGATATTAAATTACTCTTTAGGTAGGATGGAGATAAGAGTATTTTTATCCCTTTTTATTATTATTAAAAGCTAGTGATGATGACAAGGCCAGACGTGGCTTCTTGTCATTGGGATTAGTTGGGTTGGTGGGTGGGAGATAGAGACTACTGGTTTTCACGTGTAGCGTGTTGCACTATTTAATTCGTAAAATTTAGAAAAAAAATTTTTAAAAATTAAAGTTCTCTCGATAATACTTTTTTAAGTAACTTAAAATTGCGATTTAAGAACGAAGATAAGTTATTTGAGTCATTTCAAATTTCGACTTTTCTTATAAAATAAAAATTGAACTAGCATAATTTCTTACAAACCTTTCCACGTGCCATCGTATTCACCCCCAAGTTTATTTTTAATGCAGCCATCACTACACGTGACAGACGAGAAGTCGAATTGCATTTGCATGTCTTGTAACGAGAAGTGGCTATAATGGGCTAGGGCCCAACTGACGTCAGGCCCATCAATTACCATATTGGGATCGTGGAAGTTGATCAATCTCCATGTCTAGTCATGGCCGCGAGCCAAGACGGGGGTAGCCTGATGAAAAATTTCCCTGGATGTTGCGGTGCAGCGCTTTATATACTTCATGTTGATTATTATAACCATAATGAATTCGGCGGCGGCCGGGGAGGTCGAAGGAGTTTTGTTACTTAATGACGTCATTTGGCTAATTATTTCGCCAAATGACGCCTTAAGTTTCAATATTCGACGAATGACCCACTGTCCTCAAGGAAGTCGGCCTTACAAAAGCCGACTTCGTCTGCCATTTTTTTTTTTATGTCTCTTGAAATCGGCTTTTGTAAGGCCGACTTCGCTTTGACCGCCCCGAAGTCGGCCTTACAAAGGCCGATTTCAAAGACTTAGAAAAAAAAATATAATGGCAGACGAAGGCCGACTTCGGTCGGGAATAGAGGAAGTCGGTTTTACAAAGGCCGACTTCAGTGGGACATTCGGCGAATATTGAAACTTAAGGCGTCATTTGGCGAAATAATTAGCCAAATGACGTCATTAAGGAACAAAACTCGAGGTCAAAGAACGGCCAACGGCGAATCGTCCTCGAGAAAATCGAGTTTCTGAGTAGCTCCCCCCTGACTAACCGAGATGTGTCCTTCAGCGAAACCACTGGAAGACTAGATAATGGATGGAAAGGGTGATTCATTGACCTAAAATAATCATATTCAAACCATCATCAAATAAAATCACCCTTGAGCTTTGCTCACTCCATTTGTCGTTGCATTTATAATAAGAAAACTTGTTTACGTAGTAAAGCCATATTGAGCTTCAATGATAGAGAGGCCTGTCATTGAATGGTCAAAAGAATGTTCGGTCGAAGTTCAAGGCTGTCGAAGCAGAACGTATCAAAGAACGGACGAGTGTGTCGAAGTACAAACCAGGCGCATCGAAGTATGGGTAAAGTGAAGATCGATCGAGGACCTGTCGAAGATGGTGACGCTCGGAGAAGGAATCCGAATCGAAGCTCCAACACTTAGTCATTTTTCAAAGGGAATTTTATTAGGACTTAGTCGAAGTAGGTCGTTTGCAGTTAGTGTCAATAAAGCATGTGCTAAATGTGCTTAACGGTCACATTAGCAGTTATATAGCGGTTTCTCTATCGGTTATCATTTGGAAATGATTTAGTTTTAGTTTAAATATGCGGTCAGTCATTTATAAAGAGACACGACAATCATTCAAAGGCCCCGAAGGGCTGCTTGATTGTCTTTCTACTCTTTGTACTCTATGGAAGTAGGTGTTCTTGTACTTGTGATAAGATTTATACACTTTGCATTGTTGTTCTTTTAAAGATTGGCGACCACATTTCATTTACATTGTGTTATAATCTACCAATTCCTGACGTGTTAAGACTGGACGCGAACACGTTTTTGGCGACCACAGTGAGAGTCTGAAGTGAGTTTCGTGTGAAAACGGGGAATGCCAAGAACGCGGAGCGTAGCGCGAATAGCTGGGAATTGTAGTGATTCTGAAACTAATCTCGTGGGCGATCAGATCAACTTAGTTGATGACCCCAGACTGGGCAACAGACTGTCCAGGAAAATCTACAAAATTTGCCTCCGTCGTGATCTGATCATCAGAATTCTCAAGGAACCGTCAATATTAATGCGATCCTGTGTATGCAGATGAGGATCCAGTAGAATATGTTGGAAATGCATAAACATATGTAGGGTTTGGTTGAAAGAATTGATGAATACTCTGCGGTTACTTTAGCCAGAAGAGCATTGATTCTCAAAGAAAAGCGCAAAGTTGGTTTTGACCCAAACGTGGGTCAAGAGAATTTTCCACCAAGTGACGAATACCATATTGGAACGAGTAGGCCTAGGGTCCCACAGGAAGTTAGAGGGCCCTATACTCCGACTTCGCGTGGCCAACATTTGGGACATAACTTCGAAGTTGATAATGAGGGTGAATATAGGCCAACTGCTTATGCACCACCCCATCGCCGACGAGAAAGTCTTTATACTCGATCTGCGGTTGAAGACCCTGAAACGTTACCCCCTGCGGATATTCCAATGAGAAGGAACCTTTTCGAAGAAATTCCCAGGGAACGCCCCGCTGTTGATGGGGAAAGGCATTATTTGACAAGGAAAGACCTCAAATCGAGAGAGAAAGGCCCCTCGAATGATAAAGAGAAGAAGAAGAGTTATTGCAAGTGGCATGGGTCCTTTATACATGCTACCCGCGATTGTTTGACCTGTAGAAATCTCATTTAGGAGTTGATCTAATCTAAAGTCCTCTATTTTAAGGAGTCGGATGAATCCACCTCCGTTGATAAGAAACCCTTTAATGATTGTGAAGTTCACACCTTTGAAGTAAATGTGGTTGATGTTGTTGATTCTGCTTTACCGGGTTCATTTGTCTCGAGTGAGACCTATGTGGCCTACGGTTTGTTCAAGAGGCTCTTGAAGAATGGAGTCGTTTTGTGCCCTGTTCCAGCATCGAGACTCAAGAGCGAAATTTGTTGGTGGCATATGGATGACACCCATCCCATAGACAAGTGCTTCACCTTCAAGAAATTCCTCCAGTCTCATCAAACCGAAACTTGGTTCGATCTTACTCCAGTAGAGAAAGCTGCTTTAAGTATCAATCGCAGAGGACCGGTGAAGTTTGTTAACAGGTGATTCATTTCCTGGCCGGTGGTTAAGAAATCCGACAAGGGGAAGATCGCCGGAAACAAGCAAGGCTCCATTAAATATCGAAAGGAAGGCGCTCTTGCTGATACTGACAATGTGATAGCCACCCCCACCACAAGTGATTCCACTTCGACTGAGAAAGGGAGTAATATTTCTAAGGCATTTGAGGGTCAAGCCAGCTATGTTGCCAAGTCTACTTCCCGGAATGTTAAGGATAGATTGGGACATGCTCCCAGGCTCGATGAGCGAGCCCTTGTAGATGGTCCGCCTAACTCAATTCCTCGAAGCTCATGGTTTGTGTAACAGATGTCAGCCTATTCTCAAGCATAAGATCTTGATCTCGCAACTCTCCAACATGTGCTCTTACACTACTTCCAGAAGTTGATCGTCATGTCTTCTGCTAACATGTTTGAGATCACACGCGGTAGAACACCGAAATTAGGTATGAATGAGATCAATCGGATTTTTTGTGTTGATAATGTCAATGATATGAACACTTTTGTAGAAGGGTATGATCCTTACTTGAGGCAACACATCCAGGTATCCTGATCTTAATAAAGACTTTTGTAGACCAAAGGCACGAAAGATTAGGACTCTTATTGATGATAGTTGGCAACAGGTGAGCAGGAAAGAACCTGATTTTTCTCGCAATAACAAGAGCAGAAGGGAAAGACGTCGTAGACGTGCAGAGGAGAAAAAGATGAAGCTGGATCAAGAGGCCAATGGTGCCTGTCAAGATGAAACGGGAAAATTTGATGTTGATTCAATCCCCTGTGAAATAATGATTCGCTTCGATACTCCTACTTCTCAAGGTGACAACGATTTAGAAGATTCAAATTATAATCCTATCAAGGATGGTGTTCCAAGTCCAAACGTCGTTCCTGTCGAATGTAATATGATAATGCTTCCTTCGGAATTCGCGAACAAAAACATGAATCGATAGGATCCAGGTAATCCTGGACCATCGACTTCAAAAGTTTTACGCTGGCCTGTGGGCTTTGTTGTCCACTGGTTCACAAAACCCACTGCTTCGATGTAGTATCATATGCATTCTTTATATATTGAGGCATATTTCAATGATGTGAGACTCAAGAAGGTCTTGATAGACAGCGGGACTATGGTGAATGTGCTCCCTTTGAGTACGTTTAACTTTCTAGGCTTAAATCGAGACGACTTGCAGACCACAGATGTCACTATTAGTGGCTTCAATGGTTTGATGTCTAAGAGTATAGGAGCAATCTAGATTCGTCTGAAAGTAGGACGATTAGTAATGAACACTGCATTCTTTGTCATCGATGTTGCAATTATTAGGGAGAGATTGGTTGCATAAGGCTGCTGCTATTCCTTCTACTCTTCATCGAGAATTAATGCTTTGGTTGGAATCAGAGGTGGAAGTCATTCCGGCAGAATCAATTCCTATCCCCAATATTAATATGGTTGAAATTTTTTCAGGAGAAGTCGTTGCGACTGTCAAAGATCTCAGCCTGAAGAAAAGATACGACCTTGGTGACCCAAATGTTGGTCCACTTGGGGAGTCATCCAGAACTTTTGACTTCTTTGTGACATATGGAGGTCCTCCTTACCCAATTGTCGATGCTCCTTCTGGCTGGGATTCTAACCAAGTCCCAGGGGAGGTCGAAGCTGCTGCTCAGGCCCGTCATGAGGAAATGTTAGTCGAAAGCCTACAGGCAATAAAAGCAGCACTTGGGCCGCATGATGATGTAGAGGATGTTGATGATAAGGAGAAACATGAAGTTCCCATTCCGGATCTGGAGCCCGAGACTCCTCCGGGAGGAGGACAATGCCTAATGAGGACGAAGAAGATGTAGTCACTAAAGTCATGGAATGACTACGAGTGTATAGACTAACCAGACTAAAATTTAGTCTAGTTTCGTATGTGGATGCCAGTTCGCTGAACGTTGATAGTCCCGACCAGCGTGCTGAAGAGGATAAGTCGAACCTTGGCTTGAAATCGTGTAAAGGTTCGACTAGTGTTGTAAAAGATCCTACTATCAATAAAACAACGTTTTGTCCTAAATCTAATTTGGGTTTTTCTGAGGATCGATAATCACTGATGACACCGTGTGACACACTTAAAACAGTAAACTTAGAAACAGAAGACCTTCCTCGACCAACTTTTATTAGTAGCATGATTGATGAAGACCTTTCTCGGTCGATGTTTCAAACTTTGCAGGAATTCAAATATTGCTTTGCTTTGGATTATACTGAAATGCCAAGTGCAAATAGAAGTCTGGTAGAACACAAACTTCCAACGAGACTGGATGTGAAAGCGGTCAAACAGTCACCGTGACGCATCCCGGCACAGTATCGCCAAAGTGTATGTGATGTGGTGAAGAAACTCTTCGATGCAGGATACATTAGAACTTCGAGGTATACCGATTGGATATCATCGGTTGTTCCTATAAAGAAGAAAAATGGCAATGTAAGAGTTTGCATTGATTTTAGAGATCTAAATAAGGCAACGCCTAAAGACGAATATCCAATGCCAATAGATGAAGACATGATCGACAAGACTTTTGGTCACCCAATCATGTTCTTTATGGACGGGTACTTTGGATTTAATCAGATCTTTATAGCAGAAGAAGATATTTATAAAACTGCTTTCCGCTATCCTTTTGGAATTTTTGAATGGGTAGTCATGCCATTCGGACTCAAGAATGCGGGGGCAACGTATCAAAGAGCAATTAACCTTATTTTCGACTCACTGATTGGGAAAACTGTAGAAGTTTACATCGATGATATAATCGTCAAATCAATATATGATGATTGTCACGTCGAAGATCTACGACAAGCTTTTTCCTATATGAGGAAACATAATCTTAAATTAAATCCTTTAAAATGTGCATTTAGCGTTCGATCTGGACAATTCCTTGGCTTTTTAGTGCACAAAAAGGGAATTCAGATCGATCCTGGGAAAATCAAGGCCATCTAAGACTTGTATCCGCCTTCAACAAAGAAACAACTACACGGTTTTTTAGGTCGAATAAATTATTAAAAACGTTTCATTGGCAATATTGCTGGGAAGACAAAAGTCGTTTCCACTCTATTGCGGGGTAAAGCTGACTTTATATGGACAAAAGATAATCAACAAGCCTTTGAGGCAATCAAAGCTTACCTCACTAATCCTCCGGTATTAGTCTCTCCAAAGGTTGGGCGACCTTTTATCTTGTACGTTGCTGCTGGAGAATGAGTACTTGGGGCTTTGCTTGGCCAGGAGGATGAAACTCAAAAAGAACATATCGTATGTTACTTATCTCGTATCTTGACGTTGGTCGAAGTCAGGTACGCGAACAATGAGAAGCTATGTCTTTCGGTATACTACTCTGTCATGAAAATAAAACATTATGTTGGAAATAGTACTGTCTATATAGTCTCCAATGCCGCGGTGCTAAAAACGTTTTTGCTATATATAGTACTCTGGTCGATTGAGCAAATGGAGTTTAATTCTTTCTCCTTTTGACTTACAATATTGACCTCAAACAGCAATCAAGGAACAAGTATTAGCAGATTTTCTTGCCAATGTTTACATTCTCCACCGAAAGAAGACGAGTATTGAGAGACATGGTTTGGTGGTTTATCCTCTACTTTAGGATGTGGAGTAGGTGTACATATTATGTCCCCTTTACGAGTTTGTCATAAACTAACTTATAAAGTGGATGGTGAATTCACAAATAATTTGATCGAGTATGAGGCTCTTATTTTAGCTTTACGTACTCTAATCAATCTTACAGCTCAATGTTGTATCATTTATGGAGACTCGCAATTAGTGATCAATCATGTGAACCATGTTAACATGTGTACTTTTGATAATTTACAATTATATTTGGATAAAGTGCATGAGTTAATCCCGCTATTTAAAGCGATTCGATTTGTTCACATGTCCCGAAATGACAATGTTGAAGCCAATAAATTGGCTCAACACGCTAGTTTTCGGCCTAATATGCAGTTATTTCAATACTTAGGTGGAACCATTCAGCGCATTTCTTCGGCTCTAGAGAACGCCATCGAAGTAGTCCATGTTGTTAGTATGTTTACCTCTAAACACGATGGGATAACGTGCTTTGTCGACTTCCTCTCCAATCTTGAAAAGGGGGCCACCCGCCAACTAAAATTGTCAGCAAGATTTTACAACTTGATCGATGGCGTTCTATATCGAAAGCATAACGACAACATTTTGTTGAGATGCGTCGATATGGAAGAAGCAATCCCCATAATGTTGGAAATACACGAGGGATTATGCGGTCTACACCTGTCAGGGCCGAACATGTGTTGGTCCATCAGAAGACATGGTTTGTCCTGGCCATCGATGATAAAAGATTGTATCAACATGGCTTGAGGCTGTGAGAAATGCCAACGACATGGTCCTATTTCTCATGTACAAGTCGCGCTGCTTCGCCCAGTCGTAAAACCATGGCTTTTCAGATCTTGGCCTATGGATATGATTGGGGAAATAAGACCAAGTTCAACAAAAGGAGATGCCTACATATTCATCGTGACGGATTATTTTACCAAATGGGTCGAGGCCAAGACATATAAGAATATTACCCAAGCAGAGGTTGTCGATTTTGTGAAAAATGACATTATATATCGATTCGGTATCCCTCAAAACATCGTCGTTGATAACACAATAGTGTTTAGCGGTAATGTAATTCGAAACTTTGCTAAGGATTTTGGGTTTACAATTACTAACTCTTCTCCTTATTATACACAGACAAATGAGCAAGCTGAATTGACGAATAAGATTATAAAGAATAATATTCAGAAGATGATAGACAATAACCCACGACAATGGCACACTTTGTTGTTAGACACATTGTGGGCCTTGAGGGTTACAAAACGCGACAGTATTGGTCAATCTCCCTACAGCTTAGTGTATGGACACGACGCGCTATTTCTCATTGAACTTGATATAAGTCGATTCGAGTTTAGATGCATAAAAACAAGGATCTTCGTGATTATGATGAAGCCATGAATCTGGAGATCGAAGAACTAGAATCAAGATGGTTTAAGGCTCTGAATCGAATCCATGTTCAAAAAGAATGAATCGCTCGAAGTTATAACAAACGAGTCACTGTGAAATCATTTATCCATGGCGATTTGGTTTGGAAAATGGTTCTTCCAATTGGAAAGAAAGTCTATTTCCTTGGAAAATGGTCACCTAATTGGGATGACCCATTTCGAGTCGATGAAACATATTCGAAGAATGCATATCACTTGTCAAACTTGAATGGTGAACGTCATGCCTTGAATTAATGGCAAATATCTCGAAAAACATCGACCCACACTGTGGCAGGCACATTTAAGGGAAATACAAGATATGAGTTTTGTACATAGTTGTTAGGATCGGTTGAAAACGAGTAATCCATTACATTATTGTCGGTCTCTGTATTACATTTAAGGTGGTACATACGAAGATCGACAAGCAAAATAAAATACCCATTACGCCGTCGTAGCCTAATGCAGAACTCGCTTTTCGGGTGTCCCGGAGCTGTTGTGGACACGAAGGTGAGAAGCAATCACCGCTGTAGTGGATGTCACAGTGCCCTTGCTTTGTTCCCCTTTGGTGGTATCCCTCCGGAAGGCTCTATGGAGATGCATCCCTTTTGATGTTCTCCTTCTTCCAAAAACTGTCACCAGCAACTTCTCCTCTGCCTTAAATTTGGCAGGAGGATCCCCGACTCGAATGCCTCCTGGTCATTCGTGAGGAGGCAGAAGAGAGGCGCAAGGAGTCCTTTGCCTAAGGTTATGGACTTAGACTTTAAAGGGATTTAAGGTTGTAAACTGAGGCTTTGGTTTCATAGAGATGATTTTCAAATAGAAAGCTTCTCGACGAGACATTTTGAAATGAGTAAATAGGGTTGAATGATTTCAGGGCAATGTATACGACTCCAGTCAACGAGGAAGTCCTGGGTTCTTGGTTTTACTTGTGATTTCTTCCCGTGATGTTAAGGCGCCAGCCTCGTTGTTTCCTAAACAACCCACGGGTATGGCACCGCCGGGGCGAGTGCCTAGCTGAGGCACTCGGGCGCTGTCTTGGCGCCGCTCACTTGCTTGGTTGGACAAAGCTTTTCGATTATTATCCTTCCCTCCTTATTTTATTTTTTTCTTACCCGACCCAGCTCCTAGGGGGTGTTAATGAGCCGGGCCGGCTCGATGAAGTTTGTCTTCTACAAAGCCTCTATTTTTAGCCCGGAAAGTTAATACAAAAAATTATTTTTGAAGATCTTGAGAATCATAACAGTCCCAATTCACTGTGGCGAGATTCTCAGAATATTAACATCTTTATTGCGATGCATGACCTGATACAGATCAGCCTTATCGCCTTGAGGAGAGGCAAAGGCTTTGAAAAGGCGTTATTGCAATTAATAATATATAATTAATTCGTGATCGGCCAAATTTTGCAAGTAAGGCATTTAATGATAGCAAGAGTTGTACGAAGATTAATAGTGTAGATGTTCGATGTTGAAATATAAAAAGAAAATTGATTGTTGCATAAACAAACTGAATTTTCGTTTCCAACATTAGCAGTAGTAAACGCATGATCTCTTCCTTCGATTTGGCAACTGCTTTTAATTGGAGACAAGTCGGGAGCTTCTGTTGTATCGACATCCTCTCGATCCTTTCTTGTTCGAGGGAGGCTTTTAAAGCCTGGATCTCACTACCCCTGTCCACCACCTCGGATCGAGCAACTTCGAGCTCACGTTCCTTCAACTCTAATTGAGCTCGAAGTTCGAGGACTTCCTTCGACAATTTCTCACAGCGAGAGTTGACAGCTTGATGAATCCTTTCAAGATCATCCAACTTGTCCTTTGAAGATCCTTTGGAAGATTGCATGAACTTCTCCCAAATCTCGTTTGTTGTAAGTGCTTCGGCATAGGACTCCCACGAAGTCCAGTAAGAGCTGAGAGCAATACATACCCCTCGAAAAAAACTCAAAAGCCGAGGGAGTCTCTTCGATTCTGCACACTATCGTCTGAAGTCGATCCGGGGATGTCCTGGAGACGCTCTGTTGAAGTAGAGCCTCGATTTCCTTCACAAGGTCATCTTCATGCAGACTCTGCTCCGGAATAACAAGAGCGGTCGATGATTCTCTATGTGAAGGATTGAGTCCCTGTTCCGGCAAATCCTGCGACTCTGGTGTCATCTGGATGCTCTCCTTCTTGGTTTTCTTGATCAAGAAGATTGTCCGGAATGACTTCTTGGCCCTCTTGGACGGTAGATTGGGAGTTGTCTGAAGGAAAACTAGGATTTTCTCCTTGAATTCCAGCATCCATCACAGGAGCCTCATATGACTGAGAAAACCAGATGATGTGTAACTAAGTGATTTATCACCTGTGCACATCTGAATAATACAAATTGAGGAACTTACCATCATCTCCTCAATCATCTTGGTGAATTCATGTTGATGATTCTCAAGCTCTTCATCCTCTATGGCAATAATCGCTGATGCCCTGAAACGTGAGTTCTGTGGTTTCTCATTATCCACTGAGACTGTGGAAAAAGAGCAGTCATTGACCGCTCTGGTTAAACTACAGATCTGCGATATGTGCTTGTTTGATAGCTACGTATGTGAATTCCAGAAGTATTATTATAATCTGGACGTAGTCTCTCAACAATTCATATTGGGAACCTTTTTTGCAAAACTTCCCGAACCTTGGCCGGAAGTTGCGCAAAAGGCCTATGACTTACTTTTGAGTGAAGAGAAGATTGTCTCTGGACTCGGAGGAAAAATTCAGGCGGTAAAGTACGCTATGCGTAAAAAATGTACTGAGCTCCAGGTGAAAGAGGCAGCTAAGAAGCTACCTTACCTGAACAAGAGCTGTTGTTCTCAGATAGAGTATGTGCCTGGGAGGTAGGATGCGATACTCACAGTACTCCAGTAGACTCCTTGAAGAGAAGGAACTTTCCTCGTAAGAGGAAGTTTGTTGGGTACAACAAAAGGAAAGTTTGGCCCAAGAAGGACGTTCAGCGTAAGCAAAGAGGAGGTCCTGCTTACAAACCAAGGTTTGTAAGGAGACGGGATAATCTAAAAGACAAAGATAGGATCGATGCCTTCAAGCGTAAGCATGGCAGAGAACCTAAATGTCCTAAAGGTAAACCGTTGAGCAGCTGCAATTGCTGCTGGTTTTGTGGTTCAAAAGACCACAAGGCGGATAGTTGTCCAAAGAAAAACCAGAGGAGAGAAAGACTCCGTATGGTATTCTTAGATGACAGGAGTCATGAGGAAGAAGTCCTTGCTTATGAACCAGTAGATGAGCAAGAGATTTCCGACTTAGACTCGGAAGTAGAATCAATTTACGAGGTAGTGTCTGGTTATGATACAGACTCGGAAGATGATTCTGATCTTTGGAAGATGCATCTGTTCATGATGAGAGCAGTGCAAAACGAAGATGGTGATGAGATGGTTCCGTTAGAAGCATCGAATCAGGTACTGGAAGAATCCCACCAGTACGAAGATCCATCCCAGTCAGTGCTGGAATGGAGGTTGCCTAATGTTAATGTGAGGGAAGTTTATAATGTATCGAGATTTAATTTTAGATCGATAATAGACATCTCACAAACTGAAGCAACGGCTCAAGTTACAAGTACGGAACTTGAGACCTTGGATATCCCATTACTCAACGTACAACGCATTCGGGAAACCATGCAACGTGCGAGAGGTGTATATAATTATATACATATTGGGTTGATCCAAGTAGGATTAATTCCGCTGTTTCATTTACCAGCGGATAGTCCTGTGGTAGCAGCAGTGATCGATAAACGTTGGCGAGAGTTTAGAGATCAGCTGATATCAGGAATACAGGCCAACTTAGCACATGGCCCTGTACGGTTCCAGGTCCATCCAAATTTCATGATGGCCCTGAACGATCGCTGTTTGGGAAATTCATTGACCTTAAGGATCAAATCAATGAATATGGATAGGATGAATTCCCAGGCCAAGTTTTTGGCGTATCACACTAGAGTGATTTACCGATTGGTAAATACCACTAGTCCTGGTGTGAGGAACATCTCAAGACTTACTGAGTTGTTCGAAGAAGGTCATAATAACTACCAACAGTTTCACAGGCGAGAGGTAAACCCATTGGAGTTAACCTGGCCAAGAAACTAGGTTATGACTGAACCCGGTAGTAGCTCTAGGCCTATTAGTGCGGCCAACATCCGACAAAGAGGTAACGAGATTACTTTGATGTTGGGTGAACCGTCTAGAGACAGTTTTAGAGCTGATAGGCACTTGCCTATGCTTAGCGAAAGAGCTGACAGGCATTTGCCTGTGAGGATGCCACTCCTGAGAGAGTCGCTCAATAGAGCGCCCTCTGAAGTCTCTTCAAGAGCTAGTGATGTGGGAGAAGAGGTAATAGTCTCTCGACCAGAGGTTGTAAGCGCACCTCCACTAATAGAAGAGATGTCTCGAAGGTCTGTTGATTCAAGAGCCCCGTCGCAACATACGGGTAGAATCGTAGGGTACAGACAGGTATCATTACCAGTTTATGAAGACCCCGTAGACCAAACGAGAGAGGAATCCATAAGGATGTTAAGAGTTACCAATATGAAATATTCTTTATCTAAGATTCCTGAAGTTTGTAAGGTTATTAAACAAATAGCCGAGCAAAGGTCTATTCCAATAGACGAAATCTGGAGGATGATAGAACCATCCCAAGAAGTTCCTGATAATATTGGGTTTAGTGTCAGGAAGGAAGACTTGAGCACATATGTAGCTCTAACCTTCAAGTTTCCTGGATACTATGAGTATTCTTTGGATACTTTGATAGACACTGGATGTAGCATAACATATGCTAGACTCAATGCTCTACCAGATGAGTGGTGGGAACCACTGCAGAAACCCATCCACATGGTTAACGTCGATGGTATGGCCACGATAGTTGGCCATAAGGCAAGCAAGGTGCCTGTCTTTATTGGTGGACAAAAGTTCATCATTAAAGAGATTCTTGCACATTCTTTACTAGAGGCCGACATCATTATTGGTAACGCCTTTTTAAAAGGTCAAAAGGAAAACCTTCCTTTTGTGCAGAATGAAAACGATGTTTCCATCGGGGGTGTAAAAATAAGTATTCTACAAGAGCCTAGACTGCGGTTAAAATTTGGCTTTTATCCGGTAAAACGGACAGAATACTGTGGAGATATCCCATGTGAAAGAGCTTTCAGAGTGCGAGCTCAACGTGGTGATATACGGTTGGATGAGAACGATTCATGGGAACAAACCTTGTTTTCTCCAACGAATACCAGAAGTTCTAGCTGGTATGACGACTTGTTTCCAAAACAAGAAGTGTGTATGGCTGTCAAGTTAACAGGAACGAAATGGGATAAGTTCCTAATAAAACTGGCCGATAATTTTAGTGAAGATCCACTAAAGTTATGGACTCGAAATAGCCTAAAGGCTAGATTAGAGTTGAACGATCCCGGAACCATTATAAGAGCCAGAAACATAACGTATACGGCTGAAATGGTTGAGGAGTTTGATAAACAAATTCCTGAGTTGCTTGGAAAAGGCTTGATTAGGGACAGCTACAGTCCACATTCTAGTCCTGCCTTTATGGTTATTAATCATGCCGAGCAGGTGCGAGGTAAAGCACGAATGGTTATAGATTATCGTCAGCTTAACAAAGCTACAAAGGACGATGGCTATAAGATTCCCACTGCGGGAGATTTAATTGATAGGGTAAGTCTGAGCCAACCAAAGTTCTTCTCTAAGTTTGACTTGAAAAGTGGATACTGGCAAGTCAAGATGGAGGAAGAATCGGTTCCTCTAACTGCCTTCAATGCTCCGCAAGGAATGTTTGAATGGCTGGTAATGCCGTTCGGCCTGAAGAATGCTCCAGGCGTTTTTCAGCGCAAAATGGATAATGCTTTCAAGCAGATCCAAAAATTTTGTGCGGTCTACATTGACGATGTGTTAGTCTACAGTCAGACTGAAGACGACCACATGAAGCACCTAGATAAGGTGACTGATATCTTCCGAAGGGAAGGTATGATTCTATCTGAAAAGAAGATAGAATGGTTTAAGGAGTCAGTTAACTTCTTAGGCATGGAGATTGAGCAGGGTAAGATTAAACTGCAAAATCATATTGCCGAGAAAATAATTAATTTTCCTGACAGACTTGAGGATAGAAAGCAAGTCCAAAGATTTTGTGGATGTGCTAACTAGGCAAGAAAGTTTGTGAAGGATCTTTCCCGAGATCTAAGTAGAATTTCGAAGAAAACTTCTTCGACTAAACCTTGGATGTGGGAAGATGAAGACACTCAATCAATTAGAAGGATTAAAGCGAAGGTAAAGAATTTGCCACAACTCGCTTTACCATCTGACAAATATGAGTTAGTCTTGGAAGTTGATGCTTCTGAAGAACATTGGGGAGCAGTCCTTAAAATTAAAGGACGCAAACCAGAACCGGTATGCAAATACTGGTCGGGAAGTTTCAAGGGGTGCGAATTACGGTACCCGATACATGAAAAAGAAGTGTTAGCCTTAAAATATGGAATAAAGGCTTTCTTTATCTTTTTGGCACCAAAAGCATTTTTAATGCGCTCTGACTCGACCTATGTTAAAAGGTTTATGAGTCTGAACCTTAAGGAAGCTAGGCAAACTAGACTCTTAAGGTTGCAGGAACAATTAAGCTATTATAAATATGAGGTCGAATACATTCGGTCCGACCAAAACATAATAGCTGACTCTCTCTCTAGAGAACTTGCAAACACCTCTCTTTCTAAAAACTCTGCAGATGGATCCTGCTGCAAAGAGAAAGATATGTTGGGGATGCAAGAAAGAAGGACACTCCCGAAAGGTATGTCCTAACATGAGAGATAGTGAGCATAGTGATGCTGGTTCCATTTCAGGAACGAAGGCAGCAGTTCTCTGCTGGCAGTGTAAGCAACTGGGACACCGTTCTTACGAATGTCCTAAGAAGCTGAAAACTGCGGATTCCCAGAAGGGGAAGGCTGAACTTAAGGAGAAAGCAAAAGCTGACTCCAAGAGTAAGGCGAAACCAGATCTCCAGAAGGAGATGGCTAATCCCAAGGAGGCTGAGGCCAGATCTAAGGGAAAGGCGAAAGAATCCCAGAAGGGGATGGCTGAATCCAAAGGAAAGGTAATAACCAATCCTAAGGAAAAAAGCGAGTGTTTCCTAGGAGGGAAAGACGGATCTGGAAGAGAATGGTAAAACCAACTCTGAAGGAAACGTGAAGAAAGATCTTCAAGAGAAGATGGCAGATCTGAAGGAGGAAAGCTCCAGAAGAATTGCGAAAATGGCAGATCAGAAAGATAAGGCGAAAGCTGAGTCACAGGAGAAAGCCAGGAAGAAGAGGAAAGCCAAGAGGCTTAGATCCTCTGGTCCCGTGAGGGAAGTTTCTGTAAAGGAAGGTCCTAAGAAGGATGGTAAGGTTGAAAAACCTTGGTGGTCTCCTTTGACCATGGAGCAGTTCGATTACTGCCGAAACCACTTAGCCAAAGAGCAGAAGATTTCCATTAATCAAGCTGTGAAATCCTATAAGGCTTTGTTACAAAGCAAGGAGGAACAGAAAGAGAGAATGGAGACACATTATGCTGAGGAAGAGGCTAAGTTCAAGGCCATAATTGGCGAGCCAGTCCAAGAGGTAAACCCAGAACCGAGGGTAGAACCTGAGGAAGCGGCTGCGATGGAATGTGAGCAATACTTCGACTTTGGAAGTGCTTACGAGGCATTGGAAGGAACTCTAGAGAAGAAGGAGAACCTTGAGGAAGCAATTCCTGCAAAAGACTCGGTAAAAGAGTCTGGTGACAGAAGTCACGGTGGCAAAGGCCATGTTGGGGAAACCCAAGAGGATCTAGAAGGATCCTGGTTTTTTGATCAAGACTCATTCGAGGATGGATCCCTGAGTTGGGATGCGTCTGTAGTCTGTGGAGGACTCCTAGGCGGCATCAAACATGATGACAAGCGCTAAGTTGAGTATTTCGCAAAGAAGACAGTTGAGTACATCAAAGATCTGGAGTTTAAGCTATCAATTATGGCTTCAGATGAAGAGGAGATGTCTAAAGTCGAAAGGGAAAGACAGCAGATATTCTCCACCACGATGTCGATCATACCAGGGGATGTCAAAAATTATGAAGTCCCAAAAGTGGTAGTAGACATGAGCGAATCCTCGCTGGAGGAAAACGCTGTACTTCAACCGTATCTACACTGGATATCGGGGAAGTGGCCGTCTTTGAGAATTCATTCAGAGATGGTGGGAGTAGCAGCACCTTACATACATGCTGGGTTTGTAGACATTTTGGAGATCGATAGATCTGAACCAGAGTGTATGGAAACACTGCCAGTATTGGTGAGGTATGTACTCGGATGCCTGGGCTATGGACCAAAGTACGCCACGGCATTGATTGCTAGCACAATATGGGAGGAAGAAGACCATCCGCTCTATGGGAAGGTGATACTGCAGAATCTGTAAGTATGGAATATCCACCCTTGTGAAAGTAGACGTCTGGTGGAACCTCAACGACAGGACCTTGACCAGAGAGGTTTATGGCGGAAATATTACAAGGACAAAACAGTCCGAAAAGCCATAAAAGTTGAGTTCCTAAAAGATGTGCTGGAGCATGTGTTAACCCGCAAGGATGACTACTACGTGCTCTGTGATGGCATAATAACCGTCACGATTCTTCGGTCTGATCTAAGTCTCATAGACGAACAAACAGGAGACCGAGGATGGCAGAGGATGCTCAACCTTCTAGATAGTTTCTGGAGGCGAGAGAACTCTGAGTTGTACCTCCGAACCGACACCTTCGAGGTTTGGAGCAAGATTGCTGATTTCACAGACAAGACCCTGAATCAGCAAATCGAGCATGATGAGAGAGCCCAACAAATATCACAACAAATTCTTGAAGCGGTCCAGAACCCGCAGGGACTCTCAAAGAAAGAAGTTGTTGGCGAACTTTCAAGCGCCAACAATAACAAAGAAGGAATCTCCCAGGACAGCGCACCAATGCAGACGGGAGAAGACAACTGTATAAAGTTAGACTAGGACATTTTTGTCGGTCATTAGGACCCCACTAACCTTTTGAAACAGTTTAGATTCCTTTTACTTTTGAGCTGGCAAACAGTGCATTGGCACCAGCTCCTTTGTGTATATATTCACAACCCCTCTACCTCATTTAGGGGGGCAATCTGAATAGAGAATTTTCTCTCTCAAAACTTTGAGTAAGGATTCTTTGATTGTCCTGCAGAAGAAAATAAGAACTGTGAACTCGAATCTGAGTTAAAAGTTGTTCTTGATTGTTCTTCGAAAAATACCTTAAGAAAACCAAGTAAGTTAGAATTGATCAGAATAGATTAAATCTAACCAAAGGTTAGATCTGCGGATCGACACCTTGAAGGACAAGTCTTTACGACTAAACCTTGTAAGGTTGAGCCATCGGGCTGAAACCTTGGGTGAGGAGTGCCTATATAAGACCCTCATGGTATGGGCATTGAGAAAGCACAGAAGAGCCTCTCCAACCCCTTCTCTAAGTCCCTGAGAAGAAGACTCTTGAAGACTTATTTCTTGAGTTCTCTTGGTGCGAAAGCTCGGTGGACCCTCTGGGCATTTTGATTAAGGTATGATAAACAATTTTATCTTTTAAGGTCGTTTATGCTTTTCGAAAGAAAAGATCTTGATTAAGGCAACTTAATTAAGGTGATGCGACTGCACGAGTCATCCTATGACTGATTGCCCTAACCCAGATCTTCTACACTTAGATCACGGGGTAGGCAAGGATTCTACTACTGGACTTCTCAATACCATAGTAGATCGGCTTGAAAATCTATCGGCACAGATATCACAAATATCACAGCAGATAGAAAGCTATTCTAAAAAATTTGAAGAGCTGACTCTAATTCAGAGTGAATTCGAGGAATACTTCCTTGAAGGCAAGTCTAATTTAGGATTTGCGGCAAGTTCAAAATATTCAAACGAATATTTGAGGTTGGTAGAACGCCGACGACAAAGACAATTGGGAAAATTATCTTAAGTTCGATTACTGTTTATTCTGAAGAATACTTAGCATGTTGATATCTAACTCTTATTTGAGTTAGTTTGCTTTGCTTAATCTTCGGATTATTTAATGGTATCAGAGCCCGCTTAAGATTTATTTTCGTATAATTGTCTTGAAGGACTAAGTTGAGAGAAACGTAAAAGTTTTGGGTAAAATTGAGAGAAAAAGAAAGTGAATAGTGAAACTGCCGTAAATTCGTAATTTTGAAACTCGCGACCGTAAAACTCAAAATAATTTCAAAACCAAGGGTAAAAAGGTACAAAGCTCGGAATTGAATGCCCCAAAGAATGCTAAAACCATGAAATCACAACGACTTGTTGGACACTGCGAGGGGATGAAAAGGCACAAGCAGGCGTTAATGAGATCGACTTACATTGATCGATCATCTGTTGATTGATTATGTTACAACTATCCCTGGGTTATGTTACTTTTTTTTTTTCTTTTACTTCGTTTTGGCATGTACAGAAACAAAAAAAAAAGGGCAAAAGACACGTCATCACGTGTCCGATGTATTCGTGGACCATTGATCAGGGACCATGAGGAAGTACCCGGTCATGGCCTTCCTAAACCTCTTCTTGTACATCTGCGGCGACACCACAGTCGGCGATGCGTTCTTGGGCCCGCCCAGTATCCCCGACGTCTTCACCCACGTCTCGAGGTGCTTGTCCCACGTGTACTGCCTCATGAAGTCGATGATGCCCAGCACCAGCTCGTGCTTCTCCTCGTCCACCCCCACCAGCAATGAGTAGTCCATCACGTCGATCGACTGCAAGGCCGGACATGAGTTCCTGAGCCCATAATAGCGACAAACATGGGGATGGATCTGAGTTGAGAACAACTTACGGCAAGAAACGCGGTGTCATTCCAGACGGCTCTCTCGAGCAAGCGCTTGGCTTTGTTCCCGACGAATATGGGAGAAGTCGGCATGGCTTCAATTAGGTTCTGGTCCAGCAGCACCTTATCGTTTCCGCTCGTGTCCGGGTTGTACCGAGCCCGAGAAGACCCTTTGAGGTCGTACAGCCGGGTAAGCTTTCGTCGGAAGAGAAGGTTTTCCATCACGAGGACGTCCATTTTCGACTCCTTTCCACCTTTCAGGTTCTTGGCCGAAACCTGCACAGGCATGATGACTTTTTAATCATGTTTGACCCCAAAGCAGTTAAAACACCGAGCAACGCGAGATGTGTGGTAGCACCTGGTATATGCCAAGGATTTTCGCTAAGCAAGTCGGGCTTCGTGTGTTTATAGACTCAGAAAGGTACTTGAAGTAAGCCGGACCGAACTCGATGAAAGATTCAAGCTCGGTCTTAGTGACCTGTTTGATTATGAAACGGTCATCCAGGGTTTTGGCAAAAAACACATTGCTCTTCCCGCCCTGTGCCCCCCATTTCCTACAATGGCTGAGGGATCGAATGTAGTCCACCTCCGAGGGACAACAAATCTTCCTCAGAGCCTCGAATTGCTCCGCATAGTAACAAGTCACACCATACTTGGTTTTACCTTGAGGGCTGTCATCCGTGAAGGTTACCCGGGCATGCACGTCCCTCATGGATGATGCAGTACTGGATGAGGCCATGGTGGTCTCATCGTAGGAGCCGATAGTCTTAAGGCTATCCCATGCCGATTCGCTCAACGAATTCAGTGAGAGTATATCTACCGGGTCCATGAGGGGCAAAGACACGGAAGTGCTCAGACCATCTTTTGCTTTCTCTGGGTCAGATAGTTGAGCTCGATAATCCGAAGAGACAAGTGCATGGGCTATGATGCTTGAAGGCTCGTCATCATACACGGGAACAATAGTTTCATTCCCACCAACAGGAAGCAACAACCTGGCACCAGTCCTCCGCTCAAGCTCCCAAAATGATTTTACGTAGGCAGGATTGTACTCACCGATACCAGGGTTGTCAAACTGAATTCCAGAGATGACGTTTGTCATGGAAGGTGGACCTGCCACAGACAAATTGACATCTCCTTCAATTTTATCGCCACAGCTTGCATGTATCATTAGTTCCCCCTCTGATAAAACCCTACGCACGGTTCTCCCCGACTCCAAGGGATCTGACTCTGTCAACAACATTCTGCTGCCCAAATCCTCACAGGACTCCTTTCCCAACAATCCAATCGGAAGAATGGAGTCACAACTTCTATATCTGGAATTCCTAACATCGTCAGAAGGCGATTTCGCTTCCACAAGCTTCTCTGCAGGTTTAAGTGAAGATGTCTCTGACCAGTCCGGCGAATTCTCGTCGTTCGGTCTAAGGGCACTGATCAGGCATTGGTCCCAATTATAAGAATGGCAAAGTAACCGTCGCCTCAATTTGTTGATCTCCAGAATGTCAATTGTTGGACTGCCGTTTGTCGACTCCTTTGACAGGGTTCTTCTCAGTGATTCCTGAAAAATGGAAAAGGTGTGTTCACCTGAGAAAGAGGAAATCTACGGACAACAAGAGATGATTCTCTTTATGATTCATCAAATGACCTAAACACGTGAATCTGGACATGTTAACAACTACCTTGAATTCCTCTCTCTGCTTCAGCAGCATCTTTTCCAATCCCTCTTCAGACAGGGAACCCATAGATTTCTCCAACGATTGCTCAAGGACATTGTGAACTTCTGTGAATAAGAGATCCGCTCGATCCCTCAACTATTTTTTAGGGAAAAAGAAGCAAGGAAAACGTAAGGAGAGGATAGTCTTGATGGTTAATCACTAATCATCAAACTCAGAATGGTACAAGACAGACATGGCACCTCATTGGCTTCATTTTGTAGCCACTCCAGATTGCCGAAGTTGAAGTCAACTTTGAGAGGTGGAAGATAAACAGTGTGAACGTGAATCGAAGCATAGTGGAAGCAAGCAACCATTCTACCAAAGCTGCAGATATTCAGAAAAGAAAAACATGAAACTATGTCAGTATCACCAAATTTAGTACCACATCCCCAAGTCGATAAGGATCAGCAGGCTCGAACAGAAAAGTCAATACATAACCATGATCAAGAAGGGAACGAATACTCACCCATAAAATCGGAGACAATCCCTATGAAGCGAATGGCCACAGCTGGCAACTCGGCTTGCAGCTGCATGATTAGAAAAGCTGAGCTCCAAGAATTTTCCAAATGATAACCCCCATGCAGCATCTGACATCACTACTCTTCGAGTTGCCAGAGGGAACCCATCTTTCCGAGGACATTTCAAGCACCTATGCCACATCCAAATTTTTCCTTCCTCTTCTCCCGACAGATGCTCTGCAAGTTTCCTGACAGATATTGTAAGGCTGCCTTGCAGGTGAGTATAACAATGAACATGAGCTTCCGATGGCATGTCACAGGAGCGACACGCATAATTCTACATGAAAATGTCAAAAAATGTTAGGACTGTATCTTTTAGCAGACATTATTAGCTGTACCTCAATTGGATGAGGAAAAAGGCGTACCTCATCAAATAAATGATCACGTAGAAATCTACCTAAAGGCCTATCGAAGTTTCCATAGTATTTTATACGAAGGAGGTGAGACCTTTCACAAACTGTTCCTTTCCAAACACAACGAGTGGACAATGAAACAATAATGCTCTGATGATCAGAAGGTGAAGGAGGAAACTCTTCCTTGGAAGAACTCAGTTCCCCTCGACGATAGTCTCCATCTTTAAAAGCACCCAGCTGCAAATTACCCTCCACATTCGCCAAGGCCGGTCCAACTTCATTAGAAGTAGGAGCAATAGGAGTAGAATTTTCCCTATGGGTATGAATAATGGACCTTAAGAAAGAATACTGAGAAGTTGTGTGCTTATCATCCTCTGAAAGTTGGAAATGTAAACCCTGATTCTCTGTAGCGTCCACATCCACGTATGCATAATGATTGCAAGTGACTTTAGACAAAGCTGTTGACTTTAGCCCTTTCACTTCTGCAGCAGGCATGTTATTGACACATTCAGATGCTTCCACTGTTGAGCCGTTGTTTTGTACTTCAGCAAGTTGCTGTGAATGTGGCAGCTGTGCAGGAGGGGTAGTCACAAAACCCGGAATGGTGGAAATGGACCTCTCAATGGTCGATGGTTTATCTGGTAAGGCCACAGTTAACGGAGATTTGAGGGGGAGCTCTGGCAGCGTTGCACCTTCATCAGCCAGAAAAGATGTTTCGAGAGCCAGGTGGTAAGCTGCAAAAACTCCATACTGGACGATGTGTTTCACCTTCTTTAGTTCGTCTTCTTTGGCACCCTTGAGCAATACCTGTGAAGAGAAGAGACATTGCCTTATTCTTGACAACATCAAGGACTTCATTGGTGTCACATGCAAATGGTGCAAATCTGCCAATCCAATGAAACATTTCAAAAGGACAAGATAAAGTTCATGCACATTACTTACGGTGCAACCAAAGGGTTTTGGGCAACCCTCGAAAAACATCAATGTCTTCACCAATTTTTTCCTCCCTTGCCCTGTGATGCCATGCTCTTCCATGAACTTATTGACATGAAAAGATTCACAATATCCCAGCTTGGGTGATGTGAGATGATCGATCGAAGGCACTATTTGTGCACCTGTGCACCGAGCTATACGTTCCAACAATGGTCTCTTAACATTCAACACGAGGGATATGTCTTTGGCCAGAAGATACTCTTGTGCATGTCGAGACACAGATTTCTCCACCAAGAGTACATCTGGATGATGCGCGTCAATCTTTGCGACAGCCATCTTTAAGTGGTCCATTTCCTGGTCGAATGGAACTTCACATAAATCAATCATACCAACATGTTCATCTAATTTTCCAACTCTATGATTGCTACGCACATTCAAATAAGATGGGAAACTCTACATACCTGCTGCAGTAAGGTGTCAAAGCTCAAGAGGTGATTAGTAACTCTGTGATATTCAAGAGCTCCTCCAAGAATCATTAACCGTGTTCTATCAATTCTCGATGCCATACGCCGATGAGACACATTTTTCTTGCAAACAACTCCCTTGACAATCTCGCTACACAAAGTAAGTTGACATGATGTCCCATAATTAGAATATGGATGTAGGGCAAAACCACCACATACTGAAGAAAGAATAGCCACAGCATGGAGGTGGCTTAATATAGTTGAGTTAAATCTCCCAACTCAACTAAGTTCTTATGGGGTGTTTGGTTTAAGGATTGGAGAATTCCATTCTAATTGTGTCCAATTAATCAAATGTTAGAACAAGCCAGAATGGAATAAAAACTATTATATTTCTTCATTTTTAGAAGGAATGTCATTTCGTTTGGAGAGGAAAACTGCCATTCCATTCTAATCCGTCTATCATTTCACATTATTTCCCTTCCCAATCTGCACACCAAGTAACCTATTAGAGAACCCCGAAATTCTTGTCTCGAAACAATTTTACAAGGAAGATTTTGAATCATAAAACCAAACTAAGTTTATTCTAACATTTGCTCGTTTCATGGGTTCCAGAGAACATTCAGACGAACTGTTCTCTCATAAAGTACTGGAAAAAAAATAACTGAAATGCAATTTCCAGACAAAATATACCTCTCACAGCGCCGCCCACAAGCAATGCACTTAACCTTCACATAGCCACCCGGATCCATCCCTCCACCTTTGCTCATATCTGGCTTAAGAAGTGTAGCAGCCTCCCAAGAGAGTGATGAAATTATCTCTAACCAACTTTCATTCCCATCCTCACTATCAGCGGGCAAGTTTTCTACCTGTAAAAGCTGGGATATTAATGCCCTAAAATGCCCGTCGACTACATTTTTCATGGCTTTCCTGTGCTCCTCGCCCGACCTTTCTCTATTCCTAAATTCGCCCCTCCCAAAACTGTCCGAGGGCAAATAACCCCACTCACCAGTTTCACCATCACCATCATCGTCATCAAATAAGATTGCTGCTCTTTCATCCTCCTCATCTTCTGGATCAGGAGGTAGCCAAAGCAGCCCATTATTCTCGAAATCTATTGGTTCTTCATTGGGGCCTTCTGAATCATGCTCAAGTGAATTACCACAAAATCCATACTCAGCATCAACCTTTTCTACCCCTTCTTTACTTATATTGGTTCCATGAACGTCAAAAGATTCTTGTAATGGACCGCTGGTCGCATCATTTGAATCAGTATGAACTTCGTGGTGTACTTGAAATGGTCCATAGAACTGCTCCACGTCACTATGAATGGGGCTGTCATAATGCCTGGATTCTGAGTCTGAGTGATAGAGGCCATAGTCGTCGTCTTCATCATCACTCCTGAATGAAGAAAAACTACACATTATTAGCACCTTACTTAGCAAACTACGCCATCATTGAAACAGAGGATATCTGTTACCTGTTGAGGCAGAAGTTGTACTGGTTTGAGGGTTGATCCCTCGTGTCTCCACTTGCTGGACCCCTATCAGATGCCCCATTGTCTTGATCGAAAACGATAGAGTCAACTAGTGCAACTGACCCATGAGAACTGGGACTGTTACAATAGGGCACATGCTGATAGGGCCCCGTCGAGTAAGGAATCGAACCAACGGTACTGCTGTCGCTGTTGCATGTGCAGCTTGACTTTGTGCTAGTTAAACTTGCGGCTGATGGTGATGGACTCAGCCCAGGCATGGGATCATTGCTTCCATGGTCCGCGTTCGCAATTCTTTGCTCCCATTGCTTCAAGCAATAGTTACACACCCTAATTCTTTCCCGGTCGTCTCTACCAGCCTTCTGCTCATCAGCTTTAGCAGGTATAGAATTCGATGTGCACCGGGCACAGAAGACTCTTCCACACAGCCGGCAGTGATGCCTACGATTGAACACATTGAACTGGGAATCACACTCATAACATACCCGACAGCTCCTGTCGGGCATCCAGAAGTCCCTGGACAGCTTCACCGGCTCGACTCTCCGAGGGATCCAGGATTTCACCAGGTCAACTAGGTCTGATAGTTTGTTGTCGGGGTTGCCCATCAACAACTGCCCAACCCAGCCCCCTCATGCCGATGTTTTCATTTGCCAACTTCAAATTCTACGCCACACCCCCAACCAGGCACCTCAATCAAATGCCTGTGAAATAAACAGTTAAACCCACATGAACATTCTCATTCCCCCATTTTAATCCCCAACCACGAATGAAGAACTCAGGGCAACAACATCTTCGAGTTCGAACCCAAAATACACCACCCCTACAACACTCACCCTCACTCATCTCATCACAAGTAAATCCAAAACAAACTAAAAACCCCACCCAGAATCTGGGTTTCCCTCAACAATGACAATACCCCCAAGTTAACTCAATCCACCCTTACATCTACAGTTAACAAACTAGCATCACAATAATCCCTCCTCGCTAAATCCAAAAGAAAACCCAAAACCCCACAAAAAAAGTGGGAAATCCTCAAACAACAGCAATTCGGACCCCTACATGAACACCATCTCCCAATGTATATCCCTATAAACAAACTAGCGTCACCGACCACCCTCCCCCCCCACCCCCCCCAAAAAAAAAAAAGAACTACTAAGAATCATTACCTTCCTCCTATCAGCCCAATTTGCAACCCCTCCCCTAAGTCGTACACGCGACTTTTCTGGGTTTTCCTTAAAAACCAAAACGCGTGATTCCGTGAAAGCAATCAATTGCAATGCAACACACAAAAACAAACGGAACAGAAAAAACACACGCATACATACATTTATCATCAACATCAGCTGCTCAATCTTGCGTTTTGTTAAAAATAAACGAATAATCAAGAACTGGGTTTGGTAATCAACGCATGAAAGATTGAAACGGACGACGACGACGAAAATCGCGTGATTTTGGTGGGGCGAGAGGACAGGAAGAACCCTGTTCTTTCTCTTGCTCCCACGGTTTGCCCTTCGTTTCGTTTTCTTTCTTATAATTCCCGGTTTTTCGGGTTTGTCTGTTGTTATTCGCGTTCTTAAAACGCACCGCATCAATTTTTTTTTATCCTTCTTCTTTCTTCCTCCTTTTCATTGTCAAAGAAAGAAACACAGACATTTGTCACGTTAGATTTTGACATACTTTATATTCCACGGTTTGTTTTTCTAAATTTATCGAAAACTCAGCTCGTCACGCAAAATGCATAAATTCATGAATTGGTGATAATAATATTATTAAAAATACTTAACTCATGTAATAGAGACTTAAGAGGATATCTTTGAATAAGTCGACCATGAATCAATATAAATATCGAAAATGATCTACCGTCCGTCATTGCGTATAAGTTTTATTTGATGTTGCGAAAAAGGGAAAAAGTTTAAACTTCATACCAAACCAATGGGATGTAGCTTCACTTTTAATGCTTTGACTAGAAATTCACATTATGGAAAGTGAAAATTAGTTTCTTGTTAAAAGAATAGATATAAAACATAATAAAAAAAGGAAAAAATTTGCACTATTTCTTTTTTTGCCTTTTTTCTAGTATTACTTACCCTTATGCCTTGATGGACAAATGGAGAGAAATAATAAATATGCATGCTTGTTTTTTTCAGTTTACCATGGTTTGTAGATGTTTAGGAAAATAAAATAATATTGGGGGGTGGAACAAATCGTAATGGGCCGAAAGAGGTTGTTGGTCGGCCCATTTAGCGGGTGTGTGTATGGAGTACAAATTCATGGGCCGAGCCCAAATTGTCGTCTTCCCAGATCCAGGCTATTGATGTGAATTACACTTTGATATCACACTGTCACAATTCACATGCTTTTCAGACCGGAAATTAGGGAGTAAAACGTCTTGTTCAAGATTACAAGTGAGTAAATGTGACATATTCCATGATATGAATCGATTATTCTCGTCGTAATAATTAAAATATCATCGAATTTTTTATATAAATTTTGATTGATCGATTATGTCACGTCAACTTATAACATATTCGCGAAAACATTACTCTCATCATATCACAGTGGAACCAATTTTGGAGAAGCATCCGTTGTGTTGGGAATACCAAAGATGGTTTCGAATGGATTGGACTCCCGTCGCTCGAAATCCGTGTCCGATTTTGACACAATCGACTGCATAATTTTTCTATGAACTAGCCAGGACCTAACTGCCATTCAATAAAAATATGGGGACTTACATTGGAATATGAATAATTTAACTTTCCAAATATTATAATAGAATGAATAACTTATTTCATTTATTGAAAGACTAAGTAAAACGCTAATATTTGTGGGAGGGTTAGAAAGGAAAATATATAGCGTGGGTTAGGAGAAAAACAAGGTAAATGAACATTTCAAATGACAGATAATATGAGGTAGGTAATATATGGCGTATTTCCTTCACAAGTAGCGAATTTTTCAAAAACAAAAATACATAATATATCTAAAACTAAAATGATATTGCGATGCAATAAAGTAATCTCCTACGATAACATTTCAATTTTTTTTATAAACTTTCCCAATTTCAGATGCATAGGGATGGGGTGGAAAAGGGGATTTGAAGGATTGAATTGAATTACCAAAACATTTGTCTTGTTATTATTAAGAAACATACTTAAATGATATGTTTGACTTCTACCATAAAGAGGACTGAGATTGACTATCATGAAAGGGAGAAGTCAGAAAGGCCTATATAAAGTGAACAAAAAAAATAGTATAATGATGTAAATCTTGTACGGAGAATAAATAAATAAAATTGTGTATAAAATTAGTTCTTAGGGATGAAATTGGTAGGACAAAATATACGTTTATGGCTTCAATTATAAGCCGACTTTCAGTTATGGCCACAACTTTTAAAATATACGTTTATTCAGGTCACGAATTGGCTAGAAAAAATGTACAATACAACGTTGTGAACGTTTTTATATAGCAAAGAAAAATATGAACACAAAAAAAAGTTCGACCAAATTTAAGGCTACAAACGTATATTTTGCCTTTTAATTCCGATACACCTAAAATTCGCACTTAGTGATTTCAAACCTAATCAAGTTACTTTTATTTAAAATATAATAATTTTATATAATGGTAGTATAATCCTTATCCTTGAACAAATGACCTGGTTTAGGGGTTTCTTCTGTAGAGTCGCCGTTAATTTTTAAAAATTAGGAATTGAGAATCTATAGAGCTTAAAACGCCGTTTGACACGTAAGCATAAAAATAATATTAAATAATAAAATAAATATATATCATGATTCCAAACACGATAGAAAGTTATGCTGCTGCTTAATATGTTGAATCAGCTGTGATGAAAATGTCATTCAAATTCCCATATCTTAAGTTGTTAAGATATGTTTGGACGACTTTTTTTTTTTTGGTCACGACATGCAAGGAATAAATATGACAAACGTCTCTTTGATTTCCTTTCTTTATTAAAGTATAATATACAAATGCATACCTTTATACAAACCCTTATCTTTTGTATTTCTTTATCATTTTCTTAGGGGCAATACGTGTTGGGCTAAAATATAGAAAAAAGAATTGGGGTGGGGAAGAAAGAAGGATTCCTGGCTTTCCATCACAAGGCAAACAGCTGTGAAAGAAAACTACAGAAGGAATTTTACACGTTCTTGGCAGATCACATCTTTTATTTTTTTTGGTGCCCAAAATCGAACAAAATGTTTGATTGATTCCCAATAGGAGAATTTCTTATATATAAAAAAAAAAAAAGAGAAGAGAAAAAGGAGAAGGACATGTGTGTTGTCTTCTGAAAGGCCATGGAAGTGAATTCCCAAAAGGTGTTTGTTCACGACTGTAATTTAAAGAGGGGGATATCAGAAAGAGTTTAGACATGCTCATCAACCAGGACGTGTTTGTTTCTGGTTTAAAAATAAAAATATGAGGAAAAAACGTCTGTTATTAAAAATGAATGAGAACCTAACTTAATGAACATGCCACGTTATTGAAAGCCCAAACCCAAATTCATCATCCGACACGACCAACTAAATGTTTACTTACTCCCCAATTTATCAACTCACTCATCGAAACAACTTACAACTGACACAATTCATTTTTTCGGACATTATTATTTCAAACTCTCCCATCCCATTAATGACAGACAATACGAACAACCGGTCCCTTCTCAACTGCTGCTACTACTTATTATCGACGTGTCAAACATTTTTATACATTAACTAATTAAGCTACGTTTAATTTACAAAAGAATTCAGCAGGTGCCCCCCCCCCCCCCCCCCCCCCCCCCGACTCTCCTTGGAGTGGAGAGCAGCAGCTTTACTACTACTCCTCTGCTATAAAATCATCACCGATACCAAACACTGATCGTCGCCCCCCCACCCCATATCCGGTTTCTCCTTTCCTTTTGGTATCCTTTCATTTCTCCTCCTTTCTCCTATGCTTTGTTCTCTGGAAAGTCCCGACGTGTTCTACTTGTCCCAGATTGTTCTTACCAGTTGTCGTGATCTCTCTCGCTAACGAACCTTCTTTTTATCAATACTCTATGTGAATTTCGCTGCCGATTTATGATTTTTGAGAACCTGGATGCGAAATATGCTATCAGGCGTGGTTTGGTGGTGGATTTTTTTGTGGTGAAGCCGTCATCTTTTTCTAACATGAAGGTTTTCCTTGTCTTCTGGGTTTGATTTCTTAGGAGAAGTTTGATCCCAACAACTCTCGGAGCTTTTTTGCTTTCAACCATGGCAGAACGCATCCTTACTAGTGTCTACAGCCTTCGGGACCGCCTTGAGGAGACCCTGTTGTCAAACCGCAATGAGATCACCGCCTTCTTGTCGAGGTATAATTCCCGATACCGAGTGAATAAGTTGTGTCGTAAAAGCTTCTGGCCGTTGGTTTTTGACGCCGATGAGGAGTTTTGTTTATGGAAGGCTTGAGGCAAAGGGGAGAGGTATCCTTCAGAGGCACCAGTTTCTTGCTGAGTTTGTGGAGATGCCCGAGGCTATCAGGACGAAGCTCCTTGATGGAGCCTTTGCTGAGGTCCACAAGTCCACCCAGGTTCGGTTCATCAGGAAAGAGATTGTTTTGCATTTTTATCTCCTCTTTTCCGGTGCCGATTATGCGTTCTTGTTGCGTGATTTTAGGAAGCAATTGTTCTGCCTCCATGGGTTGCTCTCGCTGTTCGTCCAAGGCCCGGCGTTTGGGAGTACGTCCGAGCAAACGTTCATGCCCTCCTGCTTGAGCCACTTCTGGTGAACGAGTACCTCCAGTTCAAGGAAGAGCTCGTTGACGGCAGGTTAAACTCAGTCATCTTTGAATCCTGCTTTCACTTTGTGGATAATGTTTCGGTCATTATGTTCGTGACGTGATGTTTGCAGTACCAATGGCAACTTCATGCTCGAGCTGGACTTCGAGCCATTCACGGCCTCGTTCCCCAAGCCAACCCTCTCAAAGTCCATTGGTAATGGGGTCGAGTTCCTCAACCGCCACCTCTCTGCAAAGCTCTTCCATGACAAGGAAAGCCTGCGCCCTCTCCTCAAGTTCCTCCAGGTCCAATGCTACGATGGCAAGGTTAGGAGTTTCACGCTCTGTTGGAAGAAACAGTGAACAGACTGATACTAAAAAAATCCGATTTCTTTGGATCGAATTCCTGCAGAACATGATGGTGAATGCAAGGATCGAGAACATGCTCACCCTCCAGCGTGTCCTCAGAAAGGCCGAGGACTACCTGATTACGGTCAAGCCCGAGAAACCTTTCTCGAAGTTTGAGCACAAGTTCCAGGAGATCGGCCTGGAGCATGGGTGGGGTGACACGGCTGAGCGTGTGCTTGAGATGATCCGGCTTCTCCTCGACCTCCTCGAGGCCCCCGATCCCTGCACCCTCGAGAAGTTCCTTGGGAGGATCCCGATGGTCTTCAACATCGTGATCATGTCTCCCCATGGTTACTTTGCTCAGGACAATGTCCTAGGATACCCTGACACTGGCGGCCAGGTAGTTTACATCCTGGATCAAGTTCGGGCATTGGAGATAGAGATGCTCCACCGGATCAAGCAGCAAGGAGTCAACATCGCTCCTCGGATCCTCATCGTAACCTCTATTTCCCTATTTTCGGATCCCTTTGGCACAGTTGCTGATTCAAGTCCTTGCTCTTGCAGATCACTCGACTTTTGCCTGATGCTGTCGGAACGACGTGTGGCCAGCGCCTCGAGAAAGTGTCCGGGACCGAGTACTCACACATCCTCCGAGTACCTTTCAGGAATGAGAACGGCATTGTCCGGAAGTGGATCTCCAGGTTCGAGGTCTGGCCGTACTTGGAACAATACACTGAAGACGTGGCGACCGAAATCGCCAGCGAACTCCAAGGCAAGCCTGATCTGATTATCGGAAACTACAGTGATGGGAACATCGTGGCGTCCTTGTTGGCTCATAAATTAGGGGTCACACAGGTTAGGAATCTATTCTGATTAACATTCTTGCTATTCTCGATCACCGATGATCGTTGGCGCCTGAACATGGGGTCAATGGACCGTGTCAGTGCACAATCGCGCATGCGCTGGAAAAGACTAAGTACCCAGATTCGGACATCTACTGGAAGAAGTTCGAGAAGTACCACTTCTCGTGCCAATTCACGGCAGACCTGATCGCGATGAACCATGCTGATTTCATCATCACAAGCACCTTCCAGGAGATCGCTGGCAGGTAAAAACTCCCCTGCACTCGACTCTGATAAGGTTGAGTTGAAAATCTTGTGATCCTGCTCATTTCCACAGCAAGGATACTGTTGGGCAGTACGAGAGCCACACTGCTTTCACAATGCCAGGACTGTACAGGGTCGTTCATGGGATCGATGTGTTCGACCCAAAGTTCAACATCGTCTCGCCGGGAGCGGATACGAGTATATACTTTCCTTACACGGATGCTAAACGAAGGTTGAAGTCCTTCCACCCTGAGATCGAAGAACTTCTCTTCAGCAATGTTGAGAATGAGGAGCACCTATGTGTACTGAAGGACCGTAACAAGCCGATAATATTCACAATGGCGAGGCTCGACCGCGTCAAGAACTTGACCGGGCTTGTTGAGTGGTATGGGAAGAACAAGAGGCTGCGTGAGCTCGTAAACCTCGTCGTTGTAGGAGGCGACAGGAGGAAGCAGTCAAAGGACCTCGAGGAGCAGTCCGAGATGAAGAAGATGCACGGCCTCATCGAGAGGTATGGGCTGAATGGTCAGTTCAGGTGGATCTCATCGCAGATGAACCGTGTCCGCAACGGAGAGCTCTACAGATGCATTTGTGACATGAGGGGAGCGTTCGTGCAGCCCGCTGTGTATGAGGCCTTTGGACTCACCGTTGTCGAGGCCATGACATGCGGGCTCCCAACCTTTGCTACAATCAATGGCGGCCCAGCTGAGATTATTGTGCATGGGAAGTCAGGCTACCACATTGACCCCTACCATGGTGAGCAGGCTGCCGAGATCTTGGCCGATTTCTTCGGGAAGTGCAAAGCAGACCCCTCCCACTGGGACAAGCTCTCGCAGGGCGCAATGCAACGAATCCGCGAGAAGTACGCTGTCTCGGCCATCCTTAATGATTACCAAACATTGCTTAAACGAGGCAAAGCAGATAAACCTTGTGCTTTCTTCGATCAGGTACACCTGGCAGATATACTCCGAGCGGCTCCTGAACTTGACGGCCATGTACGGATTCTGGAAGCATGTCTCGAACCTCAACCGCCTCGAGAGCCGCCGTTACATCGAGATGTTCTACGCCCTCAAGTACCGTCCCCTGGTAAGCCCGGTTGACATTATCATCCGTATGTACACGCATAACATAAATTTGGCTGCCGAACACGTACAACCTTTCTCGTGGTCATCATGCAGGCGCAGTCTGTCCCCCGGGCCAAGGATGACTGAGCCTCTTCGGCACCCCGGCAAAGCGTGAGGCAATCTCACGGGAGTTCTCCGCTATGGTTTACGAGGAATAATGATTTTCGATAGCATACGACATACAATGGCAAACTATGAGTGTTCTGTCCCTCTATATTTTTATCCAGGAGTCCTGTTTCCGGAGGCGATAGTTTGGGCCTTCGATTTCACTTGGGTAAAGACATGGGCCTCCAATCGGGTATTTGGGCCTATTGAAATAATATTGGGCGGACTCCTAAGCCCTTTATTTGCCACTTCATCTCGTCGAGTTGCTTGGTGGTGAAATCCAGAGTTTAGTTTTCATTTTCTATTTATGAAGTATTCATGAATTCCTTGCTTAATATTAAGAGCAAAAAGAGAAAACAAATGGTAGGAACATGAACGAATGACAAAACCTCGTTTTCTTAATAACAAGCACCACATTCATAGATGAAACCAATGCAGAATTCATGACAGAGAGCCCTTGATGACCATTCATTCTCTTGTTTCCTGCCGCTTTTCGGCTGGGGGTGTCGTCGGAGTGGAGGGGGTAGTTTTGTCACTCAAATTTAGGACAACATATGTGAATGGGAGATTCACAATGACAGTGAAAGAATAGGAATGCTTGATGGATAGACATGATTCCATGGGCTGATTTTTTAACCTTTTTTGACATGAGTAACTTACATAAACTTTATGTGAAATATTATTGTGAGCGCAAACATCTCACGGTTTGTATAGATAGAAAATGACGTATAAATTATCGTATTGAAAATATATCGGGTTCTGTCTCTAGTCACGAATGAAGCACGTGAGTCCTCTGATTCAATACTTGAAAGATATCCAAATGTGAAAGGGTTAATGCTCTGGCGAGTATCCGTTGGAGCTTCAGGGAGATCTGTTGAGGAAGACGTTGGGGCTATAGAGCTTGATCCAACGAGTCTTCAGAAGTGGCGAAGATCACTAGGACTATAGAAGCTTGATCTGGAGAGTTTTCTGGGAATGGGCGAAAAAGACCAGGGCTGTTGAAGCTTGATCTGGAGTCTTCAGGAGTGGCAAAGATCACCAGGGCTATAGAAGCTTGATTTAGAGAGTCTTCTGAAGATAGGCGAAGAACACCAAGGCTGTTGTAGAAGCTTGATCTGACAGCACTTCACTGGCTTGGTGAAGTCGTCGAGGCCTGTGGGTTTGATCCAACAAAAAATCGAGGAGGTGTTGTTGTTGACAGAGGAGCCGTTGTCAAAGAATAAAATATCCAAGAATATCACTTGGGAAGAATATTGTTGTTTGTAGAATATAACCGCTGGAAAAATATAACTCATAGGAGAATATACCACCACGAGAATATCGCCGTCGCATTATGGGGCCTTTAGAGATAAATTTGCATGAGAGGCCTTCGGAAATAAACCCGCTATGAGGCCTTTGGAGATAAACACGCAATATGGGCCTTCAGAGATATACCCGCAAGAGGGGCATTCGGAGAACCTGCTAGAGGGGCCTTCGCCGCCGCGACACCCGCCGAGGGGCCTTCATTGCATCAACCACAGACGGCCTTCGGAGAACCCGCTAAAGGGGCCTTCGCCACCGCGACACCCGCCGAGGGGCCTTCATCGCACCAACTGCAAATGGGCCTTCGGAGAACCCGCTAGAGGGGCCTTCGCCGCCACGCCACCCTCTGAGGGGCCTTCGGCCCACCACCCGCAGAGGGCCTGTTCACGTCGAGAACGGATCACGTCGGAAATATTTGGCAATAATACTCACAGGTTTTTAGATGTGGTCGCCAGTAAGTAAATGAAATAGATTAGATCGAATATACGAAGTCTTACAATAAGAAAAAGGTGCTTACAGCCATAAAAATAAACTAAGGACGGCGGTGCAACGTCGTAGACTTGCTGCTGGACGCTGCAGGCTGAGAGGATAATGAGGCAAGGTCGTAGACTTGCTGCTGGATACCGCAGTCTTACGAATCTGGACGATGGTGACGTCGTAGACTAGACTCTGGACGCCGTGGACTTGAGAATCTGGGCGGTGATGTCGTAGACTTGATAACAGAGTGCTGTAGACTTGCGACTCTGGATGGCGAAACTTGGTTGCTGGGCTTGGTGAATGGAGTGTGGTCGAATGTAGAGGCGGATGAGGATACCAAGGCTACGGTTGCTCACCCTGGCAGCGGAGTCGAAGGCGGAATTGTATATCGGGACTACGGTGGCTCGTCCTGGCGGTGAAATGCCGACGGGGGTTTGTTACCAGAGTTACGGTTGCTCACTCTGAAGGTGGAAGCGAAGGCGGAGTTTGGCTGACGGAGCTACGGTTTCTCACTCTGACGGTGGAAGCGAAGGCGGAGTTTGGCTGTCGGAGCTACGGTTGCTCACTCGGACGGAGGAAGCGAAGACCAATGAAACCTCAAGAGTTTCGCCCAGGCCGGGGAATCCTAACAACCAAGGGGTGACGAGCAAATAAAGCTTCTGTTGGCTGAATTGATCGTGTCTTTTCCAAGGAAGATCTCATCCCTTTTATACTCGGTCTATTATGACCTCTGAAGATCCTCTGATCTAAACCACCTTCCGTGAATCTCGGAGTCAACAAACTGTCCTTTAAGACGTGCAACTCGTGCAGACGTGGGCTGTAAACTCCGCGGATCTCGGGGTCGATAAACCGTCCTTTAAGACGTGTGACCTGTGCAGACGTAGGCCGTAGACTCCACTGATCTCGGGGTCACTAAACCGTCTTCTAAGACGTGTGGTTTGTGCAGACGTGTGCTGTAGACTTAGTGTGAGCACCGCGCCTTTTTTCATACTCTACACTCCTATTGTGGGCTATGTCAGAGAATAGGCCCAAGATAGTTTATCATGTCAACATAAGCCCCTCTATTTTTGCTGAGGGGACTTCTGTCGCCTGAGCACTTCTGACATTTGCTTGAGTCGAAAGAAAACTCTTTGTCTTCTTCCTTCGAGCTTTCTTGAAACCCTCGTTTCTTTGCCTTGACCATGTCCACTCTCGCTTCTTTCCAATGGCACTCCCAGCGCGCTGGGCCCTCCGGCGTGGTCCAGACCGGCGACAACGGGCTGACCTTGGGTCCTGTCCTTGACCCTGCCCTCTTTCCCGGCGTGGTACCTCATGAGTACCTAATCACGGAGCCCCAAATCCCCATCTGCCGGGAGGACTTCGTGGATCCCCTAAACTGGGAGAAGAAAAGCGGCTTCCTGTGCTTCCCCTCCGTCGAGAAACCGGTGGTGCAGAAGTAGTTCTCCACTTGGCTAGGGAAGCTGGAGCACAGGCTGAAGGTTTGCGGCCTTTGGTCATTCGTCAAGCTGTCTTTGGTCACGAAGCGTTGTGACCCTCGGGTATGTGCTAGTCTGCTTCCTTTCTAGAACGACTCGGTGAACTGCCTTTACTTCTCCGAGGGTCCTATGACCACAACCCTGGAGGACATCTATTTCTTGACGGGGAGCTATGTGGCTGGCGCCCCCGTCCGCCTCCATCCTGTAGACGACGACGACCACCCCACAGAAATGCTCCAGATTCTGAGCACGGCGATGAGGCACCTGGAGATGGTCGAGGGTCAATCTCCTGCTGTCTGGGAAAAGGCTGAAGAGGTCGAGTTCTTCACCGTCTGGCTGAGCAAATACGTGTTTTGCTTCACCGGCAAACGGGTGCCGAAGTTGGTTTATGGAGTCGCCAACTTCCTGAGCTCGGCTTCCAGCCAGATCGCCTGGGCCCCATTTCTGTTGGGGTTGGTCTACCAGGGGCTGCACAAGGCGACGACGTGCAGCAGCCCCTTCCCAAGGTATCCAGCCGGCGGCCCCCTGTGGCTTGTGCATCTATGGTCCTGCTTGTGGATGCCAGGACTCACAGGGTACCAGATGCCCTCTGGCACCACTCCAGTTGGGTGCTACGGGACGCACATGCTGGAGACCTGCTACCAGTCCAAGTACAAGTGGCTATATGTCTCCATGACAGGGCATATGCGTCACATTGTAGATACCGGGCGGAGTGAGCGCCGCAACTGGGTCCCCTTCCCTGCCGGCCACCCAATTTTAAGGCGCCGACGGAAGCTCACCCCGGGCTTATACTGGGACTCGGTTTTGACCAGCAGGGACCTGGTCTGTGTGTCGGAGGGGGGTTTTTCCTTCGAAGTCTACAACCCCCAACTCTGTGCAAGGCATGTTGGCTTTGTTCAGAGCTCTTCGGTGCCCTTCTCCGACACCTCCAACGTCCCGATCAACATGAGGGTTTCCAGCATTTTTTCCAAGGAATCCCTCCAGGCCTCAGTGAGTCTCCTGGCCAGGAAGACAGAGCTCCAGCACATGGAGTTTTTTTTTGAGTCTACCCCAGTTTTGGCGACAGAATTCTTTACTGTTCAGTGGGCAGTTACATTCGACATCCTGCTAAAGAGGATGTAATTCCTTCGGACCTCCAAGGAGCCGAATCTCTACCTGTCCTCTGATATGATGCTGATGACAGGACAGAGGCCACCTCCTGGTATAGACTTATACTCATTTTCCTTGCCCTTTGAATTGAGAATTCTTATCTGATATAAATTGCAGTCTTGAATGTAGACTCAGGGGACTCTTCACCAGAGAGCAGCCCTCCTCCCCAGGCTAGGCGTCTAACTCGCCTTCGCCGGCAAGCTCTTGCCTATACAAGCAAGAAGGTCGAGCAGGGAGCGGCCAGCAAGCGCAGAGCTCCTACCCCTGAGTCCTCCGACTCTGAGGACGTACCGATCTTCGTTTCGTTCAAGCGTGCCGACCTACCGTCCAAGACCCGGGTCCCATCTCAGCTGTGGCCCCGGAGCCTTCAGGGACCTCTTCTGTGAGGTATGCGGCGCTTTCTACCTTCAAGTACTGCCACTATTCTTCAATTAACCGTATGGCATTGTTTGCAGGAGGACAACCACGACTCTGAGCCCGCCCCCTCTGATTTCTCATGCGGTTGAGTCTCCTCGAGAAGTGGTATGCAATCTTGTGTTTATGCCATTTTCTATTTTAAAGCCTAAACCACCTTACTCTCTCTCTAGGGTCCAAGTCAACCCGGGGAATCTGACCCTGAGGAAGCTTCTAATGAAGCTGATCTGCCTCCTCCTTCCGAGGTATGCATGACAGGTTTGTGTAAACTTTGCTTGTTCAGTTTCTATACTGATGTTTAACTTCAATTTGTAGAATATTCCTTCCTCAAGCCCTGAAAACAGAGACTGCCACTCCAGAGGTGGTGGGTGCGATAAGCACTAACCCTTCTGTTGTTGCAGGTCCATCATCGGCCATCCGACCTCCCAGCCAGCCGTCAAGCGAGACACCTGGGGAAGGTTCTCTAAGTTGCTTGAGTGACTTTGATCACCTGATGGCGAATGTAGACCGTGTTGGGAAGCTCCTTCGCCTTGAGACCTTCTCTGAGGACCAGTTCAAGGACCTTCAGAGCTGCATCAAGGAGATCGAGGACTCCCCAGCCGCTACTATCGAGATGCAAGCAGCTTGCGAGGAATTCAGGAGGCAATTCTGGATTGAGTGGCCGGCGTACATACAAGACCTTAAGGCGGCTCGCGGTGCCGAGTCCCGGATTGCCGACTTCCTGAAGAAACGCGTGGAAGGAGAGGCTGATGTGAAGCTTCTCAGGGGACAGAGGGAGGATTTGACTCGCCAGCTTGCGCAGGTTCAAGCCAGGATTGCTGATCTTTTGGCTCTTAAGAAAAATCTCAAGGAACGGGCCTCTGTGATAGACTCCCTACTCGCAGAAAGATCTGCTCATGCCTCTGAACGGCAGGACCAAGATGAATTGAAGTCTTAGTTTCGTCAGAGGAATGAAGTCGCCATAAAGAGGACCCGGGCCAAGGTTCTGACTTTCCTGTTCGTGGAAGCAGCACACGGAGTGCCTCGACCAAGCGCGGCGAGTTCATGTTCCGGGCGGTGACGTTTTAGTTTTTTTCTTCTAAGGTCTCAAGGGATGACACCCTTAAAACAAACTCATTTTTTACTAGCCGTAGACTAAGGCCTCATGGGATGACACTCTCTAAACAAACTCTCTAGTCTACAGCTATATAGTATACTTGTAAATTCAATTCTTAGCAATTTGTTCCCATATAAATGGGAAGCGTTTACTCAGAATCTTTTTGTGAGATTCCCAAATGGTCTTCCTATAGTGTTTCAGGTACTTGCCATTAATTTTTAGAGGTTGTCTGACTCCTTCAAGGGTCGACAATCTGTAGCTATTTGCTGAGAAGGTCTCGCTTATCTGATACGGTCCTTCCCAATTCGGAGACCACTTTCCTAGAATCTGGTATTTAGACTTTAAGGGTAAGACCATCTTCCAGACCAAGTCGCCGATTTGAAAGTGCTTATGATTAACTTTCTTGTTGTAGTGACGGGCTATCCTCTGCTTGTGTACCTCTATCTTGTCTACTACCTCCAGTCTCTTTCTTTCCAACTCTTCCAAGGCTATATGCATGGCTTCGTCTTGTAGACAAGGTTGGCTGACACGAAGCGACTTGTACCTCATTTCAATGGGCAACACTGCGTCATGGCCGTAGATTAGCGCGAATGGAGTTTCTCTAGTGCTTTCGCGCTTAGTGACTTTTAGAGCCCAAAGTGTATCGTTCAGTACTTCGTGCCATTTCTTTGGAGTAAGCCCGACCATCTTTTGAATGTTATTTTTAATTAACTTATTGGAGGTCTCAGCCTGTCCATTTGCTTGAGGATAATACTGAGTGAAATTCAGGACTGAGAAGCCAAACTCTTCGGCAAACTCCCTCACTCCTGAGTTGTTAAAAACCGTCCCGTTATGTACAACAATGTTCTGGGAATGCCGAATCGATAAATGATATAAGTCCGCAAAAAACTAATGACTTCATTATGGTCAATTTTCTTGTAGACTTGTGCGTCTACCCACTTGGCGAAGTAGTCTGTTGCGACCAAGATAAACGCATCCCCTCGACTAGAGTGAGGATGAATCTCCCCTATCACATCTAGAGCCCAGGTCCTGAAAGGCCAAGGTTTGATCACAGGGGTAAGGTCAGCTGCTGGGGCACGAGTTATCGGGCCATGTTGTTGGCATTCTTGACATCATATGGCCATTTCAATGCAATTTTTCATCATTGACGGCCAGTAAAAACCATGTCTACGAATAATTCAATACATTTTTATCCGTGCCTGGTGTGACCCACAGAGTCCCTCGTGGGTCTCCAACATTATTGAAGTAGCTTCATCTAAATCTACGCATCTTAAAAGGACTCCGCTTGTATCCTTCCTATAGAGTACACCGTCCAAGAGGACGTATGACAATGCCTGAACTTTGATTCGCTGTTTGGCCTCCTAACTGGGGTCTGATAAGAAGTCTACTATTGGTTTCCTCCAGTCTTTATCTTGGCTCATTATGTCTACGGCCATGATATTGTCTTCTGACTACAGATGCGATCCTATTTTGGGTATGTTACCCTGTTCTGTCTTGTTTTCGTATCCTGAAGCTAACTGCGCTAGGCTATTAGCTACAACATTTTCATCACGTCCCACAAATTGAAAAGTGATATCTTCAAATCGAGCGACTAACTGCTGTACTGTCTCGAAATAGGGCAGTAGCTTGCCTTGACATGTACATTCTTTGTTCACTTGGTTAATGACTAACTGAGAATCTCTCCTGACACGGGCTTGCTTTGCCTTTAGTGCCATGAGTTCCTTCAATACTGTTATCAATGCTTAATACTCAGTAGCATTGTTGGTGGGTATTATTTGTAAACGAAAAGCTAATCTGATGTCTTTACCCATCGGGGATATCATATGAATTCATATCCCAGCTCCATTCTTAGTGGATGAGCCATCGAACCACGCCTGCCAGACCTCTTCAGTCGCTTCTTCTTGTTCTATAGACAAGGCCGGGTCATGGTCGACGAGAAAATCAGCCAGTGCCTGTCCCTTGACCGACTGTTGAGACTTATATCTCAAATCGTATGGAGACAGGATTAGGCTCCATTTGCTAATTCGTCCACTTAACAATGGACTCTCAAAGAAGTACTTGATAATCGGCAACTTGGATACGACGTAGACTTCGCCGTTCCCAATGGCATAAAATACCGATATACACAACTTTTCATTTGGAGCATACCTGACCTCAATTGGTGTCAATTGCCTTGACAAGTAATAAACGGCCCTTTCACGTCCACTCTCATCCATCTGCGCCAGCATAACCCCTATGGTCGTTCCAGTGGCAGCTACATAGAGAATGAAAGGTCTCCCGTACTGCGGGGGTATCAGGACTGGTGGATGCGTTAAATATTTTTTCAAGGCATTGAATGCTTCCTCGTGCCTCTCTATCCACTTGTAATCGTTTTTCCCCCTTAATAGGTTGGCAAATGCCTCAGTCTTTCCTGCTACATTTCCAATGAATCTACACATATGATTCACCCTTCCAAGGAAAGCCTGTAATTCTTTTTTGCTTCCTGGTGCTGCAAAATTTTGGATAGCTTTTACCTTGTTTTGATCGACTTCAATGCCGCGTTGATGTACTAAGAAACCCAAAAATTGCCCCGCTTTAACTCCAAAAGCGCATGTAAGTGGGTTTAGTTTAAGTTGATGTTTTCTTATTTTCATGAAAACATTTCTGAGATGGTCGACATGAAGTTCTTCCTTTGTCGACTATATCGTCGATGTAGACTTCCACTGTCTTGCCAAGAGAAGCATCAAATGTGGCATTCATTGCCCGCTGATAGGTGGCACCAGCATTCTTCAGTCCGAATGGCATTACTACCCATTCAAATATTCCTAAAGGACATCTGAATGTTATTTTATGTATATCCTCCTCTGCGATGAAGATCTGGTTATAACCAGAGAACCCATCCATGAATGACATAATCTGGTGCCCTGTTGTCTTGTCTATAAGTCATCTGCGACAGGCATAGGATACTCATCCTTTGGAGTAGCTCGGTTCAGGTCTCTAAAGTCTATACAGACTCTGATTTTGCCATTCTTCTTCAATACGGGTACGATACTAGAAATCCATTCTGTATAACGCGACGTCCTTATATATCCCGCTCGAAAAAGCTTCTTAACTTCTTCGAAGACTAGTTGTGTTACTTCCCTAGTCATGCGCCTTGGTGCTTGTTGCACCGGCTTAAAATCTTTCCTGATAGGGAGAGTGTGCTCCACTAGTCTATGATCTAAATCTGGCATTTCAGTATAATCCCAGGCAAAGCAATCCTTATCGCATCAAAAAGTTCTTTATTAAGCGAAGAACTGATGAAAAGAATCCTATGAGAAGTCCCGCTTCCTAAATTAACACTAATTAATGGGTCACACGGTGTCATCCAAGACTCGCGACCCTCGATTCCACCTAAATCGGTAGACACGGGTTTATTACAGGCATCGGGCGCTCTAAGCGCTCCTGAATTTATTGAGAGCCAAGAGATGGGTTGTCTACAGCAATGATTCCCCTGGTAGACTTGGAGTCGTCGAAGGACATCGGCGACCGCTTCATTTCCTTTGTTACTCTGGTCCATAAATCCTTTCCTTTAGGAGTCTATCAAGCTCCAACTCCGTGACAGCGTTCTGCTGGCTCTTCGCAACTTCTCCTTTACCACCTTCGTTATCCTTTTGGTCGTTCACATATCTCCTTACGGGGTTTTCACCCGAATTGACCTCTTGCAGGACTTCTTCTATGTCCTTTGCAGTAAGCTCGTCTCCCCATCCAGATGGAGCGATTGGGTCTGTCTCCGGCTTAGGGTGTGATGTCCCGTAATCCACAATGTAATCAAACTTTCCAGATGGTTGGCCAAGAGGACCTACAGTAGGGTCGCCCAGCTTATATCGTTGCTCCAGAGTGAGGTCCTTGACAGTCTTGCTCATTTATGCATGCAAGATACCTTTGTCACAACAAAAGTATTCATCAGCCTTAATAATCTCAACTTCAGAGTCAATCCATAACATCAACTCTCTATGTAATGTGGATGGGATGGCTGTAGCTTTATGGAGCCAATCGCGGCCCAACAAAGCATTAAAAGTAGGAATTATGTCTATCACAAAGAAAGCAGTTTCCTTTCCCTGGCGACCCACTTCTAGGTGCACCGAGTAGACCCCTAAACATTCAGATTTCCTACCATTAAAGCCACTCACAGCGACATTGGTTTTAACCAAGTCGTGAGGCTTATATCCAAGTATTCTAAACCTGGACAGAGGAAGCACGTTTATCGTTGCTCCATTGTCCACAAGACCCGACTCACCACGATACCATCAAAGGTAGCGGTGATGTACAAAGAGTGCATGTGTTGCTTCATGCTATCAGATGGTTTCTTCAACTAATGAAGTGGAAAACCTGTCGGATAGGCTGTCGGATAGACTGGAGAACAAGGAAGAGGCACCTTACCTCTTACGGTTTCCACAATTCGGTTATTGGCGAAGTTTACAGGCAAGGTGAGAGCGTTACAGCTCACAATCGGCCTTTTTTCGCCATCAGCATCACTTGGGATTTCACTCCGAAGAGGGGTGTAATCAAAACTTGAGCCAGGCCCTTCTGAATAGTCCGTAGACTCGATATGCTCTGCTTCAGTGTTCGATTCCTTTGTAGACACTCTAGCAGGTAAAGCGGCCCCTGAGAGGGTAGGCCTGGGCCTTTTAGCGACATGACTTAGACGTCTGTCCCTTCTCTTTCGAGCCCTTGGTGGCAAAAATGTTTTGCCAATAGCTTTCTGTCAATGTTTTGAGGGGTTAACCGATTTGATTACCCTTGATTTCTTAGAACCAAGGAAAGATTGACATACCTCAATAAAGTCTCCAGCGAATGGATCGTATCCCACTACTGTTCGTATTGGTACCTGCTGCGTTTTTGAATAACTGTTAGTTTCACAAGTACATGTGGCTGTAGAGTGTGCGGGTTTGACCACGATCTCTCCGTTTGAAGACAAGTCTACAAGCTTGAGGAAATAGTTGACACAACAGGGGGTGCAGAGTTGAGTAATCAGGATCCTGTTCTGAGCTATTAGCTTGCATTTTTGACACAGCATCCTTTCATCAAGGAACTGAGCTATTGGTGGTCCTGTCCAGAGTGCCTGGATGTCTACTTTAGGTACTCCGTGTCTTGGCTTGCCCCCTTTCTCCTATGGCCTTTCGACCCGCTGAGTCCTGTCAAGGATGTCCCCTTCTACAGTTCAGAGCGGGACTCGCCAGTGTGACTGTTTCTCTCCTGTCCTAACTTTGCCCCTTGTTGGACGGACGAGTCATTAAATTCCAGATGTCGTTTGGGGCGCTCCAGAGTACGGAGCTGTTGTTCAAGTACTCTGCCTCGGCCATGAAGGCCACCTCTTCCTCCTCGGGTAGCTGGTTTGCGCTCCACACTTGGAGGGCTTTTGAATCCCCTCTGTGAGTTATTAGAAGCACTTCGTGAACTCGGGGAAACTATTCCCATTGCCACCTCCTCGAGCGGGGTCAAATCATACCAAACATCCCCTTGATTGTTTTGCAGATACTTCCTGAAAGTATTGCACCTATCAGTGGTGTGCGTGTCATCCATATGCCAACAATAGAGGTTGGATGCCACTTCCTTGACCGGGCAGGTGACTACACCTTTGTCAGCCAAGTGGCGGAAGAGGGCATTCACTATCATGGTCTCCCCGAGGATCTTTATGTCCTGTAGGGAAAAATCAGTATTAGTCTTGATGAAGTTGATGTCTACATCAGAAACATCGAACATATGAATGACAATTTCATCGTCAAAAGGCCTGTCATCGACCATAGTGACTTCGTCTACTTCAGGGAACCATAATTCTTTCGACTCTATAAGGTCTTGAATCATGTTCCTAAATGATAGACAATCCCTGGTCGTATGTGTGAACAAACCATCCCACTTGCAATAATTCCTAGTTTTCTCTCTTTCTGTCTGAGGAGCCCTGTGACCCGGTTTCAGCTTAATCCGCTTTCGTTGGACAAGCCAGTCGAAAATTGCATCCGCCTTGTCTACGTCGAAGGAATATTTTCTTTCTTCCCCGGATTTCTGAGATGCTTTTGCTTTTGAGTTTTTCCTTGCTAATGGTTCACAAACCGTTGCTTCGCCTATCACGAACTCAGCCATGTCTACTTCAAGGGTTTCCAACTGATATGCGTTTTTAGACTGGGCCTCTTCCATCAGTAACTGATGATACTCAGTCGCTCTCCTGGCCAAGTCATAAAGATCGTTGAACCTTTCCCCTTGTAGCTTCTTCTTGAAAGGCATAGACAACGCGTTTAACGCGATCATTAAATGGTCCCTTTCAGGAATTGCAGGTCTACAACGAAGCAGCGCTTTTCACAAACGCATAAGGAACTCTCCTAGGTGTTCCCCAGCAGTCTGTCTGAGCCGCATCACCTCGAAGATTGACATGGGCGTGTCTAGTCGAGCAAACGCTTTCATAAAGAAAGACTGCATTTCCTACCACGATGTTACTGACCCGGGAGGCAAACTTGCATACCATGTGAAATCATCTCCCGTAAGTGAGTTCGAGAATAATTTCAGTTTCCAAAAATCATTGGCTGTAGCATCTCCCGCTTGATGAGTGAACCGGGCTATATGTTCTATAGGCGTCATCTCATCTTCCCCTGAAAAACGGGTGAAGTCGGGTACCCTGTATCCCTTAGGGAGGGGAAAGTCTCTATCGATATAGGCAGGGTATGGACTCCTAACAAGGATCATCTTGCCTGACAGCTCCAGGTACCATCTGCTCCAAGACTTGAGCGATCGTCTCCCTCAAATTTTGTGGGGGTACATGATCGAACAGTTCTCGTAAACAGTCCCGGTTCCCTTTCTCTGGGGAACAAGGCACCCTCGCGGTGGCTCGAGATGGCCGTGGATTTACCGAGACATTTGCGTAGAAGCTTTCTGCCCGTGGTAGACATCTGGAGCTTCCCCTGACGGTATCTCTTCTATAGGTGCTTTACCAGGTCGGCGAGGGGGTATGCCACTTGCATATCTGTTTGTTTCACCCTGCGCCTCAACATCATCGTCTACCGGATTCACTGCATACACAGCATTTGACCTCCAAGACGTGGGAGATCGGGAGGTAGTAAACCTTGAGGGGGACATCCTGTCCCTATTGCAGGCCGCTGTAGCGCGTTGGTTGGCGCCGCTCCAAGGCTCATCCTCTTGGAACGACACGTTGCGCCTCTCTGCGCGCCGGGTATCTCCCATGAAAGAATTCTCCCTGTCTACGGGGGCGCTCGGCTTTGTGGTGGCACTTGGCCTATTCAAAGCACTGAGTTGCTCCAGGATCTGAGTTATATTATCTTGTAACCCAGTGGCATGTCTGTCCATCAGGTTCCTCATATCGTTGAATTCTTTGTGGAACTCGAGCCTGGATATGAACCCAGAAGGGGTATGTACCCCGGAATCATGTTGATTCGCTGTTTCTTGGCTTCCTAGAGCAGCAGTCTCGACGTTTACGTCTCCCGCTATAAAATCATCTCCATCTAATGGAGGTGGAGGGTCGCGATTAGCCCCACTCCTGGTACTCTTTGCCATCTGTTGACTTTAAGCTTTCTCGTACTCCCACTGTGGTCGCCAAAAACGTGTTTGCGTCGAAAACGGATCACGTCAGAAATATTTGGCAATAATACTCACAGGTTTTTAGATGTAGTCGCTAGTAAGTAAATGAAATAGATTAGATCGAATATACGAAGTCTTACAATAAGAAAAAGGTGCTTACAGCCATAAAAATAAAATAAGGACGGCGGTGCAACGTCGTGGACTTGCTGCTGGACGCCGCAGTCTTATGAATCTGGACGATGGTGACGTCGTAGACTAGACTCTGGATGCCGTGGACTGGAGAATCTGGGCGGTGATGTCGTAGAGTTGATAACAGAGTGCTGTAGACTTACGACTCTGGATGGCGAAACTTGGTTGCTGGGCTTAGTGAACGGAGTGTGGTCGAATGTAGAGGCGGATATGGATACCAAGGCTACGGTTGCTCACCCTAGTGGTGGAGTCGAAGGCAGAATTATATACCGGGTCTACGGTGGCTCGTCCTGGCGGTGAAATACTGACGGGGGTTTGTTACCAGAGCTACGGTTGCTCACTCTGATGGTGAAAGCGAAAGCGGAGTTTGGCTGTCGGAGCTACGGTTGCTCACTCTGACGATGGAAGCGAAGGCGGAGTTTGGCTGTCGGAGCTACGGTTGCTCACTCTGACGCTGGAAGCGAAGACCAATGAAACCTCAAGTGTTTCGCCAAGGCCGGGGAATCCTAACAACTAAGGAGTGACGAGCAAATAAAGCTTCTGTTGGCTGAATTGATCGTGTTTTTTCCAAGGAATATCTCCTCCCTTTTATACTTGGTCTGTTACGACCTCTGAAGATCCTCTAATCTAAACCACCTTCCGTGAATCTCGGAGTCAACAAACCGTCCTTTAAGACGTGCAACCCGTGCGGACGTGGGCTGTAGATTCCGCGGATCTCGGGGTCGATAAACCGTCCTTTAAGACGTGTGACCTGTGCAGACGTGGGCAGTAGACTCCACTAATCTCGGAGTCACTAAACCGTCTTCTAAGACGTGTGGTTTGTGCAGATGTGCGCTGTAGACTTAGTGTGAGCACCGCGCCTTTTTTCATACTCTACATTCCTATTGTGGGCTTTGTCAGAGAATAGGCCCAAGATAGTCTATCATGTCAACAGGGCCTTCGGAGAACCCGCTAGAGGAGCCTTTGCCGCCGCACCACCCGCCGCGAGGCCTTCGCCTCACCACCCGTATAGGGGTCTTCAGAGAACCCACTAGAGGGGCCTTCCCCGCACCACCCGCAGAGGGCCTTCGGAGAACCCGCTAGAGGGGCCTTAGCCACACCACTCGCCGAGGGGCCTTCGCCGTACCACCCGCAGAGAGGGCCTTTGGAGAACCCACTAGAGGGGCCTTCGTCGCCACACCACCCGCAGAGGGCCTACGGAGAACCCACTAGAGGGCACCGAGGGGTCTTAAAAAAAAGAACTAGAATCTCTTATAACCCAATGGGATTGAGAATATGAGAGAAGAAAAGATTTTTGTGTGTGAGAGTGTCTCCAAATGGCTTGTGGATGCCTCTATTTATAGAGCTCTAAGGTCAATTTATAATAGTCAGCTGGTCATCACACATTAGGTAACTTCACTTTGGACCGAGCTATGGGCCGGACTTGAAGTTGGGCTTGGTTTGACCCAAAATAGCTTTGTTTGGATGGGCTTGTCGCATCATTTTCATGGATTTGATTTTATGGCCCATTTATAATTCATACAAATTGGATATCAGGCTTGATAGGTAGCCCATATTATGATAACAAAATTTTTATGTCTACAAATGCCCCCACTTTAATTCGTGTCTCGCATGCTTATATATTGCAGAGACGAGAATTAAAGTATTGAAGCGATGTACATATATCTTATTCGACTACATAAAGATTAAGTCGATCACAATTTATACTCGTGTGTAAAGGAGTATTATATGGAGATAGAATTGTTCAGTGTTTATACTCATGTGGACAAGGATTATTATATGAAGATTGTGTTTGTCACAGTTTATACTCGTGTGGAAATGAATATTATATTTTATTTAGCCGTTCACAGTTTATATTTGTGCGAGCCATGAGTATTAAATGGAGTCGTGCTAGCAAGACTCCTAAAGAACTGCTTGTGCCGCTATATAAAGTATAAGTGGTTTTCCTTGGATTGGTGCATTTAGGACCGGTGGCTTCGACAAATAAGCCTTTATGCTGTTGAATGCATTTTCACACGCTTCGTTCCACTCAAAAGAAGTACCTCTCTTCATCAATTTATGAAAGGGATGACATCGTCCAGCCAAGTTCGATATAAACCTCCGAATGTATGCAAGTTTCCCTTGAAGGCTCTTCAACTCATGTATAATCCTTGGCCCTGGCATCTTCATAATTGTATCTATCTTTGATTGATCGACTTCAATGCCTCGATGTCGAACGATGAATCCAAGAAATTTTCCCAAAGTGACTCCGAATGCACACTTCAACGGGTTCATCTTCAGTTGATATTTGTGCAGTCTGTCAAATACTTTTCTAAGGTCATCAGTATGATCGCGTCTTCGTCTGGATTTGACAACCAAATCATTCACGTAGCACTCTACATTCTTGTGGAGAATATCATTGAAGATCCGTTGTATGGCTCGTTGATAAGTTCATCCCGCATTCTTCAACCCAAAAGGCATCACCTTATAGCAATATATTCCTTTTGGAATACGAAAAGCTGTCATTTCCTCATCCATCGGGTCCATTCGGATTTGGTTGTATCCCGAAGATCCATCCATAAAACTGAGGGCTTCATAGCTAGTGGTCGCATCTACCATTATTTTAGTGATCGGAAGAAGAAAATCATCCTTGGGACATGCATTGTTGAGGTCACGAAAATCAACGCAAACTCAGGGTTGATCGTTCTTCTTCCTAACGGGTACAATATTTGCGATCCAAGTTGGATATTTCACCTCCCGAATAAATCTATCTTCGATGAGCATGTTAACTTCAGCTTCTATCAATGGGATCAACTCAGGGCGAAAAATGTCGTTGAGCTTGCTTTATGGGACGAACTCGATGCTTAACAGCCAACTTATGGACTGCTATCTTTAGGTCAAGGCCAGACATTTCTTTGTAACTCCATGTGATTACATCTTTATATATAACTCATCTTCTTCAGGGGTTAAATTTGCATTAGGGCTAATGAACAGACATATGTCACTAGATCTTCTCAACTAGCCATTACTTCAAACGGGTTTGTTGCAGTTAAGGCAAAAGGAGTAGGGAAGGAATCTACAGTAGTAAGGAGAAGAAATGCCACTAATCTTGGGCACGTCAACTACAGGACGTAGAAGAAGAGGATTTTGAAGAATTAGATGAGAACGAGGAGAAAGAGAAAGATCTCGAAGACTATAAAAGTACTAATGGGGATGATAATGTGGGTCTATCAACTTCGGATGATGATTACTTCGCTCATATAGATGATTGATTATATTAGACCTTGTTGGCTTCGGATATTGGCTTAGATCATTGGATGATGACTTATCGTGTTTGAACCTTGTTGGCTTTTTTAATCACTTTTCCTTTGTGAATTCTGTTTAAGAACTTATTTGAACTTATTTGTTTCAATGGTTTTCGATATTGAGTTTAAAATTACATGTATCATTTTTGTTCAAAAGGCGAACGCCTTTCACCTCACCTCTCACCTCAAGCAGACTAGGCCTTATCGCCTCGCCTCACCTTTTACCATTAACAATTATGCAATTGTTATATATTAAAGGAGATTCCCTCGATAAGATGGGAGCTGTAACTAGAACGAATACAAGATTTATGTAACCATTCAGTGGATGTATTTACAAAACACTAAAGAAAAATTAGCTCGAAGAGAAGTAGAATGAGATGATAACCCCATTTGGCCTCGCTATCATGAGTGGCTTCAATAAGTATTTGAGGACCATGATAATGTGCTTGCCACATTTGTCTCACATATTTTAGACACACAAAAAGTACAATTTATTTTCTTAAACTACATTGTGTTTTGTCATATATATATATATTCATTATTGACTTATTGGAATGTAATCAAACACCCAATATTTTCTGTTAGTTGCTTGTGATTTATTAAGATATTAAGTATATTTTATAAGAATGGAAAAATAGAAGAAACAAGATCCCTTTGTCACTTATTTGAACATAGTGAATATCGTTGTGTTCATGTTTTGTTTATACTCCGATCCTCAAGTTGCCTTTCTTGTTATATTTTGAAATGGTAGACGAGATTTGCTCCGAAATAATTATGATCTCAACTAATTTGTGGAGAGAAGAATGGTTATACTCTGAAAAGGTAAAATAAGCCATTGGAATTCCATTAAAAAATGATAAAAAGTATCCATGGTTTGATAAAAGATGGGGGAACTAACTAGTATCATTTAAAAGGAAAAAAAAAATCCAAAATTTTCAAATACTAAAGTGCTCCAAAGAGAATCGAATCTAGTGTCGAGAGGAAGTCAAGAAAATACCATGCACAGAGAGTAGGTGATTTACTTAAATTAATTAGTATAGGGGATAAATCAATAATTTACTTAAGAGTTTTATTATGCTGATCGTATGTCAATTGTTATCCATTACAATATTATCTTTTGTTGAGATGCATGTGATTTACGATTTGAAGAAGAGGGATAGGTTCAAGATAATTTTGTATTATCATTAAAAAAAACTTACTCTATATCCTTGAAGAAAACTATATCTGCACATAATTTATCTAAGCATCTTTTCGATAAATTAATCAAATGTTGTTCAATTGTGTGGCAGTAAAAATCCTTCATGTGTTTGAAAAGCTACTTAACTATAACATATGTCTTGTTGTTATTGCTAGGAGGATTATTTTTTTATTATCTTAATTTTGAGTATGGGAAACGTGGACGTAGGGGTGAGCATTCGGACCGGACTCGGATATCCGAGTCCGAAATTCACTCAAGTCCGAACTTCCGAATTCTTTTTTTTTTAAGTCCGAGTCCAAGTCCGATTTTATATAATTCCGAACTTTCGAGTCCGAAATTAATTCGGACTCGGAATTCGGATAATCCGAAATTTCCGAACTTCGGATTGTGAATAAGTGCTACACATTTTGAATTGGAAAAAGAATACCTTCCAACCACATCCAACAAAAAGATGCAACATCCTAAGCGGATGCAACAATACTCCAAGCTTAAGATTAAAACTAGTCTAAAATTTGATGTCCACGTAAGATTAATAACGTGGTTTAAATTTGTAATTTGGTCCTTTAATTGTTTTATTGTTTTCAATCAAGTCCTCTTTTTCTATTACTCCTTTGTTGTGTCGGGTTTGGACAGGCTCAGGTTGTATAAATTTCGGATATTCGGATATCCGAAATATTTTTTTAAAATTCCAAGTCCGAGTCCGTTTCCGAAATTTCATTTCAAATATATCCGAATCCGAGTCCGAAATTATAAATTTCCGAATCCGAGTCCGAAAAAAAATTCGGATATCGGACTCGGATATCGGAAATCGGATATTTTGCTCACCCCTACGTGGACGAATAAACTAACTGGTCTAGACTCGACAACTCTCTTATCCAACAACAAGGAGGAAAGCGACGCCGTTCCGCCTGTGTTAGTGAAATGACCGAAACATCCTCATAAGTTTATTAAGCTGGGCAATCGCGAACCCCCCAAAAAGCCCTAGACACCCCCAACATCCGCCACATGGTAAGCCACCGCCTCCCCGGCTGATTCTACCATAGAGGCCAAGGATAGACAATAACTCCCTTCCCCCAAGACCCAGAGGGACCCGTCTGATGGAGCAAGGGAGGAAGGGCAAGAAGAAGTCTACTACTCCGAAGCCAAAGGAAGAATTGATTCCCGAGAGGGATGACGGGGTGTTCGCTAGCTGCACCTTCTCTAGCCTCGGCCTTCATCCCACCCTCTGCGAGCAGCTCAAAGGCAACAACTTTTTACCTTCCCTCAGGATCGAAGAATTCAACTGTTTGTACTTCCTCGATACTGACTCTTTTGTTTGTTTGTTTTTTTTTTTTTTAATAGAGAGGCTTGGGTTCGAGGCACCCACCCGGGTTCAGGCCGAGGCAATCCCGGTGGTCCTGTCCGGCCGCCACGTGTAAGTTCTGTGGTTAGAGGTCGTGTTAAAGTGCTGCTCCTGGGGGATTTTGGTGATGGGTTTGATGTCTGGAGTTGTTTGTGCAGGATGGTGAATGCTGCCACTGGGACTGGGAAAACCGTGGCGTACTTGGCCCCGATCGTACATGTCTTGCAGGGCTATGATAGTAGAATCCAGCGGTCGGACGGTACTTTTGGTGGGTCTGATGCTGAAAATTCTTTAGGAAGAGTCCCTTGGCTCACTGTTTTTGGAATGTGTTTGAGTGAACCAATCAGCCCCCTCTGCTAGAATGAGTTTTACAGGATCAGATTATTTGAAGAAAAACTGAAATGAAGTAGGGGAGCTAAAAAACTCGCTCAGATCGTAGACAGGATGCAGTGTCTCGTAATAGTATGTTATGTGGTGTCCTAATTCCTAAATCTTTCTCATGCTGGCTTTGTGCATGATCCAAGCTTTAACGTAATTTTTATCGATTGTTCTGATAATGGTAGATTTGACTGGCCCACAGTAGAATTCTGCGTAGTACTCGGCCCACTTCGAAACGAATGCAGTTTTTCAACTTTACTGAGACTCATTTTGTTAATTGTTAGCTGGATTTAAATTCAGATAAAATAGTATTATTATGTGTTAATTGACTGAATCTTGGGAATAGCGTTGGTGCTTGTGCCAACGCACGAATTGTGTATGCAGGTCTTCGATGTTCTGCAGAAGTTGTTGCATCGGTTCCACTGGATTGTTCCTGGATACCTGATGGGTGGTGAAAACCGGTCTAAGGAGAAGGCTAGGTTGCGTAAAGGTGGCCATGTTTGTTTCCCATTATCCTTGTATATTCATGTTATCTATTTCCTGCTTGAGTATTAGATATTTTTTACTATGATGAAGATTTATCCTTCGTTGGCATGATGTGTAGTTGAATCAATTTGGTTTGCTTTCAGGAATATCTATTCTTGTTGCGACTCCAGGGCGCCTTCTTGATCATTTAAAACATACATCGTCCTTTTTGTATAAAAATTTGCGGTGGATTGTGTTCGATGAAGCTGATAGGTGTGTTGAAACATTATCCTACTCTGGAGGAATGGTGCTTCTTTCTGGTTTTTCTGGTTTTGTCCAGTACTCTCCACCCCCCCCCCCCCCCCCAACCCCCCCAAATTTATGATCTGCCCTTACATGTGTTTATGACAGGATTCTACAGCTGGGATTTGGCAAAGAAATTGAGGAGATATTAAATTTACTAGGATCTAGAACAGAGGACGCCTCTGGAGGAAAATCAACATCTTCAGGGATTTCTGGTGGATATCAGCGACAGAACTTGTTGTTTTCAGCCACGTTGAATGAGAAAGTCAATCATCTTGCTAAGATTAGTTTAGAAAATCCAGTTTCTGTGGGCCTTGATAACAAGAAACAACCACATATCCTATCCAAAGAAGTAGGATCTTCAGGGCATGACAATTCCGAGGAGCAAGAAAGGGAAATATCAACAATAGGGGATTATAAACTTCCCGCACAATTAATTCAGAGATATGTTAAAGGTACATCGATATTATGTCCACTTTGAGTGCACCTTGATATTTTTTACTTGGATAGATCTCTCACAAGTTGTCATTGTAGTTCCTTGCGGATCACGTCTCCCTGTTCTCTTATCTGTTTTGAAGCACTTATTTGAAAGAGATGTTTCATCGAAGGTACTTATTTATGCTGTTAGTTTCTTTATCTCGCATATCTCCAACTTCGCCACGTCAACGGCAGTCCATGCCTAACTTCTCAAGTACCTTTATGATGCAGATTGTGGTATTCTTTTCAACCTGCGATGCTGTAGACTTCCACTACAATTTGCTGAAAGGGTTTCGGTGGTCTCCCTCCTCACAGAAGGATGAAGCAAATAAGAATATGTTCTTAAGTTGCAAATCATTTCGATTGCATGGAAACATGAAACAGGAGGATCGGAGATCAACATTTCAATCTTTTAAGGTGGAGAAATCTGCTCTTCTATTGTCCACTGATGTTGCCGCCAGAGGATTGGACTTTCCAAAAGTCAATTGCATTATACAGTACGATTCTCCTGGAGAGGCTACTGAGTACGTGCATAGGTAACTCCACATGAAAGCACTTCTCCAATTTTTGTTTTTGTATCCGCACACATCTTACCTGGCTTTTGACCGTCATTTTGCTATGCATTTGTGGGCTTTTGGATTGGTCTATTAGGATGCCCCAGAATTATTGGCTTTTCCATTTAATTTGTGAGAAACTTTTTATAGTGCACTTGTCGGGTCCAACAGATTTAGTGGGCTGCAGTTGTGGTATTGAAATATTTATTGTGCCGTGGCTTGATATGCTATGAAATTGATTCCACAGGGTTGGTAGAACAGCCCGATTGGACAAAATAGGGGAAGCTTTGTTATTCTTACAACCAGCCGAGATCGACTATTTACAAGACTTGCAGAAACATGGAGTATCGCTATCAGAGTATCCCATCTTAAAGGTTCTCGACAGTTCCGCCGCCTTTGGCCGGAAGGGTAGTGGCAAAGGATTTGTTTCTTTGGATTTGCATCCTTCGATTCTGTCCGTGCAGAAAGCGGTTGAAACTTTCATTTTATATGAGGTAAGTCCATCGACACAAGTGTCCTGGTTTTGAAGAAATTGTCTATCCGTGCGGTAATTAGGTGGTTGCCTGCCTTTTCTGCAGCCGAGCATACATATGCTCGCGAAGAACGCGTATTGTTCTTGGGTCCGTGCATATGCTGCACACAGGGGAGACCTGAAGAGAATCTTCATGGTGAAGAAGCTTCACCTGGGACACGTGGCCAAGAGCTTTGCCCTGAAGGAACAACCTTCTTTGGTTGGACAAACATTTCAAAAGCTAGAGAAGAAGAGGAAAAGAGATCAGAAGCAGAAGGGCGCACCCAAAAGGAGGAAGATTAGCCACAAAAAGTGAGTCCAGATGACTAAAATATCGTTTAAGCCGGATGGTCATAGATGTTGAAGCATCTTGCAGCAGGGGTGAAAGCAAAAGCTTCCTTATGACGAGTGGGACACAACAGTTGGTGACTTAAGTTATGGGTTGGGGCACCTTGACAAAAGAAGAGGTGAAGCTTTCAGTTATATGAGGTAGGTTTTGGATATGCCTGAAATTTAGGAAAAAAAAGCTGGCAAATTAACCTCTGTATCAATCTTTCTCATTTTTTTTTTTTGCTATCCACACGTTCCACCAATCCCTCTGCAAAAGGAGTAGGGAGGGTGACATTCATTGCCAATCCCCATCTCCTCCACGAGAAATTCCTGCATTAAGAAAGTGTATGTTTGGTACATTCAAAAGGACTCTCTGAATGGTGGTTTGTCTCATTATTTATTTGCAAGGAGGGGTGGGTGTTAGGAAGGCAGTTAACATCGGATTGCACATGGGTTTTTAAGATTTTTGGTGGGACAGTGACAGACAGCTCGACCAAGAAAAGCTAGGACAATCCCCCTTAATTACTACTCTGACTGGAATCACAAATATGCATGCAGATACATCGAACAAAATCCACAGCACAATGTGGAACAGTTGCCTGCTTAGTGATAGGATGCGAATTGACATTTCGGTTTCTGCTCCTCTCTCTTTTCTTTTCCTTTATATTATTATTATTATTATTATTGTTACAAGAACGAACGATCTGATCCGGTTGTGGGGGGAATTGGGCCCACTTTGACGTCGAAGAAGTAGGCCCAGGTGGTGTAACTCCGCTGAGGCCCATCATCCTCCTGTCCCTTGGGCCCACCTCACCTCCATCCGTCCTCCGAAATTTATTATCATTATCATTATTATTATTATTATTATTATTATTATCACCGTCGCCATTTTGCGAGCCCATGATATAAAATAAAATAAAATAAATAACTTGTACTTTTAACTTGTCAATATGTGTCTCTTGGGGTTATCGAGATTCCATAGAAAGAAAGAAAAAAATAAAGAGAGAAAATGAAGAAACCTTGTTATATGCAGCAACTGTTGGAGTTGGATCTAGTCACGAAGAGGGTTGGGAGAATTATATAAACGAAAACCGAGTCGTTGGTGTGAAGTGTATTATTATATTTCATTCAACCACCCATGATAAATTTGTACGATCGATATTTCAGTGATACCAATACCACCACCACAACACATGATAGATATGATATTACTCCCATCTTCTCTAAATTTCCCATGGAAAGGATTATTATAAATTAAGACGACAACATCGAATCCATTAAATCTAATAATTAAGATGATTAAGGCATCTCATTCTCAATAAGAATTATTTTTTTTTTCTATTAGTAATGATGGGATGGGGGAGAAGGGATGACTTCTTCTTAAGCATTTTTTTACACGGCTGTGCTTGCTTCTTCAATTATGAAATGTCGTCTGCCCAAAGCGAAAAAAAAAAAGAACAGGAAGGAAACTACAATTCAAAAGGGTCTGAGTTCCACGGTGATGATTTCAATACCGAAACGATGCGGGACGCCGTTAAAGGTGCGGAATGAAAAAAGGAGAAAATGATAAGTTGAGGTTTAACCTCTATGGATACAGAAACATCACCGTGAAAGAAGAATTCGGATAAACTCGTTTGTATTGTGGATACAGATACACCACCATGAACAAGACGAGGGTGAGGCACAACGCGGAGGATACAGATACACCACAATCGGTTGATACACTCAACTTAATTTGTACTTGGAATCCACAAAATGAATAACAAGATTGAAGAAGAATCCACTCATTTCGGATATAAGACAAAAGTCTAATAAAGGGGTTTTTCAATTCAAGATCATCTGCAAACCTTACATTGGGTGCCCTTTTTACCAAAAGAAAACCATAAATGTAAGACAATGAACTTAAAATGATGCATGCAAGGCCAGATTCATGGATGAACCATAAATGACTTATTGGGAGTGAAATAAACATAAATGTAGGCGCGTGAATGAGTAGATGCATGAAAGGAGGAAGAGAAATTGATTCAGCTTCTCTGAGACTCTTCGGCGTCGTGACCCTTCAGCTTTGAATCTTAAAGTCATCGCCTAGAATGAGTGTAGCTTAAATGATCGTCGCTGAGTAGGTTGCGTCACCTTATTTTTGTCGCTAGATGTTATCGCTCAATACTCTCGTCGCTCAATCAGTCGCTGATAAGCAAAGTGACTTATCTTTCGATGGGCGATGAAAGGGGTGTGAGTGAGTTGTCGACTGTATTTGTATCACAGTACTACTTTAAAAGGCAAAGGCCAGCCCCGGACCCCTTGACTCTCTCATGCCGGGGAAATCGACGTCCTCCGTTTGCTTTTCTTTCTACGTTCAAAAGGTCTCGACCTGAATCTTCTAAATCACAGAGTTTCGTCACGTGGACGTGTGCTTAAACACAATTTATTTGTCGTTGGCTTAAACGTTACTACTAGCTACCCTAATCGAAACTTAGAGTCCCCAAGTACTATGAAAATCCAAGCGATCGGATGTAATGTAATCACTTCTTTCTTTACCATCCAAAACAAATTTCTTAAAAGAATAATTTGTTTGCAGAACTTGGTCGAGAATTTTCCTCCAATTAATCGGGGAATTCTTAAGTAGGGCCCACTAATAACAATAATGCATGCACCATGCCAAAATAAATCATTTTAAAAAAAAAAATCGAAACCTCCTCCCACGTGGGAAGACAAGTAATGTCAGCAAATCAGGGGAAATTGCAAAAACAAAATAATTAAAAAAAAAATATTATTGCTTGATTCATGCATTCTGTCGTATGGTGTCACGCCTCCACAATCACGTTATAAAAATATTTACCCACTCGACGACACGTTTGTCGTGTAACTCAAAATCATTTTGTATCCACGATTGATTTAATTTCGAAATGTTTACCTTATATTATTAGAAAACTATCCATCTTTTTATCAACTTTGGCGTGAGCACGAACTACCCAATTGCGTGGTACGTTATTATTACTTCATGACGAAAGAAGTGGGGGACATGTCGGCGTGAATGTTGCCTTCTCTTTGCGAGTCTTGGTTTAATGAACTGGTAATCATTTTGTTTCTTTCTTGTCAATGATTAATAATGATTTATATCGTGTCGTCCCCCCTAACATAACCTATGTCACTCAGAAAAACAAATATTTACCTGGACTTATTGTTGATATTAATTGAGGATTCGTTTCATTGAATTTGTGCAGTATGGCTCAAAGAGGGAGGATTGGATTATACTACAAACAAACACGTAAAACGAAATGAGATAAAAGTTCCCCACCCCCTGATGGCTATCTTTTAATTAGTCACGATATTTTGGAGGGCAATTTGCCGAAAGGGAGGCCATTTTTACTATTGCAAAATCAATTCCCAAAGTAAAAAAGAATCTTCTTTTATCTCCCAAGGAAGAAAAATACTTGGATGGTAAAATATAAATGGGGTGGTGTGGAGATTTGGGTCGATTGATTGATTTGATTTGATTTGACTCAACCACACACCCGCTTTCAATTCAATTAGTGAGCACTAAGAAAAAGGGGGTGTCCCCACGATTAGGAGACTTTTGTCTTAAAATATTAATGTCGTGGGTCATATCATTTGTTTGTTTGTTTAACTAGGGGGAAGATGAAATAATGGATCCCGCTCTTGGGGATGGTGTTATTATATCAATTGAATCGGGTTTTGATGGAGACACCCACTCTTTATCAACGTCAACTCTTTTATTTAATGTCTTTTACTTGTTGGAGAAATTCAGTGGAACTGGTTTGAGATAAAAAAACAAAAAAAAGACTTAGTGTGTTCTATTTCAAATTGGTTTAGGGTTGCATCCACAGTGAGAGAGGGAGGATAGCTGTTGACCTCTTCTCATATTCTTCTTCTTCTTCTTCTTCTTCTTCTTCTTCTTCTTCTTATCCTTACGAGAAGTAATTCCTCATCGCCCATTTCAATCTAAAATATTCGACCAAAATAATCGTTACAGACTCAAAATACACATTTTTAGTTGATATTTTCAAATCCTTTAAGACCTCGTTTTTTTATTAATCCCGTTTGCCTTGAGGTATTTTTTAATATGTGTCTATTAGAGTGATAAGTATAGTAAAATTATACTTTCGAAATAATTTTATGTATTTCGTGATTCCAATACTTATCAAAATAAGAAAAATTTACGGTCGGATTTCCATATCCGTCAAAGGAATGGATGATCTTGTTGAGGGGGTCCGGCCTTTTCCTTTTAGGTACCGGTTGAACCATGAACATTGTGGGGAAGATTGGTGGTGTTGCTGGTTCCTTCTCTTGTGATCTATCAAACTTGATAGTCACTGGCCCAACTAGAAAAAGTTACTGGAATTTCACTCCAAGACAATGATGTCGAATCCATATTCTCCCTGGATGATGAACCATCTGCACAGACCATATGTTGCAAGATCCGCCAGCACCAGTATCAAACCATCAGCACCAAGCGTGGCAAGAATTGGCAGATCTGGCCAAAGACTCAAGACGCCCGTTGAAAAAGAAACAGACAATTCTATCATGCTACAATTATCGATATACAATATTAAATGCTCTTTAACGAGTCCTTTGACTTAATTCGGGTAAAAAAAAAAGAGAATCGATAAGGATGTATTCGGGACTCGATTATTCAATGCCCCAAATAAATCCTAAAACGTTAACATAGGATAAAGGGTTCGGTCGGCTCGTCTTCGATTATTGGAGGAATAAAATCGCGACAAGATTAAGATTAAACAAAAGGTACAAAATACCAACAATTAATCTAAAACAAGGTTATATTATTATTCATCCTTTTTCAGTGATTTTATTCCACCAAATAGTTTAGAAAACAAAAAGAATTAATCATGTTCAAGAACATTAGGAAAAGTAAGAGCATGCGATGTGCTTGTGTTTATTAATGTGGACGGACATCTTATTCTGATTAAGTCTTAAGTCAAATCCCCAACACCTTGGAAAGACAATCAGAGAGGAGAGAATATCTCAGATAATGACACACTCTAAAACACTGATTAGTTTATTAATTTTGTGTTTCTATTTCTTGTTAATCAATTGCCTATCTCTATCTGTCTCTTCGTCAATGATTTGGGAAAATAATTTTGTCATATAAAAATGTATCGTGATGTGGGGGATCGAGGAGAAAACCTTAATTTTTTTCACTTACATGTAAAATGAAAATCTTATTAAACATTTTAAAAATATATATATATATATATATGACATAAAACTCTAAATCTTGGACATGATTCTAACCAACTCGAATGGGGTTTAAGTGTTTTGTTTTTCCTTGTAAGGGAAGGGCGCGCAAGAGTCGTAAAGTTGTAAGTCAATAGTATTTTTTGTGATGTTCGTCCCAAGTACTAACTACTACTACTACTACCTGACTAGTTACTCTCCTATATAACTAGTATTTGGAATGAAGTATTGTAAATCAAGACGACCTGAAACTGACGTGTTGAATATTTTATGTGGTGGTAGGAGGTTTAGGACAAGGTTGAAGTAAAACCGTTAATTAATTTATATGAGGTTTGGTTTTGTGTATAAAAAAAAAAAAAAGCTGATTTCCGATTTACACCATTGCAACTCGTGTGTAGTAGCAAAAACAGTCGGTGAATGATCCCCATGAGTTTTGGACATGCGAAGCGGAGATCAGAGATTTCCCTTGGATTTCCAGCCATTTTGATGAATTTCTAGTTGTCTTGTAAAATCTTGGAAATATTTCTCGAAATAAAGTAGTAAATTTCAAAATTCATCAATCTCGAAATTTAACTTTATAAGTATGGCTTTGTTCTTTGAGGAAATCAGACTTTCTAAGGAGTCAAACTTTGGCTTATAAAGTCCAATTCTGAAACATTATACGACTAATTTCGAAACTATTCACCATATTCTGAAAAATATTTTCCAAAAATCACAAAGTCCAATGGAAAAGCGATAGATTTGTAACATGAAAAAATGTACGAGACTCCACCATTGGAGTCATGCCTTTGCCTTTTTGCTCAATTTCTTTCTTTCTTTTTTTTCCGTTTGTAATTTTAACGTGGTGTATATATATATATATTATTGGATTCAATTGATCTCATTGCAACAATTGCCGGATTCCGTTTGTGCCACATATTCCTGAGGAAGGGATTGGTGAAAATTAGTGTTTTGTTTAACATTTTAGGGTTAGCAACGAGTTTAATATATAAAAAAATCCAAAATGAAGTCTTTGTTTTAACCCAAGAGAGTTTATGCTAATCTTCATGTATATCAATGTTTGGTGCTGCTATAAAGACACTCCGCCCATCTTCACGATAATTGAACGATGTCTAATTTAATGAGTAATTTGCCTTCTCCATGTATAGATGTTATGTAGTCTTCACTATTCACATGGGCAAATGTGAAACAAGTGAGGGTATGTGAACAAGGAATGCGATAGTTCTATAATTTCTTGTATGTACAGGTCTTGCAAGTAAAATTTTCTTTTTACCATAGATCTTGATCAACCATAACTACATGAAAATGTCTTGCTTTCAGGGTTCCTCTATTCAAACGCTTCATACAAAATCTAGTGAACTTTTATTCCAGATACACAAAAAATGATCTTGCACCATGAATTAAAAGAGTTACAACTCTAATTTAAATTTGCCTGTCATTATTCACGTTCAATTCGTTGTAAATTGCCTCGACATAGCAAGATGCCCATTACTTTATTTCCATTTTCTCAAAGAAGTCTATTGCCCAAGGCAAAAGATTGCAACATACGATAGAAAAATGCGAATGCACTTTAGCTTCATATATTTCCCGATCGCAATGACAAGCCTTCGTTTATAAATTGCACTCTGGAAAAGGGTATGGAAAATTGATTGCAACATGACAAATGCAAAATCTCCTCTGAACAAACATTATTGCATTAACGGCGTCTTGAGTACATAAAAGCCTATCTAAAAAGAAATAAACGCTTTGCCTTTCTTCACCAACTATGTAACATTTCGAGAACCAATCTCGTGATTCAATGCCTTTTTTTTTTATTACTGATAATGGCAAAAGGCAAGATGCATTTGACATTAACATCTAACGTAATTAATAACTTATACTTGTATTTACAAAAAAAAAATTAATACCATGAATGCTAATAATAGGGTGACATTGCCTAAAAGCATTAAGGTTGGGACTGAAACACCAAAACACTTTTTGAAATAGAAACTCGAAATCCCAACAATGATATTACACCTACTAGGGTTGAATATGTGAGCAGAGTTTATGGTGTTTGAGCTACGCAATGTCTTTATCTTACTTAATCTCTTTTAATTTGTTGTTTATTGAGAGGAGTACAATCTAGACTCTACTAAAGAAGGTGTCCTAATACACTTAATCTATCACATATGAAATATGACCTTATTAAATACATTCATTACCAATAATGTTCATGCATCCATCTTCAAGGAGAGTTAATGAATCTTCATTCCTTAGACGATTAACCTTCTTTGATGCTCTTAGGTATCACGTTTTACACTTTTCAACAACCCCCTCTTAAAATGTGATCTTCAAGAAGTATTTGAAAGTCTCGAACTTATCCGAAGTCGCCGTCTTAGTAAGAATATCCATCTATTTATGATGAATACTGTTGATATAATCTGGTTTTGATGATGGCAAAGGTTATGTATTACTAATGTGCTATTTAAGTGTACAGAAGAACAGGTCTTCGGGTGTAGAAGCTGGTCTCTGTTATATGTGCAATACGTAAAAGAGTTATGTGGAGTACTTCAACGGAAGAAACGGTCTAGCCATCAGAAATGGTGTTCTGAGGACAAGATCTACTATCGAGTCCACTATCTTTGTTACAGAGATGAACATCCGTGTCACAGTTGCTATAACTCTCTTTGCTGGAGTACTTACTACGGTTTACAGAATGGCACGTCTATGAATGACGATTTCCTTATTGGAGATTGTTCAATATGCGAGCACGTGAGATATTTATCTCATACGTCCTTAAGTTAATTATTATTGAATTAACTCTGGCATCACGTCTAGGTTCATTCCTTGGACCTTGAGTTGTTTTGGAAAGGTTTATTTCCTTAACTTACGTAATCCCATAATTATGGAATTTGGCTACAATCTAATTAGGTTGAAATCTCCGTGCGATTATTTTACAATGGAAATGTTTTCATATTATGGAAACAAATCAATCCCAATGCCAAATTCGTATAAGGAAAAGTGCTAATTCTACTGTCGCAGAAAATAGCTTTTGATAAGAAGACATTATCTCTTATTGGGTGATTAATCTGGTTTATTATTATCTGATATTACTAAGGATAATGTCTTGTGTTCTTGAAAGTTTTCCCACAGGATCGTATCATGGAGAAAATGGCAAGTGGATCAACTAGCCATTGGTGATTGATTGGAAAACTCCTTTCTACGGACAAGCTTAAATGTAAGAGTGAAGCCATAGTTTCAACTGGTCGTTCTACTAAAAAGCTTACCAGAAATCTTTGAGCCTTCACTATTGCAAAAGCTGAGAGCGTCTGTCGTGCAATCACCGAGCTGATCACCTCTGAGAGAGAGTGTCTTCTGTGGCTGCAGACTGTTGGTGTTGTAGTTGCTAATTCTGTTTTGTGCATGTTGTTAGTCACACAGGTTGTGTGCAGGGGCAGGTGGTAGCCGTTAAGCCACGTGGCCAGGTGGTAGCCGTTAAGCCACGAGGGCAGGTGGTAGCCGTCAAGCCACGGGCTCAGTGAGGAGCCGGAGTCAGACACGTAGCGTGCGGGTTGAGTTAGTCACGTGAATACGTGCAACTTGTTAGTCACATTTCTGACAGAAGTGTGCATCTGTAAAGTTCTCTGATCATCATATAGTGAATACGTCCTAATTGGGGTGATCGCTGGGAGAGTGAACGTAGGCATTGTTTGCCGAACCACTATAAATCTTTGTGTCACACACATAAGATAACCAATATCAGAACTGGAAATCTGTCCAACAGAACTAGTTTCTGAAATCTGACAGAACCACGCTTCTATGGTCGAAAAAGTATCAAAACTCTTAAGGCACTAATTCAACCCCCCTTCTTAGTGCATTTCTATACCAACAAATACCGATGAACTCTAGAAGACTCCTCTTTTAAAAATAGCATAGAGGTTTTGATGAATATTTTCTTATGATGCAATGAATTCAGGTTGGGTGACCCTAACTCTGTAAATTATAACGAGTCAATAACACTGAATCGCGAATTTAAAAAATGTTGGGGAATTTTTTAATTTTATCAAACGACCATAGGAACAAACCTCGCGTCGAAATGCATCGAGTCTTTTCCCTTTTAAGTCGTGTATGAAAATTAGCTAAATGCATGCTAACTTCTTTACGTATTTAAAGACTTAAAAATGGGAATTCAAAGAAACATCGTATTAGAAAGAAAACACTTGTATGGCAGTGTCTATTAATTATATTATAAAGTTGGACTTAAATAATGTTTTGTAATTGAAATGGTTCAATCTGGCGGTTTTGTCAGTACGATGCACGTACGCAGCGCAGTGCCCCCCCCCCCCCAGACCTGCCTGTCACCACATAATTCTCTGTAACAAAAAAAAAAAAAGAAAAAACAAATGTAACTATTTTAAATAGGATGAGATTTAATTAAATTCAAAAATTCATAAAAGGAAGAAACAAAACTTGGTCGGCCTAAAACGAAGACACCCCGCTAAATAATTATGAAAAAAATAATAATCAGAAAAAGTACGAGAGGAAAGTTGTTACAGATAACTAAGTAATAAACAAATAACTCCTCTCCTCTCGACTTTATTATTACCGACAGACAGCCTTCTCAAAGGACAAATCTTTTTATTGAACTATTGTCGTGCATTTATCTTTTTTACTCTGTTGGTTTAGATACGTGTAGAGGTGGCAAACGAGCGAACCGAGCCGAGCCGAGCCTATCAAGGCCTGGCTCATCGAGTCTGTCGAGCTTAGCGAGCCGAGCTCAACGAGCCTAACGAGTCTAACGAGTCGAGCCTAACGAGCCAATTCGAAATTTTTTTTAACCCGAGAAGGCTCGCGAGCCACGAGCCGAACGAGCCGAGTCGAGCCGAGTCGAGCCGAGCCTAACGAGCTCAACCGACACAAATAAAATTATTTTTTATAAAAATAATAATTATGAAATTAATTTTATAAATTGTATATTACATACAAATTTTTAGCCGAAAAAAAATTTAAGTATACAACTAATAATTTGACATTTGCATCACTACAAATTACATACATCCCAACTAGGTTGGCACCCATGTAATTGTCAATCATGTACAAAATGTCAAAAAAGTTACAATGTTAATCTTCAACATCCAAATTTTTAAATACTTCAAGTATTTCGTCCTCTTGTTGTTGGTTTCTCGTAATGGCGTTGTTCCAATCTTTCATGCAAATGAGAGCTTCCACGAGATCGGGTACTAGTCGTCCTCGGCGTTCATCATACACACGTCCACCTGCACTAAAAGCATACTCCGATGCTACGGTAGAGACCGGAGGTGTTAGTAGATCACGTGCCATTATAGAAAGAATAGGATACGTGGTGGAAAATGTTTTCCACCAATCTAAAATATGAAAGTTTTGTTCGCGTGAAAAGTGATATCGAGTGTCAAAATAAATGTCTAGTTCATTTATCATAGAACTAGAGTGAACATCTGTTTCTAGTTGACTCCAAATATCTTCAATACCAAATTGTGAATGCATAATATTTCCACCTCCACTGTTTGAACTAGCATGTGATGAAACACCAACATGTAAACGAGAAACATCAGAATATTTAGATTCATAAGAAGAAAATAAACTGGCAATACCATTAGTTATTTGATCATCAGAAACTTTAGGAGTAGTTTGTAAATTGTGAGAAATTTTATTAACCATAAGACATACTCCTCTTAATTTATATCTAGGATCCATAATGCATGCATAACAAAAAATAGAAGGAATATCAAGCCAATATTTTTTAAATTTTGTTTCCATTTTATTAAGTATTTCTCTAAATTCTTCTATTTGTCGATATCTTGCAAAATTACTAGTTAAGTTTATAAAAATTGGGAGAACAAGATGAGAAGTGGGATAATAAACTCCCGAGCATTCATTTGTAGCATCATAAAACGGTTTTAAAAAGTCAAGAAATATATTAGCTACATCGCAAATAGATTTATCAAGGTTAATATTTGATGTTTTCTCATTAATATAAGCACAAATAATCTGCCAATATGGTCGGGCATTTTCTAACATTAAATAAGTCGAATTCCATCTGTTTTCTTGTTGAGCAGCTTTACAATAATCTCTATATTCTTGTTGCCTGGAATTAGACCCAATTATATAAGAAATTGCTGTCCTAATTGATTCAATGTGAGGTGCAACAAATGTCATACCATCTTTAACAACTAAATTTAAAATATGACAAACGCATCGCATATGAAAAAGAGAATCGTATGTAGTATTTAATTGAAAATAGTTTTTAAAATGTGAAACAACAACATTGTTAGCACTAGCATTATCAAGTGTTATGCTAAATATTCTATCTTGAATATTATATTCTTGTAAAATCGTTACAATATATTTATAAATAGTAATACCAGTGTGAGGATATTCACAATTACGAAATCCTACAATTCTTTTATTTAATTGCCAAGAGTCATTAATAAAATGAGAAGTTACTACGACATAACCTATAGAATTGCGTGCACTCCACAAATCAGAGGTGATACAAATACACATTGCAGGAGCACTTGCAAAAAAAGAAATTAATTCATTCTTCATATTATTAAACATTTTAATAATATCGTTTCTAATTGTACTTCTAGAAACACGCTTAAAATTAGGAGTGGCATATTCTTTCATAAAATTTTCAAATTCAACACTATCCATAAAGGCTAAAGGCAAATCGCATTGTGCTACAAGTTTAGCTATTCCTTCTCTCATTTTATCTTGTGAATAAGAAAATATGCCACTACCACTAGCATCTAATACTTTTTGTCTAGGATCTTTACTTTGTTCGTTTAAGTGACATTTTTCATAATGCCTACCAAGTGTGCTCGTTGAACTACCTGAAGTATAAGAATAATTTTTAATACAATAATTGCATTGAGCCCTAGATTCTATCTTTCCACCAATTTTAATTTCTATCGTTTTAAAATGTTTCCATACTTCTAGCGTTTTATTTCTTTTTCTTTGAGGGGATGAGGTGGATGCGGATGCTTGTGTACAAGATTGTCCTATTGAAAATGAAGCATTTATTTCCCTAAGTTCGTCAACATCATCATTAATATTATAATTATGTGGATCCATAACAAACAATAACAAAATCTTATAAATAAATTCCAAATAAATAAATGATACCGTCACCGAAACTCCAATTAATGAACAATAGCTTGTTGCCGCTTGCCGATATCGAGAGGAGAGCACTAGATCACGATTAATTGATAGAGAGCAAGAGAAGAAGAGAATAAGAGAGGAAGAGTTTGTTTGTAAAAAATTTTATGAGTTTAGTGGTATTTATAGAGGAATTTTTTTTTTAAATTAAAAAGAAAAAAAATGTTACAAACGGTAACATTACCGTTGAAAAATAACAAAAAAAAAATCCAATGGTCAAATGACCGTTGGAAAAAAAAATTTAAAAAAAAAAATTTTTTAATCTGGCTCGCGAGCCGGCCCGATAACAGGCTCGCGAGCCGGCTCGCTAGCCCGGTACACCTGCTCACCAACCCGGGGCTCGCGAGCTCATCTAGTTGGCTCAGCTCGGCTCGTCGACGATTGCCCGAGCCGAGCCAGCCCGTTACTGTAGCGGGCCGAGCCAAAGCTCGGATCGCTACAGTACGGCAGCTCGCCCGTTTGCCACCTCTAGATACGTGTCCCTCAATGTACCCCTCCACAATTTTATTATTATTATTATTATTATTATTATTATTATTATTGTTGATGCAGAATTTTGAGGGATCCTTTTCATAAAGTTTTTTTTTTTATATATATCTGAATAAGATGGTGATGATACCTAACATTAGAGTTCTTAGACATATCATAAATACGAAAAGGACTACACGGCCATAATTAATCACGATGAACATTGGATTACCAAACGTGTTGAACAGATTTAAAAACAAAAACAAAAATAATTAATAAAAATAGCAGCTTCTGGCGGCTACTTTATAGATTCCCTTTCCTTTCTGTTCTTTTATTATTATTATTATTCTTTTATAATAAAGAATCTGTGAATAACGTCATACAGTCGATGTGGATTAGGGGTCCCAAAATTTTCCCCAACTTTTGAAATTTATAATTACTAGAGAAAGTTTTGAAGGTCGAAAATATTTGACAATTTATTGAAAACTGGAGAAAATTAGCGTACCTCTTAAGAGAGACATGTGATAGATAATTCCAATCAAACGATGTGTTATCGTTCGCCTCTTGATATGAGTGAGTGCATGTAAGTCAAGTTCAGTCGAAGGATAAATTATACGCCACGTATCCTCAAATAAATACGTATAATTCTCAGTTTGGTTAAATTCTCTAATACTGCTGGTTCTATGTATTTGGCCTGATTATGTTCGTGTTTGGTCGGTCATCAGGTTGGACCCAAAAACTTCCATGTGTCTGACGCCTTCTAGATAGAAAATGATTTTTAATAAATAAATATGTAAGTCCAACTTTACTGAAAGTTGTGAGCCCAATGTTATGGGTATGGTCAACATTTGCATGTAAAAAATTTCAAATGTGGGGGTGTTGTGTTGGCTACACAGGAAAGTTGTTCTTACCTAACTTTGAATGCAAGTGTGAATCCCCATATCTCTGGGACAATCTTATCTCTCTGCACATAATAAGGGGATTCGTTTTATCTTATATTAGCCGCAATGGGGACATAAATCAACAAATGGACCTCTTCGTATTTACTCTCACATTTCTTTGATCCCTGTTGTTGTTGTTGTTGTTGTAGCCACAAGAACAAGAAGAGGGACGGACTATAATTGCAAAAAGTTGGAATAATTATCACATGACAAGATCAAACAACTAATTGCTTGTTTCACTTAGTGAAATAAAAATTTATTGATAAGAAAAAGATATTTATTTAATTGAATAGTAGTATGTATAATAATGTCTGTCTTGGGCTTATCACTTCTTCCGTGTATGTTTGTTTTCATTCCTCCCTTCCCTTCCACTGCTTTCTTTCTCCTTCTCCTTTCGTCTTCCTCCTCTCCTATTTCTGTCTGTCTGTCTCTTAAATCTCCTTTCCTTCTTCTTATTATTATTATATTTTACCTGGAGCTGGCAACTCAGTCAGCCCCCCCCCCAAAAAAAAAAAAAAGTTTCTTCCCCCGGCTGGGATGATGGAACAACAACAACAACATGGGATTGCGTCTGAGCTGCTGCTGTTGATTTTGTGATCTTGGTCCGAAGAAAGGAAGGAAGCAAGGGACCCCTATCGATGCCTTTTGTGTTGTAGTTCTCTGGCGGAAGGAGGCGGTCGGTGCAACTGCATTTGGCCACCAAGATTGGATTTGTTTTGGTCGGCAGCTGAAGTTCCGGAGGAGGGTCCATTTCGTTTTCCTTGACGACATGGGTCGGAGTTGGGATTTCGTTTCCTGGTGAAGTGGTCCATTGGATTCCTTTTGGGGGTAGGGGGTGTTGGAGTTTGGTGAACAGTATGAAGGCTCCTCCTCCTTCTACTGGGTTTATGACGGGTGCTGGAGAAGGTCGGTTGCTCTCGATTCCTCGTGCTTAGTTGTTTTACTTTTTGTTTTTGATTGATTGTTTTGGGGGCGTGTAGTTGGTTTGAAGTGAATTGAGTTTTTGGAGGTCTCATCTGGGTTGTAGTCACTATTTCATCCCAATTTCACCTGCAAAATGTTCGGTATGAGTCAATTAGTTTCGCTTTGATTTGTCGGGCTCCAGTGGTGATTTCTCTTGAGATTAGTCCATTATATTACTCGGCCGACCCCAGATCACAAACCTAAGCCTCGTACTTCTAGCAGTCCGATCGATTCACTACAGAAAGGCTTAATTCTAGCGATAGTTCATCTCGTTTCTAGTGATGAGATGTTGGCCAACAGATGGATGATCTTGGATATGGGCGGCCCTCTGATGTGATCTGGTCGATTTTCGACCATCTGCAGAGATTTTAATAGCTTTCGATGTTGTTCAGAATGGTTTATGAGGACTTGGTCACTTTTTCAAACAGGGGAGAAGAAGGCCATAAACTCGGAGCTATGGCATGCCTGCGCGGGGCCGTTAGTTTCTCTACCTCCGGTGGGCAGTCTCGTTGTCTACTTCCCGCAAGGCCACAGCGAGCAGGTATGTTCGCCTTGTCTGCTTTAATGAATTATTTCCCGGTGGTGCCAAAGCATTGGTTTATGAATTATCTTCCATTTTGTTTTCGTTTCCCTTGGGCCTTGTCAGGTTGCAGCGTCCATGCAGAAGGAGACAACTTGCGTTCCGAGCTACCCAAATCTTCCTTCCAAATTGATTTGTCTCCTACACAACTTCACTATGCACGTATGTGATGTTATTGCTTGATCATTCAAGAGTCTGAAGATGGATAGAAAATATTGAACTGTCGTGTTTCCTGTGATATTGTTTTTCACAGGCGGACCCTGAGACGGAAGAAGTTTATGCTCAGATGACGCTTCAACCCATTAACAATGTAGGTCCGCGTTTACATAAATGAGCCGCTTCACCCCCTTGTTTGATTTCTCTTTTTGTGATTACCTAATTCGTTTCCACAGTACAACCAGACAGCTTTGCTAATATCTGATATGGGCCTCAAGCACAGTAGGCAGCCTACAGAATTCTTCAGCAAGACTCTGACGGCAAGCGACACGAGCACCCACGGTGGATTCTCCGTTCCTAGAAGAGCGGCAGAGAAAATATTCCCTCCTCTCGTGAGTTCCTGCTTGTGTCTGGATAGTTCCTAACCTGTTTTTGTTAAACGCCTCAAGATGATTACGAGAAATATGTTCTCCAGGACTTCTCATTGCAACCACCGGCTCAGGAGCTCACAGCTAGAGACTTGCATGACAACTCATGGACGTTTAGGCATGTTTATCGAGGTAATATTCTTGACAATGCATCAATTTGTTTTCTTGATTGAATCAGGCACTTGGATGAAAGCAAAGATGTGACTAGTGAAATGGATTGTATTGAACAGGCCAACCGAAACGACACCTGCTCACAACGGGATGGAGCGTTTTTGTCAGCACCAAAAGGCTTTTTGCCGGTGACTCAGTTCTTTTCATAAGGTATGCCTGTCATCGTGTCCTCAAGGGAATTCTTAGGTGAATATCAAGGTTAGTAGTAGGTATTTGAACCCTAACTTATCCAGTTGGAATCGAGAAGTTCTATTGGCGTTAGTTTTCTCTTTTTTTATATAAAAGGATTGGATCTTCTTAATTGGCTGATTGTTAATAAAAACTCGGCAGAATAACGATATGTTGTCTGTGTATTTTTCCAATTTTCACATACTGTTTGCTCGTCTCAGGGATGAGAAGATGCAACTCTTATTAGGCACACGTCGTGCTAGTAGGCAGCAACCGGCACTCTCTTCGTCGGTCATTTCCAGCGATAGCATGCACATAGGAATCCTAGCCGCTGCAGCTCACGCGGCTGCAAATAACAGCCGCTTTACCATCTTCTATAATCCGAGGTACCAATCAGCTATTGGTTGTTTCTATTCTCAATTCCGATTCTTTTTTATTATTCTTTTGCGATCACACTTATGGAGTACAACAGCACTTCCGACCTGTAATGGTTACTTCATTCTGATGTCCTTAGGGCAAGCCCTGCCGAGTTTGTGATACCCCTGGCAAAATATAACAAAGCGATGTACGCTCAAGTTTCCCCTGGTTTGAGGTTCAGAATGATGTTCGAGACAGAGGAGTCAACCATACGCAGATACATGGGCACAATCACTGGCGTAAGTGATTTAGACCCTGTAAGATGGAAAGGTTCTCCATGGCGGAATCTTCAGGTATATTGCACGTGACATGATGGCCTTGTCTTTGATTTCAACTACGTGCTCCGTCGGTTGATAGGGGTGATGTTGAAATGATAGGTTGGGTGGGACGAATCAACCACCGGGGAAAGACCGAGCAGAGTGTCGATTTGGGAAGTAGAGCCCGTTATTACTCCGTTCTACATATGCCCACCTCCATTCTTCCGACCCAAGTTTCCACAGCAGCCTGGTGTGCTGGGTAATTCCCTTGTTTCCTATTCTCGGGTAAATTCTCCCGTTAACATCTAAATCTTGCTAATCTGAGCTCATTTATCAGAGGATGAAACGGGTGTCGAGAACCCATTTAAGAGAGCCATGCCGTGGATGGGAGACGAGTTTGGCATGAAAGATGCAACGAGTTCAATCTTTCCCGGTTTGAGTCTGGTCCAGTGGATGAGCATGCAGCAGAATAATCCACTTCAAGCTGCTGCGCAATCTGCAATGCTGCCGCAAATGTTGTCTACGGCCAGTCTTCCTAGTAATTTCACTGTCAACGACACGTCCAAACTGCTGAGTTTCCAATCCCAGGTATTACCCATTGAAAACACTCCGCAAAACCAAATCAGTCAAGGCCAGGTCATCCAGTCTTCCGTTGCATGGCCTCTGCAACATCAGCAGCCCCCACAGTTAATGCAGAATCCGTCAAACCAACAACAGTCGCAACCGCAAGATCCACAAGGGCAGCTACAAGCCATGCAACAGCCACAACAACCGTCTCAACTGCCTCAACGGACTCCTTCACACAGTCTGCATACATCGCAACTTCAGCCGCAACAGCCACAGATGATTAATTGCAGCAGCACCCAGATGCAGCCTACCATACCCGGAACTCCTAAAAGTACTGTCCCGCCAACATTGTCATCCACGGAGGTGAAAATGCCATCAAAAATTGAACAGCAGCAATCTGGTCTCTCGCAGAAGCAGCAACAACAACAGGCACAATTTCATCAAACATGGCCGCAGATGGCATCACCCCAGCCACAACTGCAGCCTCCCATTCCACCAGTTTTTCCAGAGAGTTTATCAGAACAGCAGCTTCAGTTGCAATTACTGCAGAAATTACAACAGCAAAAGCAGCGGCAGTTTCAACAACAACCTCATCAACAATTATTGCAGACCTCATCAAGCCAAATCATGCAAGCCCAGTTGCCTCAGCATCCGGCACTTCCGCAGAACCATCATATTCAACAGCTGCCGATACCGACACCACAGCATCATCTGCAACAAATGAACTGCAATGTCCACTCCATGTCAGCCAGTGTTCCATCACAACAATTCTTGCCAGCCAATAACATTCATGGGCAGCAGAAACCAATAACTAACATTAGAGCTCTTTCCGGGCTTACAGAAGGGGATGCTCCCTCATGCTCGGTGTCTCCTTCCACTAACAACTGCCACGTCCCACCCTCTAACTTCCTCAACAAGAGCCAACCTCCACATCCCACCTTGATGGCCGATCCTTTAATCGAGCCTGGCAACAATATTTTCCGAGACTATCAGGTAGAACCCGACCTTTGCGTAAAGCAAGAAATGCAGAGGTCCAGAGGCCTTGACCAACTCAAGCACAAGTCCTCAGTGACCGATCAGATGGAAGTTTCCCTGTCTATGACATCGTATTGTTTAGATGCAAGCATTGTTCAGCAGAATTTCATGCTCCCCAACTTCTGTTTGGGCAACACTGTTCAATCGGAACCTCAACAGGCCTCGCCCTTTGCTGCTAACATGGACGGCTTGGCTCCTGATACCTTGCTGTCGAGGGGATATGACTCTCCCAAGGACCTGCAGAATTTGCTTCCCAACTATGGGGCCACTCAAAGAGAGATGGAGACTGAGTTGTCCAGTGCCGCAATCAGCTCGCAATCATTTGGAGTCCCAACTATGACTTTCAAGCCCAGCCGTGCGAACGATGTTGCCATCAATGATCCGGGAGCAATAAAAGGTGGTGGGATTTGGTACAACAGCAACCAAACTCAGCGAATGAGAACATATACAAAGGTATGTACATGAATGTATGAATCATCCTGTGTTTTAATCATCCATGCTAAGCGTATGCCTGCTGAATACGTGTCAAGGTTCAAAAGCGTGGTTCTGTTGGGAGGTCAATCGATATAACCCGCTATAGAGATTACGACGAGCTTCGACGAGACCTGGCTAGGATGTTCAGCATTGAAGGGCAGTTCGAGGATCCCCAGAGGACAGACTGGAAACTCGTTTACATGGATCACGAGAACGATATACTGCTCGTCGGGGATGATCCTTGGGAGTAAGTCTGAAACGCAGTGTGACTACAATGACAGTGCATCTGTACCAATGTTGGGCTAACCCTCATTGTTTTCTTTTCTGCAGTGAATTTGTGAGTTGTGTCCAAAGCATAAAGATACTCTCGGCTGTTGAAGTACAACAAATCAGCTTGGATGGAAACCTTGGTGGTAACGTCTCTGTGGCAAATCCGACTTGTAGCAGCACCGACAGCGAAAATGCATGGAGAGGTCAGCTCGAAAATACCTCTGCTGCTTTGTTTAACCGTTGAGCGCTTGTACATCCAACTATAGTCCCGTAACATGGCGGCAGACGATTCATGCGGGCCTTGAATGAGAAAGGCCTGCTACCTTTTTGACAGTCCTTTAATAGTATACAGCAAGACATGTAGGGAAGAATGGCTGTAAATTGTACTATTGCTTTGCTTGTGACAGTAGCGAGAGAGAGGAATTAGAGATTAGGCCCAATAACAATCGGATTGAGTATCCTGTATTGCATGATTGCCTGAGCTGCCATCCCCGATTAATCCCAAGTATGCTCAACATGGGAGTGCTTGCAAGTCTCGAAAGTTCTAAGTTCCTGGACTAAATCGCCGCCATTCCCAACACAAGGGACAAATGATAATTCTAAATAGAACCTAAATCCATTTTAGGATGACAGAGACTAGGAGAGCACCGCCATTACGTCGGATGCCCTCAACACGATGTAGTTTGAGCCGTCGCTTCTCTTGAAGTCGTTCCCCGCATACTTGGAATACATGACTGTGTTCCCAGGTGCCACAGAGAATGGTTTCTTGTTGCCTTCATCATCACTGGACCAAGACCGACCGCAATTATCTGTCAAACCATCCATGAGAGTTATTTGCCACTCGACGCTAAAGGGAACTAGTGAAGGCTATAACCCAGGATAAGAAGCGGACACAATACCGTGTCAACAGACGGTGTCTCTTTGGTTGCTTCCGTCAGCAGAAGGCCTCCGGCAGTTTTCTCCTCAGCCTCAGCAACCTTCAACAAACCAATTAACAGTCACTCGTAGGTCAGTCCATCTACAATCATCTCAAGCAAAGATGGCAATGGTAAAATTCTCGACCGCAAACCTTGATTAGGACTCTTTCGTCGAGGGGCTGAAGATCCTTCACATTGCTAGATTCGAGAATACCAAGAATGTCATCTTCCTTAAGCACAAGATGGTTTGACCCACTGAATTCCAACTCAGTGCCAGCATACTTAGAGTATACAATCTGAGCACCAGCCTGAAACACCCATTCATGTTGGTAGCTAACACAGCCTACTACGACCGCTTCTCCTTCGTGGACGGATTCTTTGGCTACAACCAAATCCACACGGCAGAGGAGGATAAGGAGAAGACTACATTCACAAACATCATGGGGGGACATTTTGTTATCGTGATGCCCTTCGGATTAAAAAATGCTGGTGTGACATACCCACGGATAATGGTACCCTCCTTTCATGACATGATGCATCGAGAGGCTGAAGTTGTTGGGAAAATTCAGCTGTCGTGTCGAGCCTCGATTGTGAAACTTGAACGAAACAAAGCACACGTAAGATTTACTTGGTTCGGCCAAAACCGGATTACGTTTACGGGGAGGTCCTCCGAAGATTTTACTAGACAACCGATATTACAAAAGTACCAAGTGTGTCGCTCACCCACCTGAGATACAAGAAAATCCTAACCTCGAATCCAGTAGAATAACCTTTACCCGAAGCCGATGATTTTCTCTCTCAAATGCCACACACTCACCGTGTCACACTACCCCTAATAACACTCCTAACTTGTGAAATCTAATACAATATGATCTAGATATTAGCAAAGAATCAAATAATATCTAATCATATCAGATATTATATTCTTACAATATCTTCCACAATATCTCAAAAGATCTAAGCTTTAGACCAAATCCTAACATAAGTCTACGTTGACGACATGTTTGTCAAATTCGGAGCAGGGGAGGACCATGTCACCTTCCTTCGCAAACTCTTTGAGCGCCACCGCAAGTTCAAACATGAGATCAACCCGCCAAATGCGCGTTTAGAGTGAAATAATTTGAGGCTGATGACATGGTTGTTTGTTATGGCAACTCAAAATGATTGACTTGATTTTTATATCAGAAATGATGATACAATCCATAACAATATATAGAAGGCTAGAATGTCTAAGTGCAGAAAATCATTCAAGGCAATAATTGCGAGGAGAATTTCGAGGAGTCGCGACAGTTGAAGAATCGAGATGGTTTTGGAACCTAAAACAGAATTGATTATCACCATTTATTATATGCTTTCACCCTGCCGCAATCTCATGCACAGGTCGGAGAGTGAGATTAGTCCATTGATAGAGGAAAGCTGGTCCGCCAAGGTTCTTAGTGAAGACATCAGCGAGTTATTCCTTTGTGGGGACATATTTGATGAGGAGTGCACCACGACGTATCTGCTCGCGTACGAAATGATAGTCGATGGCGACATGTTTCGTACGCGAGTGTTGAACAGGATTCTCTGCTAGGAATGCTGCGCCGATGTTGTCACAACAGACAACAAGAGGACGTTGTAGCGGGAGTCGAAGCTCTTGAGCGAGGGATGTCAGCCACATTAGTTCTGCCGATGCATAGGCGATGGCCCTATACTCCGCTTCCGTGGAGCTTCGTGAAACGGTTGGTTGCTTTTTCGAACGCCATAAAATCAGATTAGAACCTAGGTAAAGAGCATATCTTGTCGTCGACCGTCGTGTGACGGGACATCCTGCCCAATCTACATCAGCATACGCTGTCAAGCGAGAGAGATCCGTAACACGAATGGGCAATCCGAAGTCTGTTGTGCCTCTCAAGTAATGTAAAAGCCGCTTAGCCGCTTGGACATGCACAATCGTGGGTGAGCAGAGAAATTGGCTCAACTGGTTGACAGCAAACGCGATGCCTGTCGCGTTAAAGTCAAATATTGCAGAGAACCAATCATTTCACGAAAAATAGAAGGGTTCGGGGCTGGCGATCCATCCCAGGTCGATTGAAACTTCGGGGAGAGTGGAGTTTTGGCAGCCTTACTATTTTGAAGATCGTATTTGCTGAGAAGCGATGCTGCGTAATGTGCTTGTGATAGAAACAATGTGTCACGTAGCTGAGTGAAGCGGATGTTGAGAAACGTCGAGGGAAAACCGAGGTCTTTGAGGGCAAAGACCTTAGATAGCTCGTCAACAAGTATCTGGAGATGGTCGCCTGATGTACCTATAAGCAATATGTCATCGACATACACAAGCAAAAATGTCGACTGACGGCATTGATGACGATAGAAGAGCGATGTATCGGCATAGCTCTGTGTGAAGCCGAGATTGACAAGCTCATCTGCAAATCACTCAAACCAAGCACGGGGGGCGTGACGTAGGCCGTACAATGATCGACGAAGTCGGCACACATGCTGAGGATACTGAGGGTGTTGGAATCCTGGTGGTTGACGCATGAAGACAGCTTCAGAAATATCACCATGGAGACAAGCATTGCGTATGTCAAGTTGTCGAAGCGGCCAATTCCGGCAAAAAGGCGATGGTCAACACCAGACGAATAGTTGCTGGTTTAATAACCGGGCTATATGTGTCGTGGAAATCGAGCCATGGTCGTTGATGAAAACCTTGGGCAACCAAACGAGCTTTATGACGACCGATAAATCCATCGGGGCGAACTTTGAGTTTGAAGATCCAACAACAGCCGAGGACAGGCTGAGATTGGTTCGGTGGCACGAGGATCCAAGTGTCGTTTTCCATAAGAGAGTTATATTCCGTTTCCATCGCAACTTTCCAAGTGGGCGAGGCTAGAGCGGCACGATATGAGGTTGGCGCAGGAGACTGCACAGTAGCCGTGAGACTAAGGAGCTGCCGAGGTCGTCGTGATCCATCCTAGTTTCTTGTTATCATCAGGTGTCTTGAAGGCACGAGGACTCTTGGGACATCACGTTGATGAGCAGTTGAAGACATCTCAGGTGGTGGTGATGATGGTTCGTGCAACACCGCGAGAGAAAACTGTGAAGAGGGTGAGCTCTTGGAGTTTGGCGGTGGAGGCATGACAAGTGGAGGACTGGAAGACGGCAACGAAACAGTCACAGCTGGGGTAAGAGGTGTGAATTCTACCTGGGAAGTAGCAGGCGAGGTAGGAGAATCTTGCAAGTCATTGAAGGAGAACACTTCGTCGCAAAAACAAACATGACGGTTGTAATGAACTTTGCCAGTCGTCGGGTCCAAACAACGATAGCCACGATGGTTGTCGGAGTAGCCGAGAAAGACACAGAGGGTGCTCCGAGGATCCAACTTATAAGCAGCAAAGTGGCCGAGGAAGGGGTAGCAGAGACATCCAAAAGGTCGAAAGACCGAGTAATTGACAGCTTTGCCGTGAAGTAGTCTATACAGTACATCAAAGGCCAGCGATGCAGAAGGCAAACGATTGACGAGGTAATGGGCAGTGTGGAAAGCATCAGGCCAATAACTTGCAGGCAACCAAGATTGAATAAGCATCGTCTGAGCAAGATTATCTAGGTGACGATGGCGGCGTTCTGCCACACCGTTTTGCTGCGGGGTATACGGACATGAGATCTGTATATTGATACCGCGTTGAGCAAGAAGGGCGCGCATCGATGAGGAGACAAACTATCCTCCGCGTGCCAATGTGTTCTGGAGATACCGGCGACGAATGTCCGACCAGATCTCGTAAGCCGGAAGGATGTCATAGACTTCGAGCATTACTTCCTGCGACATCGTGGTGAGTAAGTTCACCCGGATGGAGTGATTGAGGCGCATCCAAAGAGAGAAATCAGGGTTGGGAATGCAAATTCCATTGGAGAGAGTGATTTCCGCTGCGGGTTGACGAATTGATCCGTCAACGTACGGCATATGTTCGAGGGAACAGAGGAAAGATGTCATTAACGACTGCCAAATTGGATAATTGTCAGCTGCAAGCTTGACTGTCACGATACTGGTAACATGCGGCTGTTGACCTAGTTGGGCAAGTCTTTGAGGGATACCAAGGAAATTAGGTGCCAGTGGAATTGATGGGGAATGGGGGGCCGAACTATAACCTGGCGGATGAGGTACGACAGCGGGAAGAGTGGTGGGAATGGGAAGAGATTGCGTCTGGCCCTGGAGGGAGTTGGGATCGGTGGCATCTGCTCATGATACCATGAAAGAATTTGAGGCTGATGACATGGCTGTTTGTTATGGCAACTTAAAATGATTGACTTGATTTTTATATCAGAAATGATGATACAATCCATTACAATATATAGAAGGCTAGAATGTCTTAGTGCAGAGAATCATTCAAGGCAATAAATGCGAGGAGAATTTTAAGGAGTCGCGACTGTTGAAGAATCGAGATGGTTTTGGAACCTGAAACGGAATTGATTATCATCATTCATTATATGCTTTCATAGAGCAAATTCAAGCAAGCTTCGGGGTTTCGTTGTCAAACAGTAGGGGCATCGAAGTCGATCCCGAAAAGATAGTTGCGAAGGACGACTACTTTTAGAATGTCTAAAGCAAAACGTTCGTTTTTTCTTTTAATCAACCAAAGCCGACCAATTAGCTGTCCCTCAAACAATAATAAGAACGACCTCACTGACACCGTTGTCTTTTCAAAAGACAGACTTCACCCTGGGAGTCCAAAATCATCTTTTAAGAAAAATTGACATGGCACAAACGTCGGTCGGGCGTCCTTTTTCAAAGTGGGGTGTATTAGTTTACGAATTACTTTCGCTTCTGTGGCAAATTTTAAACATTATCTTTTGAAATGGATAAAAGAAATAGATATTTCATGATCTACACACATTGTTTGGTCGCTGCTACAAGTAAATGGGCCGAACGCCCAAAGACGTAGAAAAGTAATAATATAAGATAGAGATATTACCTGGGTTTCGTCAAACATTTTATCACGGGCCGAAACGTAGACCATTTTTTCTAGGCAAAATATACGATAATATCAAATATTATACCGAAACTTTCTGTTTTGTCACTTTCTTTTTTTGCTATACGATATTATCAAAAACTATAGAGTTGTAATTTTTTTTTAGCCATTCTCCGACAGAATCCGTCTAATGTCTGATATGGCTTGACGGAGTTCGTCCAGTCAGCTAATTTATTCCACGTAGAGTTGCCTTGAGGGTAAAATCCCCAAGTCCAGCAAGTCCCCATTCGCGAATCAACTGCCCGACTTCACAAACCTTGAGAAAAATCCCAAATTTCTAACCCTAACCCTAAATCGACTGGCCGATTTCCCAACTTCGCAAATCAACGAGGAGCTAGGGTGGCGTGGTGGCTAGGGCGGCGTGGTAGCGAAGGCCTTGCACATAACAGCTAGAAAGAAAGGTGGAAGAAGGGAAGGAGGTGGTTCGGCAACAAGGTATGGCTAGGGCGAAGGAGGTAAGCTCATTTTCCCATCAACTTGGACGGAGAAGAGTGCAGCGAAACTTCAGTCCGATCTGGGCTGTCGAGCTCGATTATTGGCGGGCGTGTTTGTCTCCACGGAAGGAGGGTGGTTTTGTACACCTCCTGGAGCAAAAGGAATTCAGGTCGTCGGTTCATGCGATGTTCTTCATGGAAGGTAGTATTGAAAGTCCTTTATTTTGCTGAATTGAATGTTTGACTGTTAATGGATGGTGTGTGTTCTATCAGGAGGATGACTGTGGCTATTTCGAATGGATGGATGAGGACTTTCCTGATCGGCCAAAAGAAGTCATCTTACGGCTCGTTGAATCGAAGACTACGTTGGAGGACAATATAAAATTGCTGAAGGACAAGTTAGAATTTAAAGAAGAGCAAAGTAAGAAGGTGGAAGTGAAGATTGAGAAGCTGAAAGTTAAAATCCATGAGCATCAAGATATTGAACTGAAGATGGCTAAGATAAAGGCTGAATTGTTTGCCTTGCGCACTGTCGTTGTAGTGTTGAGGTTTATACTGTGCTATTGGATTTCTGTGTAGAATGAATTATGTTGGTTCAATGGGAATTTAGTTTACATTCTGCGTGTCATGTTGGATTCAATGTAATTTAGTTTAGATCCAATGTGATTGGAATTTCCCAGTGAACAACAAGTTCCCAGTAACCAAAAGGTCATGAGTTCATTCCAAGTTCATAACCAGTCTGTACAACATATAATAAGTTCATAACAAGTTCCTGATCAGCATCCCTAACTACGTACATAATATCCGAATACATAAGAAAAGCATGCTCCTAGAGCATCTGCTCAAAATTGTGCCTGCTATATCCATGTGCAAGTCATCATTTCCTCAGTTGTGCTACAGGCTCCTCAGGTCATAACAACTTCCTGATCAGGTGCTTCTACAGCCTCCTCAGCAGGTTGTGATGTCTTGTTTCTACGTGCACACGTCCTCTTGTTGTGACCTTGTTGCCCACACTGTCTGCATGTCACTTGTGTACGTATACCTGAAACAATGCAAGAAGCTGTTATTCAAATGGAATAATAATGCACTTATTGCAATGACAAACATTTCATACTTGATTCTTGAGATAGAGGAACCTCCTGCTGCTGCGAAGATCCTTCTCCCTTGCATGTCCTTTTGTTGTGTCCATACGCACCACAGGAGGAACACTTCATTTCAACTCCTCGTATTGACATCTTTGACAACTGTGGCTGGGATGAAACTTTAGGGTCTTCCTCCTTGCTTTATTTCCTATTGTGCTTCTTTGGCCTTCCAGGAAGTTTTCTGTATGGCGGCGGCTTGATCGGAGGCAAATCATCTCGCGGCCAGAATTTAACGCCTTCAAGAGGCTCCAAGATGTGTCCATAGGCTTCTTATACGACTCTATCTTGTAACAATCATCAACATAGTCCTCTACTTGCCTTTTCATGTAGTTTACACAAGCAATAACATGCAGGCAAGGAAAACAACATAGGTCCCAGAAGTTGCATGAACATGACCTTCTACCAAAATCGACCAGGTACCTATCTTTGTCATAAGAAGCCAGGGATACCTCAAAGCGTTCAGCCAGTGAAGGTTGCACCACATACTGACCTGAATTGTCTTTAAGCGCTTCAATTTCCTTCCGGATGTTTGGCAGCAACGCATCATGGCTTCCAATGGCTATTCTCTTTTTCTGAACTTGACGTACCATCAACAAACGGCGAATTCTTTCCAGCATGTCAATGATAGGCAATCTTCGGGCAGCAATTATATAAGAATTGAAGGTCTCACACATGTTGTTCGTAACAGTTGAGCACTTACTTGATTTTCGGAAAAATGCCTTACAAAACTGTTGCGGGCCATGTTTCAAGAAATCATCCACAGCCTCAACTGATCTAGGCATCCCATCACGACCTTCTCTCATTTCCCTAAGAGCATTTTCATAATCTTGCTCATTAGTGCTCTTGACAACCTTGTAAAAACATGTTTTGTGGAACAAGCCCCTGTGTTTGACCTTCCAATGCTGGTATATGTGCCTCGCACAATTTCTGTGCTCAGCATTTGGCGCCATATTAGCAATAGCATTAAGCAAACCCTGTACAAATAGAAAACAACATTCTGTTAGTATTAGCTCAGCAAGCAAACCAGTTAATCAGCAAGCAAATCATACCTTCTGCTGGTCGCTTATGAATCTCCATCCGTCACCAAGACCAACCTCAAGCAATCTGAACAATATCTCCAGAAACCATGTCCATGAATCATTGTTCTCCCCTTCAACCACAGCCCATGCTATGGGAAACATCCCTTCATTCCCATCACGCCCAACAGCACTTAACACAATCCCACCACACTTATGCTTAACAAATGTTCCATCAAATCCATAAAAGGTCTACACCCTTTTATGAAACCAATCCGCAAAGCGTCAAAGCAAACAAACAACCTTTTGAACGTTGTGTACAAGCCAGTGGACAGAGTCAAGTCATAGACGAGTTCAAATGTAGACTGAGGGTATTTCAGCTTCAAAGCATTAATGTAGGGTCGGATATCCCTATAATGATCATCTAGGCTGCCATTTTCTAATTTTTCTGTCAACCAACTTGCTTTGTATATTGTCATCAAGGGGATTTCTAGGCTATGCTTCTCCATTAATTCCTGCTGAATCTCACGGGCCTTCAAACCAGCCCTACGAATGCTCCCGTCCATTAAACAACTAGCAATCCACTTTCTTGTTGCTTGACGGTTACTCAAACTACGACAACATTTGTGCACGTTGTAAACATAACGAATCACAAAGTTGTTGTCCTTACCAATAAAAGACCCGTATAACCTCCAAGGACAACCCTTAACACAAATGGCTTCCTGTCTATCTTTTGTGCTTCTTTTCCATCTAAGGTTAAAAACCATTCGCAATTGCATACTGTTGGACAGCCCGATGCATATGCCTAGGTGTTTCAAAACATATCCCAGCTTTCCATTCTAGACTCTGGTGATCACAGTTTGGATTGTACACACTAAACTCTTGTTTCAATTTCTTTCTTCTTTCCCCTATTGTTAAACCATCATCCTCACCATCGGCAATATCTTCATTGCTATTATCATATTCAGACTCAACCTCATCCACAGTCATGACAGTTTCTTCCCTAAATTCAGACTCTTCTGTCTGACCAACCTCATCCTCCGCGTCATTACTTCTATCCCCTTCAACTTCTACATGCTCATCTCCTACCCAAGCTACGGTCACCCCTACATTCATCATCTTCCATCAAATCATCTGCTACATCAACTCTTTCCCTACCACATTCTGCTTCATCCTCAACCAATTCAGCCGGATCAACTTCATAACTAGATTCTGGCTCATTACCAGCAAAATCACCAACGCAACTTTCCTCGCCTTCCATATAAATATCTACATCAGCACATCTACATTTAGAAATCATGTTCATCACGTCCTTATCGTCACGAATGTTGTTGGCCAATGACAAACTGGTTCCCGGATATACATACCACATTCTGTCAACCTTACTAAGCCCAGATTCTTTTCCAAAGGCAACTAATGTGAAGTATCCTAGAAGATCAGTGTCACAATCAGGTATGTTTACTACCCTACCCCCATCATACGAGCCCATACCGTCTGAACGCATGCTCACACCCCAAATGCAGATTGAACGAAATGCGATTCGTCGTCATATCTGTTAGAAAACGAACCCGATAACTTTTAACAGAACCTCTACAAACACTATAATGAGGTTACGGTTACGAGTCGCCATACCTTGTTGCCGAACCACCTCCTTCCGTTCTTCCACCTTTCTTTCTAGCTGTTCTGTGCAAGGCCTTCGCTACCACGCCGCCCTAGCCACCACGCCACCCTAGCTCCTCGTTGATTTGCGAAGTTGGGAAATCGGCCAGTCGATTTAGGGTTAGGGTTAGAAATTTGGGATTTTTCTCAAGGTTTGTGAAGTCGGGCAGTTGATTCGCGAATGGGGACTTGCTGGACTTGGGGATTTAACCCTCAAGGCAACTCTACGTGGAATAAATTAGCTGACTGGACGAACTCCGTCAAGCCACATCAGCCATTAGACGGATTCCGTCGGAGAATGGCTAAAAAAAATTACAACCCTATAGTTTTTGATAATATCGTATAGTAAAAAAAGAAAGTGACAAAACAGAAAGTTTCGGTATAGTATTTGATATTATCGTATATTTTGCCTTTTTTTTAACCCACCCCACTTCCCCTACTTAATTTCCTTTGGCCATCTTGTAATACTTAGTACTATGTTTAGTTCCCCGAATTAGCGTGATGCGGATAAAAAATAGCTGCTATTATTCAATTTTGAATGGAACATTTATTCCAATATATATATATATATACTTGGTTCAATAAAAAACTAAAATAAAAATAAAAAATGATAAAAGTATTCTTAGAATTCAGATGATTAATTTGATTTTAATTTTATCTCAATTCAATTCCATTCCAATTTCCCGCCCAAAATTCACTACAAAAAATGCTGACAAAATGAATATATTACAATTTCATTTTACATTTCGTTAGCCTTGAGAGATTTATACATGAAGTACATGACTTGCACCCGATTCCAATAATTCGTTATCTAAACTGTCTATTTTAAACTTTTTCTTTTATTTTTTATTTTTTATTTTTTTGCAAAGATTAATGTTTATATGTTTTGGGAAAGGCAAATTACACACAGAAAATAAAAACAAACAATACGAAATATATTATAGATTAAATGAATTCCTAAAAAAGATCCTTTTTATTGGCACGTGCCCTGCCCTGCCAAAGAGGGAAAAAAAACAAGGAAAACGACTCATCATCACCCACCCCTCCAACCTTCTTTCCCGGAACCACCATATTCCTCCCCTCCCTCTCCAATCATATATTAAGTTTATATCGAAATGTGTACGCTGAACTTTGGTTATTGAAAAGAAACGAAGAGGGGTGATGATTAAAAATGAATAACGAAAAACAAATAATGTGTCCTGGCTGGGGTGTTGAATTACTACTATAATGCTACTACTAGTGGGGCTTGATTCCTCTTTTACAACAGTGAGATTTTGAGTGTAGTAAAAGGTTTTAATTACAGCGGAGGATCTCAGAATGACTCGAATCCAGTCATGTTTTTGTGATCATGATCACTAATCCATCTGCCCCCACAAACTTAGCCACGACGACTTCTCCTCTGGATCTGGCGTAGGACACCCAGACCCAGTTGATTCACCCTTACTTCTTCTTCTTCCCTTCACTTGTGGGTATGGCGATGCCCTTGTTGTTATCCTGCATACACCATCAAACCAAAAACTTTTTCCTCATTCTCTACCACGCTCGCTGTTGTTCTCGGATTTCGCAGTCTATTTGAAGCGTACCTGTCCTTCCTCTTCTCCAGGAACCGGAGGAGGGAGTCCCTCCTTGCGATCGGCAGATTACGAGCATCAGATAGGAAAAAAATCAGAAAAGACCGCTCGAGGAAATGGAATGGATGGGGTGCGACGGCTGGGTTAATTACCGCAGGTGAAGATGGTCCCGGGGGTTCGGGGAATGGGGAGAACTATGCCGTCGTCACAAGCCTTGACAGCCTCGCCTTTCATGCCAGTGATGGATGCAGGGTAATGATATGAGCCACTCCTTCCGGCGAGGAGCATGACTCCTTCGCCTTGTCGGCTGGGAAGTCATCAAACACGAGGACTTGCCCAGCGTAGAAAATAGTCATCGGGGCAGTCTTGGCCTTCCGTGGGCTGCCACTGCGTGACGGGAAAACAACAAACCATCATTATAACCTCGGATAGATCGAAAGCATAATTACCTAAAATCAAGGGACAACCTCGAATCACATGGATTACTTCAAATCCAAGCATCGCTAATTTAACTCCTTAACCATAATTTAAAGCCTTAATCACAAGCAACAATAACAACAAATTAGCGTGTCTAATAATCTAAACAAAAACCATTAACGACAGCCTCATCATCCTTAAGCCCCGGCAATCTAAGGAAAGAATCGATCCCAAGGGGCAATACCCACCTGGTGTTATCGGTGACCTCGCCGGAACCAAATCCGACTCCTTGCGGGAACAGATCCATGGACTTGACCTGGGTGGCCGTCCGAGGTAAAACCACCGACCCAACACCACCTGATTATGATAACCAAAGAGGAAAAAGCTTTTTACTCTCTAGCCCGGGAGGGGAAACGTAAGGGAAGTTGGTTATGGTAATACCTGGGGGAGTAGAGGTGGGAATCGTTAAACCGAGGGAGAGGTCGCTGAAGCAGCCCTTCTCCTTAAAGTAGTGAGTAAGGAGGGTGCACTTGCGGTTGAAGCTGGTCGACATGGCAACTCAAATGAGGAGGAGAGAAGAAGGGAGTCGTGAAGGAGTAAGGGAGAGGAGGGTGTTTGGTTTTAGAGAATAACATAAAATACGTTTTAGCACGAGGAATGCGTGGGTGGCTGTGTTGTGCCTCTCTGCCTCCCACTTTCCCCCACCCCCCCACTACTAATTATTTTATTTTATTTTATCGAATAAATAATAAAAAAATCCTAACTCCAAACCCCTCGTTTATCTCCAGTGTGCAAAAAAGATTACTTGAATAATTGTTTTTCTTATTACTTTTACAAAATTTTAAGAGGGATCAGTGTTTAAATTACGTATAAAATTTTAAGACCATATTGATATTTCGGATCTATTCCCCGTCCCGTACGGACAGAGTTGAATGAATGCTGCCCGGTCAAGAGCACGTCCTTGGAATCCTATTAATTTGGTTTAGGGTTATTGTCACCTGTTTATTATTATTATTGCATATATTTTTTGTTATATTTTGATATTAATGAAAACCCTTAGAAATTATTACTTGAACTAAATTTCTTCAATAATTAAATTTAAAGGGAAAAAAAAGAGAAACTTGAAATCGGGTGTGGTCAAACACGTGTCCAACGTGCAGAAAGGGACGAACGTGGACCACACCGCTGCTTAATTCATTGTGAAGTTACATAAATACACCCAACCGAAATGGAGAGGTTTCATTCGACCACCCGGGGGCATTAATGTAATTAACCGATTAAGTAGGGAGACCAGGGTGGGGGGAAGAGCCGTGCCGCCAGTGTTGTGTTGCCAGAAAGAAAGTTGGATATTGGCAATAATTATTTAAACAAAAGAAAAGAAAAGGAAATAATCCGTAACTAAAAATGAGAACACACATGGCACGTCTAGCTGTCTTCTGTGTAAACAACAACAAAGCCACGTGTCCATAGGGAGGGGAAGATATCACAAGTACGGTTAAAAGATCTGTTCAGACGTCCGTAGACGTTGTCACATGCTTGCGATATAAGCTTTTCAAGAGGCTAAGGGCTCTCGCTCTTGTTCGATATCAAAACCCAGTTCCACACGACGCCTTCGCTTACTCATTTCATAACATCGTCAATTATAATTATATATATTAGTTTATTTTATTCATTTTACACATTATATTGCATCCTTCTCCGGCATAAATATTAATTTAATTACTTAAATATTATTAACCTCGTGATTTTGGAGTCCCCCTGTTTTCTCTCCGGTCTCTTCCCGACAGGTTCCGCGCCTCCCCCCCCCCCCACACCCAAAGACAACGTTTTACGAGCTTTCTTCTATTCATTTAAAAAAAAAATGTATTATTTTTATTTGTCTAAATACTTTTTAAGTACACGCTCTAAACAAATTTATTTTCATCAAAAATTTTTTTTTTTCCTAATTGTGGATCATCACGGCTACTAGTAGTTTCTCTAAAGAGATTGAGAGGGCTAACTGTTTTAGGTGGGGATTTTCTTTATCTATTTTTTTATATATGGGAGATTTTTTTATGTGCATGATGATTTGAAATTAGGACTATATTAAAGTATTATTAAATAAAACGTGTTATATATTATACAGGTTCAATTTCGAATGAAAGCGAAGCCACTGGAGGACCCCAAAAACTAACGGGCAGGCATTCCTTTCTTCTGCCAAAGTCCTAAATTTCGTCACGCGAGTGAGAGGATGGACCCCTTCCTTGCATTTTGATTAAATAACACACTTTCATGCCTCCACACACACTCACGCACATACACAAACGATGAACATATACACCACTATTCATTATCACCTTCTATATAAGTTTCATCCCACGAATCGTTAATTTATCATAAGATACTCCCCTGATTAAATCAAAGTAATTTAGAGAGTGAAATCACATGATTAGGTTATGTTCAGTGCATGTGGCCGAGAAATTAGCGAGTCATTTCTCTATAACTTATGGCCCCCAAAATGTGAGGGAATAAATTTATGACATCATTAGATTAGACCGACACGTGATTCTTTCTTTACATTCGGAAAGGACTTAGTCCCAAGGAAAGAATATGGGGAGGCCCCTCACCTCTCATCCTTTTACCTTTTCCTTTTTTTTTTCTTTCTTTTTTTTTATGACCTTTGTGTTTTGTTAAAGGGTAGGAAACATGGAAACCTAGGATTGATATGATTCCTTCATCACCCCATCTTTACCCCTTTGTGGTCTGTTAAAGGGAAGAAACATAAAACCTAGGATTGATATGATTCTTCATCGTCATCATCTTTGCCCTTTCCCCTTTTATATTTGTTTCTTCATGGGGAATGCGTGTAGCGATTAGGAACGATGCGATGTCGAAATTCTCCATGAAATGTGACCAGAAAGAATAGTCGGGTTTGGGCATCTGCTTTTCTTTTCTTTATTTCTTTCTCGGGTTAATTAAAACCCTTTTAAAAAAATGGAGTCAACAATGTTCTACTCCTTTCCTAATTGGTACGAATAATTTAATACCCACTTCCAAGGTTACGAACAAAATATTTTTAAGACACTTAAATATTACAAGATTCCAACTAAAAAGATTCAAAAGAATAACGACGATTATTTCCCTAAACTGAATGGGTTTCAATCTGATCCCGTGAAGCCCATCCCTATTTTGGGCCGATGTGTAAGTTTACTTGCCCAATATGAATCGACGGTTCAAAATAGGGCCCAAGCCCATCTCCAACCACGCGCTTGTATAAAACTAGTTGTCGCCTGATGACGTGAGCCTGACAGATACCATGGCATCCCTTCGACGATGATGACGCAAGTGGTGAAATAAAATTTGGGTGTGTTTTGACATAAAGTGATTAATAAATTTTTAAAAAAGATAGTTAACAACGCATTTTACTTGGTTTAGAGAAAAATTTAATGACAGGGCCCTGTCATACATGGAATGTGAAGGGGGGGGGGGGGTAGTCCAGTCCATGTACTTACTGTGTTTGTCCTGTCCAGGCAATCTCCTAAACCTTGGATTGTCTCTTTTGTCATTTTAAGAATTTTAGGACAAAGACAAAACAATTCCACTGTCTTCCCTCTCTCTCTCTCTCTCTCTCTCTCTCCCTACTTTCTCTTCCCTGTCCCATTTTCTATTCATAGGACCAAACAGACCAACACCCCCCGGTGGCCACCTCTCCTCTTCATCTATCGTTGCCCGCCCTCCAAACAATGCCAATCCCCCGACTCTTGTTCCCGGGACCACATTAACCGACCCCACGGCCAATCCGTGGTTCCTAACGGAAACCGTCATTACTTTGAGCGGTCTCGGGGGAACGGAGGGGCGCGTCTTCACGGGGATGGCAATGGGGGCCACTCGCGTTCGCCTCTTCTGACGTCGATCCTAATGTTATCTTCCCTCGTGGGGACTTCCCTGTGTATGACCCAGGGCCAGGACATGCTCCTCGCGTTCAAGTCATCCCTTGATAGTAGCGCGATTCTGGATTCCTGGGTCCCCTGGACGTCTCCTGTAGCGGGTGGCTAGGGATTTATTGCTTTGACGGGGTCGTCACCGGCATCCGTTTATCTAACATGGCTCTGTCAGGGCGGATCAACATTGACGCGCTTCGTAACCTCAACGGGCTCCAATCCTTGGACCTCTCGAGTAATTTCTTCTCGGGGAGCTTGCCAGAGTTTAACAGAATCCGCGGCCTGAAATCACTCGTCCTGTCGGAGAATCTGTTCTCTGGGGAAATCCCAGGGGATTATTTTGCGAGCATGGGGTCGTTGACCGAGGTCCGGCTTTCCGACAACAATCTTTCTGGTGAGTTACCTGAATCCCTGGTGCTCCTCACCGGTTCCAGGAACTCCACCTCGATGGGAATCAGTTCTCGGGGAAGATACCGCCGATAGATGGCCACAAGCTCGATTGGCTCGAGCTGTCTTATAATAGGCTGGTTGGCGAGATACCCTGGGACCTGTCGAGGTTTCCTGTGAGTTCCTTTAGGGGAAACCTAGGACTATGTGGGAAGCCATTAGGGCCGTGCGCCGATGAAACTGGCCCCAAAACACCAGCTCAATCCCCTCTTCCGAGAAAGCCTGACTGGATGACTGATGAAATGCTCGAGGCTTTATCTGGACGGTCATCATATTGATCGTGGTCGTCATTTTGCTCGCTGTCATTGTTCTCACGAGGAAGGAAAAGCGGGAGGAAGAATTCCGGGTTTCGGGAATGGAAATGCTCCGGGTTGCCCCAGAAGGTCCAGTCTCTATCCCCAAGAGCAAGTCAAGCAGGATTGGCAGCATAACGAAGAGGCTGTCGCTTAGCAAAAGGACAGCTTTGGGAATTTGGTGATCGTCAACGATGAGAAGGGCACATTCGGGCTGGCAGATTTGATGAAGCTGCTGCAGAGGTCCTAGGAAACGGCGCCGTGGGTTCCTCATACAAGGCAGTTATGTCCAACGGCCTCTCTGTCATCGTAAAGCGTTTACGGGATATGACGGCCGTAGACAAGGAGGACTTTGACGTCGCCATGACTCGGTTCGGAACATTACGCCACCCAAACATCTTGACCCCGTTGGCTTACCACTACAGAAGGGAGGAGAAGCTGCTTGTTTCACAGTTCATGCCGAAAGGCAGTTTATCGTATGTGCTGCACGGTAAGAACATATCCGACCATCACATCACCACGAGGTCGCCCAAATCTTAAACTACTCCGATTCCTTGTTAGAAGTTAGGAAAATATATGGTTGGTTATTTATTTTATATGCTAACAGCGTCGATTATCCAACCGTCTCGTCTCATTCATGATCGTCCAGGTGATCGAGAAGCTGGTCATGACAGCCTGAATTGGCCCACGCGCCTCAAGATTGTCCGAGGGATCGCCCGAGGATTGGGCTTCCTCCACTCAGAATTTTCAACCTACGACCTCCCTCATGGGAATCTCAAATCCGTCAATGTCCTCCTGACCGACACCTATGAGGCCGTGCTGAACGACTACGCATTCCACCCTCTGGTCGACACGCCATTAGCACCGCAAGTGTTGCAGGCGTACAGAGCACCAGAATCATCCTACCGCCTCCCCGAAGTGCGATGTGTACTGCCTCGGTGTTGTGATCCTTGAGGTCCTGACGGGGAAGTTCCCATCTCAGTACGGAAGGGGTGGGACAGATGTCGTCGAGTGGGCACGGTCATCTATTTTGCAGCAACAGGAGGTTGACATCATCGATCCTGTCCTGGCCAAGGACCTGCCAAGCTCAAAGAACCGGATGATGCATCTACTATACATAGGAGCTGCGTGCTCTGAGAGTGATCCTGATCGCCGACCTAGCATAACTGAAGCCATTAGGAAAATTGAAGAGGTATAGTGATCCATATGCGCTTCACAAAATGGAAACACAGAATGCCAGAACCAGTGACCACGAACACGAGCCTCCTTTCCAGCAACAACCGGAAGCGAGCGATAATATGGCAAGCAAAGTACGAGAATTTCAAACAAAATGACAGATATTATTGCACCGCTGCATATCACACTTGTACCTATAAACTTTTTGCCTGGACTAGTTCAAATCTTCGTTCTGTAACGATTCATCCTCTTTTTCGTTCTGTTTTTTGGCGAAGTGGTTAGTACGATTTTCCGATCGGCACATGAGACAATCTTGAGAATTATATCCGCAAAACCGCATAATCACCGCATTCGATCATCTAAGTATAGCCCGCCATCCTTATTCCCAAGAACCAAGAGTGATTAGATCTGTGAGAAAAGGATTTCGTTCCATGAATCGGGTACACCGGGTAAACACCAGTGCAGGCAATCATGGACCCCATTTGCATTGTGTTTCCGACTGAACCGGGATATATGGCCTTCATCCCTGACTCGCGAAAGACCCGTTATGTCCAGGAGATGAACCCCTGTCCCTCTCACCGCACTCGCAGAATCACGGTCACTCGGTTCTTCTTGTACGACCTCCTTCCCAAGACACGTTGGGACTTCATTGTCACAATTCCCGCCTGTGGTTCCAATTGCCATTCACAAAATGCCTTGGGGAGAGCGTCCGGAAGAACGCTTTGAGTCGAGGGTACTTTGGCAGCTGAAGATTTAGCCACTTTACAATGCTGTGAATGGTGAAATTCTTCGCCTGCCCAATTCCCGCCAGTCTTCTGTCGGCGTTCGGGGAGCCTCCAACATACATTACCCAACGGTTCCTCATTTATCTCCCCCGATTCCAATGATGCCCCGTGTTTAGAACAAGGACGTCAAAGTTTTTCACATAACGTTTCAGAAATGCCAGGGGACGATCAAGGTGCATAGCGATCTCTGTGGTTGGATCAGTACTATTAAGTGGCTCGAGATCGCATAAGCTAGCTGACCAGTAAAATAGTATGGGGGTGTTGGTGCTTGGAAACCGATAGGCCCACCCACCGGGGACGGACAGCGCCTCTGGATTTTACCAAGCCATAGTCTTTTCCGACGTCCAGGACATCTGGACGATCTTTACCACCGGTAACCATGCACATCAAGGACTGGAACTGCTGTCGACCCAGCGAGTCTCCTATGAAAGCCAATGTTTTACCGTGCATCCTGGTTGGAAAGATTGGATGAAGAGACAGAAAGTTGCATAGGAATTGATTTCACTCAATTCCGGAATACTTGCCGTTTCAGGAACTTCGTTTCACCAAACTCTTCCATTTGACAACCAGATGGTTGCCAGCGGAGCTTCTCGAAGTCGAAATTTGTCCTCTGTGTCAACCGGCAAGCCCACATCTCAGAAAGCCATCGGTTACAACCGAAGCCTGAGTATCAAAGGCCATTTATTGTCTATGACCCACTTCCCCCTGGTATAGTTGCACCCTGCAGGATGAAAAACGACTCGATTTTCTCAGTGAAATAATGGGAAATGGTGACCAGCAACCTAGCAACACTTACTCCTACTCTCACCTTGACCAGACGATGAAGTATTGCTGCTGGAAGTGTTGGTCCGAACCTTGGTGTTCGATGCCACGCTCTTGATCTGCACTTTCTGATTCCGTTTCATTTTTCCGTCTTTCCCGCGACCTGGTGATGCTAGAAGAAGATTTAGCCGTGCCATTCTGCTCCACTTCTAAGTTATCGGTTTCTTCTTCTGGCCTTTTCCTTCTCAACCCGAGAGGGTTTCTGCATCATCTGTTATCGAAATGGAAGTCGGCGGAAGCAGTTGATTCGGCAAGACAAGGATCTCAAAGGCGAATGCAACAAAAAATCAGAATCTATCGGCAACACTGGCTTTTGGTCAAAATGAGAAACCACAACCAATCAATGGAACTTTAAGACAGGAAACTAGCAACAGCACCTCACCTTTTTCTTCCTGGCTAACGTTAGCTCCATGTAATTCCCGCAACTCCAGGGTTAATGGCAGAGGAAGGGGCCGTCTCCGGATTCCTCATCTCTTTATGATTATCTGTCCCCGGATCTCTGTCAAAAGAGCCAGGAGGTGACTCAAGCTACTCCCAGGAACATCTTAAGCACAGACTAACATTCTCCAAACTCTTTGAAACATCAAAGCCGAAATTGAACAAACTTTCAAGAGATCCGCAGTATCCTTAGTAGCGAGAATATCGAAAGAAATGAAAGAAGGGTCGGTTCAAGGGCAAACCTGCCGGTATTTTGCAACCACTGACTTTGAGGCGGGATCAAGGAAGCGAGACGGGGGTTTCCTTTCCCATGTCCAAACAAGGAAAGCCGAAAAGACCAGAGTGATGAGAATCGTGGAAAGTCGCTTCGCCTTTATTCCACAAGGACTCCTTTCATCCTTTGCTTGTGAATTCAGGACCGAAGGAAGGATCACACGTTAACAGGCATACAGAGTCACTTCCAACTGAATCCTGCAAAAGTATACCATGTAACAATCAACATATATCCTTGGACATCTTCGTCTTACGACAAAGAAGTTCTCTTTCATTCATTACAGAACTCACGGACAACAAGTGACAGACAAAGGATCACCCTAAACATTTCCTTTAGACAGCAGAACCCCGTCGATCACCACAAACACAATAATTGGAGATCGCCTTCCATTACGCGGAGCTTGGCATTACAGAGCCAATCTTATCATACCTAAGGAAGAGACATTGGTCGTTAAGCAGATTAATAGTGTCCCCTCAAAGACTAAACTCCTCACAATCTTTCCACCAAAGGAACTGCAACAGAGAAAATCCCACGATCACACATCTTTTCCCTCCACCTCTCTATACAAAAATGCCCCCAACCAAGAACCAAACCAGAACAACCCCAACCCGAACCCAACAACCCGGATGCATGAACATAATGACATTACACAATGACGTAAGCCCAGAAAAGATGAAAACCCGGAACAAAGCTCGATGAAAAGATTCAAACTTTCCCAGAACAGACCCAGAAGATAGAAGAGCCGCTTGCTGCTTGGTTCCTCCGTTTCTTACCAGCAAAATTCAACTTCTCCTGGTGAAAGAAGAGACGAGATCAATCATCGCCCACCTGCATACACCACCACCCAAGGGGAGTAGGGTGGGGATTCGTTCTTGGACAACTGGCCAAATCTTCAAGAGGAAAAAGTGGGCGCGCACTCACGTTTTAACAAGGGTCTTAACCCCCGGGATTGACTCTTCACGCCTAACCCTCTTTTTTTTAATAGGGAAAGAAAGCTAGAGAAATATTTCCTTTTATGGTGGTCCCCAAAACAAATTTATCTATCGCAAGTTTCAAAATTACCGTCTTAACGCAAAAAATTAATCATTCAAGACTATCTTAGGAAACTTTACTTAAGCGGCTCTGATACCAACTCAATTAATGAAAAAGAGCAAAACCGATTAACTCCCTGAAGAGTTAGATATCAGCATGCGTCTAGAGCTACTACCAGGCTCAGTCATAACCCAATTTCTTTGGCAGGTTAATTCCAGTGGGTTCACCTCTTACCTATGAAATTGCTAGTAGTTATTATGACCTTCCTCGAATAACTCAGTAAGTCTTGAGATGTTCCTCACACCAGGACTAGTGGTATTCACCAATCGGTAAATCCCTCTAGTGTGATACGCCAAAAACTTGGCCTGGGAATTCATTCTATCCATATACATTGATTAATCCTTAAGATCAATGAATTTCCCAAACAACGATCGTTCATGGCCATCATGAAATTTGGATGGACCTTGGAACCATACATGGCCATGTGCAAGGTTGGCCTGTATACCTGATATCAGCTGATCTCGAAATTCTCTCCATCTTTTATCGATCACAGCTGCTATCACAGGACTATCCGCTGGAAGATGGAATAGCGGAATTAATCCTACTTGGATCAACCCAATGTGTATATAGTTATATACACCCCTCGCACGTTGCATGGTTTCCCTAATGCGTTGTACGTTGAGTAATTGGGATATCCAAAGTCTCAAGTAAACTCCGGCTAGCTTCAAAGGAAAAACGAAGATTGATTCCCAGAAGGGAATGGCTGAACCTAAGGAAAAGGTAAACAACCAATTCCAAGGGAAAAGTAGAGAAAGATTCCCAGAAGGGAATGACAGATCCTAAGGGAGAAGATAATGTCAACTCTAAAGGAAACGTGATGAAAGACTCTCAAGAGAGGGTGGCTGATCCTGACGAGGTAAGCTCGAAAGGAAAAGCGGAAAATGGTAAATCTGAAGGAAGAAGCTCAGGCTGACTCCCAAGGAAAAGCCAAGAAGAAGAAGAAAGCGAAGCAGCTTAAGTCTTCTAGTCCTGAGAAGGATAGAAAGGTTTAAGAAGAACCTTGGTGGTATCCACTGACCACGGGGCAGTTTAATTACTGCCGTAATCACCTGGCCAAAGAGCAGAAAATCTCCATAAATCAAGCTGTAAAATCATACAAGGCTTTGTTACAAAAGCAAGGAGGAACAGAAAGAACGGATGGAGACTGAGTATGCTGAGGAGGAGGCAAAGTTCAAAGTCTTCATAGGAGAGCTAGTGGGTCGGAAGGAGGAACATCCTGACGACACGGCGGAAATGGAGTACGACGATTATTTCAATTACGAAATACCAACTGCAGTCGAGGAAGGTAATCCTAAAACTCATAACCTTGAGGAAGTAATTCCTGAAAGGGGTTCGATTGGAGAACCTGGTGAGCAAGCTCATGATGACAAAGGTCATGAAGATCTAGATGGATCTTGGTTTTTTGATTTGGACTCTTTCGAAGATGGATCCCCATCTTGGGATGCCACTGTTGTTTGTGGAGGACTCATGGGTGGTATTAAGAATAATTACCAACGCCAAATTGAGTTTTTCGCAGGAAAGGCGATATAGTACATCAAAGATCTGGAGGCCAAGTTAACCTACAAGGCTGTAGATGGAGAAGAACTGTCTAAGACCGTAAGGGATAGACAACAAAATTCTCACCACAACAATGTCCATACTACCATGTGAGGTCAAAGACTATGAGACTTCGAAAGTAGTAGTGGATATGAGAGAATCCTCACTCGAGGAAAACTCTGTACTTCAACCGTATCTACACTGGATATCGGAGAAGTGGCCATCCCTGAGGATTAATTATGGTGGGAGTTGCTTTACCATATTTGTACGCGGGTTTTGTCGATATTCTGGAGATTGACAGATCAGAACCAGAGCAGATAGAACCATTGCCTCACTTGGTAAAGTTCATACTTGGATGCCTAATTTACGGATCAAAGTATGCCACGGCATTGATTACTAGTACTTTGATGGAGGAAGAAGAACATGAAAAGTTTGGGAAAGTAATCCTTCCCAATATGCAAGTGTGGGATATCCATCCTAGTGAAAGTAGGCATCTGATAGAACCTCAACGACATGACCTTGATCAGAGAGGTTTATGGCGAAAGTATTACAAAGATAAAACTGTAAGAAAAGCCATAAATGTTGAGTTTCTGAAGGATGTGTTAGAACACGTATCTGCCCGTAAGGAGCTATACTATGTGCTCAATGATGGGATGACAACTGTCACGATCCTTCGTTCCTATCTCAGCTACGCAGATGAGCAAGCAGGGGAGCGAGGATGGGAGAGAGTTTTGGATCTTCTAGATAGCTTCTGGAAGAGAGAAAACTCTGAATTATGCCTCCGGACGGATACCTTCGAAGTCTGGAGAAAGATTGCTGACTACACCGACAAATCCTTAGCACAACGATTTAAACAAGATGAGGAGAGAGCCCAACAAAATATTGAAGGACGAGGACTCTCTGAAGGAACTGGCGAGACATCAAACGCCAGAGAGGAAGGAATCTCCCTAGATGAAGCAGTGATGCGGAAGGGAGAAGAAAATTGTATAGAGATAGATTAGACGATTTTGTAAGCTTTTGATAAAGTAGATTCTTTTGCTTTTGAGCTGGCAAACAATGCATAGACATTAGCTTCTTTGTGTATATATTTCACAACCCTCTACCTCATTTGGGGAGGCAATCTGAATAGAGAATTTTCTCTCACATCTCTCTGAGTCAAAATTCTTTGATCGTTCTCCAACAATACCTTAAGGAATCAAGAGTAGTTAGAGTTAATCCAAATTGATTAAAACTAACTAAATGTTAGATTTGCGGATCGAAACCTTGAAGGAAAAGTCTTTATGACTAAACCTTGTTTTTTGATGAAGAGTGTCTCTATAAGACCCTCAGAGTAAGGGCATTCAGATGACACAGAAGAGCCTCTCCCTCTCACAGAATTCTCAAGTTTGAGAAGTGAGTTACTCTTGAATTTCCAGAAGTTGCAGAAGCTTGGTGAACCCTCAGAGCTATCTGTTGGATTAAGGTATGATAAGCATCTTAGTTTAAGTTGTCTATGATCCTACCCTGAGAGAAGACTTTAATTAAGAAATTAAAGTGGTGCAATTGCACGAGTCATTCGTATGACTGATTGTCCAAACTCCGACTTATTCCACTTGGATCACGGTGTGGGCAAGGATTATACTACTGGTCTTCTCAATACTGTAGTAGATCGTCTGGATACTCTATCAGCATAGATAACCTAGTTATCTACGCTTATAGAGAGTTATTCTAAGAGATTAGAAGAACTGACTCAGTACAGAGTGAATTTGAGGAATATTTCCTTGAAGGTAAGTCCAATCTCGGATTTACGGCAAGTTCAAAATACTCAAACGAGTATTTGAGGTTGGTGGAACTCCGAAGACAAAGACAATTGGGAAAAACTTCTTAAGTTCGATTCCTGGCATTTCTGAAGAATATCTAGGATGCTCTTGGCACATTATAGACCTCTTTCACATTAACATTAGGCAACCTCCATTCCAGCAATAACTGGGATGGATCTTCGTACTGGTGGGATTCCTCCAGTACCTGGTTCGATGTTTCCAAAGGACCAACTCATCGCCATCTCCATTTTGCTCTGCTCTCATCATGAACAGATGCATTTTCCAGAGATCAAAATCCTCTTCTGAGTCTGTATCGTAATTTGATACAACTTCATAGATAGATTCTACTTCCGAGTCTAAGTCAGAAATATCCTGCTCGTCTTTTGGTTCATAAGCTAGGATTTCTTCCTCATGACTCCTGTCATCTAGAAATACCATTCGGAGTCTTTCTCTCCTTTGGTTCTTCTGTGGACAAGTATCCGCTTTGTGGGCTTTTGATCCACAAAACCAGCAACAATTGTAGTTGCTCAACGGTTTCCCTTTTGGACACTTAGGTTCTCTGCCATGCTTTCGCTTAAAGGCTTCGATCCTATCTTTATCCTTAAGGTTAGTCCGTCTCCTTACAAATCTCTTAGGTTTGTAAGCAGGACCTCTCTTTTGTTGTTTTTGGAGGTCTCTCTTTGGCCAAACTTTCCTTTTGTTGTACCCAATAAATTTTCTCTTCTTTGGAAAGTTTCTTGCTCTCATTGATTCACCTGGAGTATCACATCCATACCTACCAAGTACATATTCAATTTGAGACAACAACTCTTGTTTAAGTATGACAGGTTCTTAGCCGCTTCCTTAACTTGGAGCTCAGTACACGCTTTCCTCATCTCGTAATTAACCGCCTGAATTTTTCTTCCGAGTCCAGAGACAATCTTTTCCTCACTCAGAAGTAATTCATAAGCCTTTTGCGCAACTTCCGGCCAAGATTCTGGAAGTTTTGCAAAATAGGTTCCCAATATGAACTGTTGAGAAACTACGTCCAGATTATAGTAATATTTATGGAATTCGCATACGTAGCTATCAAACCAGCACATATCACAGATCTGTAGTTTAACCAGAGCAGTCAACGATTGCGCGTTTTCCACAGTTTCAGTGGATAACGAAAAACCATAGAACTCCCGTTTTAATGCATCAGCGATGATTGCTAATACACCATCAATTGTCAGCGCCTGATCTATCTTTTCTTTGATGTCAGTATGTGCCACCAAAGATTTCCAGTATTTCTGCGCCGTTCCCATGAGGGCTGCTACACATAACTCATAAACTGATCCAGGGGATAATATCCCTGCAGACGCAGTCATTCGAATCAGTGATAACCACTCATCTATCTTTTCAGATACGTGCTTCTCATAATCGATATCCAAAAAAACACCAGGGGTAATTATAGGCTTTAATACATTATCCCTTGGAATGAACTCTTGTTTAGTTCTATAAGGATAATCGGGCCTGTAAATTTCCCTCTTCGCGGTCACCAATTCATTAAACGTTCGATTGTCTAAATGAACTGGAATTTCCTCTGCCAGGCCTAAGGCTTTCCTTAGGTCTTTTGCCAACTCTCCACTTTGAGAGTTCAAATTTGCATTTCGCTTTTGTGTGTCTAAAATGTAAGGAGCCACTGACTCTTTATACATTTCATCCACACTCTTGCCTTAATTCTGTTTGGAATTTCTTCTTCCCAGATTCAATCTTTCGACCGGTTTTCCCGTAATACTCTCCAGTCCAGAAGTCGCCTCGGCTTCAGGCCCTTTTAAACTTCTTTCATGCTCTATCGAGTCTAACATCTTGTTGACTATAGAACCTACTTCCTGAGCAAGATGGTTTCGGCTCTCAAGATTTTCTGTACTCCCTTGAATATTTAGCTGAGTTAAAATATCATTTATACTCTTGCTAATTCCATAAGGAGTCATTCTAGACTCTGAAACGAACTCCAATCGTGACGGAGTTCCAAAATGATTTCCTGAAGATTTTCCTTCTCCAGCCATCTCAAGGACTTATTTGAAAATTTTTCAAAATTTTTGAGCCAAATTCAATTTTTTGAGAAAGCTAAAAAAGGAGGTGCAGTAAAAAGGGAATTTTAGAACTCACTTACCTAAAGGACAAAATTTTTTGTTTTCCAGGGGTAAATTGGAACTATCCTCGGGAAAGCTAAACACTTTCATTTCTATTGGTCCAGAGGTTCAAACATATCCTATTGAAAATGGACAAACCATTTTAAATTAACAACTTTTATTAAAAGAAAAAGAAAACATTTTTTTGGCGTGCTTTCACCCAGAAAAGAAAATATGTAATCGAACATTTTTATTGAATTTTAGAAAAAATTAATCAAAACTGGGAAAACAAAAAAAGTAGCCGATACTATTTCGACTCAACTTTTTTCTTTTAATTTAAAATTTGCAGGTAGTTAAGTAGTTTTATAAATTTATCGATGAACTTACGACATTAATTTCTCGATGAATTCACATAAAACATTTTAGTTCGTATATTAGATATTTTTAGTGCTTTTTATCATTTTAAATAGGATGTTTTATTGGTATCGAGAGAAGACTTTTTTGGTGAATTATATATTTGGGTTGAAAGGCTTTTCGATAGGTGAGTGCGAAAATATTCCCAATATATTTCCCATTGATTTATACTTTGCCCAAATTTAGGGCGTATCATTTAAGGTTTGATGTATAGTTTATGATAAGGTATCTGAACTGAATTAGAGCTTTTTCTCCATCAGACAACAAATTAATTTAACATGCACAAATTAAAATGAAATATTAGAGTAAAAATTTGTGTGAAAGTAAAAAATAAAAAATAAAAAATTGTAGGCTTCGATGTTGGGGTTACCTTTGCTTATTCGTATTTTCTCTATTGGAGTTAGGTCAGTCATCATGATACATATGACAATTTCACTTTGAGTTAATAATTATTCCCACCTAAACCAGTCATTCCTCTTGCATTGAGATTCTACCGCTGCATATTATGGATTAAAAAAAGGGGGTAAATCTTAAATGTGAATAAGAGATGGTATACGATGAAGTACATTAAAAATTAGACCTATTAAAAAGATAAAAATATGATATACGAGCCTTAATAATGAAATAATAAGGGTGTACAACTTACACATAACCTTTATATGTGTAAACACTGAGATCCTTTATAAGATAGGACCATGATAAAAGGTACGACTTCTGACGTTGTTCTATTAATTGTTTATTTCATTTTGAGGAATTTATTATAGCACATTAAATTGCGGGTAATTTCACCATACATGGTGACGATGATGGTATGGTGGAATTTTTTTTTTTTTTTCTTTTTTGTTTGGAGCAATACGACCTTGACGGGGCTAAGGGACCGGAGGTAGCCATGGCCACCTAGATTTTTGAAATTATTAATTTTAGGCTTAAAACATGTACCTTCCAAAAATTTATACTTTAAATTCCCCCTCTAAACTCTGAGTAAGTAATGTTTAAGAACATTTTTGTTTAAGTTTTTTAAACGTGACGGGGTCAATGGACCTTACTTATTGCTCGACCTAGGGAATGGATGATTCAATCCTCCTACAACCAAACGTGGGGAACGGTCCATTTGGGCCAAAGACCATATTAGATTTCCTGCTTATTAAGAAGCCCAAAACCACTCAAATTGATTGATCTCCCTCCACCTATCTATCTATTCACAACATAACAAAAAAGGGTCCAAAGGAATTTACCTCGGGAAACGAAAACCCCAGGCGGCAGAGGGATAAGATTGTTCATATTTTATAATTGTAAGACACTAAAATAAATAACTTTTTTTTTATTTGTATATAAAAACATTTTGGCAAAATATCGATTTTTGGCTCCAAGTATTGGTAAACTTTTCGATTTTGCAAATCGTTTCAAAATTTTTCAATTTGGCCTTAAATCGATGACACTTTTGTATGAGGCCTTATTTGTGATGGACGTTAGATTTTTGACGGAAATGTTGGTGAATTATTTACGTGGCATTGACATTAATATTTTTTGTCTTACGTGGAGTTACCTGGTGGGAGGAATTACAGGTTAAAATCAAATCGCAGAAAGAGGGGTTTGGGTTAGGGTTCTTCAGGAAGGAGATTTGTGTTTTCTCTCCCGTGGCTTTCGTTGGCGATCCTTGAGGCGTTGTTGCACAATTCCTTGGTTTTTATCCTCCAGGTAAGTGTATTGCGTCATTGTTTTCTGTTGTTGGTGTATTTCTGCGTGGGTTTGGTGGAAGGGTGAGATGCGGTTTTCCTGAAGAACCCTAACCCAAACCCACGCAGAAATACACCAACAACAGAAAACAATAACGCAATACACTTACCTGGAGGATAAAAACCAAGGAATTGTGCAACAACGCCTCAAGGATCGCCAACGAAAGCCACGGGAGAGAAAACATAAATCTCCTTCCTGAAGAACCCTAACCCAAACCCCTCTTTCTGCGATTTGATTTTAACCTGTAATTCCTCCCACCAGGTAACTCCACGTAAGACAAAAAATATTAATGTCAATGCCACGTAAATAATTCACCAACATTTCCGTCAAAAATCTAACGTCCGTCACAAATAAGGCCTCATACAAAAGTGTCATCGATTTAAGGCCAAATTGAAAAATTTTGAAACGATTTGCAAAATCGAAAAGTTTACCAATACTTGGAGCCAAAAATTCATTCAAATGTACAAAATATGTCAATTCATAATGTACAAAAAAACGCATCAGGAAAAAAAAGCATCACATTATACATATAAAGACACGAAAAAATGAAGTTATTTTTGTACACGATTAAACTTGACTTTAGCCCCATCCCAATGTAGCAAGGATCAAATTAAATGGTGTAGGAAGGAGTGGGAGGGGAGGCCTGTCTCCCAAATTCAATTAGACGGACGGACGCACAGGACAGGACGGTTTTCTTGTATTGCATTCATTGTCTCCCTAAAAAAAGCTATCCTTTTTCTCCAGAAACATTAAACTAAAAACAAATAAAATCTAAATAAACAAACAACAATAATAATAAATACTGCGGTAAAAACATAAAATTTTATTTTTATTAGTTGTTATTCAATTGAATTATTGATAAGGAAGGGTTGGTCGGTCCCACTGTGAATTATTATTATTTTTTCCACCACCACCTTCTCTGGCAAATCGGTCCCATGTTTCAGAACAATTTAAGCCTTTCTTTTCCTTTCTTTTTTTCCACGATCCATCAAATAAATTACCGCAACGAGAAACACAACACCCCACCTTTCTTTTTTTTTTTCGAATTTTTTCATTTATTTAATTAGTACTACGTGAAAGTCCCCCCAATAATTTATTTTGAAGTCATTCGGACTTTACCGTACTAGGAAAATAAACAAACTATAGTATATATATATATATATATATATATATATATATTAGGAAAAGGGAATGGCATATGTCTTATAAATTTGGAAGATACCTTCATCTTCTCATTTAATACTCTTGCCTTCTCTTTTTACAGGAGAAAACTCGAAACACGTTGTTCATTCTTACATGTTGTAATACTACATTTCCCAACTTGATTTATATATATATATATATAAAAGTCATTGGATCAGTAAATTTTTAGAAAATTGGAATTTATGGATCTAAAGTGGGGAGGCCACGTCAACATTTCTGACATGACAGGCTTATGTCTTGACGACGAGGACGAATCACGTGAAGCTACTTCAACCAGAGCTCCTTCTTTTTCTTGGACGCGGCTAACGTACCTGAAACATCCCCCACGTCATCTTTCCGTGTCTTCAACGCATCGACGTTAATTTTATACATATTTTTTATATTTTTTATATATTTATATAATTTCGTACGAAAAATTTTGTAACATGTATATTTTTTTACATTATATATATTTCGTACATGTGTACAATTAATGGACGGGTAATTGTTGACACGCGATTAACGTGTTGGTAATCTCAAGCCAATCTTGGGCCTAATTTTGACAAAGCCAACAAAAGTCCATAGCCATATACTAGGTCTGTCCACAAAAGTCCATAGCCATGTACTAGGCCTGCGCCTGTGGAAAGAAGTCAACAGAGGTAATATAGTAACATTGTAATCAAGGGAAGTCTACAAGCCTGCGCCTCCGGTGGATACCAAGTCTACAGACTTGCGCCTGAACTTAAAGTCTACAGGCTTGCGCTTGGAACACGAAGCCTACGGGCCTACGCCTGCAAGAGACACGTGTCAAAAGAAAACGGCTCCATGGCCCCGAGATAATTGGAACTTGTTACCCACGCATAACACTAGCGCACGTCTTAAAGATAATCAATTAAACCCGAAGTCAGAGAAGCGGATCCACGTTTAAGTGAGTGAGAATCAGTTAGCTCCGAGATTCTTGGAGTGAGTTGGGTCTGGAAGATCTTCAGAAGATCGTAACAGACCGAGTATAAAAGGGAGGAGATCTCCCTCAGAGAAAATCACGATCAAATCAGCCAACAGAAGCTTATCTTGCTCGTCACCCCTTAGCGTAGTTGTTAGGATTCCCCGACCTGGGAGAGACCCTTAAGGTTTTATTGGTCTTTACTTGCACCATCAGAGTGAGCAACCGTAGCTCTGGTAACAACCCTCCGCCTTCACTTCCACCATTAGAGTGAGCAACCGTAGCTCTGGTAACAACCCTCCGCCTTCACTTCCACCATCAGAGTGAGCAACCGTAGCTCTGGTAACAACCCTCCGCCTTCACTTCCACCATCAGAGTGAGCAACCGTAACTCTGGTAATAACCCTCCGCCCTCGACTTCAATGCCAGGACGAGCCACCGTAGTCCCGGTTCGCATCTCCGCCTTCGACACTCCCGCCAACGTAGACCGCCACAGCCTTGACGTTCACGTCCGCCTCAGCATCCGACCGCACTCAATCCATCAAGCTCAGCAACTAAGTCCTGCCACTAGAGGAGCGCTAGCCTACAACATTCCACCGTCAAGTCAGCGACGTCGCTGCAAGTCTACGGAGCACTGTAGCTAGTTTACGACTTTCCGTCCTTGTTTTGCTTTTATGGCAGTAAGCGTTCTTTACTTCTTGCAAAAACTGTTTGCACTCAATCAAATTCTTCAATTACTTACTGGCGACCACATCTATAAAATCCCTGTGAGTCTTATTGCCAAATATTTCCGACGTGATCCGTTTCCTAAGCAAACACGTTTTTGGCGACCATAGTGGGAGTCGTGAAACTTAAAGTTTTCAGATGGCAAAGAACACTAGGAGCGGACTTACTCGTGATCCTCCCCCTCCATCAGAATCCACCAGCCGACTTAAATCGAAAACACGGCTCTAAGAAGCCATAAAACCGGGAATCAATCCGGTTCCGAGGGTCATACTCCTTCTGAGTTTATTTCCAGAATTGAATTCCATAAAGAAATCAATGATATGAGGAACCTAATGGACCGACATATCACCGGTTTGTAAGATAATATGACTCAGATTTTGGCAACTCAGTACATTGAGTAGGCCAAGCGCTGCGGCAAAAACAAGCATTCCTCTAGACAGGGAAAATTCCTTTATGGGAGACGCTTGGCGCGTAGAGAGGCGCAACGTATCGTTTCAGGGAGATGAGCCTTGGAGTGGTATTAACCCACGTGCTGCAGAAGTCGGTGGCAGGGACCGAATGTCCCCATCAAGGCCTATGACCTCCCGATCTCCTACCTGGAGAGCTACGCAATGAACCCTACAGACGATGAAGTAGAGGCTTAGGACGAGACGAACAGGTACGCGAGTGCCACACCCCCTCGTCGACCTGGAAAAGAACCTGTTGAGGAGATTCCTCCAGGAGAAACTCCCATAATGGGAAATTTACCACGGGCAGAGAGCTTCTACACTAATGTCTCAGTGAACCCTCAGCCACCTCGAGTAACTCCGAGGGTGCCGTATCCTCCAGATAAAGTGGGATACGTCCGAGAACAGTTTGACCCCGTCCCTCCACCTCCACCAAATCTGAGGGAGACAATCGCTCAAGTTTTAGAGCAGATGGTACCTGGAGCAGTCAGGCAAGATGACCCTGGTTTGTACAGGAGTCCCTACCCTGCTTATATTGACAGAGAATATCCTCTTCCCAGGGGTACAGGGTGCCTGACTTTACCCATTTTTCGGGGGAAGATGAGATGACGCCCGTGGAGCATATAGCCCGGTTCACTCATCAGGCAGGGGATGCTGCGGCAAACGATTTATGCTGCGGCAAACGATTTTTGGAAGCTAAAGCTCTTCATGAACTCTCTCACAGGAGATGCCTTTATATGGTACGCGAGTCTACCTCCTGGATCAGTGACAACATGGGCAGAGATGCAGTCTTCTTTTATGAAGGCGTTCGCACGGTTAGACACGCCTATGTCAATCTTTGAGGTAATGCGACTTAAGCAAGCCGCCGGAGAACATCCAGGGCAGTTCCTTATGCGCCTGCGAAAAGCGCTACTGCGCTGTAGACCTGCCATTCCTGAAAGGGATCAGCTGATGATCGCATTAAACGCGTTGTCCATGCCTTTCAAGGAAAAGCTGTTGGGAGAGAGGTTTAATGACCTATATGCATGGTAGTCAAAATCGCGATTTTACTCGTAAAATCGTACGAGTTTTCGATTTTTTGGGACATCGCGAGTTAAATCGTACATAAAAACGCTGTCAGGTAAAATTGTTTAGGATCGTAGGATCGAATGTAGAATCGTGGGAGCGAAATCGTAGTTAAAATCGTAATGGGATCGTAGCCACCAAATTCAGCCCATCATCCTACGGCCAGAATTTAGTTATTATAGAATCGACGTTCGAGATCTATTGAAAGAAAATAAAAAAAAACTATTTCCATAAATCACAAGTAGAAAGTTTCCCAAATCATCAGCTCCTTCTCCCTCTCCCTCGCTCTCGCCTGCTTGTCCGGAGATCCAGTGCCAGACGAAATCCGTAGCCATTTCTCTTTGTCTAGGTATGTTCTTCATCCCCCGATATTCTATTTTCGATTTCAATTAGGATCTTCATGAACTGAATTGGCATTAGAAGTCTTCAAAGGGAGGAATCCTAATTTTAACCCGATTTGGGAATTTGGTCTTTTTAGTTTTTTTTTTTAATCCTTGGCGTGGACAAGATCGGCTTGCCCCCTTCTCAGTTGACCACGTTTGTTGAAGTCATAGGGATTGCTGACTGCCAGAGTTCCATCACCTCCGAGAATTGGACTAACTTTGGGGACTCTTTTGGTAAGGATCTATGCTCCATGTAATTTTTGCGCGTTTTCTTTTTTGTCCTTTGGGATTGCCTGTTCTATTTCAAGAACGTGGATTTCAGTCCATTATTTTGTTAGTTGTAAAGTGTTGGGTATGATGTGTTAATTTTTATCTTACTATTACTTGAGAGGCTTCACAAAATACTTGCCATTGCACATTAACCAAGGAATTGTTTTTGCACAGGGAATTCCCTGTTTTAATGTGCTTAGTGAATCTAGTCTTGAGTAACACTTCGACATTTTCTTCCCCTAGCTTGTTACTCGCGCGTAGTGATTATTTGTTGGTTTTAGATAACCAACTTCAACATTTTCATCCTCTGGTCTTGAATGATGTAGTTTTTGTGATGGCTAACTCGAAGTTGGGAAAGAATAAGCAAACAAAAACATCCAAGGATTATGAGATTGATGATCTTTCCTCATATGATGAATGGATCCTTGGTGATGAAGATGCGCAAAACTTAGAAGAGGAGATTGACACTACAAATGAAGATGTTCTGCGAGTTGGAGATGAAGTTGGAGCTAATAGTGTTGGTGATGATTTGCATATTATAAAATTTGAACATGATGTACCCGAGGAGGAGAATGAAGATGGCCGATGAGGGAGATGATTATTATGATCAAAACATAAATGCTTTGTTGGATCCTTAGATTTTTGTTATGCTTTTAAGACTTGTCACCTTAGAGGATTTTGATGGTGTGTTTTGTTTGGGAGCATATTATTTGTCTTGTGACTCTACATTTTGTTATGCACATTTTTATGATTAAATACTTGTTTCTTTGTGTTCTTGATGTGATTTTTTATTTGTTAAAATGTGAGTTTATATGTTGTTCGAATTACAAGTTTGTAAACTCTTCCGATTTTACTAACGATCCCACGAGTTACGATTTTGCAGCTCCCTTCCGATCCTGCGTAGGATCTCGATTTTGACTACCATGCCTGTATGACTTGGCCAGAAGGGCAACAGAGTACCATCAATTTACTTATGGAAGAGGCGCAGGCTAAGCATGCTTTTCAGCTCGAAACCTTTGAGGTGGATATGGCCGAATTCGTGAAAGGCGAAGTGTCGGTTTCTGAACCCCTCGCAAGGAAAAACTCCAAAGCCAAAGCATCCCAGAAGTCCAACGAAGAAAGAAAGTATTCGTTCGACGTAGACAAGGCGGATGCGATTTTTGATTGGCTCTTCCAAGGGAAATGCATTAAACTTAAACCGGATCATAGAGCTCCCCAGACAGAAAGGGAAAATACTAGAAATTATTGCAAGTGGCATGGGTCATTTACACATATGACCAGAGATTGCTTGTCATTCAGGAATATAATTCAGGACCTTATAGAGTCCAAGGAATTATGTTTCCCTGAAGTCGACGAAGTGACAATGGTCGACGATAGACCTTTTGATGATGAAATAGCTATCCATATGTTTGATGTTGCTGATGTAGACATCAATTTCATCGAAACTAATATAGATCATCATTCCCTGCAGGACGTAAAGATCCCCGGGGAGACTTTGGCGGCGAATGCCCTTTTTCGCCGACTCGCTGATAAAGGTGTAGTCACCTGTCCGGTCAAAGTGGTTGCGCCTAGCTTTTGCTGCTGGCATATGGATGATACGCACACCACCGATAGATGCAATACATTCAGGAAGTATCTCCAGAACAATCAAAGCGACACCTGGTACGATCTGACCCCAGTAGAGGAGGTAGCGATGGGAGTAGTACACTCGGGCTCGCAAAGCGCTTCCAACAACTCGCAAAGGGGATTTAAGAGCCCTCCAAGCGCAGAGCGCAAACCGGCAAACCGAGGAGGAAGAGGTGGTCCCCATGGCCGAGGCCGAGCGCTTGAGCCACAGCCACGTGCGCCCGACCGTCCCAGGCAACATCTGGAGTTTAATGACTCCTCGCCCCAGCAAGGTGCCAGGTTAGGGCAAGAAAGGCCTGGCCATCTTGACGAGTCTCGCCCTGGAAGCGCAGAAGCAGATAATCCTAATAGGGCCCAGAGGCCTGAGCGAACACAAGAAAGGATGAACAAGCCTAGAGAGGGAATGCCTAAGGTAGACATCCAGGCAATCCGAACAGGTCCACCGATAGCTCAGTTTTTGGAAGCGAAGCTCTGTCAGAAATGCAAGCTCATAGATCAGAACAAGATCCTGATTACTCAGCTCTGCACTTCCTACTGCGTCGAATACTTCCTCAAGCTTGTAGACCTGTCCTCAAATGGGGAAATTGTGGTCAAACCCGCACGTTCTACAGCTACAGGTACTTGTGAAACTAACTTAGAATCGCAGCACACTCCCACGCGAACGATAATGGGATATGACCCATTTGTTGGCGACTATGTTGAGGTACGTCAAATCTTCCTTGGTTCTAGGAAATCAAGGGTAATTAAGGTAGTTAACCCTTCCAAATATTGGCAGAAGGCAGTGGGTAAGACTACTTTGCCACCAAGGGTGCGCAAGAGGAGAGACAGACGTCTAAGTCACGTCGCTAAAAGGCCTAGGCCTACCCCCTCAGGAGCGACCCCAACGGCTAGAGCGTTTGCGAACGGAGCAAATGTCGAGGCAGAGCGCATCGAGTCTACGGACCATTCGGAAGAGCCTGGCTCAAGCTTCTACTATACCCCACTCCGGAGTGAGATCCCAAGCGATGTCGACGGAGAAATGAGGCCAGTCGTGAGCTGCAATGCCCTTTCCCTGCCGGTAGACTTCGCATGTAAGCGAAACGCAGAAGTTCAAGGAGGTAAAGTGCCTTTCCCTCGCGCTCCCATTTATCCATCGGGCATTCCATTAAATTGGTTGGAAAAGCTGTCTGGCAGCATGAAACAACACATGCATTCATTATATATTACTGCTACCTTCGACGGTACAGTAGTAAGTCGAGTCCTTGTAGACAACGGGGCTACTATAAACGTGCTCCCTTTATCCAGGTTTAGAATGCTTGGATATAAGCCTTGCGACTTGGTTAAAACCAGCGTCGCAGTGAGTGGGTTTAATAGCAGGAAATCCGAATGCCTAGGGGTTTTCTCAGTGCACCTTGAGGTGGATCGTCAGGAAAGAGAAACCGCCTTCTTCGTGATAGACATAATTCTCACTTTTAATGCGCTATTAGGCCGCGACTTGCTTCATAAAGCCGCTGCTATCCTTTCTACATTGCATAGAGAGTTGTTGCTTTGGGTTGACTCCGAAATTGAAATTATCAAAGCTGATGAATATTCCTGTTGTGACAAGGGTATCTTTCATGCAGAGACAAGCAAGACTGTCAAGGATCTCACACTGGATCAGCGGTATAAGCTTGGCGAGCCATCCGGGAAGTTCGATTACATCGTAGATTACGGGACATCACACCCCAAGCCAGATACAGGGCCAATCGTTCCAACTGGATGGGGAGATGAGCTGTCTGCCCAAGACATTGAAGAGGTTCTCCAAGAAGTTAACTCGGGGGAGAACCCTATGGCGATTGACAAACCAAAAGAAGAGGAAGTAGTGAAAGACCAGCGCAATGGTACTGCGGAGTTTGAGCCCGATAGACTCCTCAAGGAAGGAACCTATGGACCAGAATGAAAGAGTAACAGAAGCAGTCGCCGATGTCCTTCAACGACTTCAAGTCTACAAAGGAAATCGCTGCTGTAATCAGCCTGTCTCTTGGTTTTCAATAAATTCAGAAGCGCTTAGAGCACCCAATGCTTGTAATAAGCCCGTGTCTTCCGACTTAGGTAGTTCTGAGGAACGTGAATCTTTGATGACACCTTGCGACCCATTGGTCAACATTAACCTAGGAAGTGAGTCCTCTCCTAGACTTCTTTTCATTAGTTCTTCTTTAAATAAAGAGCATTTTAGTGCGATTAAAGGAGTGCTTGAGGAATTCAAGGACTGTTTCGCCTGGGATTACACCGAGATGCTAGGGTTGGACTGTAGACTTGTAGAACACACCCTTCCTATTAAAAAGGATTTTAAGCCAGTGCAGCAAGCGCCCAGGCGCATGACTACTGAAGTCACGCAACTAGTCTTTGAAGAAGTTAAAAAACTTTTTCGAACAGGTTATATTAGGACCTCACGCTATACAGAATGTATTTCCAGTATAGTTACTGTTCTTAAAAAGAATGGCAAAATCAGAGTCTGCATAGACTTTCGAGATCTCAATCGCGCCACTCAAAAAGATGAATACCCAATGCCAATCGCAGACGATCTTGTAGACAAGACAGCAGGGCATCAGATTATGTCCTTTATAGATGGATTTTCTGGTCATAACCAAATCTTCATCGCAGAAGAAGACGTACATAAGACTGCATTTAGATGTCCCTTAGGGGTTTTCGAGTGGGTAGTAATGCCATTCGGGTTGAAGAATGCTGGCGCTACTTATCAGCGAGCGATGAATACTATATTTGATGCCTCTATTGGCAAGACAGTAGAAGTCTACATCGAAGATATAGTAGTTAAGTCGACGACAGGAAAACCTTAGTTTTAGTCTATGTTCTCAGTAATGCGTCCAAATAAAAAGAAAGAAAATAGAGGAACAGAAGAGAGAAAAAGAAGAGGCTCTAAGTAAGGTCTACTTCTGCTGTTTTCCGCACTTGGTTAGCCTTTCGGCTATTCCAGCACCGTGGACTTAGCCAGTTCCACTTCTTCCTCCACTTCTTGTTTCCTTCTGCCTGCTCGCTATGAGGGTCAGGCGGGAATAGGTCAGCCCAGGAATGCCTATGGTTTGGCATGTTGGGCAATCGCCTCTGCATTCCTAAGAAGCTGACAAGAGGCAGAGCAACTAGTGAATACCTCCAGTCTGTCTTACTTAACTCCTGCTTCACCCTCCCTGGAGCTTGGCAGAAGCAAGTAAGCTTGTGAATACCTACGGTCTGTCTCACTTGGCCAAGAGAAAACTCACAGGCCCGAACGTTGTCAGTTTTCTGCCTGGTGAGGTCAGTTTGCTGTAATACCCGATGATAAAGATGATGAAGTCCCGGAAGCTTCGTTTGCTCCAGAAAGAGAATTGGGCCATTTGCAACAATACATGACTGCCTGAACAACCTTTTAAGGTTGTCCAGGCATTGGATTGCGCATGAAGGCCATATCTCACGGGGAGGGATGACGTTGCAAAGTGACCCTTCTTCGCCAAAGAATAGGGCAAACAAAGGGAAGTGGAGATCAGTCGCAGCGCTTTCTTTTAAAAATCTAGTAGAACGAAGGTGTTTTAGTGCAAAGATGAACAGCCGTTCGTTCCTGGTTGGCTGAAGATGGCCATCCTCATGCCCCCAGAGGTGGTTTTGGGCCATTCGTCTCCTCACGGAAGGGTGGTGAAGAAGGCTGCTTTTTGTTAAAAGATTTAAAAAGAGGTTTCTGATAGGAAGAAAATGGACTTTCTCTGGGATATGGGTGCAAAAGGCTGATGAAAGGCAAGGTTTGAAAAGAGAACCGAAAAAACTTAGAAGTTTAAGAAATGAGAAATGAGAAATCCTCAGGAGGTTTGCGAGGGGATTTAAAGAACGACCCGAGTGAGGAATAAGTGTGAAAAGTTCCGAGGAAGGAAGGCGAAAACTCTTCCTCTCGGAAAGGGAAAGAAAACAAACGGTCTTTGAAAAAAGGGAGGTGAAAAGACACTTTTACAGAAAATATCTTTTCGCAGGGACAATATCCTGTCTGCAGAAGATCGAATATTTTGCTTACCGAAGCGCATAATATCAGAAGTGCTCAGGCAACGGAAGTCCCCTCAGCAAAAAAGGGGGGCTTATGTTGACACGCGATTAACGTGTTGGTAATCTCAGGCCAATCTTGGGCCTAATTTTGACAAAGCCCACAAAAGTCCATAGCCATATACTAGGCCTGCCCACAAAAGTCCATAGCCATGTACTAGGCCTGCGCCTGTGGAGAGAAGTCGAAAGAGGTAATATAGTAACCTTGTAATCAAGGGAAGTCTATAAGCATGCGCCTCCGGTGGATACCAAGTCTACAGACTTGCGCCTGAACTTAAAGTCTACAGGCTTGCGCTTGGAACACGAAGCCTACGGGCCTACGCCTGCAAGAGACACGTGTCAAAAGAAAACGGTTCCATGGCCCCGAGATAATTGGAACTTGTTACCCACGCATAACACTAGCACACGTCTTCAAGATAATCAATTAAACCCGAAGTCAGAGGAGCGGATCCACGTTTGAGTGAGTGGGAATCAGTTAGCTCCGAGATTCTTGGAGTGAGTTGGGTCTGGAAGATCTTCAGAAGGTCGTAACAGACCGAGTATAAAAGGGAGGAGATCTCCCTCAGAGAAAATCAGGATCAAATTAGCCAACAGAAGCTTATCTTGCTCGTCACCCCTTAGCGTAGTTGTTAGGATTCCCCGACCTGGGAGAGACCCTTAAGGTTTTATTGGTCTTCACTTTCACCATCAGAGTGAGCAACCGTAGCTCTGGTAACAACCCTCCGCCTTCACTTCCACCATCAGAGTGAGCAACCGTAGCTCTGGTAACAACCCTCCGTCCTCGACTTCAACGCCAGGACGAGCCACCATAGTCCCAGTACGCATTTCCGCCTTCGACACTCTCGCCACAGCCTTGACATTCACGTCCGCCTTAGCACCCGACCGTACTCAGTCCATCAAGCTCAGCAGCTAAGTCCTACCACCAGAGGAGCGCCAGCCTGCAGCGTTCCACCGTCAAGTCCGCGACGACGCTCCAAGTCTACGGAGCACTGTAGCTAGTCTACGACTTTCCGTCCTTGTTTTGCTTTTATGGCCGTAAACGTTCTTTACTTCTTGTAAAAGCTGTTTGCTTTCAATCAAATTCTTCAATTACTTACTGGCGACCACATCTATAAAATCTCTGTGAGTCTTATTGCCAAATATTTCCGACGTGATCCGTTTGCTACGCGAACAGTAATATACATTTATACATTTTTCGTACGTTTCTATGAGTTTGTTGTCTAATTCTTATACATATGTATGAAATAAGTTGTACATATTCGTACATTAGTTTTACATATATACGAAAAAAGTATAAAGTCAAAACATGTATATTTCCCCATACTTCGTATATATTTTATACATATGTGAATTTCCTAACAAACACAGAGCAATGTACAAATAATGTACATTCATACATTATTCGTACAATAGTTGTACATACGTACGAAAAATGTAAAAAGGCAAAACATGCACATCCCCTCTTATTTCGTACATATTTCATACATATATACAAGACTTTTACAATAAACCCATAGTAATTACGAATAACGTACATTCATACATCATTCGTACATTAGTGGTACATAAATACGAAAAAAGTACAAAGTCAAAACATGTACACCTCTTTCTACTTCGTACATATTTCATACATATGTACAAGAATTTCTTAGCAAACCTAGAGTAATGTACCAATAGTATACGTGTACATTATTCCTACATTACATGTATATATGTACGACAAATGTACAAATTCAAAACTTGTATAACTCCCCTTATTTTCATACATATGTACAAGAATTTCCCTACAAGCCCAGAGTAATATACGAATAATGTGTTGTCTCTATCGTGCCAATACAAGCGTGCTGGGATGTATGCCAAGTTGCCAAAAGCCACTCTTGAGGTCAAATTTTGAAAATATTCCCTATGAGGTGTATGTGGAGATAGTTCATGAATTCTGGTAGCTGCATGTTTATCATCTGAATCTGATCCTGCAAGAATTCCAGTACAGGAAGTTTTTAGAGTACCAGACGAGGTACACACATCTCCACTTTGGAGCCATTAGACTTGCACTAACATATCATGGCCATGCCAACAGAGGAATCTAACAATGGTACTATTGTTATCACAGGAAGTAAGCAAAGTGGTGTCTTCCATGGTGTTAAGGGCTAGGTGCTTCTCCAGGTACATTAATTGTATATTTGTACAAATAATGCACAATTGCAAAACATGTACACCTCCTCTTATGTTCGTACATATCTACAAGAACTTCCACTCAACTCCATAGTAATGTACGACAAGTGTACGTGTACATTATTCATACAATACTTGTACACATGTACGTTTAATGTATAATGTCAAAAGATGTACATCTCGTCTTATTTCATACATATTTTCGTCCATATGTATAAGAACTAGCTTACAAACCCACAGAAATGTACAAATGTACATTACTCGTACATTGATTATACATATGTACGAAATATGTATAATGTAAAAAAATATACATATCACAAGATTTTTCGTACAAAACCATACAAATAAACGAAAATTGTACGAAATTAATGTCGGTGCTTACGTCAAATGTACAAAAGCCACGTCAATTTTCGTACATTTATACAAAAAATTGACATTAGCTTCGTACGTGATGGGACATCCCGAAGGCGGGACGTTGGGCCCTTCCCTTTTTTTACCGTCAGCACCATAAAGCAAACATACGTACGTAACGACACTGCAAGAAAAGTTCCTTCTTTTTTCTCAGTTGAAAATAAGATAATTCATATAAAAATTCCTGTCATAACTAATCGAAAAACTACTAATTTTTATCCCAACCGACTTTCACTCTTCTTTTAGCATTAAATTGATATTTTAAATTTTTTATGATCCTATTATAATGATTTAAGTTAGATGTTTCATTTATCACAATAAAGTGCTTTTCTTAACCAACGTGACTTATTTAACTTTAATTTTTATCCTACTTAGATGACAAAATATCGATTAGTGGCTTCAATTTGTGAAAAAATTCTAAATCGGATAAAAAGTTTGAGGTCATAAATCAATATTTTACCACTCAAATTGAATAAAAATTAAAGTTAAATAAGTCACATCGGATAACAAAAGCATTACGCTATGATAAATCAAACATTTGACTTATGACATTTCAACCGTGTCATAAAATATTTAAAATATCAATTTTAGGCCACAAAATAAAAGTTTTAAATCAAGCCATAAAGAAAGTTGCGCCTATAAATCAATATTTGGACTAATTAATTTTAAATGAAGTTTACATTTACTCTTTTCTTTAAAACAAATTTATTGAAACAGTTTCACGAGGTGACAGTTCGTGTCATCCGTGTCGTAAACGTGCCGTGTCTCAATAGGTTTACGTTTTAAAACTTCAAACATGTCACCCGATCCGTTTACCTAAATGTGTCAAAATGTGAAACACGAGACCTAAACATTTAATAAACATGTTATATAGGTTAATCCGTTTAAAAATAAATTCCGTTATTTATAAATATATTATGAAAAATACTAAAATAAATATATTAAAATATTAAAATAAAATATTTTCTTTAAATAAGTATTATAATAAATAATTTTATATATTATTTAATTTATATTAAATGGATTATAAAAATATATAATCGCGTTTAATTTTAAAACTCTTATTCGGACAAATATTTTGTCGTATCTTGTCGCCGTTTATGTGAAACACATTTAATTAAATCTGAACCTGCTTTAAGTCGTGTCATATCCTATTACTATACGAAAATATGGGCACCAGAGCGCTCGACGGAGCGTTGGAAAGCGAACGTGGTCTCCAATCAAAGAAAATAAAAAAAAATGTATTCATTGATTGATCAAACTTACATGACAACACGGGTTGTTGAACAAAAGGAGTAGATGCGTAAAATGGAGCGCTAACGCTGAACGAAAAAAGCAAACTGTATGAAAATTTATCGATGCCATTACAGAGTAAGAATACGCCTATTTATACAAAAGTAATCATATATAGTGGAGGAAATGGGGAGACGTTGGGTGAGTATTTTACATAAGATATTTTCATCCGTGTCTCAAATATTTAACCCTAGTTCCACGTATTCAAAATCTTCCTTAAAATGTATTTAACGTTTGCACAAATATAAAATTGTAAATTGACTGATGTATTTGTGGTTTTATAATCAAATATCTCATAAAAAATCGAGTATGTTTCGTTCAAAAAGATAATCGAGCAAGTTTCCAGTCAAATCGCTCACCGGAAAGAAATGTACATATCAAGTTTTTCTTTGGGTCGAATTCGAGTAACAACATAATTTTTTTTAAAAAGTAGTATTCTTTTACAATGTTTTTCTTCTTGTATTAACTTGCCAGAATTTATACAAATAGTTGTCTTTCTACATCTAAATTATTTTAGTAATTTTATTCGAGGGAGGCATTAAAAGTACAAGTTACTGTACGCGCTTCAGCCTAGCACACACATGGCGGTTCGGATGACCCGATGATCTGGGCCCGCTTCTCCGAGGCCCAATCGGTTGACATCACGACTCGAGTATCGGACGCTGCGGAAAGGAAATGGGTTGAACTATCCCTTGATTCCTGAATGGACCTGCGGGACATTTCGCCTACCGTCTTCAGTTTACTGAAGGCGATGGGTGAAAGGCTACATAAGGCCTCATTTGGGAATTTTAGGGAAGACTCAGGAGCGGCTCGTGCCGCCATCACTCATCCAAAATGGCTCCGTAAAAACAGTGTTGTTGTTTAACCTACGTAAACTATACGGAATCGTCACCGACTTAATTTTAAAAGCTTGGTTTAAGTCGGAAAACTAGAGTAGGATTTGGGGATTCCTAATTACTAACTCTTACATCTAAACATGCGAAAAGGTGGCGTTTGCTCCAAACGTTTGCTTTTGGTTAACGGGTGTTGAACTCGATCCGGACATAACTCGGGTCTCATGTCAATGTTTTACGGGCGTTGGACCCCCGATTCGGGCTTTTTGGGCCTGAGCTCGTACTTATTTAGCAAACAACATGCGATAATAAACCTATGAGCTTAAGGCATGCGGACAAGCACATACAATTATTGAGATCAAAGGGGGCGGGGGAGGATGGTGACCGTGGGCCTATGCACTTGGGCCCAAGGCCCGTTACATGTGGAAATAAAGAAAATCGGGAGGCCCACACCTCCCTCATGTATCTGAGGCCCGCCGGGATGACATGTCATCGGCTAAGGCTTCATCAGTTGGGCGTGCCTCCACCACGGGTTCCCCTCGCACGCTTCCAATCTTGAACTCCATCTCCGAGATTCGTCTTGTCAAATCATTGAAACAATGTCGGTTTTTCATGCAACGGAAACGAGAAAAAGTGGGATATGTAATCAAAAGAATGAAAATCCAATCATTCATTAAGATGATGTATTAATTGAATGGGGGGATCTTGACTTATGGAAGCGCAAAGTCGGACATTCACACAAACTTCTTTAGTTACTGCGAATTAACACCTCAAAGAAAAATAGAAAAAAAACATTGTATGTATAAGATAAAAATATGCACAATACGTCTAAATGATCATATTCAAGTGACAAACATGTCTATCAAGTTTGGTAGCGATCTAACGGTGAGATCAATTGAGATCTCATCAAGAATGGGCTGCGACGTATAGACAGTACAGCCTCGCATGTGTTCTGTTCAACGGTCGGAACTCTCGAGATCTCCACGGAAGTAGGACTGCAGTATGTAGGCTAGCCGCAAACTTCACGCACGCCTTAGCTTCCAGGATCCTATCTCGGTCCTCGATCGTCATATAAATGAAACAAAAACTTTTTTAAGACCATCACCCATTGGGAATTATTCGGTATGTAGAAGTCGGGGTCAGCCGACAAGCATAACCTCTTCGAAATGGACCCCTTTTTGGCCTGCAATGCTGGGAGACGGTGGAACAGGGAAACTCAAAGGTTCTCTGTCGCTCCCAAGTACGGTTTCAGTCTACGAGACTCCAAATGACCTCAAACAAATTGGAAAAGATGCATAATTAAGTAAAGAAGAGATACCACCTGATTTTACCACAATCCGATGCTAGACGAGAAAGTTACAGCCCTTCAACCTGCATTCTGGCCGAGAATGGTTCTTGTCCGTCAGAGGTCGGTTCACATTTCCTCCGTCACATATGACGAGTTCAAAAAAATACGAAAGGTGGTCATCAATGCTCTAAGGTGAAAGAGTGGCTATATGATTACGAGTAAAAAGACTGAAAACTTACCGAGGGGTTGTCTCGCCCCGGGATTGCCGGGGAGTCCGTTAGAAGGCTACCTTGGAGCACCATGCTTGGGTTGTGGCTGTGGCAGGAGGCGGTCTCTCGGAGAGAAGGGTGTCGGCTGGTCGGCTGGTCGGGAGGCTTTGGCTCGTCAGCACTAGAGAGAGGGTTCTTGGCTTCGGTTTCTGTGTGTACGTCGGGAGGAGTTGGTCTCCGGTAGGGAGAAGGAGTTGGCCTTCGATTCTCAGTGAAGCCTCCGGTTCCCCAAAGGAGAGGACAAACGTCTGGGAGGAGGGACGTTTGTGTGTCCTGATTCTCATAATTGTCTGAAAGAGGAATGGGAGATTTTGGCTGAGAGGATTTTACAGATCATCTGATGGAGAATCTCTGATTTTTTTTTTATCGTATGAAAGGTGATAAGAATGTCAAAAGGGTTAGAGGAATTGTGTCTAGGTTCTTCCTCTGATGAGACAGAGAAGGTAAAATTTTTTTAATGAGGAATGTGATATTTTTTGAGATTGACGGAGGAGATAATGTGAAAGAGAGGAATGAAAAAAAAATTTTGCGATGAAATCTCATATTAATTAGAGAATTATTCCTTATAAAAATTAAATTAAATAAAATAAAATAAATAAAAAAAATTCAATAAAAAAATTTAGGATATTACTGTTACGAATACACAATTTCATAAAACGGTGAGGTAATATTAAATTAATATAACAAAAACCTTTTAGAAATAAAAAACTGCCCAATATCCTATCATGAGTAGGGCAATTGTCATCGCGCGTCACCGTCTCCTCGAATTTCAAAAATACTCAAGAATCGGCGGGCCAAATCAATTAATTAATTTATTATTATTTCGAATATGATAAGATATTTCGGGTTGCACCATCATTACACCAAGTACACACATAATTTCACATTTTCACATGTGGGACTGTCACCCAATACGATGTCGTTTCGCTGTCCGTCTGGTGGGTTTTTTTCTCTACTCCGGACATTTCATGGAACAAAGACAGCTCGATGCAAGACTGTCCTCCCCCCTCTCAAAATATATTCATTCTTTTATTGTGTAATAATATATAAGAAACGGTGAATCCTTTTTTTTTATTATTACTGAATTGATGGTAGTCAATTTCTTTTCTTTTTCAAAAAAGAGAAAAAATTCGCCGGTACGATGATTCCTCATTTCATTCTTTGATACCGTGATATTAATTTTTTAATTCTTTAACAAATTCAAGCAGCCATTTATTAAACTGAGTACGCGTCGTATTGTATTCTAAACAGGAAGGATTTCGAAAGGCATCTGGGAATCGAAGAGGCACACGAAAGAAGGGGAATCCAGAGGAGGAGGGGGGCGGGGGGGACCGACCGGCAAAACACACCAATTGAGTTTCAAAAACTTCAATAATTTAACATAGGCTTTTTCATGTTTGCAGGATGAGAGGTGAGGGTGTGTGTACACACGGGTATGGCAAAAGTGCCGTGGGTTTGGTATATTTTTTCGTACTCTACGATTTTTTTTTTATAAAATACAAAACTAATTTAGTAAAGTACGAAAAACCCTCTAATAAACTTCATAAAATTTTACGAGCCAATTTATGATTTTTCGTACTTTACGAAAAAAGTGTTGTTAAATTTTATGAAATTTTTCGGTACTTTACGATAGCCCCATTTCACGAAGTAATTTCGTAAAGGATGAAAAAGATTTTGTACATACGAAATTTTTTTTGTAAAATATGAAATATTATAATTGGGCTTAGTAAAATTTAACGAAAGCCCGTTTCTGTTTTTTCGTAACGTACAAAAATGTTTTTTACATACGAAATTTTTTTCGTAAAGTATGAAATATTACAACTAGGCTTCGTAAAATTTAACGAAGCCCATATCAGTTCTTTCGTATTGTATTAATAATTTTTTGTAAAATTTTACAAAGTCCATGTATCAGAAAGTATTAAACATGTATGTTTTACGGAAAAAACTTTCGAAAAAATATGAAAAATCATAAATAGGCTCGTAAAATTTTATGAAGTTTGTTTGGGAATTTTTCGTATTTTACTAAATTATTTTCGTAAGTATAAAAGATTTCCGTAACGCACGAAACGTCTCGCCCACGAGACATCTGTCGTAAAATTTTACGCATAAAATTTCATACGTTACGAAAAAAATCACAATAGGCTTTGTAAAATTTAACGAGCACATTAAGTAATTTTTCGTAAAGTACAAAATAATTTTCATTTTCATAAGAGTACGTAAAAATTTTGCAAAATTTAAGAAATCTTTTTTGTAAAATACGAAATAATTTTCATTTTGTAAAGTGTATAAATTTATTAATATAATTTTACAATGAATTTTTTTAAATTACGAAAAATAATAAATAAGCTCGTAAAATTTTATAAAATCCGTTTTTGAATTTATCGTAGTTTACGAAATTTTTTTCATACTTTAAGAATATGTTTAGTACTTTATGATATTTTTTTCTTAAAATACGAAAAAATCTGCCAACCCTCGGCACTATCCACTCGGGACACTTTTAGCCTGACCCGTGTACACACAGTCAGATCGGACAATACATTACAGACTACACCCCCCCCCCCCCACGCACACCCAACTGAGTCTACATCAGTCTTCTGCCCCATTTTTAATAAATATAAATGTCTTATTTGACTTCCCCCCAACTCTCAGCTAAATTATTAAAAAAATAACCCATTAAAAAAATAATATTTGAGAAGGATAAAAATGAAGCCTTCATCTTCACCGTGATGAAAGATCGATTAAATTGTTAATATTGTATCCACGTAATAATAAATTTTTTATCAACCCCCAAGAAAACAGCGCAGTACTTTTGAGATGCGATGTTTTTACTCGAATGAAGAAGCATTTAAAGAAGGGGTGGCTAATTTCTTCCATTACAATCAAGTTAATTTTTAATATTAATTATATTTAAAAATTAGATATATGTAAAAAATTAACGAACAGGAATTCTCTGTACCCTTATTACAATCCCATACATTTTTTTTTCTAGGTTAAGCGTGAGTATTCAATCATCGATCATCTGTCTCGTGTGTATTCACGTGTGTTTTTAAGTTGGACCAAATGTAATAATAGCATATAATCGAGAAATGGAATACGTAAGAGGGTTGTTACGAAATAATGACAGTTGGCGTGAAAGATTGAAATATGAGGATAAATTTTAAAACCCTAGCCGGTAATTTAACGTTTGAAAAGCGAGGTAGATTTTTTAAGAAAATCGGTTCGAATTTTACTTAAAAGATTGGATAACTCGCATGTTTTATATTTTTCGAAATAGCTGAATTTAATTTTTGGTAGATCGAGTTTATTAATTTTTTAACACCGAATCCTTTAGAAATTGAACAATATTGAAAACAACGATGTTTTTTTTTCAACGCCGAAACTTTTAAGAATCGAACCAGATCGAATTCGGGCGTTACCGGGCGATGTCGAATATGCAGGGGTAGTAATACTTTCCAAATTATTTAAAATGAAATTCACCGCCACTTACAAATAATATATGTACAGAAATACCCCTGTCAGACTATCCTCAGTCCCACTGCTCTGCAGAAACATGCATATCCTCGTCCCACCAATTAAATAAATAAATATACGAGAGAATTAATTATCTTTTTGTAGTCCAATTGTTATTATTTATTAATAAATTAAGGTTTCAATTTAAAAAGAAAATGCAGTGTCAGATAAATTCAAAATGCATTAATTATGGCAAAAATAAAGAAAAGAAAACTGCTTCATTCATAGCAAGCTTTAGGGAGGGAAGCCTACCCTTTTCCCTGCTAATTCCGGCAGTGGTGGTTTGTAACCCCAATCCTCACCCTCCTCCCTCTCTGTTTTTTCCTGCTTCTACTCCATGGAACAACTCCTCTCCTTTGTTTGGTTCAATGTGGTAAGGAAAAGCGGTTGCTGACTATTGTTTGAGGACGAAAAGGGGTTGGTCCAATGGATGCCGGCATTAGCGGGGTGGTCAGGTCGGGCTCAGGGGCCGTGTCTTCGTTGCCACCTCCGTGCCCGAGGTCACCACCGGAGTACCCCGACTTGTATGGCAAGAGGAGGGAGTCAGCTCGCGTACAGATGCTCGAGAGGGAGATTGGTTTCCTCGAGGTTAGGCCAAATTCTACCTGTTCCGAAGGTTTGCGTTGTGAGTCTGGGTGGTGTTTCCAGTTGATAAGACTGGATTGAGTGTGGGTTCTTTTTTTTTCGGTATCAGGAGGAATTGAAGTCGGTAGAAGGGCTTGAACCCGCTTCTAGATGTTGCAAAGAGTATGACCTCCTCCTCAAATTTCTTGTGGCTTGTTATTCGTCTTTGATGTCTGCTGAAAATTTTCGCTCTCCGGTTGCTGTGATTTCGGCAGTGTTGTCGACTTTTCGCTCGAGAATTCCGACCCCTTGATACCGACGTGAGTCCGAGTCATTTCCGACTTCGTCTAACTTGTTTTGTACACTTCAATGGACTGTCGATCGGGAATTAATTATACCGGTAACAGGTACCGGAAGCGACGAAGGTTTTGTGGCGGCTTTTGGAAGTGGCTCTGGTATGTTTCCCCGTGCCCCTTTTCTTTCCCAATCTGGTATGTTCCCTCAGTGCTGTGTTTCTTTCCCGGTGAGACAGGATCCTCGTTTTCTGTTCAATCTCGACATTGCAATTTAGTTTCAACTTGTCCTCGTGTTTCGAATTCCCATGGTCTTGCGCCTATTCGATATCCCAAAAGAATGACGCATGCCGATTCCTGTTTAGGAGTGGAATATCGTGGCTAAATTTCTCCTGGGTATGCTGCTGCTGCTGTGCGCTCTGCCCCCCAGATCTCAACCTACCTTGCAACTGCACCTGCGAATCCTGCATCCAGTGCCCAAACTGCTCATTCCCAAACTGCCCAAACTGCTCATTCCCAAAATGTCCTCGCTCCTCGTGCTGCCGCCTCAGCCTCCGCCTCCGCCTTCCAAAGTGGAGCAGACCCAGTTGCTGTTGCCGCTGCAGCAGCTGCAGCTGCTGTTGGGTTCCCCGGATTCCTCACACCTGCTGCAGGTGCTGCCCTTGGAATCACCGTTCCTGCGGCAACTGTCGGTGGGACTGTAGCTGCGGCCATTGCTGCCGTATCAGGCGTTGCTGCCTTGCTTGGCCAAAATGCTCCTGCGATTGTAGATGTACTAAATGTTGGTGTCTGGAGTTGCCGCAGAATCCTTGTTCGTGTTTCAGCTGTAGAGGCTTATGCTGTATTAATCCTTGTTACTATTGTTATTAAGTTTGATGTCAATCTCGACAACGGTAACAGTGAAAAAACGTAAGAACTGGATCAACTTCCTCGTCTGAACCTCTCGATCGAAAATTTTGATCCTGCCCAGTTTGTTATGTCAGGTCTCATCGATCCCAGGTCGGGCCTACCGTACAGGGTCATAGGGCAACAAGGTCCTTTCACCAAACCGTGGAAACAATTCCGGCACTGACCAGAGCTAACTTTCCAATTGCGTCTCTGGAAATGACCTCTTGGCCGGGCTAAGCGCAGTGGAGACTTCTAAGTCCATCTTGTTGTCGTGTTGTTCGCGCGTAGTGCAGTGCGGTCTGTACTCGCTCCTCTGCTCGTTGTTCCCGGTTATGTCTAAGCACGAACTTAAATGAGTAGTATTTTAAGTTTGATATTAATAATTATGTGGGAAAGGAACTACGCAGTCGCTTTGGCCGAGTGGTTAAGGCGTGTGGCTTCTAAGTACACGATGGGATCTCCCGCTTCTCTTTGTCGGAAATCTTCCGCTCTACGAGTAACTTGTGCTCGGAAGGTTTTTTGTATGTGGTTGCCGTTTGAATGAAAAAAAGAAGAAGACAGAAAACAAAATTCTATGTAGTAATACTTGTAGATGCTATTAACGATGCCTTCAAGAACACAAGATCTCAAGAAAGCTAGAATGTTAGGAGAAGAAAGCTCAAGATAAAGTATTGTATATGTGCCTGTATTGATGTGTGTATAAGTAAAAAACCCTATTTATACTATGCAGCCCTACGTGAATACGAAAACGAAATATATGTACAACATTTATTAGTCATGTTGCCAGTCTTCGTGAAATATCCCCTTTCCAACCCGGTACTCTTGACAACTATTTCCTTTCATGTCTCAAGATCGTCCAAATATTCCCATTACGGCTACTGATCGACCAAATCGCTCACTAGTCTTCGCTGTAGAGTTTCCTCGTTCGCCTAGCTGACTGTCACTTCATCCTCTTGCGTCGCCTGGAAACCCCTATCGCTCGATAGTCGTTTCGCCAGCTAGGCTTCGTCTGGCGTGTTTCCACGGCTACCTCACTAAGAGGCCTTGTATGCTTCGGGCCCGTATGCTGGACCATTGATCCACATATGACGCCGAGGTCTTTGGCCCATAATTTTCATTGCTAAACACTCAGTCCCCTTCCCGTGATGACGACCATGATCCAGATGATCTCGTCGACGATTACGTCAATAATCATTGTCTTTGTTGTGATGATTTGTTTCCCCCTTGGTCTTGCTTTTCTTCCCTTTATGGTCGAGGTCCTTAGTCGAAGAGACTGTATACACGAAGTAGGCGACTGGGCTGTCATGAAACTCTGGCAGTAGTTCTAGGACCTCGACAACGTTGTACATCGTGGGCATCTGCTTAAGTAAGAAGCTAAGGCACTGGTATGCAATGTGTCGCCGCCTCTGTGCACTGGCCTCAAAATTTGACCCTCTAGCCAATTTTCGTGGATCATTAAGCATTGGCTTCGCCCACTCTATTAGGTTCTATTCCAGGCTCGGCCGGCTCTTGTCCATGAATTTCCTCCCTGTTAGTAGCTCAAGCAGCACCACCCCAAAACTGTTCAAGTTGCTCCTTGTGGTAAGGTGACCTAAACATAAAGAATCAACTCTCACTCATTAGGGCAATCTCGAACAAGGTCACATTTTGGAACCGGATTTAGATTCTCAAATTACCTATCATGAGGTGCTCGGGAACAGTGAAGCCCTGCGTTCCTATCACTTGGGTCTAGACGTGTGTGTCATTGCTCTTTGGAACATCCTTCGCTCACTCGAAATCTGACAGCTTGGCTATACAATTGTGGGATCATGCAGGTGCACTAAGACACGGTGAATTAGTGTTCGACACTTTTTCAACCCTTTTCCGAAGTAAGCAGAAATATACTACGTCACCATAACAAAATATTGCTCATATTGTGAGATCCACTCACAGTAGTTTTCACTTATGATTTTGATCGAGTAAATAGGTTTCACTTATGATTTTGATCGAGTAAATGTTCTTACCGATGTATGGGCGATTGTACTAGACACAATAGTTTTATAGTAGTTCAGCTCTCGACTTATGTCTACTTATGTCTAATATATTGGGTGCAAAATACCCTTGCACTAGGCTAATGTGTCTCTCATGAAGACCCTAAACCCAGAGCTGCTCCAACGACAAAATACAGCCACACCCGCTCCCGTTATCACCCAAAATCTCCAACTTCTTTCGGTTATGCGTGGATCTACCACACCTATGACTATAATGCCACCTTACTACCGATATTTCCGGCCAAACCTAGTTGGTTCATCAAGCATTTCATCTCCCTACAACCCTGTCATTCCCTAATACGCTATCTCCGCATGTTCAATCGAAGAGGAATCATCAACCGACATGCACACCAATTGACTTATCCTGCAGATAAAACATCTTCAAACAAATTTATAAGAAACGATGCAAATCACCAAGGAGCCCAAAACATCTCAAACAAAATCAATTAAAGAAGAGAAAATGGGGCACTTTTCGACAAATCATCAAAAATCAGTGCAAAGGCCAATGTCTTCAAAAATAAAGCGCAAGATAAAGTTAAAAGAGCAAAGTAAAGCATTAGGACCTACATTAAATAAAATAGGAGATCCTCTGGCAATAATCAGCTCCTCACTCGGTGGATGTCCTCTTGTTTCCAGCAAATGGATGCTCGCATTCAGTAGTTGATAGCTTGAAGGATTTTCTATCAAAGCACAATGACAACGTCACAATAACAATATAATATAGATATCACAAGAAAATCATTCCTAATGGCAATGGAATGTATTCTAAAAGACCAGCCCAATTTTGGATCACAACTGAGGAATGCTTATGCTCGATATCAACAGAGAATTTCCACATAACACTTATCTCTTCTTACTATAAGCTTGTCTATAAATATAATAGAGACAACCACGAACAAGTCACTTAGAATAGAAAGAAAAAAAAAAGAAAGAGATGGTTGGTTCTTCACACAACAAAACCAGACTTTCACACAGCAAAGTCGGGGTATTCGTCCTACACACATTTCGAACGTGCGCGGTTACCACAACCGTGATTCACTACACTATACACCTAGTGTCTAGGGTAGAATTTTCACGCAACCTGCTCTACTGTTCCTCTAGGAGGTCGAGACTTAGGCGTAGCACCCCTATGCTTAAGAGAAACTTTTCACTGTGGCGGCGTTTCCAACTCTTGCTCTAACCCTACAGGCACGAGACTTATGGCGCACACCCGTAAGTGTGTGTCTAACTGCACAAACTCTATCAGTTTGTGGCTTCTTGTGAAAGATACAATAAGAATGGCTTCCTACTGATGGGTTAACAACTGGTTACTACAATACGTACCGTATTCACTTAGATTCCTGAAGTTAATTCGCCAGTCGCTTGTTGAATGCAACGGGGACACACAGTCCCTCTCAGGATGGCCAACGTAGCACACATCTCTTGACACTCTCACATGCAGTTGTAAGAGATAAGAACCAAGTGATCACTTAGCACTTTTCGTTCCTCGCCCAACCAACTCGACTGGATCTTGCTCTTCCTGTCAGTGTCCTTAGTCGATATTTATCGAATCCAAGAAGAGAACATTGTGTCGCTATTAAGAAAGTGGTGGGATATTTATAGCGAACGAAGGGACATATGTTAATCTTTAGAAAGCTGATATTCTTTAGGTTGTTGGCTTACCGACTCTGGTTTTGCTAGTTGTTCTGATAATATGAAATCAACTTTAGGATATATTGTTTCATGGGCTGGAAGAGCTATTTCATAGAAGAGTGTTAAACAAACTCTTATAGCTTCCTCGACTATGTAGGCTTAATTTGTCGCTTGTTATGGAACAGTTTCACATGCTGTTTGGTTGAGAAACTTCATCTCAAGGCTCAGAATTGCGGATACGATTGATAGACCACTTTTGATCTATTGTGATAATAATGTTGCGGTATTCTTTTCTAAGAACTACCAAACCATTGGTGGTTATAAGCACATAGAGATTAAATATCTGAAAATTCGCAAGCTAATGAAATAAGGAGATGATATTGAATACATCAATACTGATTCGACGATAGCCGATCCACTAACTAAGGGACTTCGACCTACACCTTTTAAGAAACTTGTTAAGAAAATGGGTGTCTTAGAGTCTTTTGATGTCCTTGGTTAGTGGGAGTGCGTGGTTGGGGGCTCTCTAGTGAAGCTATTCTATCGTTGGGTCCCTGCGCGCCGTCTAGTCTTGAGCACCATCTTCAGAGACTCATTTTCGAGTGTGCTAAGGCTAATGTCAAAGTCTTTTGTTGATAAACTACTTTAGAGCTTGGTGTCGGAGTAGGGGGGGAAGGGCCCTCCTTTTTTTGCATACGCCGGGGGGGGGGGGGAGGGGCTTAAGGGGCGGTCCCCTTGTTGGGATCATGTTTGGAAAAAGGAACGAGGGGGTTCTATAATGACACGACTTTTTAACAATAATGAAGGGTACAATTCGTTTGATAAGGATATTGCATATTATTCTGACGCGCTAAGCGAATGAGTTGATTATGGTGTTTTAAGTAACTTCAAAATGATGCATCGTTGTGATTATAACCCCTAAGCGTTGGGGAGTAAGAGTGATTGAGTGCTTTAAGTGTATGCGAAAATGAACATTTAGGAGGGGAGATTGATAGCTATGATATCATGACTGACATATACAATATCGAGATTGACATATACGATATCAGGGTTAACATGCACGATGTCAAGTTAGACATGTGCGGCATCCAGAGTGACATGTGCGAGTTGACTGAAAATGAAGGGAAGAGTTGACTAAGAAAGAAGGGAAGTTGTGTTGACTAAGTGAGTGTAAATAAGGGAACCGGTTGATGAGATTCCCGCCCTCGAGTCAGTGTAATCGAGGGGACCGGTTGATGAGATTTCTGCCCTCGAGTGCATGTAAATGGGAGGACCGATTGATGAGATTTCCGTCCTCGAGTGCATGTAAAGGGGAGACCGGTTAATGAGATTCCCGCCCTCGACTGAGTGTAAACGAGGGGACCGATTGATGAGATTCCCACCCTCGAGTGCGTGTAAACGAGGGGACCTGTTGATGAGATTCTCGTCCTCGTGTGCATGTAAACGGGGAGACCAGTTGATAAGATTACCGTCCTCAAGTGAGGGGATCGGTTGATGAGATTCCCATGAGGGAACTGGTTGATGATATTCCCGTCCTCGAGTGCGTGTAAATGGGGGGACCGGTGGATGAAATTCCCGCCCTCGAATGCGTGTAAATGAGAGGACCGATTGATGAGATTCCCGTCCCTGAATACATGTCGATCGAGTTACTTAATACCAGAATGGGTCACGATACCAGTTACGTACTAATGTCATTGCGTGTATCTTGTTGACAGGTTTTGTAATGAACAAGTAAGCCTTGTATTCATGGGTTTTATTTTATTTCATCGTTTAGGTTGTAAGTACGTATACATTGTAAATGAAATTGTAAATGTACTCCTACACACACATATATAAATTGACATTTTCCCTAATGTGACCCAAGTTACAAATTGGGTATGGAGTTAACTGATAAAGACATTGATTTTCATAATTTAATAAAAGTGATATCGTTACAGGCCCCCCTAGTCACGTCTGAGGAGGGGTAAGAGGGTGGCTGTAACGACCTAGGATTTTCTAAATTAGGATTTCATAGATACAGTCGGGAATGAGGTCGAACAAAGGACGAAACCCATGGAAAACAAAAATCAACCGTGATAGAAGGTTAAAATAAGTCCAAATGAAATGAGGGTACTATTAGGGACGACTCGGGAGAAAATGCTTGTTAGGAGTACTTATTAGATTGGGAGAAGATGAAGATCGAGCCAACGAAGTGAAGTGTGAGTAACGTAAGCATGGAAGCATACATAGTAATGGGCGTGACTAGGATACAAGTTGTAGAAACATATTGACACAATCTAGGGAAGGAGATCGACATGGAAGAAGGATGGCAATAGAAGGTATAACCGAAAAGATTAGGGCAAGAGGGATAATTACCTTTGTAAGGACAACCGTGGATAAGGAGTAGCGTTAGGAAGGAATGACGGGCCGAACCGTGGACCTCATTCCTTGAATTGGAAAGGAGGTGGGCCAGGAATGGACTAAGGAAAGGGAAAGAGGGAAAGCCAATCGGGAGCCCAAGCCCTTGAGGGTTTTGACTGGGTCAATGAACCCCAATGCTCCGTTTGGAAATGTTAGAAAAGAAAAGAAAGGAAGGGATTTGTGGGGATGAGGGACACATGGATGGCTGAGATCTCGTGGAGAATCCAGTCAATCGATCTCAGCCGTTCACGTGTCCCCCATTCTACAAATCATTTCCTCTCCTTTCTTTTCTAACGTATCCAAACAAAGCACAAGGGAAGTGAAAGAGTAAATTCTCACCAAGTAAATATCGGGTGATTATGTGGTGGAGGAACAAACACCACGCCCTGACAAGACATAAATTAAAGAAAAAGGAGATCGACATGGAAGAAGGATGGCAATAGGAGGTATAATCGAAAAGATTAGGGCAAGAGGGATAATTACCTTCGTAAGGACAACCGTGGACAAGGAGTAGCGTTAGGAATGAATGACGGGCCGAACCATGGACCTCATTCCTCGAATTGGAAAGGAGGTGGGCCAGGAATGGACTAAGGAAAGGGAAAAAGGGAAAGCCAATCGGAAGCCCAAGCCCTTGAGGGTTTTGACTGGGTCAATGAACCCCAATGCTCCATTTGGAAATGTTAGAAAAGAAAAGAAATGAAGGGATTTGTGGGAATAAGGGACACATGGATGGCTGAGATCTCGTGGAGAATCCAGTCAATCGATCTCAGCCGTTCACGTGTCCCCCATTCTACAAATCATTTCCTCTCCTTTCTTTTCCAACGTATCCAAACAAAGCACAAGGGAAGTGAAAGAGTAAATTCTCACCAAGTAAATATCGGGTGATTATGTGGTGGAGGATCAAACACCACGCCCTGACAAGACATAAATTAAAGAAAAAGGAGATCGACATGGAAGAAGGATGGCAATAGGAGGTATAACCGAAAAGATTAGGGCAAGAGGGATAATTACCTTCGTAAGGACAACCGTGGACAAGGAGTAGCGTTAGGAAGGAATGACGGGCCGAACCGTGGACCTCATTCCTCGAATTGGAAAGGAGGTGGGCCAGGAATGGACTAAGGAAAGGGAAAAAGGGAAAGCCAATCGGAAGCCCAAGCCCTTGAGGGTTTTGACTGGGTCAATGAACCCCAATGCTCTGTTTGGAAATGTTAGAAAAGAAAAGAAATGAAGGGATTTGTGGGAATAAGGGACACATGGATGGCTGAGATCTCGTGGAGAATCCAGTCAATCGATCTCAGCTGTTCACGTGTCCCCCATTCTACAAATCATTTCCTCTCCTTTCTTTTCCAACGTATCCAAACAAAGCACAAGGGAAGTGAAAGAGTAAATTCTCACCAAGTAAATGTCGGGTGATTATGTGGTGGAGGATCAAACACCACGCCCTGACAAGACATAAATTAAAGAAAAATAAAACAAATTAAGGGGATAAGAAGGGGACCTATCAGAGATAGCCCCATTATCCCTTTTCGACTCCCATTTTCACTCTCTCTTGGAGGAGGGGGGATCACGACAGGAGGAAAACCAAGGGAAGCACCTGAGAAGAAGGAAGGCAAGGAAGAGGGCAATCACGGACTTGGCGGCACGGAGGCTGCCCGCGGAGCTGGGGATGCGTTGCTTACGGATCAAGTTACTATCAAAGTATGTTTCCGTTCATCTCGATCTTTACAAGAACTATGGCTCGGATGAGTGCATAAAAAGGTTGTGAACACCGGATGAAGTGATTGTGGTTTGGTTGCTGGACGGTTTGGGGAAACATGAGTGTAAGGGTGTGATTAGGAGAGTTGTTTGCGAGTGTATGACTGAATAATCTTACCGTGGTTAGGTGCTTATGATCTCCCCTCGTTATGAACGAGAGTGTTTTCGCTGGGGCTCGCATGACGGACCAGAGAGGGATATGGAGGTGTGGATGTATTCCTTGTCTTGTGTTATGAGTGTAGATGGACGGACGAGATGGTTTCGTTGTACGCGACTTGTCTAGTTCCCTCGAGTGCATCTGACCATGCCTTCCTCACTTTTGGATATTTGCACTTATATTAATGAAAAGGGGCCTATGATCTACGAACGTAGCATGTGAGATGAAAGTGAGCAAGAAACGAGAGTAAGGGAACGAAATGAGTAAAAACCCAAGTGGGTAACACACGAACAAGAACATCAGGGAGGAACAATATGATTAATAAGCCCTCTTTCGGATAAAAAGTGAGGAATCGTATTAATGGACCTCAATGACCTGATAATTTCGTGCCAGTGATAGTATAGACGAATCATTTGGAACGGGAGGATCAATAAGACATGTAAATAGGATTCACGGCACTTCAAAGGAGGACGATTCGAGATAAGACCGTCAGTGATAGTATAGACGAATCATGTGAAAAAACGACATTAAGGATCCTAAGAATATATATATATATGTTGGACCAATTATTAATACTAACAATAGAAAGAAATTGTGGAAGGTTAGACGAAAGATAAGAGGAAGGACTGAAATTACGAGATGCTCCAGAACTCTAGAGTTGATGGAATGAAACAATAATATAGTCAAATCTCATCAGTGATCTCTTGTTCCCGGCATACCCTTCTCCCTCAAGTTAGGCGTCCTTTTATGTCTAAGGAGAACCCTAGGAGATCTTCAAAATCTGGAAGGTAAAGTGAATCTAGGAAATAAAATATTTCTTTCTTGTCCGTACGTCTGCATGAAAATCTGGCGTAGCTGCACCAAATATTCTGTCCAACTTCTGGCAACCCTGTGCGGCTGCAACACTTTTTGGTACAGCTATACCAACTCTCTGCCTATCATCTGACACCATCGTGCAGCTGTAACAATTTCTAGTGCAGTTGTACAAACTCTCTATGAAACTCTATCCGCCCTCCTTCCTTTCGAATTTACCTACAAAATTAATAAAATTACCAGTAGTACATAAATCTAAATAATATACTTGGATATTACGATATACCTAAAGGATTTAGCCAAATATCATGCAATTAAAGGGATTAAAATATATATTATTACAAGTTATCAACCAACGCGTACTAAGTTTGTAAGTTTCATTCCCTTCGTAATTTGGCACATCCCACTATACTTAAACTGGTTCTGACTGTTCCTCCCCACTTCCAATAATCCACTCTATTACACCCTTGTAGCGTTAACGTTTCCCAATTTTACTCATTCAATTTATTTTTCCCCTTAGTTCTACGAGCTAGTCCACTCGCATCTCGCTTCGGCTCCAATCACCATATCATTCTTACGCGATATACAAAGAATTTACTCACTCCCGTTAGTTATATTGGATACTCCGAATATTTTGCCAACCCCTGATCTCAAGCGAGTTATTACCCGAGTCCCCCTTAATCCGACTAGGTTCCAACCCTTTTTCCCTTCCCGTTCTAACCCTTCCTTTTTATCTAATCAAGAAGTTAATCGTTTGTTCCCCTCACATGACCAAGGCCTTACATAAACATTTCCATTAAGTTCCTTGCTTCAGATATGACCATCCTTCTCGGGTTCTTCCTTGAACTCCCATTCGCTGTGGTGCATTAATAATTGGCATTATAGTAGAGGTTAACTCAGTATATTTTTCTCAGGTTGTAGTCTCACCGATTAACCCTTACTCTTGTTTATCCACCATCCAAGTTACGTTGTTTGAGTGCATGTGTAGATTCTCATCGAAAAGATAAGAACTCCCTTGCCCACGGGTCTGTCCACTCCGTCCCCTTCTCTTGGGGTTTTGTCTTGCCTTGAGTACGAAAGGGGCTCCCTTTTTTACTTGGTTTTCTCACTACTTGAATTCAGTTTACCTTACCTAACTTGATGTTATTCCCCAAGACCCTATCTCTCACCACGATCATCACAATAATCTCGCATCGTTCATCATCAACCATCATAAGATGTTCATCCATGTCCGTCACAAGTCACTCTTTCACCCCCATTTTCACGGGCCTTGGGAACTTCCGACTGGGCTTTTTCCTTATTCCTTGGTTATGTCCATTCTTGGGCCGTTTCTCCTCTTCATTGCCTTGAGCGCCCGCTCCTTACAAACCCGGGAAAGTAAAGTCCATGGCCATCCCAATTAGTCTCATTTCCTCTTAGTGCAGGCCTCACCCCAACATGGGTTTCTCAAGGGAAATTTTCTTATCCAAATTCTTTTCGATCCATTTTAATCGTTTCTCACTATCCGTTCTACATTACTTGGTATCCACATCCTTTCCTTAAATTTTTGGAGTACACTCCTATCTTCCTCTTTAGATGGTGTTCATATACATTTTTGAGCCTCGTATCCGAATTATGTCAATTGCCTTAACATGCTCCTTTTCTCAATCATATTCAACTAATTGGTCCTCCTTTCCATCCCTCCATCCCACAATACTCTCAAGTTACATTTTATATGATCATAAATTTAGTAAAAAGTCAGATCGTTACAGTGCCCCTACTTATGGTGGTGGAGAAGGAGATTGAGGAGGTAGTACTCTGCTTCGGCGAGACGCTAAAGGTCGAATCATGGAAGAGAAGGAGAAGAGGGAGGCGCCCCCTCTAGCGTTTAAAGGGAAGCAAAAGGGTAAAGTTGAGGGAAACTATGGTAGTTATGACTGCTTCGGAGTATCAGTGGGGACACTACTACAAGAACTTCATGTCTAAAGCAAGTGGGGCTGCTACTAGGCCTCCGTCAAACCACCACAACACCACCCGACGCGGCCAGTGCAATCATGTGGCTTAGTTTGCAATTCCCTCATCATAGACGATGCTAGTGTGTGCACTTATGTGTCAAGACACTTTATTGTATTTATGAATAAATAATTAATAAAGATAAGTATTTATCATTAGTTATTTTACTATTTTTTATTAAATTGTTAATGATAAAGTTCCAAAATCAATGAGTATATTAATGTGAAATAGTCCTTGATCGAATATATGTTTAAAGGGGACATGGACATCTAAATCATCACTAAGTATAATTGATGTCAAGATAGGCCGAGGGAAAGTGATAACTCTATGAAAGTAGAGTTATTTAGGTCAATTTCATACCTAGATTATGTTAGATTTGTGAAATATTGCGTTCATTACATAATATTTCTTGATATTTCACATTATTCTCGAGAAGTTTGGATACTGCCGAATTTTTAGTTTATTTCAGGATAAAAGCGAAAATAAGAAGATTTTGACATATCTGCAAAGACTCCGTGTAGCTGTAAAAGATGCGGATTATCATAGAGACTTGGTGGAGCTGCACAAGCTGCATGAATGGAAGAAGGAAAAAAAAATTTATTTCGGATTTTCTAAGATCTTCTAGGGTTATATTTAGGACTATAAAAGGACTTTATTTACCCCCTACTGGGGGAGGATGACTTTTACGAAGGAGAGCAAGGGAGTTAGACTATCGTTTATGATGCTTTTCTTTTCTTTGATTTGTGTTCCGAACACGATGCTTGGCTGAATTTTCTTTGCTAGGATTTTGTTGAACCGAATTGCGTAGTTAAATTTCCGGAACTCGTTTTAGAATAAATCCGTGCTTTGGATGTTTATTTATTTCGTTTGATCTTAACGCATGCAATTTGTCTAGCCAACGAATTGTATTGATTTGTTATCCTAATTTAAACTCGGGAGAGAAATTTTAGGAGAGAACAAGAACAAAATAGCCTTGGTTAATATCACAGGAGCGAATTAGCTAGTAAGTAGTATCGGGAGATATACTTCTAGGCAATCATTAAAGGATTGATTCTTAATGCGTTTCTTGCCTCGTAATTCACTATATGAATAGTCCTTCGTAAACTGGGAGAGGCACTTAGGGACATGAGAATCCGGTTAGTAAACAGAATTAGTATGAATTTGGGATAAGCGAGTGAAGGGATTTAATGAAATAAGGAGGGGATACGTGATCCTAAGCTTTTCCAGCTGATTGAATTCCGATTTCTTTGCTTTTTGATTTTTTCTTTTCATTAGATCAATTTTCTGAGATTTAAACCCATTTTTCTTATTGGCCTGGTTACATAAGAATTGCAATTGTGTATGGTAGATGTTATATTTGCTATCTCGTGGGAAGGATAACTCTAGTCATCTCTCTATTACTTGTTGCGATCCGTATACTTACGGTGTGAGAATTTAGCGATCAGTATGTATATCCAATTTATACTTAGGGGTACCAAGAGATTAGGAATATTAGAAACGACCCGCTTTAGAGGATATCACATATTGAACATCGTTTGTCAATCCTCTTTATGAAGGAGTGTAAATAATCTTTTGACGAGATACCTTCATTTATTCTTTGTGTGAAGTTTATACACTTTGATGTCGTTAAAAGAAGTCTTTAATCGGATTGTAATTAATACGGTTATTGGGTGCGCAACGAAGCGCATAGAGAATAATGTTGAGTCAATATATGATTCATTTCTCTCTTGAATTAGGGAGTTAGCATCCTGACCACGTGATAGAGATATTACTGACTCTGAAATCCGTTGCCATGGTAGGAATGTTCTACATTCAAGTGAGTCTATTAAATCTTAAAAATAAAGTAAAACAATTAGTTTGGTGATGATGTATTTTGCGCCGAACAAATTGAGATGTCGATTAGATGAAGAGATTAAATTACTCAGTAATCGGTTCATAGTGGTTTATGGTTCATGATCATTATTCCAACACAATGGAGGACTAAAATCTCTAGCTAGACGAACCTACACTACCTTTATGCCTAGATGGTCGCACGCAATCGCACCTTATTACGAACAATAAATTAAGTTTCAGTGAATACTATAACTTAATCCAGAATTAGAATTAATTAGATTATTAATTTATTCTGGATAAATGAAAGCTAATGGGTGAGTAAACATAAGCTTTGGATCAACGTTTATTTTGTTTCAGTTTGGACTAATGTCTAATGGCATGAGTTTACTCCATAATAATGAAATAAATAAAGGTAAAAATAAAATATAATAAATATTTTATTTTATTTTAATAAGATATATTTCCAAAAATTTAATATAAATGGAGATTTGGTAGGTTAAATTTTCTAAGAAAATAGACGCGTGTTTCGAGGGCTTGCTAGCACCAAAGGAATAATTGTCACGTGTGCGTGAATAATACTAGAGGAGTCTTGAAAACTTTTCACTATTGTTACACATATTCAAATTAAGGCAAGATACGCCTTATTAATATTTTCTTGAGCAGATTTGTATAGTTACTAGTTAATTTTCTATACAACGTCATTAAAATTCACTTCCACTACTTACGAAGAAACCATCAGACGAGGGGCACATTGGTCAGCCAAAAAGCATATCTAGAATACTTTTGGTGCTTTATTTTATGAAAATTGAAGTTCGGTGTAATGAAATTAAAGGGAATGATCATTTCCAGAATCTCTTGCCATGGAAGATTTCGGCCTGTAAGTGGCCTTAATCATGGCCCAGAAAAGGGGGAGCTGCAGGGTGACGAATAACACGATCGGGACTGAGGACAACACGACGATCGGGATCACTATCCACTTGAACCTGTTGTCCATGAGTATGGACAGTGGTGTCCTGAATGACGCCAGCATGAACGCCAATGACAGGAACAGGCAAGTGAGGCCGATGATGAATTTCCGCGGCAGCGACTTGAGGAAGCCGATCGGGTAGTACCGCGAGCTCAGGATGGGCAGGAACATGAGTATGGCTGTCACAGAGCTGAAGAGCCCAAGGGCGTTTGCTTGTGAATATCATGAACGATTTATGCCCCAGGAGTACCGGGGTTCCGATGTTCATGTTTCCCCAGGGTACGGTGAAAGCCCCCACGAAGACCATGGTCGAAATTAGAGTTGCCGCGAGCATGCACGAGTTTGATGTGTCCTTCATCCATTGCTCCCCGTTCCTTCTCAACTCGTCATTTGCTACCTTGAAATCGACCCATGGGCTCTTGTTCTTTGCCAATAGCGCTGGGTCTCGGCTATCCGCAAACTCCTACGCAAAATCGTTACTAAATTGTGAGCATCAATTCCTATAAATTTATGCAGGCAATTCAAATTTACTTTGAACCATTGTACTTCCGACTGCAAGTGAAATGCAGCGCCGGAGATGCTCAGGGACTTGAAATTCGGCGACAACTTCACGACTTCCTGAAGCAAGTACCGCCTGTTTTCTTCCTATTCCTCTTCTTCGTTTCCTTCCTTAGATGCCTGATAGAGGAACGCCCGCCTGTGCAAAGCAGTCAGGCTCGAGAAGAACCTGAAGACCCTCTCCTGGCGATACATTATGGTGGACGACAGTATGTCAGATGTCATTCCTCGTGCTCCAGATCAACTCTGGGTAATATTGCAGGCATATCTCGATGAGCTCAATGGTCCCTTTGTTTGTTGCTTCGATGATCGTGTCATCTTCCAGGAAGAAGTTGAAGACCTCCCATACTTTCAAGTGAGAGATGTTTCACAAGTCCTTCTCACCAGTTTGCATGAGCAGCAATGCCTAAGCTTCGCTTCCCAGATTTTTATCAGTCGGGGAACAAATCATAGCTCAAAATGCACGGGACAAGATAAGAAGAAACGCTTCAAATCTAGAATGTTACCAATGCATCGTGGTATCAGAGAGTAGTAAAAGATCATCGTCGCAACATACCGAGCTTTTCTGCTACTACCAAAAAATGATTCCAACCACTACAGGGAATTACAATCGAAAAATAAGAGAAAGAAGAGGTGTCGCCAAAGTTTGTTGTAAGTAAGAACTATCGCCAGTTTACTTAGTACCACCCAATTCGCCTACTATCTGTGCCACAACGTAGCCGGCTTTCCATAAGGTGATCCCTTCATATTGATGGTCCAGAAATCATTGCGTTAATGTGCCAGCAATCTAGCTTTCAAAAATAAACAATCAAAGCAACTGAGATGAACTACAATGTTACTAACATTTGCAGATGAGTCTCTCAATGGCATTGAGGCTACTGCTGCGAGGATGCTCACCACCGTCTCCTTATCCTCGGTCTTGAGCGTCAATAAGTTCGGGTGTACCTCTTGACCAGGTGCAGCACCACATCTGATCTCAAAAACGGAAAAGGGAGATAAGTTTTTTGGATTCACTTATTTGAGTGCCATCATTGTTTGGGCATCTGTTTCGTCATCTCGGGTCGACGTGTAATGGAGACAGCAAAATAATTCGAGAATATGACTAAGTGATATACCTTTGGAAGCCCGTGTCAGCAAGATTGCATATGAGTATGGTTGCGGAAGGGCCCGTGAACGGTCGACCTGGAGGGTCGTCGGTCGTGGCATTGGCAAGGAACCAGAGCACCTCTGGGTTCTTCGGAGCGGAGCGTGAGAGGAAGTCCAGGGGAGTGTTGTCGTCCTTATCATGGCGATGTGTCAGGGTGAAGTTCTTCCCCACAAGTGCCTTCATCATCCGTATCCTTTCCCCCATCGCGGCATAATGGAGCGCGGTCCTTGACCTCGGACCGTTCCCCACCACGAGTGATGACGGCGTCATCGCACTACGAGCCTCTCGACGAAACTATTGTTTGCAGTCATGGAAGCAACATGAAGGGCAGTCTCCGACTTGGTCTTGAGTATTGCTGTCTTCGCATCGGGGTCTTTCTCAAAGAATCTCATGGCCGTATCCCAATCACCATAGTACGCCGCAAGCAGCACTGGCCTGTAATAGTGCTCGTCCTTTTCTGCTTTGCTTCCAACACGATTTTCTTCTGAACCTTTGCACCATATCTGGGCTTGATATGAACAGCCGGCGCCGTACATCACCAGATCTGCATCACCGACCGCCAAGGCCTTAAGTCCCTGTAGTCCCCTTGAATCCCCTGCTCGGCATGAACGTGCCTTCATAAGAGTCCCTCCAAGCAAGCCCTCATCACTCTCCCCTCTTTCATCTCGTTTTCCCAGTGATATCTGGCAGAAGAGTCCCCGGGAACCGCGGTCGGGTAACGTGGAGGTACGAGAGTTTAAGTCCAACCAGAGCATGGAACTCGTTGAGCCTCCCGATAATGGTTCGCACTAGGTCGAGCCGATCAGACACTGATGCGTCGTTGTAGCAGAATGCAGGCGAGATCCTTACACCAACAATGATGCCACCGACGACCAGCGTCGCTCGTCACGTCAAATATTATATACAATAATGTTGTCAAGGCATGTAAGGAATATGGTTGTTGACAACATTGAGTTACATTGAATATGCGTCACTACTAAAATATACTTTCACCTAATATTACGAAATAAAGAAACATAGGATTACTCTAATTAGGGGAATTTCCCTAATTTTTCTGATTTTTTTTAAATGTTTGATATTTAAAAAAGGATACTTATACTATTTATTGTTACTAACTCTCTTTTATTAAACATAAATATATATCAGTTAAACAAACTATAATATTAATTCAACGGTTTCGCTGATTAATTTGTAAATGATTTATCTCGTTATGTTCTGAAGCCGAAGTATTTAAAAGAAGTATTTAAGGAAGTACAGCGTGCTTCGGATGATACAACCACCGGCAGCCGCGCCGTGACGGCTTCTGTGATCAGGAGGCTGTCCTCTTCGAGTAGGACTCCACGTGGCATGGTAGCGGCGCCTCGGCAGAGGCACGAGGACCACCCTACCCGTCCCCACCGTTGAAATTACTTAAGCATTGAACCGGGTAAGGCGTAATTTCGCGAAACTCGACAGCGAGGTAAGAGGGAGATGGAGAGGAGGAAGAAGAATGGGCGCGTGCTTGTAACTCCAAGTACCGACCTGTGGGAGAGATTAAGGTCGCCCAAGTCGTAGGAAGTGATCTGCCATTTGTTGTCTTTTGCTTTCCGAAACTCCACACCTTCCTCAAAACTATTATCATCGTTTGCCATTTGTTGATTTTCGGTACGTAATACCAGACCCTCCGGGTCTATCCATACTCTTCCTACTCATCTTTTTACGCGTGAAAAACTATAAACCTGTCTACATTTTTATTCGTTTCCGTATAATAATATTTATTGGTTAATACAAGCTCAATTTTTATATGCAATGTTGACTTGCATAATTGTCTTTGCTTTTAATAATTTCCCACAACTCCCCGGGCTGTTGGGTTTTTATTTCAATCTTAAAGACACTTTGGGCTGAAGGCTAAAAGGACACATTGACCTCGCTTTTTCTAAGCTAAGTAGCACAAAACTAAAATTTTCTGGAATTTGTTTCACTAAACATAAACAAGAAACCAAAATTGATGCGGATCTGGATGAATTGATAAGCAAATACAGCATTGTACTGCAAGTTTTTGTTAAGGCAAATGAACTTCAGTCTTTCATCTAACCGGGTCGAACCAACGCAACAAGACAAACCACGGTACTCACTCCGAGGGATGGCTTATGCTACGGGTACAGAGTGTTCAATGTCTGCAGTTGGCAAGGCCGGCCTCATGTATTCCTCCTCTTCCTTTGGAGGGTGAATCGTGACCAGATCTGGCAGAGGAGTCTTGGGTCCTTGCTTCCCCTTGGGGTCCCAGTCGAGCATGATCTTGACCTTGATGCCGAGCACACCCTGAATAGTCACAGTTTTCGGGAATTAATTCATGAGCAACTAACCAACAATTGAATGTCCAAGTAGTAGATCCAGATTGGGAGCAAGAACCTGTCTCAAGAGGACATGTCTCACGGCAGAGTCAATATACTCATTTACGGGCTGACCCGAGGAAATCATGTAACCATCCTTGAACTTCATAGACTTGGCACGCTGAGCCCTCAACTTTCCGCTAACAATCACCTGTCGCCACACCAATGAGTCCGAGTCCCCATTACCAAACATACTGAAACCCAAAATCCAGACAGGAGGTAGTAACTACATCCCCATATGTGGCAACTACTATAAACAACAAATGAACGTTTCCAATTGCTGACACAGGTTATGCAGAAAGCTCACCTCACATCCCTTAGCACCGCTCTCCATGACAAACCTCAGAACACCGTAGCAGGCCCTGTAAAGAACGTTTGATCGATAAGAAACTAGTTTTCGGTATAGACATTTATTGCAGTCTCAAAACATTCAGAAAACTGAAATTTTTAACTGAAGTAATATGACAAAAAGAAATGAGAAATTTCACCCAAACAAGACAAAATCCACCTGCGAACAGCAAGACCACCGAGGAGCTTGTAACGGAGGGACTCAGCCTGAGCAATAGCACAGAGACCCCTGTTGTTAACTTTCTCAGCATAAAGCTCCACGCCATTCTCAGGGAACTTAAACCTCTTCTGCACGACAGATGTCAGCTCCCTAATTCTCCGTCCCTTCTCCCCTGCAACCAAGGAAATTGATCCTGAATTACCTGACTCGACACCAAACACAATCCATCACTGCAACACCGGAACCATCAAGGTTATCAACTCGACACATCGAACATCCATGATGATGCAATCGCCTCTTCCCCAAACACAGAACATCACAAAAAGAAAAGCTCAATACCATTATTCCATAATCTACGGCGGCAGTCCCGAAATCCGCCACACGGAAGTCAAATTGCCACCCTGACTAAAAGCATCACAACTACTACAAAAACACAAAGATAAAGTATACCGAGGACGTTCTGGGTGCGAGTGGCCCTGATGATGATCTCGGTCCTCATGGGAGTAACCCTAACCTCAACACCGGAGTATCCGTCCTCCGCCAACTCCCTCGTCAGCACCTCGTTGAGCTCAGCGAAGAAGACTCCATCCGCCACAAACTGCCTCACACAAAAACAAAGAATTACAAAAAGTTATTAAAAAAAAAAAAAGAATCAAGAAGCACATGCCGATGGATCTGGCTTAATAACCTTCCTCTTTTTGCTGATCTGAGTCGCCATGATTCCTCCTCCCTGCAGATAGAATAATCGAAACCCTCCGTGCTCGGGCGGGGGGTCGAGGTTGTGTCGGCGTTTGTTTTGTGCCGGGGGGGGGAGGGGGAAGAGAGGTTAGGGTTTACAGGAAACAAGAAAGGCACTTGGGCTTGGGCTTGGGCTTGGGCTTATTATTGGGCTATTTGAATGGATACGAAATAGCAACGCTCCTTTTATGGGGAAAATCGTCGAACATGTGGTGCCTTCTATCGAGGTGAAGGCCCAACCCAACCCAATGAACCACAAAAAGGCTGCCCAGGGACTTGCCTCAGCCATTTCTAGGCATAAACACCGCAAACCCACTTTGGCATCTAAGTTTTGAAGCTCCTTTCTTGCGTCCCTTATGCATGGAAAATAAGTAGTCCCACATCGGGTGGGGACGTCCAACCGAAGTGGTATTTAAGAAGAAAGGGCAAGGTAGGCCGCCTTCTTTTCTCACAAAAGTCGCAGTATTACTCTTCTGAATCGTCATCGATGTACGACTCCCGTAAGTGCGTCTTATTGAAATGTGTTCCGTGGACTCCGAAACTACATGGACAGTTGTTGAACCGATAATGCAGACAAGGTCTACAACCGATCGGAACATAACTGCCCTTCTTAATAGGGAATTATACTGGTTCATGCTCACGGGCTACTTCTTGTAAGGCATTTTGATCCTCGAGATGGACCATACTAAGAGCACAGGCCAAGTCAAGGGAAAACTCGCACTCAGGACAGGAGTAAACCATGCGATATTAATCATCCAACTCTGTAAAGTGAAGGGAGTAGGAATACCGAGAGTTGGTCTCCCTCCCATAGTTAGCACACTTGAGAGGTTGGTCGCGGGGGGACTCACGGGGCGAAGGGAATCTCCTTGTTTCTGCCGAGGGACAAAGGGCAACCTCCTTTGATTAAAACTCTAGTGTTCACTGACATTAAGATGAACTTGTATGCTCGTGTATGATCACTAATTAACCGACTTACATCATATCGAACTTCGGCTGCACTCTTTCATTGTCAGGTGGACCTCGTGATCGGTCGCTCCGGACCGATTTCGGTTCATTGCGGATGTTTTATTGTCGGGTATAGGTAAATCCAAGGACCCGGTTCGTCCGGTCCAGTTCTCTGATCAGACCGGCTCAACCTTAATCCGGAACCCCTATATAAATTGATTTTCAGTGCCTTCTCGCGAAATCGGAAGTCGGTTTCCCCTTCATAGTTCTTTCACTCTTCGCAACCCGCCCATTTCTCCTTATTCTTTCGTCGATACAGGCTAGGGTTTCGATCTGCAGACGCCGACGGACGGAGGAGATGCCGGTGAATCTGACGGCGAACGCGATTGCCGCCATCAGCGGCGGTGACGTCAACTCGAAGCCTCTGGTTCAGGTGATGGACGTAAAGCCGACCGGGTCCAATCAGGAGCGGTACCGGTTGCTGCTCTCCGACTCTACGCTGACTCAGCACGCCATGCTTGCGACTCAGCTGAATGACCGCGTCAAGAGCGGTAGCGTTAGGAAAGGGTCGGTCGTGCAGTTGATCGATTACATATGTAGCACCGTCCAGAATCGCAAGTCAGTTGCCTTAGTTTCATTTGTTGCGGTTTGATTTTTTTCTTGGATTCTAGTTTCTGTCTGGCAGTGGAGGTGACTTTAGGAGTGGCGCTACCTTGTTGAAATATGTAGTGTTATAGCGATTGAATGATTCCTGTCAATTCTCGATGATGATTACGACATTGAGTTATGCTGTTTTGAATGGTGAACTATGCATGTTTTCATACGATTCACAATTTTGAAGTTTATTCATGATGGTTAATGAGGAAACAAGCAAAAATTGCCTCTACAGTAGGGGCTGGAATGACTATGTACAGCGACTGAAGATAATACTACTAAAGTAACACTAGAAATTATGTTGAAATCTGTTAGATGATTTGGTGAGCATGTTTTGCAAGAGGTTGAGCAGTTCAATCAGTGCGTAAGAATATTGCAGGTAGTGTTTTTCTTGTGCTTATTCCTAGGTGACTGCACAATTGGGCATAAGCCAAGGCTTGTTGTTTGAGGTAGATAGTAGATCGTTTATAGAAGTAGCAAGTTGTTCTGGATTCAATTAACTGTGTGGTCTCTGACATTCGATGCCAGGAATTAGGAAATGCCAGACCTTCCTGAGAAGCTAGCCACTCTTTAATAAATTTGGATCAGGAGTGCTGGTATTTTGTGTTTGATTTAATGGTGGTGGTATGCATTGAATAAGTTCATGTACAGCAATGGAAGATACTGCACTTTGAGCATTGCCATTTATTATGTTTCCTCTCTTTGTTTTATCTGATCCAAGATTGCTTGTGTCCAGAATTATAGTCGTCCTGAACATGGAGACCATTATTCCATACTGCGATCTGATCGGCAACCCGAGGATGTACAGTGATTCTGATGCATCAGCGCAGAAGGCAATGGCTAACATCAACTCGGGGAATGTCAACAGAGTTAGTAATAATGTCTCAAATGGGAGGCCTGCTGTTCAAAATGTGCAGACTTATCGGCCGACAGCTCAAGCTCCGCATCAGACTGCGCCAAGAGTTGATCAGAATGTACAGAATTTCCGGCCTGTAGTTCAACCGCCTTTCCAGCCTCCGCCAAACTACCGAAACCACGGCACAATTCTTAAAAATGAGGCACCAGCACGTATCATTCCTATTTCTGCTTTGAACCCTTATCAGGGACGGTGGGCTATCAAGGCAAGAGTCACAGCAAAAGGTGATCTGCGCCGCTATAACAATGCCCGTGGTGATGGGAAAGTCTTTTCATTTGATCTACTTGATTCTGATGGAGGGGAAATACGGGTAACTTGCTTCAATGCCGTGGTTGATCGTTTCTGTGATGTGATTGAGGTTGGAAAAGTATATATGATATCCAAAGGAAGCTTGAGGCCTGCACAAAAGAACTTCAACCATCTGAAGAATGAATGGGAAATATTTCTGGAGACCACCTCGTCTGTAGATCCTTGTCCAGAAGAAGATGTTTCCATTCCACAGCAACAGTTCTCCTTCCGGCCAATAAGCGAGATTGAGAATGTCGAGAACAATTCTATTCTCGATTTCATTGGCATGGTTGTGTCTGTAAATCCATCAGTCCCGATTCTGAGGAAGAATGGTCTGGAAACTCAGAGGCGAATCCTGAACATGAAAGATGGATCTGGTAGAAGCATAGAGGTCACGCTATGGGGTGAGTTGTGTAACAGGGATGGGCAGAAACTCCAAGATCTGGTGGATTCCGGATTTTTCCCTGTTCTGGCCATAAAATCTGGAAAAGTTAGCGATTTCAGTGGGAAATCTATAGGTACAATATCTTCCACGCAGCTCTTCATCAATCCAGATATTCCGGAAGCTCGCAGTTTGAGAAACTGGTTTGATAATGGGGGAAAGAATGCTGCCTCCATTTCGATTTCCAAGGAAAATATGCCTGCAGGGTCAAGGAATGAGATGCGCAAGACAGTATCTCAGATAAAAGACGAAGGCCTTGGTCGATCGGATAAACCTGACTGGATAACGATCAAGGCGACTATGACATTCGTCAAGTCTGATAACTTCTGTTACACCGCCTGCCCACTGACGATCGGAGATAGAAAGTGTAGTAAAAAGGTGACTCGGTCCGGGAACAATTGGTGGTTCTGCGACAGGTGCAATCAAGAGTTTGAAGAGTGTGATTACCGATACCTTCTTCAAGCCCAAATACAAGACCACACTGGGGTGACTTGGGTGACTGCTTTCCAGGAAGCAGGGGAGGAGATCCTCCGTATCCCTGCTAAAGAATTGTACGAGTTTAAAGAGAACGATGATGACAGGTTTGCAGTCTCCATATCGGCTGGGCTCTTCACGAAGTTCCTGTTTCGTCTTAAGGTTAAGGAGGAAACATACGGCGAAGAACAGAGGGTGAAGGTGACCGTGGTGAAGGCAGAGAAGTTAGAGTATTCCTTGGAGAGCAGGATAATGCTGGATCTGATCTCTAAATACGCTAGATAAATAACTGTCGGTCAAGGGCGAGAGTGAGGGTAGCTTATCAATAGGAATAGCATCATACTTAGTGCCCAGATATTCCTTCAATTCATCCGCCATTACATTTTTATCACATTAGAATTAGAACTTTGATTGTCTGGACATGACATTGATGATGAAAGAGAAAATGTAAATTTCTTTGATGTGCAAAATCAGAATATAGAAAATTTGGAACTCCATTGGTTTTCATATTACATGCAGAAGTAGAGGAGATTCTTCACCGAGAAGCATCAACACAGTGGGGAAAGTACATCGAGATGCAGAGGGATCACTTCCTCAGCTCCGCTTGACTGGGTCGAAGTTCGAGACGCCAATGACCGCCCCAATGAGAGCAACAAGCACGATTCCGCCGGCTGCAATGCTGAGCAAGAAGTTCTTGAGGGAGGGGGAAACGGCGGCCTCAGCCACGTCGGGGACGATCATGGAAGCCGTGAGGGCGGCAGCGGTGAGCCCCGTGACTGCCTTCTCGCTCAACGAGGCCTTGACTTGGAACCTGGCGGGGGAGCGGGCAGTGCTCGGGGAGGATGACGACGCAGCCCTCAAGGGCAATGGCTTGAAGAAGAAGTCGTTACCAGGTAAGACGTTCTTCTTGGGATGGGGGACTGCATAGGCCAAAGGTATGGACAAGGAAACAGCAGAGGTAGAGGCCATTTCCTTTTAGCTGGTGGCTGGGGGGGGGGGGGGGGGGGGGGGGGGGGGGTCTGTTTGGTGGAGGAGCGGAGGTTTCTGGGACTTAGTAAAGTGGTAGCTTTGATGGAGGTGGTGGTGCTGGAGTTGATTTGGGAGGGGAGAATGTGAGGTGGGAAAGGGCTGTCCTCCGGGTTCACAGATTGGGGGATAAGGTTATCTTTTCATCTGGCTTTTGCGCCCAATCATCGTCAAGCATTGAAACTTGTCCCGCCCAGCTGGATTACAAACAAAATGTTCCCTTCAGCTTTGCCACATGGACAGGATACAGAAATTATGTTCGTTTTTCACATAATTGGAACCTATATATATATATATGGCTTTTTAAGAAAAAAAAAAAGGAGAAAATGCACGACTCCCTTCCCATTCAAATATTTTTTTTTTATAAAATTATACGGATATTATTTTATGTGCAAATATTCATCAATATAAATAAAAAGAATATATTAGAGATATGTTTTACCTGTGTTTAAATCATTATTTTACATTTCATATATTCACCAAATTAATGTAACATATTGAGCCAATAAATTTGATTTTGTTTCTTCTTATCATGCCTATCTTATGCCTTATCAAAATATATACTTCTAACAAATATAATTAAGACAAGTGCACAAAATTTAATAAAGCCGGAGAATATTTTACTGAAACACAAACACCATTAACATCAATAAATTGAATCAATGCCTCTCCTATTATTACATAATACATATAACATCATGCACACACGGTAAAACAAGAAGAACTAGTCATTGATGATCCTGAAATGAAATCGACATTGATAAAAGTTTTGCATATAACATGCTATTATTTTGTAAATGAAAACGGGAATTTTAAAGCAAAGTTTGTTTAACACGTAGACGAAAAAATGATCAACTAAAATGAGAACATGCGACTGATGCAAAGTTAAACTTGCAAAACTTAGTTTTCTAACCTGTTGTATGTATACCTGAAGGTGATAAAACAATATAAATGGTTGGTTATGCACAAAAGAAATGAGAAAAAACATGTCGAATATAAGACACAACTTGTTACCCAAGAATTTTCATAGAGGTCTTGGTGTTGATTATGAAGAAACGTATTGTCCCTTCATGGATGCAACAACATTTAAATATATGATTAGTTTAACAATTCAAGATAAATTGAAAATGCAATTAATGAATGTCATTGTAATATACTTATACGGCTATCTGACATGACATATAAATGAAACTCTTAGACATATGTGATATAAGCACCTCCATGAATATTTTCCAACACACACTCTGCGACAATTGACGACAAGGGGATTCGAGATTTCTTGTTAGTGTTGGATTCATGAAATGGGATGAAATACTCGCCGATGGAATCTGTGTCCTGGTGGGAAGAAACAGCTCGAACCGGAGCGAAAACAAATATCGGGGAAAGGGATTGATTCATGTCCATGTAAGTCCCTAGAAACAATTGGCATGGGTGATTTTGCCGAATACGTATCTTTCGGGACGTACCGTGGGCTTATAGTGTGCTTCAGGAACATGAACCATTAAAAAAATGATACATTTGAATGGTTGCGTTAACAGTATGGTAAGACCGATTAGTAATCAATCACGAATAATGATGGGAGCAATTTCCGATGGGGAAGAAAGGAAGAAACATCGTCTTCATCTAACCTTTAAGCTGAAAATAGGAACATCATCCACACAGTCACATGATCATACAAAGTACATGCCATACATAAAATTGTTGGTCATTGGGTTTCGTATGCCTGACATTGCCAGTGATTTTCCATTGGACATTCTGGGAAGGATATGAAAGAAAGAGAAAAGAAAGAGATGTAAATTTTTTTTTATGTTTGAAGATAAAAATCCATCCATGAGATTTATACTTCATTCAAGAGCATTAACTGATCAAGCCTTTCGTACTTGGCTCGTGGGAAGCTGCGATGTCACAAACCCTCTATGACAATATCGTTCTCTACCACCACCACCATTGTCATCGTCATTTTGTCCCACTCCGTGTGATCCAACTATAGAAGAACCAAGAATAGAGAGCTTTCCCCCGTTTCCGACCAACTCTTTGGTCTCGTGCATCACATGGAAATGCCAGAGGTATTTGAACGACCTTTCTCTTATAATTTTGTTCCCTTTTATGTTACTTTTCAAAATTATTTAGTCTTTTATGATTCAAGTTTCTAAAATCGTCCTTTAGGGTTGTATTCTTTTTTGTTTTTTATTTCTCTTAAATTTTTCCTTAAATTTTGTCTATTTGCAACTTAAAGAAATTTTTCCTAAGTGGCTCTGATACAAAATAGAAGACAATATACAAACTTTAGAAGTTTCTTACGCCGGCTTTCCGTAAACCTTAATTACTCACTTGAATATCTTGAACTAGTTATAAATCTCAATATGGATTTACCTTAAAGAAAGACTTCAAGTTTCCTCTGAACTAGAGTCATTTATTCTTATTTATTAAATAACTGGGTTACCTGAGTCGATAGACTTTCCTATCGATCAACCACAATATTTAACAACCTTGTTGTAGAATCCTTGGATACCTCATGACGCAAATGGAATTATACCAAGTTTGGTCAATCAAACATTAAAATGGCTTGTACTTTTTCACCACCTTAAATAAGTTTCCTTAATTAAAGTCTTCTTTTAGCACAGAAAGACAAGGCATAAACAACTTAAACTTCAGAAGTAAAGCATGTTTATCATACCTCAAGTGGGTAACTTCTCAGTTCATCAAGCTTCTGCAACTGTTGAGCTTAAAGAGTTCCACACTTCCTTCAGCTATGAGAGAAATATGAGATGGAGAGGTTCTTCTAAGCTTCAATGAATGTCCTTTCCTTGAGGGACTTATATAGGCAATACCCCTCCTCTAAGCAAAGGTATAACCCAAAAGAACTAATTTTGAGTTAGTTCCAACCAAAGATTGTGTCTTGAGTTAGTTCTAAGACTCTTAGCTCTTAGGCATTTTGAAGAGAAGCAGAAAACAAACTCACTGACAAAACTAGTGGTCCTAACAACCTATAAAAGAGAATGGTCCTAATTTTGTACAATTTTATGTTTATGTCGCATCACTCTTTATCTTGAGAGATTCCTTTATTATTGGTCTCTAATATCATGACTGACATTTCGACAATCTCTTCTGTGAGCCCTTGGTATATCTAGGTTTGATGCTCTTGGTCTCTCTCTCTCATTTCTTCGAATCGCTATACCCATGTTTTGTTCAGGTCATTGGCAATTTTCTTCGAACTTTATATGTAACAACCTGAAAATGTAGTTTAGAGTTTTCTCTCATGAAGAAGTTATCCATAAGATTCAAAACTCTTTCCCATCCTCATTCTTCAGAAATAGTATCTACATAGTCCAAATAAGAACGCACGATCGTGACACTAATCTTCACTAAGCATATAATAATCCTCTCTTTCAAATAATATATGCTCCATCACATCCTTGAACAACTCAACCTTAGTTGCTCTTCTTACTATTTTATCTTTGTAATACTTCTGTCATAATCCTTGACGATCAAGGTTTCTTCGTCAATGTTTTACAAGATGTTAACCTTCACTAGGATGGATTTCCATAACAAAAGATTAGGAAGAATTGATCCTTCATCACTTTCTTCCATCAAAGTGCTAGTAACCAATGTCATGAGTACTTGGGTCCATAACCAAGACATTCGAGTAGAAACTTACCAATGAAGGCAATTGTGATATCTGATTAGAATCAGAATGATCTAATTTAAGGATATCCACAAAGCCCATATCTATATAAGGTAAAGCTACTTCCACTAGTCATGAATTAATCCTCTGGGTTGGCATACTTATCTTCTATCAAATGTGGATAAGGACGAAGTACATAATTTTCCTCGAGTGAGGATTCTCTCATGTCCACCATCTTTGAGTTTTCTATTTGCGCTATCTCACATAGTACCATGAACATAGTGGTGGTGAAAATACATTGGATAACCTCTACTTGTTTAGACAGTTGTTCTCCATTTGAAGCATAATGGTGTAACTTGGACTCCAAATCTTTCATATATGTTATGGCTTTCTTTGTGAACCATTCAGTTTACTACATGAAATTACGTTTAATAACCTGCCTTGAATCATCCACTGATAGTCATATATCCACGAAAGTGATTCATCCACAACATCTATGGCAAAATATAAGGATTTTGGAGCCCTTATGGCTTTCTTCTTCATGAGCTTGCTCACTAGATTGTTAAGCAGAACCTTTTTCATGAATTATTTCCTCAAGGTCTCTGTATGGCACTTCAAAAGCATCTGGAACTTCTTCATCGAGCATGGTTATTCCATAATTGAAATAATCATTATACTTTAATTTTGTCGTATTATCAATCTTATTTGTCTTGCTTGGCTAACGTAGAAAAGGCTTTTCTTTTTCCCTCTGTTGGCTCCGTATAATTCTTTTGTATGAGTCCACTGCTTCCTTAACTGAAACCTTTCGCTCCTAAGCCAAGTGATCTCGACAATAACTAAATTGCATCTTAGTTAACGAGTGCCACCAAGGTTCTTCAACCTTATCCACCTTTATTGGAACATCATTCTCAGGATTGTAGGATTTAAGAGGTTTCTCATTCTTAATCCTCTTAGCTTTTCTTTGGGATTTAGCATGATCTTCTTCCTTTGGATCAATTAGCTTTGCCTTTCCTTTAGAGACTTTCTCTACAGGATCAGTCACCCGCTTCTGAGAATTTTTCTTCAAATCTCTCTTAGTGTTAGTGGAAAATTTCTCCTTACGATCAACTATTCCCTTTTGGGAATCCATCTTCGCTTGTCATTTGGAGTTAGTAGAAACCTTCTTTTTAGGATCGACCCTTCCCTTCTGGGAATTCCCAGCTTTTAGCTTATTCGGACTATTAAATGCCTCATGCCCGGATCGCTTGCACTACCAGCAAAGTATTTTTATTACCTTCATTTCAGAGGTGGAACCTGTACCATCGTAATCACTCTCCTTCTTGCTGGGACACATCTCCTTGGAGTTGCCCTTCTTCTTGTAGCTCTAACAAATCTTCCTTTTTGCAGTAGTATCCATCTGCAACTTTCGAGAGTGAGAGTATGTTACTATATTCTTTTTAGAAGGAATGTATTAGTGTCAAATTTATACTAACTAAATCATTCTTACAGTATTATAAGTTTAGTTTGTCTAGTCTCCTTAAAATTCAGATTCACAAAATGGACCACTTGATATATGTTCAATATCTTTACACCAAGAATTTCTTAAGTTCCATGAAGATATAAAAAGTCTTCATTCCTTATTTTAAGGCTAACCTCTTTTTTATGTATTGAGTATCAAAGCTCGTAGCCTTTTAAAGTACCCGGCCAATACTTACAAACAGGCTTTGATTTTCTTCCCTTAATTTTTAACACAACCCTTTAGAAGTGTCAATTTCCATGACTAAGTCGTCCTTATCAGAGGATAAGGAAAGTTACGGTAAATATTTAATCCGTTAAATAGAATGAGTGTCTTCATCTTCCCATGACCAGGGAGTTTTAGAAGATATCTTCCTAGAAATTCTTCGTAAATCTTGGTATATATTTTTCACAAACTTGCGGGAATAATTGACACATCTGTAAAACATTTATACTTGTTTTCTTTCCTCAAGTCTGTCAAGAAAGTCAATGATTTTCTAGGTAACGTGATTTTGTAGTTTTAATTTTCCCTATTCAATTTTCATACCTTATAAATTAAAAACATTATCCATTTTGTTGTAAAATGCCTCGAGCATTCTTCAGGCTAAACGACATTATTAGCCATTCAAACATCACTTGTGAATCATTGAAGTAGTAAGAAAAAATTAAGTCATCTTCCATCCTAACTTGCCAATAATCATCCTTCTGGTCAAAGTTGGAAAATAATTTCAGTTGACTCAAACTGATTCAATCAATGAAATCTCCGGCAATAGGATTCTTATATCATCGTCCTTAGTAGCTCGATTAAGCTGAGGCTAGTCTATAACCATTCGATTTTTTTCTCGAATCACCTCGACATGGTTTATTACCATAAAGGCAAAATTAGAGTGTGAATTGTAATTGTTTGACAAATTTCTCAATCATATCAATCGTAGATGTGATATTTATGGCTCTCATGATAATTTCGGATCTTTTCAATTCAAGTCTTTCCTTAAGACCATTCCGACTCCACAGTTTTAATGATTCTTCGTTAAAATTGTCAACAAGTTTTACCATAAACTTATCCCATTTAGTTCTTGTCAACTAAATTGTCATACACACTCCTTGTTTCGGAAACAATTCATCGTACTAGTTAGAACTCTTGTTATTCATCGAAGAAAACAAAAATTCATCCCATCTTTCATTTTCACCAATAGCATATCACTACGTTGAGTTCGCACTCTGAATGCTTTCTCACATGGTGAATCACCAAAATACCCCGCCCTTTTGATTGGATAGAACCAAAATTGTAACTGTAAATTGGGATCGTTTAGAATGTTGATTTTTACCTCACCATTAGCAATGTCTTAAACATTTTGCACAGAATGAGGGCTGTCCTTTTGTCCCTTCAAATATCATTATCAAGCATATTATCTACTTCTAAGAAAGGGTGTACAAGAAGCTTTTATCGACATTTTTTTTTGTTCGTCAATAAAGAAAGACACATTAGTAGCCTAATAGTTAACAATTGTTGTCATTCCATCAACATTTAGAATGGTTCCCCCACTCATATGGTAGGAATCAAGTCTGGCACAACTTATGATGCACCTAATTCTACCAAGATATTTAAAGAATACTCATATTATCCAAGAAAATTGAATGCTACAGCCACATAAATGCTTAATTCTTCGTCCCTCACACCGAAAGACATGTGTCTAGGTACTTTTTGTGATGGTTCTATCATCCTCTAGATTGCGTCTAACTAAAATAAACCCTTGCTTGACCATTTGCTCAATAACCTCACATACATAAGAATCTTTTTAGTCAAATAATTATCTAAAAAGGCAATTTCCATCATTCTTAATGATTTCTTTCTCAACTAGTCTATGGTTAGGATAAATGTCTATAACCAATGATTCTTCCCGTGTGTTGTGATGTTAATCTAAAATTAACTAGACCTTTGAGACGTCTCTTCCCCACACTGGTGTAGATGTTTCAACTAGTTGAGTAATGATTACCCCCTCACCTACATCATTTGCTCTTGAGGAAACATCAAAGAGCGTATGACTTCTGACATTATTTGGCACTCTCAGAGCTGATGCTCCCATATTCAATTGTCTATCAGGCATAGGGATACTAGACGATGATTATCCTAATGTCATGGTAATTTGGTTAGCATAGGGATACTAGACGACGATTATCCTAATGTCATGGTAATTTGGTTACCTCTTTGTTCAATATTGGCTGCACTGATAGTCCTCGAGCTACTAGAAAGTTCATTCATAACTCAAATTCTAGGACATGTTAATTCCAATGGGTTTATCTCACGCCTATGAAATTGGCTATAATTGTTTCGACCTTCCTCAAATAACTTAGTGATTTTTAATATGTTCCTCACATCAAGACTGGTTGTATTTACAAGCTTGTAAATAATTCTAGAATGATATACCAAAATTTGCCTAGGGATTCATCCGATCCATATTTAATGATTTTATCCTTAAGGTAACGACTTCCCCAGACATTTATCGTTTAAGGTTACATAAATTACGATGGACATGAAACCATTCAAGACCACTTACAAGATTGACATGTATCTCTGAGATAAGCTAGTTTTTAAATTCTCTTCATCGTTAATCTATTACGTGAAGGAGGTCGTCAAGTGTGTTCTAGCTCTTGCCATCGAGATGACGCTATACATCTCCGATGACGGTCCTGCCTCGACTCCTCCAAGTGATCAACCACGTGCCATCTTTTTTCCTACTAGGATCACCAACTGTAACACGCTCAGGATTTGATGAATGATGGATGAAAGAGATTTTGGTGGCTGATAAATTAAATGTAAAGAAAGAAAAAACAAAAACAAACATAAGAGCGAAAGAAGAACATACACTTTTCATTGTTGTGAAAATACAAACGCAAATGACAATAAAAATGCCCTCATGGTTTCAGAATGATTGTCGTTCATATTACAACTGTTTTCATACTATATATACTTTATGCCTAATAAAAACTACCAGCAGGTGCATAATTCTAAGAATAATCGCTCCTTCTGTTGTTTGCATTGACCAGCTATTATGCCCCCTTCGACCAATAACGCGTCTCACGAGGTATTCTTCGACTAGCCATTTTGCACACCCCAATCGATGACCACCAAAACGTGTTCAAGGCCCAAAATGTCGTTTAGCCCCTTCCCCATGAAATTGAAACGTGGGTTGGATGCCTCAACTTCCCTTTAAGCCCTAATCGTGGATAGCTTTTCCGAATTTCTCCACCTCTACAACTCAACCTCCCTACAACTCCAAACACCCAGAGAATCATGGCTCGCATCTTTTACAACCGCATCCCCCTCAAGCATTCTCTTCTGAGGCCATGGTCGTAACACGGGATCTCAAGGATGAGCAAGCCAAGGGGCAAGGGAGGATTACCCTCGACCCATGCTTTAAAGCAAATCCCTTGCGAGAGAGGCAAGTTCCCCTTGATTACCTTCTCTTTGATGCTACCCTGCTACCCAAGAAATTGGACGAGACAAGTGGAATCAGGTGACTGGCAGATTCTAGGTTTCCTAGTTACTTGCTTAGAACCCTTCATATCCCCTGCTCCCCAAAATGATGGAAATCAAAAGTGATAACCAGTGAGAGTGCATCTTCCATCCTCAAGCGACTTCGTATATTCCTGGAGGAGCTCAAGGGGAGTCTAGACGAAGAGGTGCCAAAAGTGAGGGCGAGTTTTGGTAGGGGTGAGCTCAGTGTTCCAACACCATAGAGAATTGCAGGACATTCCCAATATACAAGTTCATGAGGAACGAGCTGGGGACGGAGCTACTGTTTGGTGCGAAGAGGATCAGTCCGGGTGAGGAAATCGAGAAGGTTTACCATGCCATTAGGGATGGGAAGTTAGGTGTGTTAGAATTTTTTTAGTTTGGGCTACCATTAATTGTAATAACTTTGTTTTAATAAAGTTTTTTATTTATGTCGCGGATTTGTGTGCGTATCATATCTATCTCTAGGGTCATGTCTTTTCGTATTTGTTGTACTTATTCAATAGCGTCACGCATATCGAGACGCATCATACTTATCCGATAGCGTTACACATATCAAGACACGTTATACTTATCCGATAAGGTCAATATCGAAAATTTAATAAAACGGCCTGTAACAAAAGACAATGCATGATACGCCCACTTTGGTTATGTCATCACTATAGTTATTTGGACTTTGCGTAACCCTCATTTTAATTGAGGTGGTTGACAACTTGGTGTAGGCCTTATTGTCCTTTTTTATCCGTTGATGGATAGAATCGAAAAGGAAAAAGGTTATTATTATGGCTAGGTCCCTCTCCCACTCCTTTATTCATATTATATATTATATATAGTTTTATTATATATAGGGGATCAACGTTATCGTTTCAATGAGAACGAACCATTGAATTCCTTGCCGATTCATCTTGTTGAGCTGTACAGAATGGAGATGGGAGAGAAGACCTAGTAGCATCTACAAGATTAACTGAGATGGCACAAACATATATGTTTTAGTTTAATTTATGTTCGGTAATCGTATAATTCACGTATGATTCTGAGATTAATTCGATTAACGGAAGTCATTTGAATTCTATCAAGTGGTATCAGAGCGGTTTACGCGTATTTACGGTTCCAAAACGTTTTTTTTCAGTTCATCGGATGTTGGAAGTTTCGCCAAAAATTTTGCAGGAAAAACGGTTTTGGGCGGATTTTTTCTTCTGTTGAACTTCTCTCTAATTTTTTACCCTCTTAATATCGTCGTATTAAAAAAAAAAACTTTCTTCATGAAAGTTGTAGCCCTTGCTAAAAAGAAGATACTTCTAAAATTTCATAGCAAAATTCGTGACAAATCGAAACTTGTCTTAGATAGAAGATTCTGTGGGTTTCATTGAGTTTCGGAGAATTCGATTTTAATCGAGAAATTCTCCACTATAGTTTGTGAAATAGGTATGGATGCGGAGCTTACTTGATTAGGTTCGTAACCGTATCAAATTTTGAGCAAGGAGAAACGAGCTCCAACAGCTTCGTCGTTGCCGTTGAGGTGAGCTGGTCAAAGGCAGTCAAATTGGTCAACGTTGCCGGTCAACGGTCGGTCGTCAGCGAATGACCAGTCACCGGCTGGTCTCCGACAAGGGTCTGGCCGGCTTGTCGCCAAGGTCGGTCTTCGTTGGTCTTCACCGGTCAACGGTCAAAGTTTAATTTTAAAAAAATAAATAAAATAAAAACATTGATTTGGCATTGGCGGTATCCAAATCCCATGGTAAGGTGGTACCCTTAAGGAAGAATCATCATTGCCTACCAACCGTGGCTTTGTACGTGGGATTCAACCACTTAACTTTTAATTAAAATAATTAAAAAGGTACCTCGCGCGTAAGAAATCTTTGCTTAAAAATAAGAGTTAGTAGTAAGGGAATGGGGCAACGTGGGTCCGAGACTGTTGGAAAAGGTTTTGATGATGAGCCAGACCTCTGTGCCACAGAAGGTCGAACATTCTTGGCTTTGATGATGAGCCTGACCCTCTGTACTACAGAAGGTCGAACATTCTATTCTACAGAAGCTTCTATTAGTAAGGACTTCTTGTAAGAATTATTTTTGTAATTAAATGATTAGTTTTCAATTATTTAATTACGAAATATGCTTAATTTGATTAAGATATTTATCTGATCAAATTACCACGATTTGGTTTCCAAATAATCATATTGGAGATAATATTTCTTATAGAAGGAAATAAGATCTCTATTTATGGAAAGGTTCTACTAGACGGTCTACAGGCTTCTGTAAGCTTAATTGACCACTATACGACCGTTATTTGCAAACCTATCACTACCACCTGTCTAGATGCGTCCTCCTATGTATCTTTAACAGGATGGAACGAATTATTACCCTAACGGAAATAAATCTTCGATTATTTCCATCTGTAGAAGGTTATCGAGCAGAACCTTCTGCGATACCTTCTGTGCTGCATTATTTAGGGAAACTATCATATTCTTATTTTATTTTGATATGATTATCTTCCTTGCTGAATGTATGCACGTGTATATCATTTTATCTATTTTGTAAACTAACTTTTAATTTCTTGTTTTGCAGATTTCGTTTTTATCTTTTCCCATTTATATTTTCTTCTTAGGCTTTGTGTATAAAAGGCCATGCTCTCTCCCACACACAACCATCAGAGAATTCTTTTCTCCCATCCCATTCTGTCCAGAGAGAGCGTGTGCTTGAGCTTGCTTTAGTTCTTTCATTCGTTCGAGTTAGTCACACGAGGAGCACTAGCGACGGACGGCTGCATCGTTGGTGAAGCCTTCTGGGAGAGTGACTCGGGGGCTCGAGGACTCGGCTGGAAGCTGCAGGATACGTTGTTGGAAGCGTTGTGTACGTGGGCAACGTGCAGCGGACCGGAGAGAAGGGCAGAACCCCGGGAGCACAGAAGGTGAGGGACTAACCAGCTTCTGTTGTGTAGAACTCTGTGTGCAGGAACCTAGGACGGAGGCTGCCGTCTGCTTGCGTGGGGTTTGCTGCGTGCTTGCGTAGGGTATGCTACGTGCTTGTGTGGGGTACGCCACATAGTCGCTATCTCGAGGAGATCGTGCAGGTCGTGTGGAGCCGCCGGAGGGAAAATCCATCCTTGAACAGGGGTCGCTGTTCGCTTGCGTAGGGTCCGCTACGTGCTCACGTGGGGTACGCCATGAAGTCGTTTTCCTTAAGAGGATTGCGCATTTGGTTACCTTGTTAGTCACGTTAACGCGTGCAACCTCCTCTAGTGCAGAATCTTCGGATCTGTACAACCCTCTGTAGAGCAGATCCTTAAGGTCTGAATCTACTTTAGTGCAGAACCTTACGGTCTGTACAACCCGCTGTAGTACAGAACCCTACGGGTCTGTGCATACATTTTCCTTGTCACTTTTACTACAGAACCTCACGGTCTGTTCAGTAGAAGGTCGACTACCCTTGGTACAGAATCTTTCAGATCTGTGCTTCTCAACTAAGTCATTTTCCTATACAGAACCTTCTGTTGTGGATTGACATACTCGGTACAGAACCTTACGGTCTGTGCTATACCTTCTGTGATACAGAATCCTTGGATCTGTTCTATAGAAGGTTGACGTCTCTAGTACAGAATCACTTGATCTGTGCTATAGAAGGTTAACATCTTCGACACAGAACCTTCGGACTGTGTTGTGCCTACCTTCTTCGACACAGAACCCTCTGTGTTGTGCCTACCTTCTTCGACACAGAACCCTCTGTGTTGTGCCTAAGTCTCTTCGACACAGAACCCTCTGGTCTGTGTTGTGCCTAAGTTTCTTCGACACAGAACCCTCTGGTCTGTGTTGTGCCTAAGTCTCTTCGACACAGAACCCTCTGGTCTGTGTTGTGCCTAAGTTTCTTCGACACAGAACCTTCTGGTCTGTGTTGTGCCTAACGTTCTACGATACAGAACCTTCTGGTCTGTATTGAGCCTAAGTTACTATAGTACAGAACCTTCGGGTTTGTGCTACATAACGAGCCTCTACGGCACAGAACCTTCTGGTCTGTGTTCTGCCACTCAAGCCTCTATTGTACAGAACCCTACGGGTTTGCTTTTAGTTGCTATCACTTGTGTAACTTGTACTGAGATACATTTGAGTGGAAACCATCCAAATATCTGGGTGAAGAGTGGACGTAAGCAATTTGCTGAACCACTATAAAAATCCTTGTGTCCATTAAACAAATTTGCGTACACAATCAAACGTTCTGTCTTACAGAAACTTACAGGCTCTGTTTAACAGAAGCTTTTCATTCCGCTGCGAGGTAAAACGAAAAAGGGTTGAAATCCAATTTTGGAGATTAACACTAATTCACCCCCCCTCTTAGTGTAACAATTGGTATCAGAGCGGGTTCAACAGAGGCTTAACAGCTTGTTGTAGATCCTTGAAAAGCTCTTTCCAGCTACACACTCTTCTACACAGATGCTTTAAGCTCTGTGAAAATCTACTTGGTTCTATTCTGTAGAAGCCTACGCTCTATCAGAATCAACCTTCTACTGCACAGAAGCTTTAAGCTCTGTGAAAATCTACTTGGTTCTATTCTTTAGAAGCCTACGCTCTATCAGAATCAACCCGCTACTGCACAGAAGCTTTAAGCTCTGTGAAAATCTACTTGGTTCTATTCTGTAGAAGCCTACGCTCTATCAGAATCAACCCGCTACTGCACAGAAGCTTTAAGCTCTGTGAAAATCAACTTGGTTCTATTCTGTAGAAGCTTACGCTCTATCAGAATTTAACCTCTATTCCACAGAAGCACCTTGTTCTGTGAGAAACGATTTGTTCCTCTACTTTGTAGAAGCATACGATCTGTTGGCATTTTCTGCAGAAGCCTATCGCTCTGCGAATCCAATAACTACATCTTGACAGCTGATTTCTACCCAACAGAAGCTTGCTTCTTTGTTGAGGTTCTATTCGTCAACGTTCTGTTCTATAGAAGCGTAATACTCTATACGAATCGAACATATGGCTGAAAACTATAATGTGCCTAAACCACATGTTGGGAATCCTCCCATTTTCGATGGTAAGAATTTTGCCTACTGGAAAATTCGAATGAGCGCATTCGTTGATGCTATTGACGAAGACTTATGGTCTTATATAGAAGATGGTCCTCCTTCTATACCAGAGAACCAACGATTTGATCGAGAAGGTCATCCTACACGGGAATACCTTAAGATCAGACGACTCACTAAAACGGCAAAGTATTTGATGTTCAATGCTATGTCAGAAGGTGAATTCGTCAAAGTTTCAACTTGCACTTCGGGCAAGGAAATCTGGGATAAACTTGTCACCATGTATATTGGGACAGACCAGATAAGAGAAACTAAGGTGAATTTCTTAATTCACTAATACGAAAACTTCACTATGAAGGCTGATGAATCTGTAGAACAAATGTTCCAGAGACTCAACCTCTAGTTGATGCCCTAACTCATTTGGGCAAAACCTATCAAAATTCTGAGCTAGTTCGAAAGGTTTTGCGTACTCTACCCAAATCATGGGAAGCCAAGAAAACGGCTACAGAGGAAGCTAAAGACCTCTCTATTCTTCGACTAGATCAGTTGATGAGCTCCTTAATCTCGTATGAGATGGAAAGATCCTCTCAACCAGATATAAAGAGAGCACCTGTTGCTTTCAGAGCATCAGAAGAACCTACAGAAGGTTCGGATGATGAAGCAGAAGCTGATTCGGATGATGAACTCGCAATGATAGCTAAACGACTTTTGCGGTTCGCCTCCAGAAAGCGCTTCAATAAGAGAAGCCAAAAACACATGGATCCAAAGTTGGTCACATGCTTTGAATATAAAAAGAAAGGACACTACAAAACAGAATGTCCTTTACTTAAAGAAAAGGAGAAACCTTCTCCTAAATACAAGTTCAAGAAAGCAATAGCTTCTTGGGCAGAACTTGATGATTCTGATGATGAGGAAGCACAAGTGTGCCTCACAACTCACACAGAAACTCAAAATGAACTTCATACCTGCTTTCAAACAGAAACTGTTGAAAGCGAATGGTATCTGGATAGTAGATGCTCCAGGCACATGACCGGAGACCCATCCAAATTTTCCCAACTGACTCTACAATGTGGAGGGTCGGTTAAATTCGGTGACAATAGCAAAGGCTCTGTCATCGGCAAAGGTACCATTGGAAGTTCTGACTCCATGGTCATCGATGAGGTTCTGTTGGTTACAGAACTCAAACATAATTTGCTGAGCATTAGCCAGCTTTGTGACAAAGGTTATAAAATAACTTTTGATCAAGACAAGTGTTCCGGAGTCCTAAACAATGAAGTTCGCTTCATTGGGAACCGTAAAGGGAACATCTACACCTTGACTCAGAATAGCTTCTGTACTACAGAAAGTTGCCTTCTGTCAGTCAAAGATGAAAGCCTACTATGGCATAGAAGGTTGGGACACTCCAACTTCAAATTGTTATCCAAGCTTGTGAAAAAGGATTTGGTTAAGGGATTACCCAATATCCGTTTTGAGCATGACAGCTTCTGTGAAGCATGTTCACTTGGAAAACAAACTAAGTCTTCATTCAAAGCCAAGAATGAAGTCTCTACTTCTCAACCTCTTGAACTTCTACATATGGATCTATTCGGACCTACTAGAGTTCAGAGTGTCGGCGGTAGAAGGTACTGTCTAGTTGTAGTTGATGACTACTCTAGATACACGTGGGTTAAATTTCTAACTCACAAAAGCGATGCTTTTGAAACTTTCATTAAGCTAGCTAAGAAATTACAGAATGAAACTGGATCTTCTGTAAAGGCTATAAGAACGGATCATGGTACTGAGTTTGAAAACCATGACTTCGCTACTTTCTGTGACGAACAAGGTATCGATCACAATTTTTCTGCTCCTTATACTCCTCAACAGAATGGAGTAGCCGAACGGAAAAATAGAACTCTAATAGACATGGCTAGAACCATGATGTGTAAGAGCTCTGCTCCACAGAACCTATGGGCAGAAGCTGTTAATACAGCCTGCTACATATCAAACAGGGTTCTACTTATACCCATACTTGAGAAAACTCCCTATCAACTATATAGGGGGAGAAAACCGAACATCTCCTATTTCTACTCCTTTGGAAGTCCTTGTTTTATCTTGAGACCTTCTAAGGACAATTTAGGAAAGTTCGAAGCTAAGACAGATGAGGGCATCTTTCTCGGATACTCTATGTCTAGCAAAGCTTATAGAGTTCTAAACAAAAGAACTTCTACTATAGAGGAGTCTATTAATGTAAAAATTAATGACCTTCCTACTATTATAACAAGAGATGTTATATCTCAAGAACCTACAGAAGAAGCTGTAAAACCTCTACCCTCTACGAAAGAGAAGGGTGAACCTTCTGTTCATGAATCTAAAAATGATCTTGAACAAACAAATGATAATTATGAAGAACATTCTCATAATGATCAACAAAGTGATATTAGAGCACCTGCTCTTTATCAAAGACGTCATCCTATAGACCAAGTCATAGGAGATCTTAACAGAGGCATACAGACTAGAAGTTCTATAAATGCCTTCTATGAACACTCGGCTTTTCTATCACAGAAAGAGCCAGAGAATATTGATGAAGCTCTTAGTGATCCAGACTGGATACTAGCTATGCAAGAGGAGCTTAATCAATTTGAACGGAGCAAAGTGTGGTCACTTGTTCCTAAACCTGGTAACCGTTCCATCATTGGGACTAAATGGGTTTTTAGGAACAAACTAAATGAGTCAGGCATTGTTGTGAGGAACAAGGCTCGGCTCGTTGCAAAAGGGTACTCTCAACAAGAGGGTATCAACTTTGATGAGACGTTTGCTCCTGTAGCTCGTCTAGAGGCAATACGAATGTTATTAGCCTATGCTTGCTTTAACAACTTTAAGTTGTATCAAATGGACGTAAAAAGCGCATTCCTCAATGGAGAAATCAAGGAAGAGGTCTACGTAAGTCAACCTCCTGGTTTCGAGGATCTGCAACACAGAGACTACGTCTATAAACTCTCCAAAGCTCTATATGGCCTTAAACAGGCTCCTAGAGCATGGTATGAGAAACTTAGCTCCTTCCTTGTCGAAAAAGGCTACAATAGAGGAAGAGTAGATACTACTCTCTTTCTCAAACACAGAAGCAATCATCTCATTGTTGTCCAGATCTATGTCGATGACATTATCTTTGGATCAACTGATGAAACGCTCTGTGCAGAATTCTCCAAACTCATGACAAGCGAGTTTGAGATGAGTATGATGGGAGAACTCACGTTCTTCCTTGGTTTACAAATTCAGCAATCTGCAGAAGGTACTTTCTTACATCAAGAAAAGTACACTAAGCAGCTTCTGAAGAAATTCGGCCTAGAAGGCACGAAACCTTTGTCTACTCCAATGGGCACAAATACTCAATTGGACAAAGACGAAAACGGTAAAGAAGTGGATAGTAAGCTCTACAGAAGCATGATAGGTTCTCTTCTGTACCTTACAGCTTCTAGACCTGACATACTGTTTAGTGTATGTCTCTGTGCTAGATTTCAATCAGCACCTAAAGAATCTCACATGACTGCGGTCAAGAGGATCTTTAGATATCTACAGGGTTCTGTAAACCTTGGCATCTGGTATTCTAAGAAATCAAACTTTGATCTCACTGGATACTCCGATGCAGACTTCGCAGGTAGTAAGGTGGACAGAAAGAGTACAAGTGGTACTTGTCAGCTCATGGGAAACATGTTGATTTCATGGTTTTCCAAGAAGCAGACTTCTGTTGCCCTCTCCACTGCAGAAGCTGAGTATATAGCAGCCGCAAGCTGCTGTGCACAACTCCTGTGGATGAAACAACAACTTGAGGACTGTGGTCACTCATTTACAAAAATACCGATCAAATGTGATAATACTAGTGCTATTAGCCTAGCTAAGAATCCAGTATATCACTCGAGATCGAAGCATATCGAACTCAGGCATCACTTTCTGAGAGATAATGTACAACAGGGTTCTGTTAATGTAGAATACATTAACACCGAACACCAATTGGCTGATATCTTTACTAAACCTCTGGATAAAGAAAAATTTGTCTTTTTCAGAAGCGAGTTAGGAATATGCCATCCTATATAATGTCTTTCATAAGACAACGAAAAGTTAAGTAAGTACTTCAGAAACTTACTACAGAAGGTACATAAGTGTACACTCTATTACAGAAGGTGCAAACCTCTGTTTCTACACTACAGAGGGTACACATTCGTACACCTCACTATAGAAGGAAGAATATTAAACTTTCTATATAATAGAAGGTTGAATTTCCTCCTTTATCAAACTGAAGGTACATGCTTGTACTCTTCACTATAGAAGGTAGAATTTTTAGCCTTCTATACAATAGAAGCTTGAATTTCACCATCTATCTTATAGAAGGTATAACGATATGTATACCTTAAATCTAACTTTGGTAATTTCCAATTAATTGGAAGTTTACTTCTGGAGATATCAATTATCATCCAATAAAATATTTAGATATAATCAGAATCAAATAAAATATTTGTTCTGATCAATATCGTTTCTATTAGGAAATTAATAATCCTAATAATATATTTTGGATATAATATCCATAATATTCGGCTCTTCTACACTGAAGAAGCTTGCAACAGAAGGTTATGAAACCACCTTCTGTGTTGCAGAACCGTCAGATTTCCTATTATAATAAGGAAACAAATATTCCCCATATATTCTGATGCATGTCATTCATGAAATGACAGTTTTTCATCTTGAAAAATCAAAATCATGAGTATTTTGGGCGGGAGAATATTTTCTTCCCAAAAAGAAGGCAGTCGGAGCCTGGTTAAAATCATTAACCGTGACTCTCCTTCTTCACACTTCATCTTCAACCTTGAAACTTCCTTGTTCTTGCCCTAACCTCGAAACTTTCGATTTCTCTGTGTCCATGGCACCCAAAGTGAAATCCCTGAGGAAAAAGGCTAAGGCCGGAAGAAAGAAGGCTCACGCCTCTGGATCGGAGAAGCCTGCATCATCTGCGAGCAGGACTCCACCCCCTTCCACGCCGGAGAAATCCATCTCTCCTGCGAAGGACCAGACCATTGCTGCCGTTGAGACTCTCGATGGCATGCATCTCATCTCCACAGACGAAGGGCCCTCAAAAGTCCGAGTCTCCGTGGAAGTTACAACCCAGAAGGAACCTCCGATCGTCATGACGGTGGAACCCTCTGTCTCTGAGCCTTCTGTGCCTGAGTGCTCTGTTCCTAAGGCCTCTGTCAAAGGTTCTACTGCGACAAGTGATACACTCCCTGTCGCCCCTACTCCTGAGATTGTCGCGTCTGATGAGGTGGTGGAGATCCCCCCTGCTGATGATGTGCCTGGTGAGGCTGACACGGAAGTTCCTACTTCGGTCGTCACTGTCTCTCCTGATCTCAAGCTGAAAGGAGTAGCTTCTGAGCTTCAGAAGGCTTCGCAGAAGCCTGCGGCCACTCCTACCAAAAAGCTTCTCCATGATGCCATGAAACCCGGAGGAGTCTCCTCTAGGACCAGGCTGAAACGGAAAGAGCCCGAGACGGTCAGCACCTCTATCATTGATATGGCTGCCAAAAAGACTAAGTCCCCAGAGAAACTTGTTCCTGAGGACACCTTCGCAGAGGACCTAGATTCGTATATCTTTCCGGTAAATCCTCTTGTCTCTAAGAAGGAGATTGAAACTGTTTTGGCCGATGATAAACTGCCTAAATGTGATGCTGCGGGTAGGCAGATTGCCACCTTTAAGCGGATCGATTTTAACTGGTTTGCGGCTAATGGACTTGATATTGCCCCTCTGCTGGATAGAATCGGTTTGAGAACCTTTTGTGAGACCTATGCAGAGTTGCCTGTCTCTCGTTTGAGAGAGTTCTATGCGAACATCACGTTCCATGAACAGGGCCCGCATGCCAAATTCATAAAGACAGTCATTGAAGGGGTCACACTGGTATTCTCTGCCCATGATGTGAATCAATTGTTCTGCTGTGAGGAATATCATCCTCTGATGGACATGAAAAAAGAAGAATCCTATAGCATCATCTTGGGACAGAAGGTCCAAGCGACCAAGACCTTGAGTCCACCAAGCTGGATCTCAAAACTCGTATTCTGCATCGAGTGGTTCTGTTCTGCCTTCTACCAAGAACTGGAAGCATCCAATGATGCGACGTTGATGGCTCATATCCTTAAAGGCACTCCCTTTAATCTTGGTTTGCTGGTGTTCTCCCACATGAAAAGATGCTGCAATACGGCTGGGAAAGCTCTCCCTTATGGCCAGGTAATCGCCGGCCTTCTGAAATTAGCTCGTGTCTCTACTGATGCTTCTACTTTTCAAGAAAAGTGGAAAGTTGGCACTTTTGGACAACAAATTATAGCCAGCATGCATTATGTGAGGAAGGACTCTACCTGGACCCTGAAAGGGAGGTCACAGGATTCTGCGCTTGATGATGAGGATAAGCTTCTGGAGGCCAAGAAGAATGCTGATGCATCTTCTGCTCGACCCTCTGCTGCTAAGCCTGCTGGTCGGAGACGTCCTTCATCATCTGCTGAAGCTCAAGTCCCTGTGGATAACACTGCTCTCCTCAATCTTGGGGAAGACATCCGCGTCCTTCAGCGAATGGTCACTGACCTGTTTCGCTTAGTGGAACGCTAGGACAAGCTTCTGCGCAAACTTCTGGAAAAGGATTCTGCTGAGTCTGAGGAGTGATCTCCTTAGTTGCTGTTTCTTTTTCTTTTATGCATTTCTAGCTAGACCAAAAACTGATTTCTGTGGTCTTCTAGATTGTAATAAGTGCCAATTTGTTGGACACATTTCCTTTGAGCAGTATGGTATTGAACTTTCTGTCACACCTTCTGCGCTATATTCTGCATTATGGTTTTGAACTTTCTGTTCTACCCTCTGCAAGAATTAAAACTACCTTCTGCACGTTGTTATGAACGATATGTCATACCTTCTGCAAGAAATTTACTCTTCTTTATCAACCTACATTCATCTTCTTTTTGATGTGACAAAAACGGGGAGAAAATTGTGTTGAGGGGGAGTACCTTGCTCTGTATTGGTTATAGAAAAATCCTTGATTTTCTATAACTTAATGGGTCGTAGAAGGCTATACCGTCTATGGTGTAGAAGCCTATGAGACTGATACAGCTCATAATCGCAACCTTCTGCTGGGAATGCGATTCGTGATCTTTTTAAAGTCACTATTGCTGGGAGTGCAGAAATGAAATACCATCATTTTTGTCGGGCTAAATACAGAAGCTCCACGCTCTGTATTAATCACAGAAGCCTTTGTGCTCTGTACAACCTTCTTCATAACAGAAGCTTCTATGCTCTGTTATACATAACCTTATGGTACTGTAAAAACCCGAGACTCATACTCTCATCTATTTAGGGGGAGTTAGGGGGAGTTCTTGCAAACATATTTCCCTCAACGATGAATGTTTTGTCATCATCAAAAAGGGGGAGATTGTTGGAAAAGGTTTTGATGATGAGCCAGACCTCTGTACCACAGAAGGTCGAACATTCTTGGCTTTGATGATGAGCCTGACCCTCTGTACTACAGAAGGTCGAACATTCTATTCTACAGAAGCTTCTATTATTAAGGACTTCTTGTAAGAATTATTTATGTAATTAAATTATTAGTTTTCAATTATTTAATTACGAAATATGCTTAATTTGATTAAGATATTTATCTGATCAAATTACCACGATTTGGTTTCCAAATAATCATATTGGAGATAATATTTCTTATAGAAGGAAATAAGATCTCTATTTATGGAAATGTTCTACTAGACGGTCTACAGGCTTCTGTAAGCTTAATTGACCACTATACGACCGTTATTTGCAAACCTATCACTACCACCTGTCTAGATGCGTCCTCCTATGTATCTTTAACAGGATGGAACGAATTTTTACCCTAACGGAAATAAATCTTCGATTATTTCCATCTGTAGAAGGTTATCGAGCAGAACCTTCTGCGATACCTTCTGTGCTGCATTATTTAGGGAAACTATCATATTCTTATTTTATTTTGATATGATTATCTTCCTTGCTGAATGTATGCACGTGTATATCATTTTATCTATTTTGTAAACTAACTTTTAATTTCTTGTTTTGCAGATTTCGTTTTTATCTTTTCCCATTTATATTTTCTTCTTAGGCTTTGTGTATAAAAGGCCATGCTCTCTCCCACACACAACCATCAGAGAATTCTTTTCTCCCATCCCATTCTGTCCAGAGAGAGCGTGTGCTTGAGCTTGCTTTAGTTCTTTCATTCGTTCGAGTTAGTCACACGAGGAGCACTAGCGACGGACGGCTGCATCGTTGGTGAAGCCTTCTGGGAGAGTGACACGGGGGCTCGAAGGACTCGGCTGGAAGCTGCAGGATACGTTGTTGGAAGCGTTGTGTACGTGGGCAACGTGCAGCGGACCGGAGAGAAGGGCAGAACCCGGGAGCACAGAAGGTGAGGGACTAACCGGCTTCTGTTGTGTAGAACTCTGTGTGCAGGAACCTAGGACGGAGGCTGCCGTCTGCTTGCGTGGGGTTTGCTGCGTGCTTGCGTAGGGTATGCTACGTGCTTGTGTGGGGTACGCCACATAGTCGCTATCTCGAGGAGATCGTGCAGGTCGTGTGGAGCCGCCGGAGGGAAAATCCATCCTTGAACAGGGGTCGCTGTTCGCTTGCGTAGGGTCCGCTACGTGCTCGCGTGGGGTACGCCACGAAGTCGTTTTCCTTAAGAGGATTGCGCATTTGGTTACCTTGTTAGTCACGTTAACGCGTGCAACCTCCTCTAGTGCAGAATCTTCGGATCTGTACAACCCTCTGTAGAGCAGAACCTTAAGGTCTGAATCTACTTTAGTGCAGAACCTTACGGTCTGTACAACCCGCTGTAGTACAGAACCCTACGGGTCTGTGCATACATTTTCCTTGTCACTTTTACTACAGAACCTCACGGTCTGTTCAGTAGAAGGTCGACTACCCTTGGTACAGAATCTTTCAGATCTGTGCTTCTCAACTATGTCATTTTCCTATACAGAACCTTCTGTTGTGGATTGACATACTCGGTACAGAACCTTACGGTCTGTGCTATACCTTCTGTGATACAGAATCCTTGGATCTGTTCTATAGAAGGTTGACGTCTCTAGTACAGAATCACTTGATCTGTGCTATAGAAGGTTAACATCTTCGACACAGAACCTTCGGACTGTGTTGTGCCTACCTTCTTCGACACAGAACCCTCTGTGTTGTGCCTAAGTCTCTTCGACACAGAACCCTCTGGTCTGTGTTGTGCCTAAGTCTCTTCGACACAGAACCCTCTGGTCTGTGTTGTGCCTAAGTCTCTTCGACACAGAACCCTCTGGTCTGTGTTGTGCCTAAGTTTCTTCGACACAGAACCTTCTGGTCTGTGTTGTGCCTAACGTTTTACGATACAGAACCTTCTGGTCTGTATTGAGCCTAAGTTACTATAGTACAGAACCTTCGGGTTTGTGCTACATAACGAGCCTCTACGGCACAGAACCTTCTGGTCTGTGTTCTGCCACTCAAGCCTCTATTGTACAGAACCCTACGGGTTTGCTTATGGTTGCTATCACTTGTGTAATTTGTACTGAGATACATTTGAGTGGAAACCATCCAAATATCTGGGTGAAGAGTGGACGTAAGCAATTTGCTTAACCACTATAAAAATCCTTGTATCCATTAAACAAATTTGCGTACACAATCAAACGTTCTGTCTTACAGAAACTTACAGGCTCTGTTTAACAGAAGCTTTTCATTCCGCTGCGAGGTAAAACGAAAAAGGGTTGAAATCCAATTTTGGAGATTAACACTAATTCACCCCCCCTCTTAGTGTAACAGGGACATTTCGCCAAAATAAGGCATTCCACCAAAAGAAAAGTGACAGGTCGGGAGAGAAGTAGGAACAACCGAGTGAGAGAGAGATAGAAGAGAAGATGCGTGTAAAGGCATCAGGAGGAAGTCAACCCACCTGGAATTTAGAGAAATATGTATTCGTAGACGAACACATTGTGAACGCAGTGTTCGTACCAGGGATACGAGGGGAGAGCAAAAATTTCGGTATATCAATTCCAATCTCGAATTTTTAAAATTTCGAGAATTCGATATCGGTATTTTGGTATTTAGAAATGAGATTGAGAATACTTTTTGTTAAAACGTATTTGATAATGGGATCGGTATTGAAAAAATAAAATTTGATATTTACCGAATACCGAATTTTGACAGGGCTAACACAATTTGGGCCCCATTTAACAAAAAACTAAAAGGTCGAACCCATTAATCCCAACAATTACATGTTCTTCGCATGCTCCCGTGTCTGCAATATAACACCAATGACATATTGGGTTAATGTTTTTTTTTTTTTTTTTTATCTAAAAAATAATTTTCAATTTTTTAATAAATTCCGACACTGCATGATCCAGTGTTGGTGTAAATTGTGCAACTTAATGATTCAAAATGTGCAGTAGATGTTTACTCTCATGCTTGAAGGTAATAAAAATTCGGTAATTTGGTAAATACCAAATTACCGAAATAAAATTCAGTAGTTTATCGAAACACTGAATTATAAATTCGAAATCGGGATCGGGATCTAAAATTTTGAAGTCTTTAAAATTCGGTATTTCGGTAACCGGTATTTCGGTCCGAAATACCGAATGCTCACCCTTAGGGGGTATGGCTCTCCTTTGTTTCAAAAAGATTTGTGAGAGAAAAGGCATTGATGTGGCATGAAGTTGAATATAGTACCACAGTCTCACCATGGAAATAATAGCACCCCATTAAAATGAGGGGACCTTGTATGGATTGTGAAGTGAGAGTTGATTCATTGATTTCCAAAGAAGATTTGTACATCATCATAGATGAAGACATCAAGTCATGATGGGTATGTAGTGATTGCGCAAGACTAGAGCAGTGATAGATTGCCATAATAGGCAGATCTATTTTGAAATAGAGGGAAGTAACCCACCTCATGATTTGGCTGTAGAGAGTATTGTCGAGGAAAATGGAGCGACCAATGTTCCGACAGGAATTCTGGATCGTGGGAGTAGACAGATACGAGGGCATGTGGTACCGGTTGTTAAGTTGACACGGTCACTAGGTGGCGAAACATGGGAGCCTGAAAGTAGAATCCGAAACAAGTAACCTCATCTATTTGTGGGATGAGGATAATATAAATATTGTATAAATGTGTATGCCCTTGTACATAGATGGATGCCCTGTAAATTAATGTAGGATGAATAAAACCGGGCAAAATGGTGTTGTATAATAAGTTATGAAGATGTCCCAGAATAAAATGTAAATTATATGGAATTTTAAGGACGAAAATTCCTTTATAAGGAGTGTGATGACAATATTCACTCTCCTCATTTATGATCATAATCTTTAATACTCCCCTTTTATACATCTAGAAAAACCATTGCTTGTAACTTGGTGCAACCATTTATTGATTGACTCGGGGAGGTTGAATGTGTTCTAATGACACATTTTTCAGTAACCACGAATGTCTATTCGCACATGATATTTGTGTGATTTTTCATGAGCATTGTGAGGAAGGGCCTTGTTGCGCTGTGAATATTTGGTTGCCAAAGTGACCTGTTCGCAGTGACAATGTGTCTTTCTCCAGTTTGACATGCTTTTATTTATCGGGAGAATGTCATAATGTGCAATGACTGTTAGGCTACCAAAGTGGCTCACTTATACGTGACATGTGACGGTTCTTCAGTGGTCGCATGTCATGATACCCCACGTTTATGTTATAGGATATTGTGATGTGTGTGTTTTCACCAAAGTGATTCACACATAGTGATAGGTGATCAGTAGTGGGGATTGTGAGTCTGAATCATACTTGCCGATCGATGTTGTTGTGTTTCGTTTGTACTCGTTAAAAGGTCTTCTGCTTTGTGTCTTCTCTACCCAAAGGAGAGTTTGCTTTGGAGTATGAGGATTCTTTTTGAATCTCGGTCTTTCGGACCCATTATGAGATGCTCATGACATTTATTGGTTCCTCTTTGTGTTTTATAATGACTTTTTATATGGGCAATGGTATGACGTGTATAGAGGTATTGAATGATTCTAATTATAAGTAATGGAAGTTGTATTTAGAAATTGTCATGGGGTATATGGATTATGAGATTGGTCTCACTATGGATGAGCTAGATGGGCCTGCTGCTGATAGTATGAGAGGTGGACTAAGGCAAATAAAATGTGCATGTTGGCTATTCAGATATCAGTTTCAGAACACTTGCAAAGATTCTTCCCATTGCTCTTGGTGAGAAACATCAGGTATCTGATAATGCTGAGATCACGTATCTTGTGGAAAGGATGAATGTTATCCTACAAAGATTGTGCAAATGTGCGTGAATATAATATGGAATGGTTGAACATTCAGTTCAAGCTGAAGGCACATGGAATAAATTCTTCCTGAGATATATATCATGTCTCGCGTTCTCAATTCACTGCCTTGTGAATTTGGAAAGATAAAGATAGCTTTCAACACTCAAAGAGAAAGTTGTAGTGCTAATTACTTGATTAATTACTCATTATTTTGCTGAGGAAGAGAAAATTAAGAAGAATACGTGTGATTATACACATTGACTGGTCTACAACCCTCTTCTTCTTTTAGATCTTTTGTTTCAAATCTATTGTGACTAGAGGAAGAGGCAAACAAAGGACATTCAGAATTAAATCCTCTTATCAAATATATCCGGGAAATTTAATATGAAGCAAAAATTTGATGGAGGTGGTGAGTACCCTTAATTATTTTCGTGAGTGGGGTTGTCCAACTGAGAACATATAGTATAATCCCATTGAGAATGAAAGAAATCTCCGAATAGTTTGCATTTTCTTTATAGAATATCTAGAAAGGTTTAAGAGTTAAAGATTCTACTATCCTTCGAAGGAAAATGGAGTAGTATAGTCCATTACTGTAAAGTTTATTGAGTGCAGGTATACGAAATTTCCCTACTTCCTCGGTCGATGATCGAAATTATGTTGTCATTACTATGTCATCTGCTATAGAAACTATAGATTTTGCGGCCCTATTAAAAATATTTATTCATCAGAGGGAGCAAATAAAGAGGAGCAGGATATTGTTATCCTCTGGCAATTCCGGAGATTGTTCCTGTGAGGAGATCAATTAGAGCAAGGAGACATGCTCTATCTAATGATAATGTTGTCTTCCTTGGTAAAGATTACAATATGTTAGTTAGTGATCCCATAGATTTTGAAGAAAGCGATAATTGGACCTTAGGGCAATGAGAGAGCGAGCGTGTGGATTATTGCTGGTCATTGTAGAACGGCCCTTGATGCCCGAAGGATAATAAGAGAAGTTTCCTTGGCAAGGAAGTAGCCCTTCACTTGACGAATGGAAGAGCGAGCGTAGGGGGGATAGATGGGCGAGCCCGAGTAAGCACCTCCAACAAGGGGACCGGCCAAGGAGGCAGCCCAAGGACATTAGGAGGGACAATTCTTGAAAGGAGACAACCCTTTGAACTCAGAAAAGGAGGTGGACGGAGGGATGAATAGTAGAAAACCAAAGGGGCGGATGAAAAATTGAGGTATGGATACCTCCGCCCATCACCCTTCGTTATCTCTATATCTATTCATATATGAGCAAGTGGAGTTACTTCGTATTTGTGCTGTGAGCACTTGGTTGCCAAAGCAACTCGTTTGCAGTGACAGTAAGGTGCTTCACGGGCACGTACATCCGGATGAGTTGCTTTAGGTTTGTGCTCTGGTTGTTTACTGCTAAAGTGGCTTAGCCGTAGTGAAAGGTAAAGTATTCTCGCAATTACAGTGAAAGGTAAAGTATTCTTGCAATTACACGTGTTCTCAACGAGTGAGAAATCTGATAAATTCAATAAAGATCACTATCTCAAGAATGATATAGATGTACGCGCGCCTTCCGTCCTAACACGCCCGTGGCGGTTTGAACGACCCGAGAATCCGGGTCCGCTCCCCAATGCCCAACCAGTCGACGTCACGACTCGAGCGTCAGACGCTGTGGAAGAAAATTGGGTGATCCCTCCCTGGGTTCCTAACCGGGCCTGCTCGGGCCCTCGCCGGCCGTCTCTGTTTTCCTAAGAGGCAGCGGGCGAAAGGCGATGCATGATCCAAAAAAGGAACTTTCGGGAGAAATCGGGAGCGACTTGTGTCGTCCGTTCCTCATCCAAAATGGCTCCGTAAAAAGGTTATTGTTGTTTAACCTAGGTAAACTATACGGAGTCGCCACCGACTTTATTTATAAAAGCTGTTTAAGTCGGAAAAAACAGTTGGTTCAGGGATTACTAGTTACTAACTCTTACATTCTAACATGCGGAAAAAGGAAGGTGGCGTTTGCTCCAAAGGATTTGCTTTTGTTTAACGGGCATTGGACCCGATCCGGGCATGACTCCGGACTCATGTCAATGTTTTACGGGCGTTGGACCCGATTCAGGTTTTGGACCCGAACTTATGTTTGTTGATAGCAAACAACATGCGACAATAAACCTATGAGCCTAAGGCATGCAGGCAAGCACAAACAATTATTGAGATCAAAGGGGGTGGGGAAGGATGGTGACCGTGGACCTATGCACTTGGGCCCACGGCCCGTTACAAGTGGATTATCTATCTTTTCGGGGAGGCCCGCACCTCCCCTTTTGTACCTCATGTGGTGGCAGCCGCTTGATGATCTTGACATCGCGGTTTTATGTACGGAAAGATTCACACGTCTGATACACGCACCTTCGAGAGAGGTTTCGGCTGGGCCTTCGAAATTTGCGCGTTTATTGTACATGCATAAACAAAAAAATAGAGTGTAAGTTATGCGAGAAAGTAGAGCGCAAGACATCACATGTAATCATATTACAAAGAGTTACGTAATCACGAATCACAACGAACACAGATTGCGTACTGTTTAGAAAATGGATTATAACTTTGGCTAGTTGTCCGATTTAATCGAAATTTAAACCAAAAGATCCGAAACTTAATGATGAGTATGCATGTAAAATTTTATGAAAATCTAACGGTGCAATATCTCAAGATCAAGGAACAAATATGGCTGTCTAGAAAAGCATAACAGTTTGTGCAGACGGCGTTATTCCTATCATATCTTGGATCTCGAATGTCTGATCGGAGTGGAAAAGGACTTCAAACAAAGATAAAACTGTGAAGAATGTGTGTGAAAAATTTCACATGGATCCAACTATTGGATCATAAGATATATAGGTGCAAAATCACACTGTTCTGTAGACTCGATCTGACTCCGGCCGGGTAAAGTTCCAGAAAGAAAAATAGAAAACTTGACATCCACAGAACGGAAAAATATGTATGATATGTCAAAATCACCAGAATAAAATGAAGAACTTATAAAATTTGGCAACGATCCAATGGTGGGATCTGCCGTTATAAAATAAAGAATATGATAGCAACACTCAGAAAATCTTACGAACATATTATGCTAGAGTCTTCAACGGTTGATATTTATATGTATAGAACTGTATTAAAGTCTAGTTTAACTTGGAAAAACTTGAGCAAGATCCAACGGTTAGATCTCTCGAGACTTCCCCAGAAGCGATAATCCAACAGGCTATCTTGTTGCGGCCAGCGAAAGTGACGGACGTCTCGGAGAAAATAACTCGATCCTCGATCAACCAAAAATTAAATAAAAAATATTTAAAAGACAATCGCTTATTGTAGATCATTTGATCTTTTGAGGTCGAGGTTCGAAAACTTCCGTAACCCCTTCGAAAAAATCAGCCTTTGGAAGCATTGCCGCAGAAAACAATTGAAATAGAAGGCCGGGAGATGTCCCGACACTTCCGTACCACAAATGAATGCAAAATCGACCCCGAAAGCTATCGTGAAAGCTTTGAGGTCTAAGAGACGTACGAAAATGTGTTAGGGAGGAGTTTATGTGATTACGACCTTTTTTCCGTCGTGTTCTAATACCGGAGGAGGGTGGCGCGCCGGTTGTCCCTTGTTTGTAACTTCGGCTGTTACGGCCTTGTCCGAAGGCTCGTTCCTCACCCCATGGTGTGTATGGTAGGCCAAAAAAGAAATGAAACGACGGAGTTTACATATCCAACATGGTAGAAGCATGCTGGAGTTAGCAAAGTGAGAGGAAGTCTCACCGAGGGGTTACCTCGCCCCGGGGTGGCCCAAGGAGGATGAACGACACCGGGAGGGTGTCGGCTGGTAGCTGGTCGAGAGGCTTTGGCTCGTCAGCACTGGAGAGGGGGAGTCCTTGGCTCCGGTTTCTGTGTGTACGTCGGGAGAAGTTGGCCTCCGATTGTATGTGGGGGAAGGATGAGTTGACCTCCAGCTGTATGTAGAGGGAGGAGGAGTTGGCCTCCGATTCCCAGAGGGGTAGAGCTCAGACGTCTGGAATTAAACTAAAACATACTTGTTTGTACCATCTCGGTTAATATTGGAAACGCGACTAGGTCTTTTCTCCCTTATTCTTTCTGTATGGCTCAACCGGATGGATCAGCAAGGAATTCAACGGATAATTATCATTGAAACGATAACGTCGATCCCCTGTATATAGTAAAACTATATATAATATAATAATATGAATAAAGGAGTGGAGAGGAACCAAGCCATCATAATAACCTTTTCCTTTTCGATTCTATTCATCAACGGATCATAAAGGACAATAAGGTCTACATCGAGCCGTCAACCACATCAATTAAAATGAGAGGTATGCAAAGTCCAAATAACTGTAGTGATCACATATAACCAAAGTGGACTTACCATGCATTGTCTTTTGTTATAGTCCGTTTTATTAAATTTCCGATATTGACCTTATCGGATAAGTATGACGCGTCTCGATATGCATGATGCTATTGGATAAGTACAACAAATATGAAAAGACGTGACCATGTCGATAGATATGACCCGTACGGAAATACGTGAAGTAAATAAAAAACTTTAGTAAAACAAAGTTATTACAATTAATGGTAGCCCAAAATAGAAAAATTTTAATATTCTCCCACTTGGACAACATTAATTATAACATTTAAATAAAAAAAATTTCAAAGAGAAAAATATGAGCTTGTAAAATAAGTGCGACCAACACTCAGATAAAACATTTCAAACCACCCCGACCAACAGAACCACTCGATACGGCGATACTGAACTATGACCGTCGTCGTATCAATAATCGATACAGGACAATCATAATCACAAATATAAAGCAGTAATGCCGTCACGGGTCAATGTGGTGGTGTAGCCGAAATGACATCTTTACGTGATCAACTTGATGTCATTTTAGTCGGCTATGATCTTTCCGTAACTATATGCTCTGAAAGAGCTAGAAAGACCGTCAGACAAAAATAAATATGTCTCAAACATGTCTCATAAACACCATCATGCGCGCGCAAACTATACGGTGCTTTAACAAATGAGACATTCTTTAGTTGACAAAACTGTCATACTTAAGACTAAGAACCAAGTCCCAAGATAATCAAATAACTCTGTAACCTTTATATTTCGTTGAAGTCGAAGAGCACATTCCTTAACATTTATACTTCAGAGAAATCAAAGTACCCATCCGTAACTTCAATGCTTCAATAAAGCGAGATGAAATGAAATTTATCCGTAACCTTTATGCTTTGGACAAGCCGGATGAAATAAATTGAGCATTGCTGCTTTGTATGTCATAAAGCATAAGTCTCGCGAGAATATTAATTGTGTCATGTGAGACATACAAACTCGAAATAATCGTCATGCTCAAGCTACACACCGAACCTTGAGACTTTCAACCATGTGCACATGACCAAAACAAGAGTCATCGTCAAATTAAATAATACATATGTAGAAAGCATGTGTTCGACTGTCCACAAAGATACCTATCAAATCAGACATGGATGTGATGCTCCCACTAACTAGCAAATCAAGTAATAACGCGCAAGTGAACAACAAGAGCCAAGTTAGCTCATTGCAGTATTTTCCTTGGTTCATAACTAACCAATATCACACAATGAGCATCATGCAAAAGCACTCCCACTAACCAAAGATATCAAAAGACTCTAAGACACTCATATTTTCAACATGTTTCTTAAAAGGAGCGGGTCTGAGTCCCTTGGTTAGTTGATCAGCTATCATAGAATCAGTATCAATATATTCTATGACATCATCTCCTTGTTTCATAAGCTCACGAATTTTGAGTGTTTAATCTCCATATGCTTAGAACCACCAGTAGTTCGGTTGTTCTTAGAAAAGAACAACGCAACAGTATTATCACAATAAATCAGAAGTGGTCTAGCAATCGTATCCACAATCCTGAGCCATAACAAAACAGCGAAACTTCTCCATAACAAGCGACAACTTTTGCTTGCATAGTCGAGGAAGCTATGAGAGTCTCTTTAATACTCTTCCATGAAATATTCCTCCAGCCAACAAAAATACATATTCAGAGGTAGCTTTCATATCATCAGAACAGCTGGCGAAGTCAGAATCTTTATAGCCGACAACATCAAGGAATTTAACTTTTGTGAAGATGAACATATGTCCCTTCATTCGCTGCAAATATCTAATTACTTTCTTAGCAGCGACCCAACGTTCTCTTCTTGGATTCAATAAATATCGATCGAGAACACTAAAAGGAAAAGCAAGATCTAGTTTGGTGCAAACCTGAGCATACATCAAGCTGCCCACTGCACTACAATAAGGTATATTATTCATAAATGCATTTTCTATTATAATACCCCAAATTGGAAAAAATAATAATAATGATATTAGATAAGATTGCGATTTGATTTCTTTAATTCAATCCTTTGCATAATCACGTTAGCTGATTTCCTTTTAAAACATGCCTTATCGTATTTATTAGACAATCCTACAATTAGAAAAAAATCAATCACATTATCTGAATTCCCCAATCAAATATCCATTCACCCAAGTAAGGCAACCACAGATTGTTGGGATGAATTAGGGGAATGACATTGGATAATCGTATAATTTGCGTATGATTATGGGATTAAGGTGATGTCCCGATGTAGTGCTTTGCTCCATGAACTTCAGTGTTTCTTATCAACCATAGTATGCTTTAAGCAAGAGTGATCTTGTAACAAAGAATCACTGCAAGAAAAGAACCACCGAATATTTTGTCATCCTTGGCATTTTCTTGATCGGAGACGCGATTAATATAAATCAACACAATCGCAAACATGCAAACTACCGAACATGCAGACCAGTTGACATGAAACTGAAATGGGTTGACAAGAAGTAGAGAAATTTGAGTAATTTTCTTTTGGCGGACTCTCCAGATTTCAATGAACTGCTCTTAAAATATTTAAAAAAAAAAAATAGAAATGGAGAAGCTTCATCTTTTATTGAATGAACGATGTACAACAATCATTCCCGCAACAAAATGAAGACATTACCCTAAAAAAGACGAAGCCCGGATCATCGCCCCAGTTCTAAAAACCGCATAAACAGCAGTCCAGACCGGGCTCAGGAAAGGCACGAAGGAAGATATGGTCTCGGTTGTTGCGGTTTTGATTAGCTGCAAATGAATTTTGTCTACCGCAGCTTTATAGTGTTTTCTGCAGGGAGAATAATGTCCGGGTTCCGTATATGCGGATTCAGAGTGGACGATTCCTTCCACTTGTTTCCTCTACCAAGCACTCGAGCCGAGATGCTCCATAGGGTGTCACTGGGCTGCGCCTTGGTAGTTGCCGGACGGGTGAATTTAGGCCCGGTGGTCTTCAGCTTAGGCCTCATCAGAGCATTTCTGCTGCTCTTACCCATTCCATTAGCCAACAACCACCGGGAACCCTGCTGGTTCGAAGTTCCCCAAGAATTTTTCTTACCCGGGACAGTCCTGAAGCCGGCTACGTGAACTTCCGTGATCTGGAATTGTGGAACAACTTCATCCGCAATGGCAGTCTGTATATTCTCTTCTTTAATGCCTTCCTTCACTACCACGGTTGATTCATTCTCATCTTCACATCTTACTTCAGAGACCTCTCTGAATATTGTCGGTTTTGGTGGAACAAAGACTCTCTCCACTTGTACAAGGGCAAGCATTGGTGCCCCGACCGGCTCATAGTCCCTCATAGGATCGCGTAACTGCACCATCAGTGCAACCGTGAAGTTATTTCCTAGCAAACCACACTTCTTACTCTTTCCACGTCTTCTATCCCCTTTTGAACCACCCCGTACATAATCCAGGGAGTTCGCGTGATGTGCTGCGAGAATTCTAGAAGTTCGTTCACTAATTCGGTCCCCGTCGTTGATCTCACCAGAATCCAACTTCATCCACTCGTCGAGGCTAAGGGACAGACCCATGAGCCCATCATCATCGTCATCACCATCTTTCATGTCAAGGAGAAGTTGCAATCCTCCGGTTCCTTCGAGATCGAGCAATCTTCCATGGAGGTTGATGCCTGTTCCGCGTAGAGCAGAAAATTCTCCAATAGACTGGGTATGTATATTCGAAGGCGCTTCCTCATGTGACATGCCAGACTGAATCCTCAAGCCCTCCATTAATAGGGCTTCGATCTTGTCCAAAGCCAAAGGAGCTAGATCTTCCAAAGACACGCACTCGGTGCCAGCACCAACGTTGTCACCTGTTCCTTTTCTCACAAAAGCAGTTCGACGTGTTAACCTTTCGGTTCCCTCCAATGATGCTGAGGCCTCCCATGCCACCTGCTGCATCGTCTTTCCGGTAATGTTCTCTATCGGCATGAGCTTGTTCGCCTGTGCTGAGAGCTTCTCGATCCCAATCGAGGCCAGGTGATTTAATATCTCCATTATTCCTGAACCCATTTGTGCCGGCACCACTACTGGACTCGATGCCTGCATGATCAAGCTACCTCCGCTTTTTGCGCCCTGAAAGATCAACTGGCTCATCGACCTTAGGAAGCCCCCATTTTTCATTTGCAAATACGGTCCTATTCCTACTCCAAGGGAGGGAAGATCGGCAGGTTCTTCAGATGGAAGATGAATCGGGCTCCCAAACGGGCCAGAGCTGCTCGGTGGAGATGATTGGAAAGAGTTCTCGTTCAAACCCCACGCGAGCATCAAAGCTTCCGTCTCCAAATTCTCCAACAATTTCGCCTTCATTCTGCTCCTTGACTCGCCTCGATGCTCTTCTTCCACAGGGACATGAATCACGGGCGGAGGTATAAAATTCTCGGGCCGATTATCCCATATAGTTCCAGTTCCAGCATCGTCACCAATACCAAAATCGTACAACGAACAGCCACTAGCTCGTGCGTCTTCTTCAAACTGCCGCAGGAGGCGCTCTCTGGGTGATTCCGGCTCGCTTTCTGCACTCAGACCATGCTCTAACCCGATCATATCAAGGAAATCCCTAGCAATGGTGTCATCGTAACTGAGCGATCTCCCCCTCCTACGAATACCTTTAGCAAAATCAACCCTCATGGGACCCGGTTCCGCCTCGGGAGAATCAAGCGAGTCCACTTCTAACTTGGCCACATTCTGCAAAGCCGACTCCAAATCTCTCATTAGCGCCTCTTTGCTCATTGATTCATCCTCTTTTATTGCAGGATCACCAATGCCAACGACATTCCCAGGACTTGTTCCCTCAACAACAGCTACAGATTCAGAACCCCCTACAGTAATTGGATTCAAGGCGGCGTCACCAACTTCAACCACGTCACGAGTCTCTAAAACAGAGGTATCGGCTCTCTTCACAACCTGGACGCCAGCTGAAAGCTCTACACCCTGATCAATCACAGAGAACCCATTGACCTCAGTTTCACTCTCATCGGCCACTGGGGGCTGGGATGGAGTCGACTTGGCTGTTTCATGCTCCCCCATGAAAACCTCAAGTTCGAGATTATCATCCAAATTATAATAAGGCTTCTCCTCTTCGAACTTCTGGGATAGGGAATCTACCCGGCAAGCCAAAAAGGACTTGCGCTCTGGCAAAACCTCATGAAGATCCTTCACATTATCTAGTTCTTGAGATATAGCGCGTGATTGTGATGAATTAAGCATATTAGGAAGACTCTCGGCGCGACGGATTGAATTCATTTCAAAGTGATTCGGATTATTCTTCCCCAGGTTCAGACTCTCCAACAGTTTTGGATTGATGCCCGGGACTTTGCCATTGTTCCCCAGCACCAGATAGCCGAAGCTCACATTCAGTGTAGCCCCTTTACCTTTACCCGACAACCTAAAACTTGTAGTCCATTTCCCCGAGCTCTTATCCTCCTCCAACTCCTCCAAGGAGAGGGGCAACAGCCTCGTAAGATCGACCCGATGTTTCCCAAGATCGACTTCTGGAGAACTACTAATAACAGCATAAAGCATGAAATGCTTAGCCTCGTACTTTGCTGAATTATGAGGGCCACTTCGACTGCCATTCACCGAGCAGCTATGCATCAAACTCTCCTCGAACTCGGCCATTCCCTGGAAAACCTGAGCTGCACGAGTAACCATCCCGCCGTCTCGCCTCTTCCAATGCACAGAGAGACTTTGATCCTCGAGGCTTGACGGCAAGTTCTCTATGTTATGGACGTGAAGGGTAAAACAGCAATTAAACCGGCGGTTCCTATTCGAGAAAGCCTTCAACGGCTTCCAATTCCATATCGATTTCTTGTCCTTCTGTGCCTGATCCTCGTTGTCGCGTCTGTTCTTCGATTTCGGATCCGGTGATTGGGTTTTCCCCATCGATGTAGACCGACTGCCCACAGACGAGTTCTTGTCCAAATAAAGGGCTTTGCTAATTGCCTCAATCTCCTCCCGCAGTTGCCCGTCGCTCGTACTCCTTTCTATTCTCTTCCCAGCTTCCGTATTCTCAAACATCCTCTCCACCCAGATGGAGAAACCGGGGAACCCTCACGGCCAATCAACCAAAAGCCAACAGCTGAAGACGTCACAAACCTATGAAAACAACATCAAACCTCGTGTCGAGGACAGCAAACTCCAATGGAATGACCCCCAGGCCAAAAATCCCAACACACCCAGAAAACGACCCCGCGATCCAAGGTGAAAATTTTTGGGTTTCCTGGGGCATGAGCCGAATATCGTCGATCAACAAATCCCAGGAACTGGTGCTCCCTCTATTTCGGCTTTCTCCCACCCAAAAATATCAACAAAAAAAAAAAAAACATTAAAAGGGAAGAAGGAAACGAGCCAACAAACCAAATAACGGTTTCTTACAGGGAAGGAAAGAAGAAGAGGAGATAGAGACTAAGAGACAGCAGAAATCTAGTTTTGTTGGTCGGGAGGGGAAGGCAAGCATCCCCTGTCTCCCTCCCTCTTTCTCTCTCTTTCTGTCTCTCTCTCTCCCCAATCCAAGAAAAACAAAACTCTTTCCTCCCTTCTTTCCCTTCCCTTCCCGTGGTTTTCAAACCCGGGGTGACGAGTTTCCTCCCGCTCTTCTGCCAAACCTTAAATTTAGTTGTTTTATTTTGACCAAATGTTTATACACGACTCTAACTTGGAGCTAATTTTTTATTTTTTTATTAATTTAATTTATTATATAATTTTTTCATCAACTTTTATTTCTAATTCATCGATGTGGACACATGATTTTGTTTGACTTTCCCTAGAAGAAATTCAATATTAACAAAATCAATATTAAAGCAAAAGTTGCACACAAAATTATATAACAAACTAAAATAACGACAAAACAAAAAGTTTAGTTCGAATTTGAGGCTTTTTATTTTTGAAGAGAAGGTTATATCCCTTTCATTTTTTGTTATTAAAGAAAAATATTACATATATATCATCTCAAATGCTCTTGGAATTCTTTCTTTCTCACTTTGGATATGCATTGTATACTCTCATTGGAATCCCTAACGATAAATTTAAATCTTCAGCGGTAAAAATCTCGGAGAATTATTATTGAGTAACAGTCGGACGGAGATTGGTCGGACCGCCCGGATCCCATGAGTGAATAGAAAGTTGTAACAAAGAAGTTGAGAAAGAAACAAACCAAGCATATAAATGAATGTTTTAATTTTTAAATACTCGAGAAAGAAAGTTTTACTTACTCTTTATGGTATGCTATCATTAGTTAATTAAAAATAAAGATCATTGGACCCAAACCTTACTATTCCCAGATATATTAACGCATCCCAAAATAAGGTTATCCGACACAATGTTTCGGGCAAGATTTCCTTGGTCCGAGAAATTTCAATGGCCGTGTTGTTCCCATCATTTGGAACCTTCTCCGGTACTACTACACCAGTCTTCGTTTTCAAAGATGCCGGGGTGGTTTACCTCTTTTCTGCAAGCTTTTGCATTTTCCAGCTTTAGAAAACAACGACAACCAGAAAAGGAAACATTCGTCGATTTTCTGGAGAGATCGACAATGGCGTTGGTTGTCTTCTTCGTGATGGCCTTCCTTGCTGAGTTTGCTTCAAGTATTGTTCCTACCTTGTGACTTTTACATCCAAGTTGCATCCTGCGACGTGACATCATCCATTGGTTGCGCTGCATGTTTGTATTTTTCATTTTGTTGGTTAGGCTACAGTGTTGGAATTTTTTTATTTGTTCTTTTATTAATAGTACATTTTTATTTTACCTTTTATTTTGTTTTATTTTATTAAAGTTTAATTTATAAAATGGGTTGTAACGTACATGAAATTTTGCTAAAGCATTGTGATCGCTAAAGTAATTTATGATATACATATCTCGTTTATTTGATGTGGCTTACGACTGGGTGTAGACTATTTATATATCATCTGGTCAGGACTATATGGATTAAAGTTAATTATGTCACATCCCCTGACCTTCAAACGTTTATTTAATTAAAAGGGCAGTTTCATAAAAGGGAAACCATATATTAGGTTTCTAGTAAAGGTCGGACGGTTATGCTTTTCGATTGTCACTTTGTTTATGCCTTCTCCAATGAGAGCAACCGGAAAAGAAAATAGGAGAGAAGAACTGGTTTTTGGAATTCGGGTTTTCAAGATTCGACAGGATGTTGTTGATCATCGTAATAAAAGGTTATACGCCTTATAATTAGGGTCAGTTCGGGCATTTTCTTGTATCTGGTTGAATTTGTCATAGATACTGATGGGTTGTTGTATCGGTAATTGTTTCCTCAATTTCTTCCTTTTTTTTGTCTGAATCCCAAAATTCTCATTCATAGTCTTGTCGTGTTTCACTAATTTTGGAGCCACTCCACATCGCAAGTCCAAGTCACTTAGATTGAAGCTAGGGTGCACCTTGCCATGAATTTGGAGTTGCATTCTAAAGAATTGAAAAGATGGGTCCCAGATTTGAATTATCCAAGAATTTTGTTTTCTCAAAAGGAAATAAGTGAATTAAATTTTTGTGCTATGGTGATAAAGAATATTTTTTTCCTAAGTTGTCTCTAAGCTCGAATATCTTTGCTTCTCGATTATTGTGGTAATTTTTTTGAGAAAGAATAATCTGTTTAATGAGTGTTATAAAATCAAGTCAACTTAGTCATGTTGACGAACTGATCGCCTTGATCTATGAACCTTATTCATGTATTGGATGTGACATGTATATTGCATATTGATATTTTGTATATGCTAAAATAATGTTCTCTCTAAGATGCATGAATATACTCAGATGGACCTTTTAGTAAGTCCTTGTGAAGCCTTCCACAGTTGGGAATTCGAGTTACGCGGTATACAGTGCGGGAAATTTATGAATTGAGTGGATTTTGTTTTAAATGAAGGCTAATAAATGCAAATTAGTTAAATGTCTAACTTGAAGGGGAAGTTATTCAATTATGAGGATAGTTTCAATCGATCACCTCAACGTTTTAGGCAAAGTTTTAACTTCCTTAGGGGGGCGTGCTTTTAGTATAATGCACATGACATTACGCTTATTTTGATGTAGCCATATAATTATTTGGACTCGTGGCAGGAAATATAAAATTATTAATACACGAGTGAGAGGTCACATGTACGATAATTCAAGTGATATTTTCATGATCCTTATGGGAAGGTTTCTCTGTCCAAAGGGAGTTGACAGTATGAATACTCTTCACAATTACTTTATCGTATAAGATCAGTTACAATATTGGACACATGTTTTGTACATGTGTAATATTCTGTTATCAATGAACGTCAAGTTTACTATGCACATTTGGTTAAAAGTCTCAAAATCTGGTGTCAATATTGAGCATGACGGTTATGTTGAATTTTCTATGTCTTGTATGATGTCATAAAGTTCTCGCGAGATTTCTTGTATTTTCAGACATACAGAACAGTAGTGCTTTGTATATATCATACGGCTTCTTTGAAGAGTAAATTTTCCGGATGTTTACTCTAGATTCACCAAGTATACGTGTGATCCAAATTTTTATGATTTTCTAATATTTATGATGAACGGAATATGCCCATAAGTAGGGAGTAATGCATGGATGTTCATGTAATAATAAAAGTGTGTGTGGTCACAGGAAAGGTCCTACAAATTCTTATTTTAAAAAACAACAAGAAAATTCACTTAATAAGTGGGTATAACTTACAATATTCGTCACAACCGGTTAAGCCGAAATTAGAAGAGTTTTCTCCAAGCTAATAGGAATGAATAATCATTCTAGTTCCCTAAAAGCCTGTCATACAACACACAACTACATTAGTTAAATAACTACGTACAACAATCACACCCATAAGAACTCGTAGTCCCACCGAGTGACATCACTAGTAGCTCTCAACCGAGTCTTAATTCATGATTCTAACACATTATTAAGCACACTCCAAGTGATCGCATCTCATTCCGAGAATACCACGTTTCATCTATACTATTTTCCAAAATCAACTCCGTGCTTAATAATGTTTTAACCGCGATACACCTTATAATTTCGGATCACTCAATCTGAACCCCATTAACCTTAGGAATTCTTTCCATACCTACACTTGGGCATGCTTCCCAGCGTGATTACCTAGCCTCCTAAGCTCACTTTTCATCTTATTCCGAGGATTAAATTTGTACCTAAATCACTCATAACCGGGCTTCACGAGACAGCCCCGTAGACAATAATTCCTCACTCGCCTTCCTTTCCTTTCCGGTTATATCATCTGACCATGCTCTACTTTGTGGTGGTAAACTTTCCAGCCACCTTCCCCGCCTTTTTGTCATTCATGAAACGTATAAAAGAATCCACTTTACCCGGCAATCACTGTCTCCGTGCATCCAGGCTTTGCCATTGCTCGATTTCGAGCTTAAACGCTCTTGTTCCTCCAAACACCACCTCATGGGTACTCTTAGGGTGCGTCACTCTCCTCCGAGTCAATACCTCATCGTTAATCCTTTTCTTCCTTAAATTTCCAACTCCATATCGGCTGTGATACAACCATCTTTAACGATCCAAAATTTCCCTCAATTAATGAGATATACATACAACACCATTCAAACAAGCACCTTCAACCATCACCATGCATCACCTGAGATACCTTCCCTCCACATTCTGGGGTTCGGCCATCCCATTCCAGCCTCAACAATCACAATCACGGCACACACAACATGAAGAAAGGCAACGAATACTATGGCCGTTTGCGGAAAGAACGAGAAGGGTAGGAAGACATACCTCTATAGACATTAAAATTTTATTAATGTCAAAATAATGTCATTTGGTCCAAAATTATATGTTATATCGATCGATATGATATATAAGGGAAAAATATTGTGATTATATAAATTCAAGTCCCACTTATATATTGAGTTTTGTAATTGTGGCTTAACCCATATGCTAGCCCAATTCAAGCTCAACCCAATTATAAGATAAACTGGGCTTAGCCCATATGTCGGCTCATTAATGGTCTGACCCATACTCCAGCCCAATCCAATTGCTGGCCCGCTATGGCATAAGCCCACGGGTAATTTGTCCAACATCGGAAAGAGAAAGCACCCAAGGGTCCTTCAACTCCTATATAAAGGGAGTCTCTTCCCCCTTATTGGGGAACAACTTCAAGAGTGAGGAGCTCAATCGATAGTGAAGTTCTCGAGCATCTTTTCTTCACCCGATCGACGACGAAGTTCTGCTAGATCAAGCTTCTACAGCTTTGGTGTTCTTCAGTCATATCCAAAAGACTCCATATTAAGCTTCTACAACAGCCCCGGCGTTCTTCGCCCATCTTCAGAAGACTCGCCAGATCAAGCTTCAGCGGCCTGGGTGTTCCTCGCCCATATTCAGAAGACTCTCCAGATCAAGCTTCTTCTTCGCCACTCCTGAAGACCCGCCGAATTAAGCTTCTATAGCCCCAGCGTCTTCATCAACATATCTCTCTGAGGCTCCAGCGGATATTCGCCAGAGCATCAGCCCTTCCACATTTCGGATATCTTGCAAGTATAGAATCAGGGGACTTGCGTGCTTCATCCGTGACTAGAGATTGAACCCGCTATATTTTCAATACGACAATTTGCACGCCGTTTCAGGTCTATATACGGACCGTGAGATTTTTTGCGCTCCCAAATTTCTGGCACGCCCAATGGGACCATCCTACCTCTCATCTCTTTATGTCCAAGTATCCAGATGGCTTCAAAGATGATCATGCTGAAGAACTCCATCGATCCTGTGAATAATCAGCTAGTTGGTTTTCCTTCTCACTCGTTTGAAAGCTCTTCATTGCCTGGTTCCCGAAACTTCACCAAGACCAGACCGATGGCTGATATATATAAGGAGATAGAGGAGATTATAAGATTCATCTCTCCTAAGTCACCTCCACCATATAAAGAGATTACTGAAAGAAACCTTCTCAGCAAGGGTGCCATATCACCAACTCCTCTGGGTAGCTTCTGCAACAACTCATCAAGTGTATCCCCTCTTGGGGAATCTTCATCAGATTGCACTCCAAAATAGAGCTTTGTTGAATCAAAGGCTAAAACATGTAAGAAAATGGAGGAGCTTTCGATCTATTTCTCCAAAGTCATCTCCATTATACAAGGAGGTTGCCGAAAAGATGCCACTGAGTAAAGGCATTATGTCACCAGTTCCCCTGTTAGTTTTCATAATAGGTCATTAGAAGTCTCTTCACCAAATCTTTCTAGAAATGCTAGTGAGGTTGATCTAGCTGAGAAGTTAGATGAAGTTATGCCAGTTATGATAGCTGACACCCCATCATTGGAAGACCAAGTTGCATCTCTTGCCAAAGCAGTAGAGGCAATGACGAAATCCATGAAGGATAGGGATCAACAACTTGAGCATGGCATAAGCAGGCTAGAGAATAAAGAGTCTGGAAGAACATCTAATGAAGGAGGATCTCATGTACGCAAGGATAAAGGCAAGAATGTGCTAAATGTGGATAATTCACCAAAGGATGTATCTGCCTCTGTTGATACTCTAATCTCAACTAGAGCGATGAAAGAACTAGTACAAGAGGCCCTGAAGGATGAGCTTGAGGGAAAATCTGCAACATCTTTGGCGTACTATAAGCCATACAACCAAAGAATCGAAAGCTTGAGCATGCCAATGGGTTATCAACCCCCGTACTTCCAACAATTTGATGGGAAGGGGACTCCAAGGCAACATATGGCTCATTTCTTCGAGACTTGCAACAATGCCGGTACAGATGGAGACTAGATGGTCAAATAGTTCGTCCGCTCTTTGAAGAGGAATGCAGTTGGAAAGGGAATTCTTGAACCGCTTTTATAGCACATGACGTGTGGTGAGCATGATCGAGCTTATTAACACCCGTCAATGGGAAGGTGAGCCCGTCGTTGAATATATACAACGATGGAAAAACCTAAGCCTGAACTGCAGAGATCGCTTGTCTGAAGCGACGTCGATAGATATGTGCATTCAAGGAATCCTCTGGAGGATTCGCTACATTTTGCAAGGTATCAAACCTCGATCTTTTGAGGAACTGGCTATAAGAGCGCATGATATGGAGCTTAGCTTTGTTGGAGTTGGTGTGGGAGAGATCTCCCCGTACCCGAGCCATCCAAGGGAACAGGAAGACTAATTAGTAGAACTAGGGACAACCCTGCCTTCAAGGATAACAAGCAAGTGATGGCCACCGAGGTTGTTGCCGTCAAAGTCTAGAAACTAAAGGAGAAGGGTCAATCTAACGCTTCCATTCCTATTACAGCAACACCCCATATGGGAAAGAGACAACCAACTTTGAAGGAAAGGCAGAATAAGCAATATCCTTTCTCGGATTCAGATGTTGCAGATATATTTGACTTTTTTCTGTTTGTTAACATGATTGAACTCCCTCCATCAAAACGCCCACAACAAGCGAGTCGAGCAGGGGATCCAAACTTTTGCAAGTATCATCGTGTTATAGGTCATCCTGTTGAGAAATGTTTCGTGTTCAAAGAGAAAATTATGGAGCTGGCACGAGAGAACAAGATTGACTAGGACTCGATGGTTTCTTCAAACTTGGTGGATATAGTAAGTTTCGACGCCTCCAATATCATCTTCGGGTCGTTTAGCCCTAATGAGATGGTTGCTTTCCAGCATTTGAAAGTGATACTAGATGATAGTCACAACGTTAAGATGTCAAGATGTGCAATTGACCATGAGGAGGTTCATGCTAAAGAAGGTTGGAATTTGGTGACGCATAGAAGGAACCGAAGAAAGAACTTGAAGCCCCAAGAGAAGAAATCTCTTATTCGGACAAAAATCTCTAGAAGGGGACATAAGAAAGCAAACTTCAAGGAGGTTGTAGACAAGCGAACCCCTGATGTTGAGTAACCCTTAAAAAGCCATCTCCAATCACAGTGTGAAATCTCTTGCCTGAAAAATTTCAAAGGTTTAAGACTTTGTCCAAAAGTTGTCACCATATTGACACGTATAAGGAGCAGCCCAATCCAATGGTTGGCATCCCAGAAAGCTCTAATGTGATGTCAGTTGAAAACGTACAAGAGAATTGTTCAATTATCACGTTTTCGATGAAGATCTTCTTGTGTGTCATAAGTCCCACAATTGACCTTTATTTGTGTCCTGATATACATGTGGCACAAAGGTTAATTGCATCCTGATTGACCTAGGTTCAACAGTCAATATCATTTCATCAAAAGCATTGAAGGATATTGGCTTGGGAGTGGATGATCTCTCAAGTAGTCGGCTGATAATTCAAGGATTTAACCAAGGCGGAGAACGAGCCGTTGGAAAAATTTGCATTTCTCTCACGATAGGTGACATGGAATCTTGCACGACATTCTATGTTATCGATTCAAGGACGACTAATAATATGTTGTTAGGTCGACTATGAACGCACGAATATGGAGCCATTGCATCAACTCTTCATCAATGCTTCAAGTTTATTAAGGATGGATTGCCATGTATAGTATGGGCGGATACTAAGCCCTTTGCAGAAACGGAGTCATACTTTGCCGATGCAAAGTTTTATATAAACAAGAGTATAGATGTGGAGGAGTCAAATTTAAGGCCTGTTGTGGAGAGTATCTCAAAAGAGTCAAGCGCAGATGTACCGTCCCTACAACAAGAGAAATCTTCAGATGATCTTATGCCTGAAAATACATAGGCAAAATATGCGACGAAGTAGGGCATACCAATTTTGCGTTACATCCCTAGAGGATTCAGGGAAGCAGGAGAACCACCTTTCGTAAGTGATGATAGTTCAAAAGCGATATTGTCGAAAGAACTCAATTGGCTAGTGACAAAGCTCTCAACAGTGGGCCCCACGAACACATCGCTAAAAGGTTTTATTAAATCAAATCAAGGGGCAATTCTCTATTCGGATTTATTGCCCGATAAGCGCACCAATGGGTTTGATCCAAATGCTTTCAGATTACTTTCTGTAGTAGGCTACGCTGAGGACTTAAAGACGCTCGGCGACGCCTCAAAAAAAGTTAATCCAGGAGGTGATGGACAAAACTCAAAATTGGGTCTTGGGTATGTTATTCCTAAGCCCGACTGTTGTCCAGTGAAAGACGCCTCAACCCAATACATCGAGGCCAAAGATGAAACCACCAAGGTACCTGCGAGAACTTCAGTATTCCATCGACTTGGAGCCCCACCCGAACGAAAATCGGTATTTGATAGACTTGGTGCTCTAAAGGGAAAGACTGATGCTCGGAGACCTGCACGACTGAGGTTAGGCCAAGCTCCAAGAAGTCGAATGGGTGGAAGAGAGTGGACCGCCGAAAAGATGTCCCAGTTATAATTGAAAACACGGATGATCCGTAGCAAAATTCCTTCCCGGATGAAGCGTTGGACCATTGTGGAGGTGACTACTGGAGAAGTGTTGAAAATGACCACGAAGACGTGGATAACAACAAATGACAATGAGGAGTTATCTCAGGATAACGTTGAAGATGATATCATTTCTTATCATGTCACGATTTTAGAGGCCGATGAAGAGGCAGCTAACAAAGAAGATGATGCGGAAGATGCTCCTGAAGTATTAGAAGATGGAAAGAAGTCTACTATTGACGAATTGAAAGAAGTCGACCTTGGGGAGGAAGGGGATCCCCGCCCTGCTTTCATTAGCGCAAATTTAACACCTGAAAAAGAGGAGTTATATGTCCAACTGTTGAAGGAATACAAAGATATCTTCACATGGAGCTATAAAGAAATGTCCGGCCTTAATCCAAAGATAGCAGCTCATTAGTTAGCTGTAAAGCATGGTGTTCGTCCCATAAAGCCGAAGTCAACAAGCTTATCGAAACTGGATTTATTCGGGAGGTGAAGTGCCCAACATGGATCACAAATATTGTACCCGTCAAGAAAAAGAACGTTCAACTTCGCGTTTGTGTTGATTTCCGCGACCTCAACAATGCATGTCCCAAGGATGATTTTCCTCTTCCAATCACTGAGATAATGGTATATGCTACCACTGGCTATGAAGTCCTCAATTTTATGGATGGATCGTCGGGATATAACCAAATTCGAATGGATTCGAAGGATGAAGAAATGACAGCTTTTCGTACACCAAAAGGAAAATACTATTATAAGGTGATGCCTTTTGGGTTGAAGAATGTCGGAGCAACTTATCAAAGAGCAATGTAACACATCTTTGATGATATGCTACATAAAAACGTAGAGTGTTACGTGGATGATTTGGTTGTCAAGTCCAAACGAAGGCATGATCATATTGATGACTTAAGAAAAGTATTTGACAGACTGCGTAAATATCAACTGAAGATGAATCCCATGAAGTGTGCATTTGGGGTCACTTCGGGCAAATTCCTTGGCTTCATCGTTCGACATCGAGGCATAGAGGTCGACCAGTCAAAGATAGATGTGATTATGAAGATGCTAGAGCCAAGGAATATATGTGAGTTGAAGAGCCTTCAAGGAAAGCTTGCATACATCCGAAGGTTCATATCAAATTTGGCCGGACGATGCCATCCTTTCCATCGGCTACTGAAAAAAAGATATTCCTAGGATGAAACATGTAAGAATGCCTTCAATAGCATAAAGACATATTTATCAAAACCATCGGTCTTAAGTGCACCAATCCAAGGTAGACCACTCATATTGTACATAGCAGCGCAAGAGCCCAAGAGAATGATGACGGAAAGGAGAATGTTTTATACTATTTGAGCAGGACCCTGACTGGTGCAGAGCTGAATTACTCTTCAATTGAGAAGACATGTCTTGAGCTGATGTTCGCTATACAAAAGTTACGACATTATTTGTAGGCACACTATGTTCACCTCATATCACGAGTAGATCCTCTAAACTACATCATGTCAAAGCCGATTTTATTTGGTCGTCTTGCGAAATGGGCACTCATGCTCCAGGAGTTTGAGATTTCATATGTGCCTCAAAAGACTGTGAAAGGGCAAGCTTTGGCTGATTTCTTAGCAGATCATCCTATACCAGATGACTGGAAAATTTCTGAGGAATTACCCGACGAGAAAGTGACGTTGGTGGATACTCCCCGTCCATGGAAGATGTTCTTTGATGGATCGGCTACCCAAATAGTTGCAGGAGCTGGAGTTGTCTTTATTACATCTGATGGAGATATCATGCCATATGCATACACCCTTACACAATTATGCTCAAACAACATGGCTGAGTACCAAGCCCTCATATTAGGGTTAGAAATGGTCATGGATAACAAAGTCAATAGTTTAAGGGTATATGGAAACTCCGAGCTTGTGATCAATCAACTTCTATCTACATACGAAGTTCGCAAGCTAGAGCTTTTTCCATATCATGACTATGCAGTTAAACTCGTAGGATGGTTCCAGGATTTTATAATAAATCATATACCAAGAAGGGAAAATGCACAAGCAGATGCCTTGGCGAACCTCACTTCTGCACTCACTTCGGTGGACAAGCAAGTTAGTATTCGACTATGTCAGGCTTGGGTGGATCCTCCAACCTTTGATAAGGAAGAAGAGGAGGTCAATATCATCTCTATCTATAATGTAGAATACCAAGACTGGAGACAACCACTCATTAACTTTCTTGAGCACGAAAAGTTGCCTGATGATCCTCGACAAAAGGTAGATGTTAGGAGACGAACACCTCGGTTCATATATTTCAAGAATACTCTTTATCGGCGATCATTCGAAGGAGTGTTCTTACGGTGTCTTGGAGAAGAAGAAGCCACCAAAGCAATAGAAGAAGCGCATTCTAGAGTATGTGAAGCTCATCCATCAGGACCCAAACTTCATTTCCAATTGAAGAGAATGGGTTATTACTGGCCAACGATGGTGAAGGACTGCATGGAGTATGCCAAGAGATGCCAAGCTTGTCAGTTTCATGCCAACTTCATCCATCAATCGCCCGAGCCACTTCATCCAACTGTAGTATCTTGGTCATTTGAAGCATGGGGGCTAGACGTTGTAGGCCCTATCACGCCTAAATCGTCAGGGGGTCATTCATATATCTTGGCAGCAACTAACTATTTTTCAAAATCGGCAGAAGCCGCACCTTTTCAGGAGGTGAAGAAAGAAACGGTTATCACCTTCATTAATAATAATATCATCTTTCGTTATGGTGTCACTCGTTACATCATCAATGATAATGGTCGAAACTTTTCTAATAAGGCCATGGATAAATTCTACGAACAATTCGGCTTCAAACAGTATAATTCTTCCATGTATTATGTGGCTGCAAACGGATTGGCAGAAACATTTAATAAGACACTATGTAATCTCCTCAAAAAGGTGGTTGATAAAGCCAGAAAAGATTGGCACGAACAAGTTGGAGAAGCTCTATGGGCATATCGAACGACATATAGAACCGCAACCCAAATGACGCCGTACTTATTGGTCTATGATGTTGAGGCGGTCCTCCCACTTGAACGACAAATACCGTCGCTACGAGTAGCCATACAGGAAGGACTTTGTCAAGAAGATAATGCACGACTGCGGTTACAGGAATTGGAAGCATTGGATGAAAAGCGTCTTGAAGCACAACAGGGAATTGAGTGCTACCGAGCGAGGATGTCCAAGTCATTTAATAAGAAAGTCCGTCATCATTCCTTCCAAGTTGGTGATCTCGTACTTGCGGTGAGGAGACCTATAATCATAACACACAAGACCGTGGACTTCCAAAGTTTACCAAAGGTATGAATGAATCCCTTACTTCATTGAAATGTGTAAAGATGGCCCATATGTAGTTCAAGAAGCTTACACTGGGGGTGCCTACAAGATAGTTGATCAAGATGGAGTATGCGTCGGACCAATCAACGAGAAGTTCTTAAAGCAATACAATGCTTGAAGAAATAATGCTCCATGTGCATGAGCCTAAATTGCACGACATAAAAAAAATACATATATATCTAAAAGACATGTAATACTCCAAGTCCGCACGAGTATAAACTGTGAACGGCTTAATAAAAAAATAAAGTCATGTAATACTCCTGGCCCACACGAGTATAAACTGTGAACGGCTTGATAAAGAAAAAAGTCGTGGCTCATACGAGTATAAGAGATGAACGACTTTAAAAAAAAAAATGACTTTTATTATTCATCTAAAATAATGATAGTCCTACAAAAAAAGAAGGAAAGTCATATTCTAGAGCCTAAATAAGCTAGAATGGTGAAATCAAGCTTCCCAAGTAAACTACACAATATATTCACGAGTCCTCTTCAGGATCGAAGTTCATTCAAGGACAAGCAATCTTCATCACGGACTATCATGACATTCCTCAAAGCAGACATAACCCCCTTCAAATTTGCAATGTCCTTATCTGCCACCTTAATGATAGCAGCGGTCTACTCCAGAGAATCTTCTAAGATTGCTTTAGCCTCAAAGCAGTCAGACAATTGTGGTCGAAGTTCTTCAATCTTGGCTTCAATGGCAGCTAGTTGTTTTTGTAAAGTTGCTTCCTTCGTTACGATAGTCTTCTTGTTGGCCTAAGCCTCAATGAAACTACATCTAACCAAGGCAACTTATTTATCACGACGTGCAGATGTCATCATCCCTTCAACGGTGGCCAGCAGATCCGAATATTTAGTCGACCCTTGTATGTATTCTTTCACCAAGACACGGATAGGAGCCCATTCCAAATGCTCACTTTCATTGATGAGATCGAGAATATTCTTGAGCTCCTCAATAATTGTGTGATATTGATTGGAGGGAGTCTTGAAAATCTTCTCCTTGATATCTTCCCATATACTTTCCGCAAATCTTTTATAAGCTTGAGAGGCCACAACTAACGCACTCAAGTCAGGATCGACAGAAGCGTCATCAACTTCTTTATTCCCTTCGAACCGAGCTATCCTTTACGGAATCCGAGCTGGCGTCGATGATCCTTTCTTTCGAGATGGTTGCTCTCTCCGAATTGGTTCTAACTTGTCTGTGGCAACTGGAGTCGAGGTGGCATGATCATCGTTTTCTCTATTGAGGATGACTGTCCACCTACCAATGATCATACATATTAATGACCCGAAACAAATATGATGAGTAAGCATAGATACTTACCGACCCATTCGACTTTGGCGAGATACAAGGAGTAGGACTCATCTTTAGGACTCAGCCGGTACCATGTCATACCGAAAAACGCCATAATTCGAAGCCCTCTTCTAAAGATGTCAGGCGCACGTTGTCTTTCAATGTAGGAGGAATATCTTGGCAGAAGCCAAATTGGCGACCGAAGTGTGATGGAGTATAAGACTCTACAATAAAAGAACATTGCACCTTAGTGTCAGAGGGCATGGGCGAATACTCATTAAAAAGTTCATAGTCGAGACCTTCATATTATGATCGTCCCTCAAATGAAAATCACCATGTTTGCTGAAAAGGTTGACATTCCAAAATATGTTGTCTCCATTATGAATATGCCTTCTTGCTGCACGGGCGTCGTAACACCTTCTCCAGAATACCTAGTCATCAAGGAGCCTTCTACTTTAACTGTGACTTGATAATGAGCCTTGAAGTAGTATGCCAGCCTTCCGTAAATATAGTGAGCAGGAAAACAAGTCTTGGGATTACCAACAATAGTAGCTTTGGATATTTCATTCAAGCCGCGATATAAAGAGGCTAACACTGGTATTGCTAGGCTGAATGTCTTCCCTGTCGCCATTAAACTCGCAACTTTAAAAGTCTCGGGACACACAAGGCCATAATTGTACGAAAAGACAAAAATGCACAACCAGCAAGCTATGAATGCAGACAAGTAGGTTGGTTGACGAGCATGACTCCCAATACCTAGCTTCTCAAAAGGAGCTTCTTCTTTGGTGCCCCATGGATGCCCTGCCGGAATAGGAAGATACGGGTTATGAGTGGATTTGAGACGAGTAAGCTTCTTCGACACACGCTTAAGTGGTTTGCCATACGTTGCTTCACCTTGGAACCAGAAGTCATTCCAGCTGAAAATTTGAACTGTCTTCTTATTTCCTCGAAGATTTTGGAAGGCTGCAAATAAATATTGGCAACTCTTTGGGATAAACCTTCCATCAATGGATGAACCGATGAGTTCCCTTAAGCAAGACACCATCTCTTCATACATGTCGCCGTTAACAGGAAAACCTCTGATATTATATAGATCCCATAGTGAAATTGACATAGCTCCCGCAGACGTCTCGAGCGTGTTGAATTCTGGACACCATGCTTCGCAAAAGGCACGTAGAATATCCTTGTTACGATCATAAGTATAACGCGAGCAATATACAGCATCCAATATATCAGCTTGTTCGAGAATTCGCTTGTTGGGAGATGTCAAATCATCCAGCCACTCCCAATATTTTGGGATATACATGAATTTGCCAGCATTCGAAAATACCCTTTCCAACGAGATTCTCCTAATATGATCTTCCTTCCTAATGTAATCGAGGTTTTGGCTCGGCATAAGAAGTTGTAGATGATGACACCCGAGACCAAGCCTAGGGGCGATAAGAGTTGTCCGGGACTTCCTTTGACCAATATTGAATGTTATCTTGTTTGAAGTCAAACTTAATTTTAGGATCATCATGGCCAACTTTGGGCAAAAGGCATAATAGCTTCAGCGAATCGTCATCCTGTGAGTTCTTGTCCTCCGCAAGACACAAATACTTTTGCCCAGACGAAGTCGCCTCTTTGAAATAAACCATGAATTCTGAAAGGAGAAAAGCCAGTAAAAAATAATAAAGCAGATAACGACCACGGCAAAAAGAAGACAAAGGAAATTACCGTAAGTCACGACAGAGACAGAATTGAGCGCCCTTGACCAAGGTATATAAGAGCCATGATTTAATTCGGATAAGAATCGACGGTCCCTCCTGCAAATGAGAATAGTTGCGCGTCAGAAGACAAAAATCAATTAAAGTTGTTGGCGAAGAAAGAAGTCACGGTGTGATACCTCTGGCCAAAAATATCATAAAGAGGGTCACTGAATCCTTGCAAGACTCTCGGGTCGCCGATCTGTTTCAAGAGTTATGCAAAGAAAAAAAAAGAGAGGACGTTAAATATTCTATGTACAAAAAAAGTTTTCGTCTGTCAAGTTGTATCCCTCGACAGGTAGAGATCCCACTTGCATAGATTCAAGAGACCAATTTCTTAAAAATAGAAAGAAGCAAAAGGTCGGAACAAAATCCTTACCCGAACAAATCGACTAGATGGAAATGAAGTTACCTTGATCTTCAATTGCATTCTGATACAGCGGCAACGAAAAACGGGATAACGGAGATGATTCTCACGTCCCGAAGGAAGTGCACTCTAAATCACTCATTACCGGGCTTCAGGAGACAGCTCTGTAGGCAACAATATCTCACTCGCCTTCCTTTCCTTTCTGATCATATCATCCGATCATGCACCACTTTGTGGTGGTAAACTTTCCAGCCACCTTCCCCGCCTTTTGTCATTCATGAAACGTATAGGGGAACCCACTTTACCCGGCAATCACTGTCTCCCTGCATCCAGGCTTTGCCCATGTACGATTTCGAGCTTAAACGCTCTTATTCCTCCAAACACCACCTCATGGGTACTCTTAGGGAGCGTCACTCTCCTCCGAGTCAACATATCATCCTTAATCCTTTTCTTCCTTAAATTTCCAGCCCCATACCGGCTGTGATACAACCATCTTTAACGATTCTAAATTACCCTCAATTAATAAGATATACATACAACACCATTCAAACAAATACCTTCAACCATCACCATGCATCACCTGGGATACCTTCCCTCCACATTCTGGGATTCGACCATCCCATTCCAGCCTCAACAATCACAATCACCGCACACACAACATGAAGAAAGGCAGCGAATACTATGGCCATTTGCAGAAAGAACAAGAAGGGTAGGAAGACGTACCTATAGACATTAAAATTTTATTAATGTCGAAATAATGTCATTTGGTCCAAAACTATATGTTATATCGATCGATATAATATATATAAGGGAAAAATATTGGGATTATATAAATTCAAGTCCCACTTATATATTGGGTTTTATAATTGTGGTCTGGCCCGTATGCTAGCCCAATTCAAGCTCAACCCAATTATAAAATAAACTGGGCTTAGCCCATATGTCGGCCCATTAATGGCCTGGCCCATAATCCAGTCCAATCCAATTGCTGGCCCGATATGGCTTAAGTCCACATGTAATTTGTCCCACATCGGAAAGAAAAAGCACCCAAGGGTCCTTCAACTCTTATATAAAGGGCGTCCCCTCCCCCTTATTGGGGAACAATTTCAAGAGTGAGGAGCTCCTTCGATAGCGAAGTTCTCGAGATCAAGCTTCTACAGCCCCGGTGTTCTTCGCTCATCTCCAGAAGACTCCAGATAAAGCTTCTACAACAGACCCGACGTTCTTCGTTCATCTTCAGAAGACTCGCCAGATCAAGCTTTAGCTGCCCTGGTGTTCTTCGCTCATATCCAAAAGACTCTTCAGATCAAGCTTCTACAGCCCTAGTGATCTTCGCCACTCCCGAAGACCTGCCGGATCAAGCTTCTACAGCCTCAGTGTCTTCATTAACATATATCCCTGAAGCTCCAGCGGATATTTGCCAGAGCATCAGCCCTTCCACATTTCGAATGTCTTGCAAGTACAGAATCATGGGACTCACGTGTTTCATCTGTGATTAGAGATTGAACCCGTTATATTTTCAATACAATAATTTGCACGCCGTTTCCGATCCATCTATGGACCGTGATTTTTTTCGCTCACAATACATTTCCCCTTGCACCGAGCACGACTCTGATAGTTCCCTTCTTCTCCGAACGTTTTTCTCGCGAAGAGGACGTCTCAACGCTCTCTTCTCTTGAAGTAACTCTCGTTGACGGGCTTCCCTCTTACTCTTTTTTCCTTCTTCCACCTTGCTCGGTCGTGGAATCGCCCTCTTTTTCTTCTTTCCTCTTCCGTCGACCACCCCCCTTCTTCCTCTTCTTCTTCCTTTTTCCTCGATGTCAGTCCCCTCTTGGGTAGGAAAATTCTTATTCCTTTCTTCTTTTTTCTTTCACCTTCCCCCTTCTTTCAATGGACAAGTGGCCAAGCAGCGCAAATTGGGATTTCACTTGCTCCCCACGTTCCATTATCAAGCTCTCCCAGAAAATAAGCATCTTACATGCCCTATCATAAGTAATCGAACAGTCCATTTTAAAGCAAGAAGGTAAAGACTCAATCAAGATCAAGGGTGGGGGTTGCCTATTCAAGGTTAATTCTCTTACTATCAAGAAATCAAAGAGGGTCAAAGGGAGTTGTAGTTAGATCGCATTTTGGAGCGTTCGAATCCCCCCTAAATTTGGAATCGTTTGGTAATTATCTTTGCTCATGCTTACGCACATTAGTTTCTAATGCAACATTCGTTTATAACCTACCTTTCTAAACACGTCGATATATATATATATATTTCGAATTTACAAAGATTTGGGTTATTACAGTTTCCTGACCGCTCGTTTATAACTCTTTTAACGGCTTTGCGCTGTCTTCATTCGCTCCCTGACCGTGGCTATCACATCTGAAGTTTCCTGTATTAGTTCGGTCCATTAAACACCCTTTCTCCCAGTTCATTCCAACACAGGGGCGATCTGCAACTTCTCCCATAAAGTGCTTCGAATGGTGCCATGCCGATGTTTGTGTGGTAATTGTTATTATACGCAAATTCCACTAATGGTAAATGATCCACCCAGCTCCCTTTCCACTCAAGAGCACTTGGAATGAGATGAAACGTGGTATTCTCGGAATGAGATGCGATCACTTGGAGTGTGCTTCTGGATGGGATCGAACACCTTAGAGTGTGTTAGAATTATGAATTAAGACTGGGTTGAGAGCTACTAGTGATGTCGCTCGGTGGGACTATGAGTTCTTATGGGTGTGGTTGTTATACTTAGTTATTTAACTAATGTAGTTGTGTGCTGTATAACAGGCTTTTCGGGAACTAGAATGATTATTCATTCCTATTAGCTTGGCTTAACCGGTTGTGATGAATATTGGAAATTATACCCACTTATTAAGTGAAGTTTCTTGTTGTAATTAAAAATAAGAATTTGTAGGACCTTTCTAATTCCTAAGGCGCGGATATATAAGAAGCGATTTGGATGTCAAAATGGAAGGTCTTAGGATCGATGAGGAAGTGTTACAAGGGGCGGATAAGCAGGAGTGAGCAAGTTCCGGGTGGGATGGTTCGGGACGTGGAATCTGGAACTTACCCTGTAATGGCCGGTTCCTTATTTTTAGAACATAGAACCTACCATGTGGCTCAAAGAACCATCCAATAAACAACCCGCCGGTTCTGGTACCAGTTTTGGTACCGGTTCCGGATCCATGTCTTTATGGGACACTTCTACATTAAATCCACCACATTACTCCAATTAATCTAAAAAAAAACTTAAGCATTACTCTAATCAATCTAAAAAAACATCAGGCATTACTCTTGTCAATCTAAAAAAACATCAAGCATTACTTCAATCAATCTAAAAAAACCTCAAGCGAACTGGTCAAGGCGTCGCTAAGAGGCCAAGGGCAAGGGGATGGCGGGTTCGGGTATCTGTAAAAAGAGATCAGAAATCATATAACTGTGCGCAAAATTACTAAATATAAATAAGAAATATTTACAATTCTAAAATAAAAATTATTTATATAAATAGAGAATAAAGATTATATAAAGATATTATAAAAATATATTACATAAATTATATAAATTATATATTAAAATATATTATGTCAGGTTCCAGGTTCTCTAGGTTGGTTCCGAGGTGAGAACCTGGAACCGTACTTGATACTGTCGGTTTTCAAAAATTTAGAACTTAGAACCTACCCGGTCTATTCGAGAATATATACTGACACCGACCCTATAGTACCGGTTCCGACCGTTTCCCGGTTTTACCCGGAACCTATGCTTACCCCTACAAATAAGGTATCATGTATGTTCTATCTTTGTATGAATAAGTAAGATGGCTAAAAACGTAGATGGAGTATAACTCCCTTGATTGGTTGATTTGTTAATAAATGAGTAAGTCTAGAAAAGGGTAGAGCCAAGAGGCTGGTAGACTGCTAAATTGTACACGTGCGTCGGGCTTGTCTCTCGCAGACATGTGTCGGCTGTCTCTCGTAGACATGCGTCGGCTGTCTCTCGTAGACTTGAGATGAGGTTATCATCGTAGACTTACCGTGACTTTGTCCGTCGTGGACTTGATAAGGGCCAAAATGGTCAAAAACTGACAAGTTTCAAAATCGAAGATAAATTATTTTATTTGCTTAAGAACATCACTATGAGGTGATTAGAGGTAATTAATTTTTTAAGATGATCATTAGTTTGGAAAATATTCGTAGCCAAAGTTGGCAATGCCAGAGCTCGACCGCAAATCAACCATGGACCGACAGATCAACCGAATTGACCGAAGTTCAAACAAGAATTAATTCATTTAATTGAGATTTTGGGATCCAAAAGCTTCCCGAGTAAGCTAACAAAATATGTAAACTAGAATAAATGAGGGGATATTATCATTAATAGATCAAGGAAGGGAAAAGGTTCATCCGGTCATTCTCCCCATTCCCCATTCGTAAAAGGGAAAGAGAGGGAAGGGAGAAAAACTGAAAAAGAAGAAGAAAGAGATGAGAAGGAAAGGCCGAGGAGGAAGAAGGTTCTGAAGAGAAGGTCAAGGCCAGACTATTAGAATTTTATTTTACTTTTTATTATTTTATTTTGTTTTATAAAAATTCACTTGGGCTAAATCAATTACTGACTTAAGTTTTCGTAAACCGAGTTGTGTTACCGTATACGTTCAGCTTAGGTGATCTTTTATTTCAGTTTTTACGGCATCTCAGTTTGTGATTGATGTGGGTTGAACGCCATTCGGTGTAAGCCCAGTATGTTGACATAAGCCCGTGATGGAATGGCTCGTCACATTTTATATTAACAGGTGTTAGGTCCCATCTCCCGCTTGCCCTAACCCTAACAGTGGTGCTCCATCAGCCGTCGGCATGTCAGGGAGAGGAAGACATGAACACCATCCTCGTGTTGCTTTTCGCAGATCTCTTCGGGAAATGATCCAACAATTGAGATAGAGATAAAGACGAAGGCTAAAGGCCTAATAATCTGGTTTTATGGAGGTACGTTAATCACAGGTTTGTTTCCGTACTTTTTCGTGTCCTAAATTCGATTGCGATGATCCTATATTGGATTAAATTTTCTTAAACAGACAGGTATGACGAGGGAGGACTTAGTCCGGAAGAGTTCGGAGAGGAAAAGGGGCAAGTTAAGTGGTACGACCCCATCTATCTCTCTCTTCCCTTTCTACCTTTGGCCATATGGACTCCTAACCATGTTATTTTATTGTGTTGTGGATTGCCGGATGTGCAATCGTATGGTGTGTACGTTAGATTGCATTGGGAGATGGTCTGGTGTTGATTATGGATTGTAGTTAATATATAAATTTGTGAATGAATGCCGTGCATGTGTGTCTTGTGGGAATGTAACTCGGATGAAATGATGAGTGAAGTAGGGAGAAAAGATTAGGAAAGGATGATCTGGTGATGCAAGGGTCGGAGAGGGGATCTGAGCTCCTTAATGGGGGCGGGAGGACCCGGAGTTACTTGTACATCCTAACGTTGAGACGTTATCTCAATTCTATCATTAGTTAGTTGTCCCCGCTAATAGAGGCCGACATGTCGTTGACATGACAAGTAACGACGTCAGCATGACGTAATCTAGGCTAAATTATCATTTGAAAAATAACAACGTTAAGGCATTATCTCAAAATTATCCTCCATTAGAGTGATCTTTAAAGACATCCGACTTTCTGTTTATGTATATCTTAACTACCATTTAACACCGTTTAGATAAAAAGATCAATTAGGTTTCCCTAAATAGTACCCAAAATAAAATCAATCAACAAACCCTAACCCAACCCCGTCCCTTCCCACCCCAACACCGACACTAGGCCTCTCCCCGACATTGACCCCAACCAAAGAAGAACAGGAAGAGAAGAATAGAATAAGAACAAAAGAATATAACCAAACTTTAAAAGGATCTGAAATTATGTATTGTCATTGAAAACTTTATGGCCATAACAAGAGAGGTTGTAAGACCCTTACACAACCTTAAACAGGTTGCTTAGGTTTGGGGCTGGGTGACTTAGGATTTGTTGATTGATTTTAGTTTGAGTGCGATTAACATTTGGATATAAACAACATTAAACGACAACTAAGGTACACATTCACCAAATCGGAAATTGTTAGTGTCAGGCCTAACGGAGAAGAAAGTGAGAAAGTTTATGATATATTTGATAATCTGACTTAGATTAAATGTCGTGTTAACGACGTTAGTTACCATGTCAGTGCCACGTAGGCTTCCATTAGCGGGGACAACTAATAGAGTATATAATTGAGAAAGGCGACATTTTCAAACGTTAGGCTAAATTGAAAAAAAAATGCCAAAGTTTATGAAATATTTGATAATTTGACATTTTCAAAATGTAAAAGTATGCTATAATAATTTTTTAACTTGGCATTTAACAAGTTCTATTCTAAGAAGTTTTTAAACTTATGAAAAAATTTTGACAATTTGTTTATTTTTTTAAAGAAAGCTGTAAAACGTAAACTATGCTTTCATTTCAAAAAAAAGTTATTACTGTAAACATAGTGTGAATGTCCATTTACTGTAATCATTTATTATTCATTCGGTTACAATTCTTTAGATTCTTTCTGTTGTAAAATCTCTATAAATAGAAGGGATATCTATTATATACGTATGATATATGATGATCTTGGAAATCAATAAGAAATTCTCCCCCCCCCCTTCTCTCCATATTTTCTCGTTTTCCTTCTTTCTTTTTCCAGTTCTTTGTTTTACAATACGTTATCAGAACGAAGCCAAATCTCCCTCCTCATTCGTCGATTGAGGTAGGCGACGGTAACCTCGAAAAAATTTCGGCTTTATTTTTAATCTCATCATTAGTTTTTCTTATAGTCATCATGTCGAACATCACAAAATTGGAGTTCACGGCCCTTGACATCACCGGAAGGAATTACCTTCATGGATTTTAGATGCTGAAATTTATCTTACGGCCAATGGTCTTGGAAATACCATCAATGATCAAAACACGGCGTCCGACCAAGATAAGGCCAAAGCAATGATCTTTCTTAGCCGCCATCTTCACGAAGTTTTAAAAATTGAGTATCTCACTGTGAATGATCCCTTGGTCCTGTGGAATAATTTGAAAGAGATATATGATCATTTGAAAACAATCATTCTTCCAAAGGCTCAGTTTGATTGGTTACATTTGCGCCTTCAAGATTTTAAATCGGTGAGCGAATACAATTCGGCATTATTTCGAATTACTTTTCAATTGAAATTATGTAGAGAAACTATTACTGACGGAGATATGTTAGAGAAAACATTCTCCACTTTTCATACATCGAATGTGCTCCTGCAGCAGCAATATGTGCAAAAGGTTTTGAAAAATATTTTGAATTGATTTCATGTCTCCTTTTGGCCGAATAAAACAATGAGCTTTTGATGAAGAATCATGAGGACCGTCCAACCGGATCTGCTACATTCCCTGAAGTAAATGTGACAACATATGGTAGACAACAACGTGGTCGTGATCGTGGTCGTGGTCGTGGTCGTGGTCGTGGTCCCAGTCGTGGCCGTGGAAATGGACGTGGACGTGGTTATGGCCGAGGACGTGGTGGTGGTCGGTATTATTTTCGTAACAATCGTCTCCAATATGTGGAAAATGGGAAGAGTGACAAAGAGATGCATGACAACAAAAATGGTCAATTCAACAAGACTGGGGAGCATAAATGTTATCGTTGCGGCATGAAAGGCCACTGGTCACGTACCTGTCGTACGCCAAAACATTTGACCGATCTCTATCAAGAGTCACTAAAAGGAAAAAGGGCGATCGAGACGAACTTCGTTTCCGATGAAGGAAAAGTGGCTTCCGGTGATGATAAAATAGATTTTGGCTTTGTTGATTTCTCCCAATTTGATATAGCTGACTTTCTTGTCGAGCTTGAAAATAATAATAATGTTATTTTATTTTATTTCTCTTGATGTATTTGTTTATTTTTAAATAAAATTTTATGATTACCTAATTATGCCTTTTGTTGTGTAAATTAAACTTTTAATTAAAAAACTTAAAATTGTATATTCTGGGAGTAATATTTTGGACTCTTTTTATTATTGTTGTTGTTTTTATTTTCTTATGTGCTTTTGTATATCATTAAAAATTAATATTTTTTATGAAGAAAATGGAGGTTCCCGAAAGCGAATTCTCGACCAATGAAAATTACGACTGTCTCGCAGATAGCGCATCAACACATACTATTTCGAAAAGTAAGAAATTACTTTTCACCCATGATCTTTAGAAGAGTGGTGATATTGATGTTCAACAAATACGTTCATCAGAAAATCTGGCAGATTTATTCACAAAGGTTTTGCCTACGACAATTTTTGAAAGGCTGATGCATAAAATTGGAATGCGAAAAGTTGGAGATTTAAAGTAATCTTATTAAGAAGGGGAGTAAATATATTGTACTTTTTTTTCCTTTACCATGGTTTTTTCCCACAGGGTTTTCCTGGAAAGGTTTTTAACGAGGCAGAATCGAAATGGACACTCAAGGGAGTATTGTAAACATAGTGTGAATGCCCATTTATTGTAATCATTTATTATTCATTCGGTTACAATTCTTTAGATTCATTGTGTTGTAAAATCTCTAGAAATAGAAGGGATATCTATTATATATGATGATTTTGGAAATCAATAAGAAATTCTCTCCTCTTTTCTCTCCGTATTTTCTAGTTTTCCTTTTTTCTTTTTCCCGTTCTTTGTTTTACAACAGTTATAGATTTGTTACTTCTTTTTTTCTTCTTTTTTTGTGACTTCAAATTGGAGTCTAATTAAAGACCACCTCGGAATCAGCTGCTTCATTATATAATAATATTACTTTAACTTCACCAATTATGTTAGACTTTGAGGAGTACAACAAGAAACTCAATGTTTATCATAAGTAGTTTAATATATTATTTGTACCAGTTACTATTTCCAAAAACAAGAACCTGTTTTTCCTAAATGGGTAAGTCGTCGACAATTTCCATGGAATTCACGATAAATATTAAAAAGAATGATAATGTATTGGTTTTTCAGTAATTGGAAATTCAGAATTTTGGTGATACGTTTTAGCCTTCCTAAAATCTTAACATTCCAGTTGTATGAGTTTTTCTCGTTCCCTTACTCCAATTAGTAATTGTAAAATTTATTATAAGACAAAATATTTTAGACAAGATTAAGAAACTCCCGAAGAAAAAGCTAAAAATACTTAACGCACGGGCACAATTCCTAAATTTATAGTTTAATCATTATAAATTTACAATACCAATCATACGTCCATGGGCAATAAATACCTACAAAACAAAAGTCCGTATACGAAAACGTAAACCTAATCTTTCTTACTACTAAATATTAATCATTTTCTGAAATTCAAATAGTATTGTAAACACGAGTGGGGGAAGAAATGGCCATAAACTCACTATTCTAAAATTTTAATTTTAATTTAAAAAATCATTAAATATATCTTAAACTTTCTCTTTTTTCGACTAATTCTGATATTTGGAAAATATATTCGTTTAACCTAGCTTTAAGACACCATCTCAAAATTATACTCCGTTAGACCTGACTCGGTGTCTGACCTGGTCTGACCTGGTATTGATGCATGTCTTATCTGACGTATTGTGGTTGTCTTATCTTGATTTAAGCCTGTTTAATTAGGTTTTCCCCTTAGTAAAATTAATCAACAAACCATAATCCACATCGTCCAAGAGGCAACTCCTAGTCATGCTCAAAACACTTTCAATGTAGGCACATCGGGAACCTAGGAAAGCTTTATTGCTAGACCTAACATGGAAGTCATCACAACAGGAAACCGATGATTAGAGTATTGCTTATGAGTGTCTTTGGTGTCAGCCTGGATCATATGTTAAGAGTTGTAATTGTCTGACAATAGAATTGTAACTTTTATGGGTGTTATCTTCGTGGGTACAATGTTGCATTAAGATTTACGTTAGTCGCAGCCTCGGGTCTCCTTACAATAGAACATAATACTCATAATTTGTTGGGGTCGGTGAGGGGGTTGAGGTTGAGAAAAAATATCAAGTTATACGAATATATTTTCCAGGAACAAATTTAGTTGACAGTAAACTATTTTAAATGCTAACTAAGGTACACATCAACGTCAAGTGACGAAAATGATTTTAAAATATAAAGACGGATAGAAGAAAATATTTAGAATATATTAGAGAACATGCATTTTTTTAATTTTATACATGTGTTGTTCTCTCCGACGAGGATCTTCTTCCTAGTCCAAACCCCGTTGTTTGTACCCCCCCACTCAAACTAACAAGCGACACGCAATTTGTAAGTTTTGACTCCATTTCACGGTTAAAAGCGGCAAAGATTTCATTCAAAAGACTAATACAAAAAAAGACTAATCAGAAGACATCCTAAGGGAGACAATAAACCAGGAAACAAAAATCTCTACCGCAAAGTAATCATGATAGTCTGTCTCAATGACCGGGTTCTCGAAGGATCTCTAATTTACAACAGCACAGTCCTCACCCCCTCACGAGTAGTCATAGAGGGAGATGCTCTTGTCGTCGGATACGCTGGCCAGCCATCCGCCCCGGAGGTTCCCTCCTTGTGGCCTGAATGCCACCGCCCAAACCTGATCGCTGTGGTTCTTCATCGTTTGTACCGATGCCCTCATGCTAAGATCCCACAGCATGGCTAAGATCCCACAGCATCACCGTCCTATCACTCGAGCCGGTCGCCAATGCCGCCCCATCCGGGCTGACATCGACGCTGAGGACCCAGCTCCCGTGACCAGTCAGGGCCCCTACCAGTGCCTTACCTTCTGCATCGTGCATGTGCACATGGGCATCATCCGAGGCGGTGAAGAGCAACCGAGGCTCCACCGGGGAGTACACCAAAGACCGTACTGGCATGAAGTGGCCTTCGAGGTGGTGAAGGAACCAGGCGCGAGCGACGTCGAATATCGAGACGGTCCCGTCCATTGAGCCGCATGCAATCCGTCTCCCATCCGGGCTCCACACCACTGACAGCACGAACTTCTTGTTCCCTTTGTCAGAAGGTTTCGGGGTTTCAGGACGAGGAATGGAGAGGGTTGCGATCAGTTGCCAGGTGGCTGTGTCCCATAGCTTGACCGAAGCGCTCCCACCACCCGCTACTGCTAATGTCGTACCCTGAAAAACAAATAACAGCTAAATTAATACGCAGTCTTCTACAATCGTTTCACACATAGTCATGTTTTCATCAGAGCAGAACCACAAATTCAGCAGAACCACAAATTCGCCAAAAATCAGGGAAAAACATTAAATGCCACGTATCATTTCAAAGCCAAAGCAGGCATAGATGTGTTTGCAAACAGCCGATCTTTCCGAGTATAACTTCAAAATACAGGTTAGAATCTCATACCAATGTGCAGAAGTGCCATAAACACAGCCCTAAGTTTCCCTATTCAAGCGCATGGTCAATCAGCAATGCATGCCAACGGCACCCCCATCCGTTTCCCAATTCAAGAGTTCTAGTGAATCAGAAATTAGGGTTCCTCGGAAACTTCCCTAAACTTCAACTTTGAGTAGGAGTTAGAAAAGAAAAAACATGAATGCAGCACGGACCACTTGGTCTGGTTGCAACAACTACAGCTGCAAAGTGGAACAGAGGGCCCAAATCGATGATGGACGAGCAGAGTGCGCCTCAATCAAACAAAAGAACCTCTTTCCCTGTAATAACGCGCCATCCCGTCATATTGGAGGGGAAGGGCGCCCTGGGAACCACACTAATCTAGCTTATCAAACATGCCTTGATGGGTCATTAAACCAAACTCTCAACCACTGCGCTGATATAGCCAATCGCTAATTGGCCACATGATCAACCCAAAAAGGAAGAGAATCAGTAAAGATGGTAATCAGTCCTTTACCTTGGGATCGAATTGCATCTGCCATACTTCAGAAGGTGGGAACCTCGAGGATGGCAACAGTGGAGTTGGTATCCACGTCGAAAACCCTAACGAAGCTATCGAGGGAGGCGGACGCGGCGATCGAGCCGGAGGGGTGTGCGGCGACGGAGACGACACCGAGGCAGTGGCTGGAGTTGGTACGGTCGAGGTGGAGGTCGTCGTGGCGCCAGAGACGGACGGTCTCGTCGAGGGATCCGGTGAGGAGGAGCGGAGGGCGGGAGTCGGTCGGCGGGACCCACTTGGCGGCCCAGACGGAGTCGTCGTGGGCTGACTCGACGGCTTTCAGGTTCGAGAGCTTCATTTCCGAGGGTTGGCTTTGTGTTCGGTTGGGGAAGGAAAAATTGGGAGGAGGGAAATCTATGAATTTTAAATGTTTAGGGTTTTTTTTCTGTGTTCTCAAAGAAAGAGGGCTTTTTTATTTTTGACCATATTGAATGACTTCTTTATTTTGTTTAATATTACTTTTGCATTGATCTTTTTACAAAAATAAATTATTTAATTAAGAAAAAAAGGAATGGTAAGACAGAACGTTTTAATATTCTTTTTGGGAAAAACAAATGATCCAGAAAAATTGTTTTTTAGTTAAATGAAAACTCTTTTTTCTATTCACATTCTTTCGATTGTTTGTTTTCTTTATAGAATAGTCGAATGTGGATATTGTTCAAATTACAATTATGGTTAAGGACAGAAAAATACTGAGTCGCATCCAAGTGCTTAGCATTTTTATTAAAGTTTTTCTTTTTAATTTAAGATTCCTTTCTTGATTTGGAATGTAGATTAAGTTTGGGTATTTCCGGCATGTGTAAATATTTAATAATAATAATAATAATTTAATGAACCTTATTATTAAGAAATTTATAAACATTCGAAGATCTTTCCTAAATAATTTAAAATATAATTATGAGGAAATTTGTTTTTATGTTTAGGGATTATATTAGTTTAAAATATTTCCATTATATAAGTGCTAAACCTTACCTATTACTAAATCTTTTCTAGTATTTGTGATTACTTTGACAGAGAATAATACGTGCGATTAAAAACGTGAAGCCGTAAAAAATTTAAATTACCAAACTAAAATGAGTCGATGGAATTCTCATAGGCAACACACCCTCCACACCTTTCATTGGGTGGACTTTAAAATAACTAAATTTACCAATAAAAAAATTATATATAATTAAATTAAATTAAACTTAAAAAAGATAACATCTCGTCAAAAGTAACATGTTTTTGAGAAAATTTTAACTCAGAAATTCCACTCTCAGAAAATTTTAAAGCAATTCATAGGATATAATTTTAACAAACCTGTAAACTATATTTAACTTTAATAAAATTATTGGATTAATTTTAAAATTATATCTATATTAAGTATTACCCGCCAAGTAAACAATAATTTTAAAAAATGGTAAATTCATTAATTAATTTTAGATGACAAATGAATGTAAGTGATAAACTAGATTACTGCTGCCCTATTTTAATCACTAATAAACTAAATTTAATCAAAAAGAGCATATCTTTTTTTACTTTAATTATAAACAATATTGCAGTAAAATTTCACTAGTTAAGGAAAAAAATATGTTAATACCCTGACCTAATTATATCAATTAGTTTTTCTATTAGTTGTTAATGCATACACTAACCTGTTTAAAAAATGATATTGGGTTAAGATTATTAAGAATGAAACTTTATTATATTTTGATAAGTATATCTGCTATTAATAAATGCTAGAGGGGTGTTGGCACCATTATGAAAATTTCCAGATGTAATCATAGGCAACGGACCTGACTGAAAAAATGAGCAGGTCCACTGATTGGCCTTCTTCAAGTCCCAGTGGCAAGGGGGGACGTGCAGCAGGGGGTGTTGGGACATGACGTAGTAACAGCACACAGAACTAGAGCTACACACCAGTCAATGTATACCTTTACTCCAGCATTGCAATCACACAATATGTGAAATTTAATTAAAAGAAACCAGCCGAGACACGATGCATAGGATTCAGGAGCCAAATTTATTTAGTTGTAAATTATGTATTCCAAAGAAACAAAAATTGGTGCAGGAAATTGACTCACTCAAAAAAAAAAAGGCATCTCCTGAACCACGCCAATCAGACAGCAATACATATGAAGACAATAAAACAGGCTGCGTCAGCATCTGACCTCATCAAATTTCATGAAATTTTGCGTATCAAGTTCCCCCATTGACCTCTAGCTTAAAAGCAGCATCTATTTCATAAAGCCTGGCTTCCTCTGGGATTTTCAGGTGATTTTTCCAATGCACTATCTATATAGACAGCAGAGTTGTTAAGAAAAAAATTGCAGAAAGAATAAATAAAGGCCCAAATTAGGGAAAAACAAGGAAGCGGTAAGACAAGATCCGCAATAGTAGAAAAAGCAACTGAACTCCGAGCAGTAGAAAGACCATCCGGTTCATGAATCTAAAATTAAAATGACCGACTATAGCATCATTAAGAAAATTCTTAGTTTAATGTCTTATTTATTGTCCTGTTAAAGCTATTATAGTAGGCCATTGATCAACCTCTCAATTCTGTTCATAGTAGGACCGAAATTAAAATGTCAGCCCTGGTAATAGACATTGATCAACCTCTCAGAGACCAAAAAACACTGAAATATATGCAATGAAGTCCAGCATGCCCTTGAATGCCTTTTATAGGATGCCATACATGTTTTGATTAAAATAAAATATAGCAAATTCAAGTGATCAGATTTGTTTTATAGATTATAAGAACTAAGGAGACAGAAACCAAAGCTTATTGCTTAAGGGAATGTGACATTAGAGGCTTTGGGGAAAATATATTTGGACTTTGGCTCCAAATAAGAAAAGAAATGCAAGAGCTGACACAAATGGGGAACATGGACAGATATCAGTGCAATCATCACACATGCACATTTTTTTGCAGATATTACGGGATGCAAAATTTTCATGGCAGTTATTAATTAAAAGTCAAACTTGCCTTTCTGCATGCCATGATTGGTTCATCGGCAGAGAAAGGGGGGTAACCAACAAGCATCTCAAACATAATTACACCAAGTGACCACCTGGAATTAAAATGTTTCTTCGATATGTTTGTCTAATGGGACACAAAAGAAATTAATCAGGTAAGCATTGTTGTTGGAATTTCATTGAATGCACTGATCATGCTCCACAATATTACACAACAACATGAAAGAGATTATAAAGTTGTAAAATATGAGACTGCAACACTCTCCACAGAACAACAAGATTTAAGAAGAAAAGTTCATATATAAATTCCCCTAGATCCTAGAGTCTATTCAGATTGGGGAGATGTACAGAGCCCTTACCTACTAGTGCGGGGGAAATCTAATGCCTATACACTTAGCTCATACGCTTATCATTATGAATCAAGTGTCCACTTACAGTACAAAGCTCAAGCAACACAACACGTAAAAAAGCATCCACTTATCATTAAATCGGTTGCAGAGGCGATTCCGGCATATTTAATGTCATGCATCAGCTGGCCGAAGAAGGCACAGGAAGAACTAGACAGAATCAATAGGAATTTCCTTTGGGGATTAACAGACGAAAGCAAAAAACTACACCTATTAAACTGGCATCAGGTGACAAAAAGGAAAGAGGAAGGGGGACTAGGACTGTTCAGAGTAAAGGATAGAAATAAGGCACTACTGAGCGGACTCGAAATAAGGCACTACTGAGCGGACTCGCCTAGAGACTGCGCACAAATCAAAACTCCCAATGGGGACAGGTTATCATCAACAAATACGGAAAGCACTTAGAAAAAAGAAAGCAGGGTTCTTGCATCTTAAAAGCCTTAAAAGTGAGAGGAGAACTACTCAACCAGAGAATAAAGATGAATGTTCAGAGCGGCGCACAAACTAGCTTCTGGTATGAGGACTGGCTAGGATGCGGCAGACTAAGGAACAAAATCATTGGACCCCTCCATAAAATGGAAACCACCAGCTCAGTGGCAGACTACCACAATGACTCGGAATGGATCAAAATAGGATCGACAAACTACCTCCCTACAGAGATCTGGGACCATATAGCAACTCTAACACTGCAAGAAAGGACCACCTCGAAGGACCAACTAACCAGAAAGCCATCTAGTGATGGGGAATTCACAAACTCATCAGCATATGCCCTAGCACACAAAAAAGAAGGAAACTATGAAGAAGCAAAATTGAAGTGGATCTGGAAATTGCCAATTCTCCCCAAGCAAAAAATCTTCTCATGGCTGAGCTGGTTTGAGAGATTACCCACAAGAGATATGCTCCACACTAGGAATATCACTCAACAAAAACTATGCCCAGTATGCAAATGGGAATCTGAGACTACAATTCACATCCTAAGAGACTGCCCTATATAACAGGCCACCTGGAATCTATTCCCGCACCGGAAACCCTTAGACACCAGCTCGGCAAATCCAATTCAACAGTGGCTACAAGGAAATCTCAACATAGCAAAAGCCAGATCAACTACATATAGAGGAATACAGTGGCCAATCCAATTCACCTCCGTAACATGGCACCTTTGGAAACAGAAGAACCAAAATAATGTCTTTAGAAATATCACAGGGTGCAGAGACCCTTATGCTCAAATAATGGAAAGAGCTGCAGAATTACAAGCTCTTCTAGGAGGTAGGAACAAGCCAATTACCCACCGGCCAGAAACCAATCAAGTAACAGGAAGTACCAACATCGACAACAGCAGAGAAGCACATAATCTAAAATACTCTACACGAGATTAGATGGGAACCTAGCCCTGAACTACCCTTCACCCTGAATACAGATGCAGGTGCTAAAGAATGCAACCTAAACGTGGGTCTAGGAGTAGTTATCGGAGACCAGAAAGGAACCTAGATTGGAGGGTTCTGTGCCACGAAACTGAACACAAACTGCCTAATAGTTGAAGCAGACGCTCTTCTAGAAGGAATCCGATTAACCCAAGAATTAGGAATCAAGCACCTAGCCATACAAACATATGCATCTACCCTAGTAAACTATCTAAATGGCACCCAGCAGCCAAGCGCATTGATAACTCCTCTCATGACTGAATGCATGTTGCCATTGTGTGAGCTCGAGGAGACCACATTATCACATATTGCGAGGGGGAAAAACAGGGTTGCAAACAAGCTAGCTAAGGAAGCTTTCAACTGGACGACTCCTAGCACTTTTGTTTATCCTCCGAATTTCATTTTGGATTTGCTGCATGTGGACATTCCATGCACTATGCTATCTGTAACCTAAAACCCTGAACGCTTATCTAATGTTATCTATCCTTCACTACAAAAAAAAAAGATTGTTTCTAACCAGTTACACTCCATGCCATATCCTTTCTTCAGCAATACTTCTGGGGCAATGTAATATGGGGTGCCAACCGTTGAAAATGCCTGCAAATTTGATTAACCAGTTCCTCCCTTGTTAGAAATCTCCAAGGTGTTATTCCCACTGTAAAGTACTAAAGCTACCCACTAAATTAGACTTAACAATCTTGAATTTTCAAGACCAACAACAAGACATCTGGATGGTTGTGAAGAACCAAAATGTGGAGCTAAATGGTGCTCTTTTCCACTTACTCAGAATTGAGACATAATGTACAAAATAAGTTCTATCAATGGAGATAAGTAGCACATAGATCAGTTTATGTTAATTTTTTATTCCCCTAAAAACTAAAAAATTTCACCCGAAAACATGCCCCTTCAGAATCATGTAAAATGCAGGTTTTAGCGTGGACATAACTCACTGCTTAATTTTTGTAAAGATATGACCCTAGTGACTACCACTAAGGAAAATGATTCAGCAAGTACCAGTTTTCTCCTGTTAATCTGCCAATGTTGAAGTTGCTCAAGTGGGCTCTTCAAGTGAGCACCATTGCTTGTGTCCGGAGAGCATCCGTCAACATCCACCATTTTGTTAACATTTCCATCTTCCATTGCTTTGTTCTCATCAATGGATGATAAATTTGAGCAATCAAGAGGCTTGCATAGACCAAAATCAGAGAGCTTCATACGACCATTTTTATCCAATAAAAGGTTATCGGTTTTGATGTCCCTGTCGAGATAGGAGCAAGGATAGAGAGGCATAGAGGGAAAATACACAGTGAAACACTGGCACACGTGTTTCCGTGATAAGCAATTTGAAAGATTGTCAGCCTGCAAAGAACTTCATACAGAACCCGACTCACCTGTGGATATAATTATGCTTATGGATGGATTCTATGGCTAGAACACTTTGAGCAATATAAAATTTCGCGACTGTCTCAGCCAAAGTCTCTTCTCTTATATGCAAAGTCATCATGTCTCCTCCAGGAAGGTATTCCATAATTAGGTACAGGTACTCCGCATCTTGAAAGGAATAGTACAGTTTGACAATGTAGTTACTGTCAACTTCGCAAGCAAATTTCTTTCAGCTCTAACGTGTTCAACCTATGTTACAAAATCAGGGGGCAGGGGGAACCCATTAAATTTCACTAGTAATTGCAAAAGAAAGCGACCTTAACAAAGATTGACCAATGTAATAAACAACAAATTGATAGCAGAAGCAAGGGATCCTATAAGCAACCTTAACCAATGAATTCAGGTTATCAATGCAGACAACACTACTGCTGGTTCTACTAGAGAAGGATCCCATTACAGATATTCTCAGGAAAAAAAGATATAAATGATGTGTTTATCTCGGTCTTCTGGGGAAGGTTTAGACAAGCCAAAGAAAAATGTATCACAAAGGAAAGGAATATTAAAAGAAAAGAACAAGAAGGAACATGTTATCTAAATCCGCCCGCCTCAACTGAAATTAAGGTGTTTATTTGCTCCTACCTGTCCACGTCTAAGCATTTCAGACTACAATTTTTTCATGGCATATGTATTTCCTGTTTTTTTCTCTCGGCAAAGTCGAACTTCAGCAAAAGCTCCACGTCCAATGATGGTTAATAACTCAAAATCATCAACGCAGATCTTATGCCTCTTGAGCCGCATGTATTCAGTCTCCTTCCTCTCCAAATCCTTGAGTATATGGATTTGCTCTTCCTCAGTTACCTCCGAAGAGGCTAACCTCTTCTCCAAAAGCATTCGTCTGCAAGTAAATAGGTGGAAGCACATTAGATATGTACGAGTAGCTCCGATTCAACCTACATGGCCGAGTAAGTTTTCTTAATGGGGTTACAAAGGCCTGAAGAGGCGGACAAACGAGGGACCAGATTTAGAAGCAGGGAATGAATTCAGTATGACTTCAGTGGTGCCGAGGTTAAGGGCGGCTTTCCTGGGCAAGCTTTGTCGAATTGAACAACTCTAACCACAATGCCGGGATGGAATTATGCTCCTAAACGACCAAAGAACGCCTTCCGGTTACAATGATTGAGAGGTCACAGCGCATAAAACAGGCAACATTTACACTCCCGAAACTGGTCGTATACTGAGCCACCTGCCATAACTCCCTCAACAAATATCGTTACACCCGCCGAAGCGACCACGCATTCCTATCAAACCCTCCAAACAAGACGCAAAGAATCCATTATCTCTTCTTCTTCTTCTACCTTTGCTGTCGATCCTTGATGTGCTTCATATGGGCCTTGTAATGATTCTCGATGAATTGCTTCGCCACAGCCACCCCTCCAGCGTCAGCGAAGACCCGACCTCGTCCTCGTCGTCGACCTTCGCCTCTTGAGGGTCGTCGTCCTGCCTTCCTCCTCCTTCTTCTCGATTTCCATTATCGGTTCCGATGGGGATGTTGTCGTCCTCCCTGTTTCCCCTTCCCTCCCTCCGCTTGCCGCGGAATTGCTGCGTATTAGTAGCAGTATCATTAATAATTATATATATATATATATATATATACAAATTTATTTTTTAAATTTTTTTAATTAGTGTTTTTCGCCGAAATATCTCACTTATTAAGACATTCATTTTAAAATTTTGTAAATACTGTTCTAAATTCGGCTTTTAGCCTTTATAAGAGAAATTCGGATTTTTGTTGTGAATTCGCGGTTAAAAAACTTGATCCAAACTTCGCTTTTAAAAAGTCAATTTCCAAGTAATAAGTATCCATGTTCTATTGGCAAAAATAGTTTTCAAAATTATAGGCTCAGTAAATCAAAATATTTTCGCAATGTTAAGCAGTAACAAAGCTCCCAATCATATTTACTTTGAGTATATGCTTTTGGACCCTTCTTTCTATTCGGTTCGGTTTCTGACATCTCGCGCGCGTAATGTGCGGGTATCAGGATAGTCAGATGGAAAACCAGCGTCGTGTTTATCGGAAGGAACGGCTGGCAAGGCTGTTTAGCGAGAGTCGTGAATTGTCCGGTAGGACAGATGGCAAGGCTAAGGACTCGTTGGGATATGGCCCACATTCGATCCCAGGCTTCGGACAAGACTCTGTAGAAACTAGTGGATGACCCTCGTATTTGTGGTTATTCTTTGTTAAGGGGAGTTTGTGATGCAGATATTGGAGCTCTCTGTGTTCACCATGTTGGAATACTCTGCGAGAATCTCGAGAAGTCACTCGATTATTATCATGACCTGCTTGGTATGCACACCCCAAGCAAACATAGACATCACTGATTGATTATGTCATGGCAGTTTGCTTATTGGTCATTCCATCTTCAGGTCTGGAGATGACTGAGGCGCGGCCGTACGACAAGCTTCCACACCGTGGTTTGTGGTTTTGGGTGGGTTCGGAGATGATCCACCTCATGGAGCTTCCGAATCCCGACCCTTTAACAGGAAGACCGGAACATGGAAGTCGAGATTGGCACACCTGCATTGCCATTAAGGATGTGGCAAGCTAAAGGCCATGCATTCAACAACACCCCAACCATCTAATTTCGTAGACACCGTTACTGCAATTCTATTATGATCTTTTCTTTTGGGCAGGTCTTCCATATACATTGAGCAAATCGGGGAGACCAGCGATTTTCGGGTGAGATCCAGATTATAATGCTCTTGAATTCGTGCAGCTGGATTAAGTAGTAGATTTTGTGCATAGACACAGTATGAACAAATAGTCTGCTATACATATACTATATGACTGCGGAAACGTCAATTTGTACATCACATTTCTCAGTGCAGCATGCCCTATTTTTGGGTATAACTGTTGCTGCCACATGGGATGATTCTGTCCTCGGACAAGTTCGAATGCAAGTAATGACACGAGATAACTTCTGCAGGCGGTGTTAATGGAAAATGACAATGTCAAAAACTACAAGAGGAAGAAGATTGTATTAAAAGAGCACGAGGCCAATGTCATCCGGGTTCAAGCCACTAATGCCATCCAAATTGAAGTAGTATTGAACGTGCAAACTGATAGGGGTGAAGTTCAGCTCAGCAAGGAAACTTCTGTAGCCCATGACATCGCATGCACAGAAAAGGTCACAGTGATTTTCCCTGGCAAGGATGATAGCGTCTCTCATCAGTTCCTGAAACGGGCTCCAGACAGAGAAGTTGTAGAGCGAGTAGGCGAGTTTCACTTCGGTGTCTGCCCGGAACTCCCGTAAAGTGAGGAAACTGCAGAATCTGGTTATACTCCCGTCGTTTCCTGTATAGACGTAACTGTGCAGCAGATCTGCCTTGGGGAAGAACCAATGCTTCACCGTTTCCTCATCGAATTCGGGCTTAATGGCAAACTTGTGGACGCATGCATTGAGTAGACCAGTTAAAGGTCGGACATGAGATGCATTCAATACCTCGTACCCCTGGATATCAGACGAGGATGGCAGTTTGTGAAAGTCGACTATCTCAGGAAGGCTCATGTTGGCGTTCTTGAGAGCTCCTAGCATGAAGAGTTTTCTTGAATCCAAGTACCTTTCCCACACTTGGAAGGCCATCGGGGCCGGACCATCCATCCGTTTTTGTTGAACTACCCAATGAATGTTCTCGGATCGAATCCTCCTAGTAATCTCGTCGTGGGCGATATCCAGAGGTATCCTATCCCTGAAGTCACTCTGTATAGTAAGGAAACGTATCTGGGCCATTCTTGAACTTTCTCTCTTCACCCCTACTCTGAAAGGAACAGCACTGATGAATGCAACGAGTTGTCCCAAGGAACGGTCCCAAACGCCGATGTGCAAGCCAAGGATATATCCAGGGGGGCAGCACAACCATCTGAGATAATCTGTCGTGAAATCCATCACAAAACGGTCTCCACGAAGTTCTTGTGCCACGCACATTAAAAGATCGCAGACATCCGCACAGCATTCCTCTACAGTTAAGTCGCACGTGCACCACTCGAGCCCCTCAGGGAGAGTGTAGTCACATTCAAACCTCTCTAACCCCTGAGGGAGATCGTACGATCCAGTATCTCTGAGCGATTTACCGGAGCTCGGGCCACCAGACGACTCTATCTCAGCCCGCTTCTTCATTGTTGACCCAGAATTCAACGAGTGAGCCGCTTTCAAGAAACCTGCAAGAACTTGTCAAGGAAGCAGAGGAGGATGGGAACTGTTTCCAAACGAAGCCAGAAAAGGATCACGGCTGTAACAATTACGATGAACGACTATCCTTTTGGGTGGATAATGGCGTTGGATTACCGCTTTCCAGCTAGGATTTGAGGACGAAGGAGGGACTAGGAGATAGCAGGATTGGGGATCGGCGATCGTAATCACGCTTTTGGTTGAACAATTTGTGGTGGATCGGATGAAAGGCTTAGGCTGGTCGTAAGCTTCACAACCGTGATCAACTGGCAGAAGAACTTGAGGAAGGACTTTCAACTTATTTATAACAATTAGATTTCGAGTACAAACAGTTTCGGATGGAATATCTGACTGTTCATTACCCGAGGACTCGGCGAGTTCACCGAAATCTTGATGGTCAGTATGACGCTGATCTTCAGGTCTTGAGATAAAATGAAGCACAGCCTGAACGACAAGTTCCTGTACAGACGGCAACGCGCAGGCCGAGATCAACGCATTGCATCTCCATTAAGGATGTGGCAAACACAAAGGCCATCCATGACGATGCAGGCTGAGCGTTCAACTTATTGCCAGCTACTTGTGAAGAGATTGTGTTCGCAATTCTGAAGTCATCCTTTCTTCTGGACAGGTAAACTGGCCGTATATGCTAGCTGATCTTCAGTTCCCTCCTAAATCTGGCTCGTCCTAGGCCGCATTGATGTCAATTTTGCGAATCCTAGTCCTCAGCGCGATATGCTACAGTCTTCTCGTAAATTGTTGCTCCCACAGTGTACTGTCCTAGGACGAGCCAGATGCGTGCTCTGTGAGTTAGAATTTGAGTGGTAACATGAAAAGGGACAAGTTTTGCATATAGAAATAACAAATAATGCAGAGAAAGCTCATATAGGAGTTTTTGTTACTAGTTGTTGGCATTGTTCGTGAAAATATTTCCTATTTTAAAAGCTGAGTTCGGATGGCTTCAAGTTTTTTACATGAGTTGTCCTCCGTTATTCATTCTCAACGAACTCAATTTTTTAATCAATAAAAATCAGGTTCAACTTCACGGGTGTTTCAAAAAGTTGAATTCGCCACATTTGTGAAGCTGAACTTTAACTGAGTTTTGTATGGAAATACAGTTAGTTTTAAAACAAATTTGCGAAATACGGTCTCAGTGGAGCGGGTTAAACGGGACGTCCTGGGTTCGAATCCTAATGGCATCAAAATTTTTCTAATTTTTAAGTAAAAATATATTGAGAATTGATGATGGCAGGAATTGAACTCTTAACCTCCCAATTATAACAAAAGTCTCTAACCAACTAAACTTGACATATTTTTTTGTCTAATCTTTCAAAAGGCGTGTTTTGAAAACTCGTCCCTTATTCATTTAGTTAAAGAGGCGCATTTTCAAAACCCTCCCCTTGTTCATTTAGTTAAAGGGGTGGGTTTTGAAAACGCGCCCCTTATGTAAATAGAAACTCTGCCCCCCTCAACACTTAGCAAAAATATTCGTTCGTCGGGTGAAGGAGGGGTGTCTAACGGGAGGCGCGTTTTGAAAACGCGCCCCTTTAACTAAATAAACAAAGGGCGGGTTTTGAAAACGCGCCCTTTTAACTAAATGAATAAGGGATTTTTTTTAAAACTAACCGTATTTCCGTACAAAACTCAACTTTAACTTTATAAAAGTCAAGAAGGAACTCACCTTTTATGAAGCGACCCTCCATACATTATTTTAAAAATTTTTAAAGTAATAATCCTAAAACGCGAAATAAGTTTGCTAATTTGAAACGTAGCTAAGCTTAAATAGTGCAACAAGATCGTTACAATACAACACAATCGTATTTTTGAGAGCATTAACCGCGAATCGTGTACGTATCCACGGGAAATGCAGAGCAAAGGGGATGTAGACGATTTGGCCCATGATATTTTTTTTTTTAATTTTATATTTTGGTAAGTGACTTGGCCCTTGATTTCAAAAATGTGTAAGTTAGATTTAGGGTTAGTTTTAGTCCATTAAACCTTGTACACTCCAATCGGGATTTTCTGAGGGAGTTCTCTAATTTCCTTTTTCGGAAGCATTATCGTTTTTTGTTTTTCTTTTAGGTCGAAACGTCTGCTTTTTTTTTGGCAAAATATCGGATTTTGGCCTCAATTATTGGGCTATTTTCATCTGCGGCCACAACTTTATTTTTTTTTATTTATGGCCATAACTATGACATTGATTTTGTTTATGGCCTCGACGTAACGCCGTTGGTGGATCTTACCTACGTGGACTAACGGCTAAACTCGTGGCAACAAACGTGGCCATCCTGTCTTTTAGAAAAAAGACAAAATATCGGATTTTGGCCTCAATTATCAGGCTATTTTCATCTGCGACCCCGACTTTATGGCCATAACTATGACTTTATTTTAGAATTGCCGCGCACGATGGCCACGTTCGCACACTCCTTCAGCCGTTAGTCCACGTAGGCAACGACGTTACGACGCGGCCACAAAATAAAACGAAGTCATAGTTATGGCCACAAATAAAAAAAAACAAAGTTGTGGACACATATGAAAATGTGCCGATAATTGGGACCAAATTCCGATATTTTACCTTTTTTTTTCATTCAATTCTATTTCTAATTTATAGCGTTGACACATGAATTAATAATTAACATGTACTGCATCTTTGCTACAAATCGAAATTCCTTCATAAAAATGTAAATTCACCGCATTACGATTTAAGCGATCGAACATTTAAATAATAATATAATAATGTCACGATTATATCGTTGTAAAACATCGGCTGATTAATTCGACGGACACGTGTCCTCCCTCGAAACCTCAATTATGATAAATCCAAAATTGATAATTTATGAATTTGATATCTCAAAACTTTCTTGAATTATGACAAAATTCAAGTAACTCTGTTCATTTGCTTTTCGTATTACAGTTATATATTTTCCTAACATATTACAAGATGACTTTCTTTTCCTTACCAACAATAGAAAAATCCCTATTTCTAATTAATGGACTGCAGCGCTTGAAGTCATGATCGCACACAGTCGTTCTCTCAAAATTTATAAGTAAATTTCGCCAAATGCTAACACGACCAATTAACACTAAATTCTATTTAAAATAGTTAAAAAAATCTTCACAGTAAAATCTTTTTTGTCTTCTATTGGGATTTGATATCACAAAATATGTTGTACGAAATCTGCTGAATAAATTATGGTTTTTTAAATACATAAGAAAACGACTCGTTTGTAATTACAAACATTTTTTATAATTTAAAAAGAATTTAACAAAAACAAATTAAGAAATATATTCCGTGATACATTACAATCCTATTTGACCATCAAATACGAGATGTAGGAGGATAAAATAAAAGCTATAAATATTTGACATATTGAATAAATTGCATTCTTGCATGTTTTATAAACAAATAAAAAATTCATTTCGCCTAAATAAATAAAAAGAATTTTAGTTGGAATTGAAAAACAAAGGACACCATGGGATGAGTTGGGATGCCGAGTTGCATCGAGAAACACGAGACTGTCATCTGCGTATCGTATTAACAGCTAAAATGCAGAAGAAGAACCGGAACCCACAGGATCGAAGAAATATTATTACAAGAGCACGAGGCCGATTCTATCCATGTCCAAGCTGCGCAATCCCTCCAGTCCGTTGTACTGGATGTGCCATCCGGACGGGAAGAAGCGCAATTCAGTGAGGAAACTTGCGTTGCTCATGATCTTGTACACGAAGAAGGAATCGCATTGGTTTTCTCTCGCGATGATGATCGCGTCTCTCATCAGTTGCTGCAGAGGCATCCCCACAGTGAAGTTGTAGAACGAGAAGGCGAGCTTCAACATTCTGTCCTGCTGGGGTTGCCGTAAAGTAATGAAGCTGCAGAATCCGATGATTTCCCCGTTGGGGGTCACATTAACGTAACTGTGCAGCAGATCTGCCCTGGGCAGAAACCAATGCTTCACATCATCCTCGGTGAATTCTGGCGCAAGATTGAACTTCTGGAGATACGTGTAGAGTAGACCAGTTAAGGCCCTGACATGAGCCACGTTCATTCCCTTGAACCCCCGGATATCAGGCGACCTTGGCAGTTCATAGAACTCGACTATCTCTGGCAGGGTCATCACGGAGTTCTGAAAAGTCCCGATCTTGAACAGTTTGTTTGAATTCAAGGGCCTTTGCCACATCGGAAATGCCATCGACACTGGTTCCCGGGTTGGTTTTGCCGAAATAACCCATTGAATGTTTGACAAGCGTATCCTCCTAATAACCTCGTTGCAGATGATTTTTAAAGGTATCCTGTCCCTGAAGTCACTTCGCAAGACCTTGTAACATATCCGGGCCATTCTTGAACTTTCTTCCATCAACCGGACTGTAACAGGAATGGCGGCAACAAATGCAACGAGTTGCCTTGAGGAGCAGTCCCAGATTCCAACGTGCAAGCCAGGGAGATAACCTGGAGGACAGCAAGACCATCTGAGATAATCAGTCGTGTGAATCTTTATGGACCTACCCCGGCCCTGTTTTTGCTCCCCGTCCATCAAAAGATCGCAGACTTTGGCACAGCATTCCTCTTCGGTCAGGTCGCATGTGCACCACTCAAACCCTTCGGGAACAATTGAGTCGGATTCGAACATCTCAAACCCGGTAGGAAGATCTTCTGGGATTATATCTCCGATTGACTCACTGAAGCTGGTCTCAGAGGAGGTCTCAGTTAGGTTTTCTCCACTAGATATCCCTGCTTCAGTAGGGTCCCCCATAGTAGGATCTGGACTTCGACGAGTAAACTACTCTCTCTCAAGAAATCTGCAAGAACGTGTCTGGGGAGTGGAGGAGGCCAGGAGATGGTTTCTGGAGTGTCAAATAAATGCGGGAAACGAATCCGTTAAACTATATGGAAGGAAACTTGAAAAGGATCTGAGTTTTACGCGACTTCAAAGGACTGTCTTCGGGAGGACTAGTTCGTCCCTGGCATAGGATGAAGGAGAGACCCGGAGATCGTGCAATCTGAGAGGGCCTAATACAGGGTCAATTCTTGAAGACTGTCCGGTCCTTCTTATCGGCCGAACAATTCCCAGTGGACTATGAGGACGACATAAGTTTCTTGATGGATAGGGGATTTCTGTTCTTATATTGCCACACAGTTTACAGCAGTTACGACCATTACTGGCGGCATTTCTGGGCTTTAATGGAACAGGAAAAGAGCTTGAGTTGATAGTACGATTCTCAATGCAGAGGATATCACAAATGAGTTTAACGACTTTGAAGTTTCATCATCGTGGTAGGTCTCCATTGGAGAAAGACTTTATTGAAAAGGCGGGATTCTTGATATCCCTTGTATTCGGTTACTGTGTAATTGATTAACCAGTCGAAAAGGATTCAGACTTTCTTTGTGGTTAGTTTCTTCGGTTGTTAATTGTCGAAGTGCTAACAGTAATGCTCTGAACATCTAACCGTTCGTAGGATTATGATCATAAACAGTTCAGATTTATCTATCCGTGTTTAATTGGCGACCAGAGGCTGCAAAACCCAAAATGACTATTGTGTGAGCTGGAGGAGACTACAATATCGCACATCGCGAGGGGACAAAACTGGGTTGCAGACAGGCTAGCTAAGGAAGCTCACGACAGGACGACTCCTAGCACTTTTGATTATCCTCCGGATTTCATTTTCGATTTATTGTATGAAGACATTCCTTGCAACATGGGATCTGTAACCTAAAACCCCACGATTTTAACTAATGATATCTATCCTTCACTACCAAAAAAAAAAAACCCAAAATGACGCTTAAAAAAGAGAGAAAAGTAACTACGAGTTGTTCTGATGTATACAAGAGTCGAACACAACTCGGAAAGACTTCAAAGGTTCTGTCAGACATGTGGAGGAGGAGTCCGACTTCTGAACTTTGGAGCAAAACCTTGGGGCAGTTGTTCAAGTAGTACGGAAAGTTCACTCGTCTTGGTTCTAAGTTCAATTTGCCAGTGAACTTCCCATTCTTCCTGATGCCAGTCATGTAGAAGAAATTTCATATTTTGTGCCTGGATGATGGTAGGAGGGCATCTCTCATCAACATCTGCAAAGACATCTGACTAGATGCATAGTAGAACAAATGGGCTACTTCCATTTCCTCCAACTTCTCGGGCGAATGCTGGAGTCTTGCGTAGCTGAAGAAGTCGGTCATCACATGTCTGCCTGCCATCCAAGGTCTCGATCACGAAGCTCTCCACCACTTCCTTAGAACCAGCCACTGATTTACTTCCACAGCCACTGATTTATTTCCCCATCCGTGTACACTGAGTTACTGCCGGAACGTCCAACACAGTCATTTCCGGATACCCGGTTTGCTGAGGAAATATGACAGGCTGCACGTCAATGAAATCATCTTGGTTGTCATTTTCGGCTTGGGTGTTTTATAACTAAAAACATTCAGATATGTAAGATATACAGACCACTGCCACACCTCAGAAATCATGACGGGGTCAGGGAGAAACGATTCCCACCGGCAAACTCGAGTTTACCTCCTCAGAAACTCGCCTAAAAAAACCTCCTGGGGGACTGTTTCTGGTTTCACTGACAAGTAATGGCAATCAGCCATATGGATAACTGCCTTACGGAACTCTGACTATCACAATTGCAGAGGCAAGTGGTACGAGGTTCCCTGATGATGCTTTACACATGCTGACATGCCAATCGATAAAATAACCAGTTGGACACAAAGACCAGCGGATAAACTCCTTGCTGTAGTTGTACAGGAGATTGGCATGCCAAGCTCGAGACTTCAAGAGTTTGCAAACCTTGTTGCACGCTGTTTCGTTGTTCAAGTCACATGTGGTTCACTTGGGAGGCTGTACTCGGTCGTTCTGACTCCTGACAGCTGAAATCATGGCACATATGAATGGTCATGTAGAAGGGTTGCGCACTGATGTCAACAATTCTGGTCACAGCTGAACCTTCCCCCAATTTCCTGCTGCCCCAGCTTACAACCAGTTGCAGCTCACTCCACAAGCCGGAGGATGGCGACCTCCCCTCAAGATATTTTTCTTATACACCAGATTTCCCACACCACCCCTAGCTCTCCCTCTCATTCTGTTTCATCTAAGAACTTCTGAATCCGGCCTTTGAAGCTCAAACTCCACCATCAGTCCCGGGCCTTCTCCTGATTCGCCAAGCCTTCTTAGAGCCTTGATTCATTACGACCCATCACTTCTATTTCGTTTGCATATTGCTGGGATGTGGTAGGACAATTTTCAGATATGACTTGTCTGTCTTTCCTTTAAGATGTTATGTTTGATTTCAAGTGTTGATTTATTGAACTTCTACAGGAGACTGGAAAAATTAAAATGGTTTTTAAAGGGCATCTGACTACTTACATTGCATTGCTGCCAGGAACTCCTCAAAACAGGTCTGCTTTCTCCATGGTAGCTTTCTGCTTTCTTTCACTAGGAGCCACCGAGGACCTTGTTATTTTCTTAATCCTTGGAGATACAAGTTGATCTTTATACTTCCTGGATGCTTTTTTTTGGATGGCGACGTGTTTCCTGTTTGGGGTATGCATAACTGGATAATAACTGATCCTGCATTGGGGGATTCAAGGGACCATTGTTTTTAGATATTGGACTACATAGATGGCGAGACAGATTTTGAAATTTGTAGATTCTTGTAAGTTATCTGTCTTTTTGTCTACGAGAATGATTCTTTGTAAAATCATCTTAGTCGGAATTTTTTTCTATAACTGAGGGATCCATGAACCATAATACAGTTCCTGCTCTGGTTTATCACAAATGAATATCTAAAATGAAATATTAGAGTTCAGAATGGTGGATGGAGCCATCATTTTTATCTGCAACTAGAAAAATAATCATTGAAGTTTAATAGTCCAATCACTAATTGTTAAGATGCATGCTTATCAAGTTAGTCTGTTTGGGTTCAAATCTCAGTGGGTATGGGAGATGGCCAGGTTTACGCATAGTCCCCAAAAGGAAAGAACTAATCAACTTTGAGATATCAGCACCCAGCTCTGGAAAGAAGGTGTCTTTCATAAGCTGAGCAGAATACGATCCTGTCTACATTACCATTTCGATAAAAGTGATCTTATCATTTAATTTTCCTTTCATGTGATTTTACACTTTGAAACACCTTCATCACAGAGTTGAGCTTCAAAGATCAATACACCTTTGCTCAGGGTGATACTAAATTTTCTAAATTTCTCTGTCACAGATTATATCTGGTTCAGAGGATGGAAGCATACGTGTATGGGGTAATTATCCTGTTGTGAGATCAACAATGCATTGCCATTCTCCTTGCTTTTGAAGTCTATGATATACCACTGATTCTATTTGATGAACTATTGATAGATTGCAGGAGTGGTAGGTGCATCCAAGTAATTGATCCGGATACTAATAAAAAGAACGGACATTCTGCATACATCGGTTGCATTGCTCTTGATGCAAGCGATAATTGGTTGGTAAGTATATGAATTTGGAGAAGTTTGAATGGTTTTACTGATAATTCAGTTTTCCCTAAACATTACAGTTTTTCATTTCACCTGACTTTTGTAGTAAAACTTATTGGTATATTAAATTAAGACATACCGCGTACTCATTTTTGGGACATGCTGAGCCTCCTTTCTCTCAACCATGTTCCAAAATTTGGGAATTGGGCTAACATACTGTGTTCCATAATGGTTAGAGTGATGAGTTTGGCTTTTTCCTTGGATAAACTTTTTTCACATTTATTATAGTTATGTAAATACTTATACAAACGATTGTCTAAATTATGTGAGCTCTTCCCATAAGCACTCAGTGGCTTTGATCATAAAGTTGGTGTTAGAATGTATATAGACATAATGGTAGAAATGTATTTAGACAAAAAGAATGTTAGGTTCATAGTTTAGATATTTACCATACTTAGATATTTACCTTTACCCTATATATATCTTGTATATGTGAATATTGAAAGTAGATTGTATTTTTTCTCCCAAATACTTTTGTTCATGGTATCAGAGCCCTAGGGATCTGATTCTTTAGCCTGCTGCCCCTACCAGGTACCTGTTATCTGCTGCATCTGCCGGTACTTGTTATCTGCTGCCCCTGCCGTGTTTGTTATCTGTTGCCCCTGCCATGTTACCTGCCGGCACCTTTTGCTATCCAAAAATCTGCGATTACTCGGAATGGCGGATGCAAAATCCTCGGATTTAATGATGCAAAATCTGAAGGCTACCACCATCAAGTTGGATGGTAGAAATTATTTGGTGTGGGCTCAATCGTTTCGTCTCTTTCTCACTGCCCAGAGGAAACTGCGACATATCACAGATGATCCACCGGCAATTGATGATAAATCATATGAAGATTGGATTGTTGCAGATTCTTGTGTTATGACATGGATACTCAACAGTATGAATGAGATTATATCTCCAAGCGTGGTATTCTTAACCTCTGCCAAACAAATATGGGAGTCACTGAAGGAGATGTATGGCCATGAGAAGAATATTTCTCGCGTGTACGAATTGTACGAGCAATTGTTTGCCCTTCACCAGATAAACCAATCTCTCACAGAGTTTTATGCTGCCCTTCGTGGAATACTGGATGAGCTTGATCTTCATCAGCCGATTGTTCTTAATGCTCAAACTTTGCGAGAGTATCGGGAAGGACTGGCTGTATCTAAGTTTCTGTCGGGTGTAAATCCTGAAATAGCTGCACAAATTCGTGGATCGGTGTTAGGAGGCGACTCAATTCCAACCTTGGCTACAACCTACTCACGAGCACTACGCATCTCCACTGGATCTAATCCTCCTGACTCAGCATCTGCATTATCTGCTGTTGGACGAGGCCGTGGTCGTGGTCGGGGACGCGGTCGTGGAAGGTCTCAACCTTTCCTTTCTAGCCAACCTTGTGTACATTGTGGTAGAGTGGGGCACCTTTCTGAGAAATGCTGGCGGAAGTTTGGAAAACCTGATTGGGCACTAGCACTTGAAACCCCGGCTTCAACCTCTGTCACCAGCACACCGCCAAATGCTTCATTAACGGTGGTGTCAGAAACCGCCAACCAGGGTAACTCTTCTGACTCGTCTATCCCTGTAGCTTTGCATGCAGGAAAGGACGTATTGCCTCCTCCTAGTTCCTGGATTCTTGATTCCGGTGCGTCTTTTCATATGACTGGTTCTTCACGTTTCCTATCTCATATAGGCCCTTCTTCTCAGTCAAGTGTTATTGTTGCTAATGGACAATCTTGTCCTGTTAAAGGTTCTGGCACTATTTTTCTCACATCCTCAATACCTGATGTTCTCCTTATACCTAATTTTCCTGTCAATTTGATTTATGTGAGTCAACTCACCAAAAGTGTCAATTGTTCCCTTACATTCTATCCTTTTCATTGTGTGTTGCAGGATCTCCAGAGTGGGAAGACGATTGGTTCGAGTATTGAACACGATGGTCTATATTATTTTGGTGGTTCTTCCTCGTCAGCTTTAACTACTACTCATATGTCGTCTTCTATTTTATGGCACCAACGTTTGGGTCATCCTTCCTTTCATAATCTTTCCCGTGTTATGGGGGATTCCGTTCAACTTTCTAAGTTTTCTTGCGAGTCATGTCAGTTGGGAAAGCATCATCGTTCTTCTTTTTCGTCTCGTTTTCAGTCCAGCAGTACTTCTCCTTTTGAGTTAGTACATTCAGACATTTGGGGTCCATATAAATATAAATCTATCCAGGGATACCGTTACTTTATTAATTTTATTGACGATTTTACTCGTGTCACCTGGGTTTATCTTCTATGTGATAAGAGTCAAGTGCCTGATGTACTACGTCAATTTTATAATGAAATCAAAAATCAATTTGCTGTTTCTATTAAGGTGTTACGTACCGACAATGCACTAGAATACGTGCAGACTGATATTTCTTCATTTTGTTCAGCACATGGTATCCTTCATCAAACCACTTGCCCGTATACTTCTCAACAAAATGGAGTAGCTGAACGCAAACATCGACATTTGTTAGATGTTGCACGCACTATCTTGGTTCAAATGCATGTTCCGCGTTACCTTTGGGGTGATGCGATTCTCACTGCTTGTCATCTTATTAACCGCATGCCTTCTTCAGTGTTACATGGTCGTATTCCTCTGCAATGTCTTTTTCCATCAAAACCTCTGTTTTCAATTCTACCTCGTGTTTTTGGTTGTGTCTGCTTTGTTCATGATTGTCGCCCAGGAACGGACAAATTAGCTCCTCGGGCAGTCAAATGTGTGTTTGTGGGGTACTCCCGTACTCAAAAAGGTTATAAATGTTTCGATCCATCTTCGAATCGATACTTTGTTTCTGCTGATGTCACGTTTTTTGAAGCTCAACCATATTTCATGCCGTCCCACGTAAAGGATATTCCTCACGTCCCTCTCCCAGTGCCATGTTCCCCTCCATTAGTTCCTCCGATGCTTAACTCTTCTACTCATTTGGCACCAGTGTCTCCACCACTACGCGTTTATACGCGTCGTTCACAAACTCAACCGTGTTCAGTTACCCCAACCGATACTTCTACTTTGGCTGATCCGTCCAACACATCAGTGCCAGCACCACCTTCTGACCTTGATCTTCCCATTGCTCTACGTAAAGGTAAACGTTCCACTCAACATCCCATTTCTAACTACATCTCTTATGACCGTCTTTCCACCTCCTCGAAATCGTTTGCCTTGTCCTTGTCTACCGCATCTATTCCAAGGAACTATGAGGAAGCTGTTCAATATCCTGCATGGAAAGCTGCTATGGATGAAGAGGTGAGTGCTTTGGTTTCACGGGAAACATGGCAGTTGGTACACCCCCCTTTAGGAGTTGACATTGTTGGATGTCGGTGGGTCTTCACTATGAAATATAAACCTGATGGTACTGTTGATCGCCACAAAGCTCGTCTTGTGGCCAAAGGGTATTCTCAAACTTATGGCATTGATTATATGGAGACATTCTCTCCGACTGCCCGTTTTAATTCCATTCGTATTTTGTTCTCTATTGCTATCAATTTGCACTGGTCTATGCTGCAGTTGGATGTTAAGAATGCTTTTCTTTATGGAGATCTTTTGGAGGATGTGTACATGGAGCAACCTCCTGAGTCCTGGGTATGTTGCTCAGGGGGAGATGGTGTGTAAGCTTCGCAAGGCTTTATATGGATTGAAACAAAGTCCTCGAGCCTGGTTTCAAACGTTTAGCAGTGCTGTGGAATCGATTGGCTTTAAGCCTTGTTCCTCTGATCATTCTGTGTTTGTGAAATCTGGTACTAATGGCTTAGTTGTTCTGGTGGTTTATGTAGATGATATTCTGCTAACAGGAAGTGACAATACTGAGATTCTTCAAATACGAGACTTTCTTCAATCCCAGTTTGTTACTAAAGATTTGGGAAAACCAAAATATTTCCTTGGCGTGGAGTTATTACATAACAAGAATGGTGTTGTGTTGTCACAGTGAAAATATGGACTTGATCTGTTGAAGGAGACGGGTCTCATTGACTGCAAACCCGAGTTCACCCCAATTGAATCCAGTCCAGAGCTGTGGGATGATTTTTCAGAGTTACTTGAGGATGTGGGCAGATATCGGAGGTTAGTTGGCAAACTCATATACTTGACAGTCACTTGTCCGGATATCACCTTTGCTGTAAGTGTTGTTAGTCAATTTATACAAAAGCCTCGAAAGATCCACTGGAAGGCTGCAATCCGTATTCTAAATTACATCAAGAGCTCTCTAGGAAAAGGTTTGCTTTACAAAAATCATGGGCATTTGAAAGTGGAAGGATATTCAGATTCAGGATATGCGGGAGATAAGGCGGATCGTCGTTCAATGAGTGGGTATTGCACATTTGTTGGTGGTAATTTGGTAACTTGGAGAAGTAAAAAGCAAAATGTTGTGTCCAGATCAAGTGCAGAAGCGGAGTATCGTGCAATGGCTCACACTGCATGTGAGCTGTTATGGGTCAAGAATCTTCTGAGTGAACTTGGTTTTTCTGTACCTACGCCCATGCGAATGTGGTGTGATAATCAGTCAGCGATTTATATTGCCAAAAATCCAGTATTTCATGAGAAGACGAAACATGTGGAGGTAGATTGTCATTTTGTTCGGGATATGGTGATGAATGGAACTATTGAGACGCCTTTTGTTCGGTCAGGAGAACAATTAGCGGATATTTTCACCAAAGGGTTGACATCAGGGGTATTCACCGAGTTATGTAACAAGCTTGGCATATATGATGTATATGCTCCAGCTTGAGGGGGCGTGTTAGAATGTATATAGACATAATGGTAGAAATGTATCTAGACAAAAAGAATGTTAGGTTCATAGTTTAGATATTTACCATACTTAGATATTTACCTTTACCCTATATATATCTTGTATATGTGAATATTGAAAGCAGATTGTATTTTTTTCTCCCAAATACTTTTGTTCAGTTGCCATCTGCTGGAATTGATTGTTTATCAGATTAGTGCAAGCCTGTACTCATTTCTTAATGCCGTGTTATTTTGGTCATAAAAAGATTGTTGAGTAGAGGGTTTCTTGTGCAATTGTTCTGAAATTATCTGAGAATACAGGTATGTGGCAGTGGGCGAGGATTATCAATCTGGAATCTTCCAGCTTCTGAATGTATTTCTAAAATTTCAACTGCAGCACCCTTGTAAGATGTTTTGTTTGACGACAATGAAGTAACATCCTCACCTTGTTGGTTTGTGCATTCCTCTGTTTCTTTGATTGCCTAATCTATATTACAAAGATCGCCAAGATTTCGTGATCCTCTACTGAACTTATTCCAATTCCAAGAACTCAGATGGAGAATCAGTATATCCATACTGATTCCATCCGAGATCTCTTATTGAATTGCTCATTCCCTGGCATCCTCTTTCTGTATATCACCCTAAATTTCTGATATGGTCCTATGTTACGGTGTGGTTGACACTGCAACTTGCTTTTAACTTTGCAATGATATACTCAAAAATTATCTTTTTCTTAGTGTAGTTATCCCAGCATGTTTATGTTTTTGTTTGAAAGGGATTTCCGAGGCATTTGGCTCAGTTTCTGTCCTTACATAATTCAAACTACAAGGAGTGGTTATTTATTTTGCATCATCATCACCTTGCATTACCATGTCTGATCAAGAAGCTGGTGAGTTTTCTTCTTCCGTGTGTCATCATGTTTTCCGTCTTTGTTGTAGATATTGGCAGTCGGGGCACAACCTGTAATAAATCGCTATGCTATGGATGGGGCACTCCTCTCTCAAATCCAATGTGCACCCTAGTCTGTTTTTTCCATTTCCCTCCATCAATCTGGGGTATGGTCCTTGCATTCCCCCCTTCTATGGGCGTCTGATTCTGTAAAAATGCTATTTCAGATAGATGCCTAGACCTAGTTGGTTTATTTCTTATACTATGTGAGTAAGAGATAAGGTCATAATTCATTTTCTAAAACATTATGCAATTGATGGATAAACCCCCCGAGATTCAGCTTTTCCCTTTTATCACACTTAACAGATTTTTGGGGATGATGTGACCGTGGAGTTGAACTGCTGTTGTAGACCATGCATCGGTCTCTTATGAGAAGTTTCTCTAGGATTGCAGATGAATTCACTTTTTCTGTTTGAAATAAGAGCTCAATATATGTATACTTATGACACACCAAGCTTATATTAAAAGATTTTGATATGTTATGATATGCACTGTGTACGTTCTAATTTTATTATCAGTTTTTTTTTTTAATTTGTCTTTCATCGACTGAAAAAAGATGTGGTTCATCTCAGAAAGCCTTGGTGGCAGTTACTCGTGAACTTTAATGGGATTGTTATCGCTTCACTCTTGCAGGTAATTGCTGTTGGAGGTTATGGAGGTTTGGTGGACGTGATATCGCAGTTTGGTAGCCATGTTCTACTGCAAATACCTATGACAAACAAGCATTGGCAACTCCGACGGCGAGGTTGGGGGGCTTTTGACCAGCTTCATTAATGCAAGGCAGGGGCACAAGATCCCAGAGGTTCAATCTACGTAGGTTTTGCTGTTAAGATGAAACGGTAATAAAGAAGATAAAAAAAAGGTAGAGAATCTTTGTTAGCGGGTGAGCCTCCTAGTTCATGTCACTTGCCTATGAGAGAGTACAACAGAATGGAGAATATGAAGCTTTCAAATGAATTGTTATGGACGCCGAACTCTGTTATTTTGATCAGCCAAAGGTCTCAGGCCAGTAGCGGGGCCTTGGGGCCGCTGCTTCTCGGGGGACACGAATTCTTCATCTTAGAGAAGTCAACAGCCTCGGGTGAGCTTTCCTTTGATCCCAGAAAGATGCAATAATTCCACACAATCCCAAAACTCCAGCCCCTCTCTTTCTCCCTCTCTGTCTGAAAAAGCATGAATTCGAATCACTAGAACAGTACAACACTTAAAAAAGTCCACAAGGGGAAGGGGAAGAGGAAGTTTGGGGGAGATAGACACCGATTTACCTTAGAAAAGTTAGCAAGGGAAAAGGAAGTTCGGGAAAACATACTGATACGGTCCATTCTTGATAGGAAGGAAGAAGAAAGGAGACATGAAGGAACCTATGGGAGACGAACATGTGTGATTTTAATTGTCTTTAATAAGATTTTTAGGAGATCATTCTTTTAGGATAAGTTGTGGGGTCTAGGGAAATTAATCTTTTAGCACCTTGGGTATTAGGGGAAGAATCATTTTAGTTTCCTTAGCTTTCTCTTGAAGTGAGATCGGAGTGTTCTCTCCAGCGACCTCTCGCTACTCGACACTATAGGCACACATCGCAAGGGTTGTAACTCGAATCAGTCGAGGGTATCACGAGGTCTGATTTTTCTGTCAGCCACCCGTGGACGCGATTCTATACTCGGGACTGTAACAACTTGGTGTCAGAGCGAGACATGGGTGAGACACAGAAGTTGCAACAATTGTTTGAGTGGTTCCGCGAAAGGTATGAGACCGATCAGGAACGATGGAGGGCCTAACAGGAACAATTGTAGGCACAACAAGAACAATTGAGTATTTGATTGGAGGAATTGGAGGTCGGAAGTGCGCAAGCCAAAACCGAGGACCAGGATGGAGATGACTTTCGTCAGTCTGCCCGTAAAGGATGAACGAATGTAGAACAATCTGGGAGCAGGGATCGATATCCCGCTTCACTAAAATGGAATTTCCGTCTTATGATGGCAAGGACGACCTGTTAGTGTGCTGAGAGCTATTGCAAACACTTCTTCAGACACCAAGGCACACCTGGAGAGGAAAAAGTGTGCGTTGTGTCACTTCACCCCTTAGGGGATGCCCAATTGTGGTTCATCCTGCTCAGGAATAGTCATTCGGATTTGGAGTGGGCTGAATTTAAGAGCTTATGTAGCATCCGCTTTGGATCGGTGTTGGGATCCAGCAAGTTGGGAGAACTAGTCAAACTGTAATAAACGATAATGGTATCGGAATTTGATCGACGTTTTGAACAACTTCTGGCTCAACTGGGTAAGCTAGGCTGAAGCAAGAAAACGAGTTGTATATCAGCGGGGTAAAGGAGGTCATATGAGAGGAGGTTGAGCTATACCGGCCGAAGGATTTATCGATGGCTATGAACATGGCTAGATTATTCGAGTGACGAGTGAGTGCATTAGGGGCCATTCATATAAGGGGAGAGGCGCCCTTCTTAAGGAAGCTAAGCAGGTCGGAGATGGCCGAAAAGCGTGCTAAGGGCTTTGCTTCAATTGTGACAATCCGTATACCCAACACCACCAATGTAAGAAATTGTTTTGGATGGAAGACATGGAATGTGAAGAAATCAACATAGAGAAAGATGAGGGAATGGAACCCGGAATATCCTTGCATGCTATCACAAGGATCTGTACTCCACAGACAATGCAGATATTGACCAACCTAGGAGGGGCAAACATCCAGATTCTTATTGACTCGGGGAATACCCATAGCTTTATCGGAGAATCGGTGGCTAGACAAGCGGGACTCCAATTTGAAAAGGCAGATGGAGTACTGTAATGGTGGCCAATGGTGACCACCTTTGGAGCGCGAGTTTATGTCGAGGAGTCAACCTAGACATCGGTGACGTGCCAGTACTGGTTAATTTGTTCATACTCAGGTTGTAAGGGTTCGATGTTGTTTTAGGGGTTAACTGCTAGCGATCATTGGGGGCAATAGTTTGGGGTTTTCTCGGCGCTCACTATAATGTTTTGGGGACAAGATTGTCGAGTGATGCTTCGGGGCACCCGTGAAGCACCAATTCATCTAGCACACACTCATGTTCTGGAATTGGTTTAGAGCAGTCTCAGGAGGTGTAACGTCTACTGTTAGCATTTTACGATGTCTTTAAGGATCCCAAAGGGCTGCCCCCAGCTCATTCTCATGATCATCAGATTAATTTATTACATGGTACTGAGTCAATAGTAGTCAGGCCCTATAGATATCCATACCTTCAAAAAGATGAGATTGAACAACAATGTAAGGAGATGTTTAAGCAAGGTGTCATCCAACCCAGCAAATCCCCCTTTTCTTCTTCAGTGTTGCTTGTTCGAAAATAAGATGGTTCCTGGGGATTCTATGTAGACTACAGGACACTTAACAGACAAATAATTAAAGACAAGTTCCCGATCCTGACTATTGATGAATTACTCAATGAGCTTCATGGTACGAAGTTGGATCTTCGTTCGGGATACCATTAGATTATAATGGCCCCAACAAATGTAAACAAGATGGCCTTCCGAGCACATCATGAGCACTTTGAATTTTTAATCATGTCGTTTGGGTTGTCTAATGCCCCTTCGACCTTTCTAGGCTTTTTTTAATGAATGAGATATATAAGCCACAGCTGCATAGGTTCGTTTTAGTCTTCTTTGATGATATTTTAATCTGTAGTAGCTCGTGGGCAGAACATACGTAACATGTTCGGTTGGTGTTAAAAAGTCCAAGTGTGTTGTCGCCAAGTCCGAAGTCGCCTACCTGGGACTTGTTATTCCGGAACGAGGTGTATCTGTCAATCCATAGAAGATAAGCGCCATCAAGAAGTGGCACTTACCATCCATGATTAAGGGATTAAGGGATTCCTCGATCTATCGGGCTATTATCAAAAGTTCATTCAGGATTATGAGATTATCGTCGCACCCCTAACGGCCATGTTGAGCAAGAATAATTTCTAGTGGACTGAGGCATCCCGTGAAGCTTTTCAACAACTTAAAGAGCTCCTTTCAACAACATTTGTGTGGGCCTTATCGGATTTTTCAAGACCCTTCGTGGTCAACTACGACGCTTTGGACTGGGGAATTGATGTTATGCTTCAACAGGGTCGTCCCATTTGCTTTTTTCAGTCGAACAGTTGCTCAACGATATTATAAACTGTCAAGCTCATTGGATTGTTGAAGGCCATTTGACACTGGCGATCATATTTGTGGGGACACGCATTCGTTGTATAGTCTCAAGTTTCTCTTGGAGGAAAAAATTGCAACCCCGATGCAACAACAGTGAATAAATAAATTACAGAGATTTGATTTTACAGTGGATTATCGTCTATGTCCTAGTAATCTGGTATAACTCCCCTTAGCCCATATTAATAAGTGAAGTGGGGACTTGGGGCAGACAAGGGAGAAAAGGTGGAGAGAGGTATCCAAACTTTGGACAAGGCTGTGGGGGAGAGACGCTCATAGTGATGGCCAGTTATATACACGAGTGTGTTTGTACTTCCATATATTGTGAGTAGTAAAACCAGCTATTGACACCATCTTACTGGTTTGAGAGTGGTTTTGGTCGCGGTTATTGTGTTTTTGAGAAAAGAAATGAAGGGCTGATGGTACTTATGTGGGTGGACACCATGTGGGTACATTGTGACGTCGAGTAGAGCGTAGTCCTGTCGAGTACCCGTCACAACTCCAACTATTACAAGGACGAGTAACCCAGAAATTTTTTCGACCCTGGTGTCGTAACTTCTTTGGAAGCACGACAAGCCATCACGTTCGGATTCCCAACGATCCCACTCAAAGTGTTTCGCTCATGTACTCTCGTGTATTGCTTACGTTCACACTCGAAAGACGCCCGCAAGAGACGAAAATTGTTGTATCAACCATTGTTGCCATAAGAGGTAGTGTCGCAATGGTCTGGTGGTACATATCCAGCTGCCTATCACTTCGCATGAAACAAGCACGAGACGGACAGGGACACATGAGATAGTCCGGAGAAAGCGGCTCCATGAAACGTTTTTGTAACACCGAGTCAGATACATTGTTTATCTAAATTTAAAATGTATTATTGTATTTAGTAAAATATCTTCCCGAAAAACTTCATTTTAGATCAAAGGTTGCTTCCGTAAACAGGACCATCGGAACTTTTTAAAAAATGTCCAAGTAATATTTATTTTTTAATTACTGGAGAATCAGTCGATTAATAATCTTTTTTTGGTTTATATAGTTTAGTAAAAGGATGAGTGTTTGGGGCGATTGAGTGTGTTACAATTTTTTTAAAAGAAAATTTACTTTTCTGTTTTTTTTATTATTGGGGCGGTGGGGAAATTGCGGGTGAGACGTGGGGGGGATTGATACCTTGGGGTTTGCACGTGTGAGTCAGTCAGTCCTTCCGAATGAAAAGGGTGTCCTCGTGATTTCTTGGATTTAGTCCACCCCCAACCCATTGGGACACTTGGTTATTAGTTAATTAACATACACTAAATTTAATAATTTTTTAAATATGTTAAAATTCAAATATATTTTTAATGACATTAATAACTTTTTAACGACTGCTTTAAGGATACGGCACCCGATAATAAAACTGTTTTATTATAATAAGTATATGAAAATATTTTGATAAAAATGACGATTTCAAGGAAAAATGAAGACAAGTAAATAAAATTGACTTTGAAACGAATTAAAACCAAAGTAGAGATTTATGTACAACATTTATTTTAAAATTTGTCACGTAAATATTTTTATTAAGTCTTTAAATTTGACTTCCAACATTAAGTCATGTATATATATATTATATATATATATATTGAATGAAAGATGTACCTAATTATAAAAATGTGTGTCTCAATATATGTAATTTTTAAGTGAAAAAATAATGTCAAATAATATAAAATATATATGTGGCTGGACCTGGATGTCCTTTTTTTAAATATATTAAAATGCAATTATTACCTCCAGTTTTTTTATAATAATAAAATGGTTTTAATACATGTCGTGCAGTCCATACCATGTAATGGTATCAAGGGGGTTTCAGGAAAAATAGAGGAAAGAAAATATTGGATTAATCCAATTAAAGTAAAACTCTGATTTCTATGCATGGAAACATGAGTCCGTCGATTCTTACGGCCCGGATGACTTTTTCAAATACCTTTTCTGTTTTTAACCCACACGAGTGAGTTTGATAAAATTTCATTCTTTCCCCTCCTCCCCTTTCCGCCCACACCACCATTCGAATCTCTCTCTCTCTCTCTCTCCTCCTCCCTTTGTCTTCTTCTACCTCTTTTGCATGCCAAAATCAAATACCCGCTCCTCCCTCCTCCTACTTCTCTACTCCTTCTCCCTTCCTTCCATCTCCTTCTAGAAGCTTCCCCCCCCGCCCGATGGCCGTCGTGGACTCCACCTACGTCGCCCCCGCCGACGCCGACTTGGATCCGGCCCTCTCCCTCACTAGGAGACGTCGCGGAGGTGCGGATGACGGTGCTGCTGCTGCTTCTTCTGCGACGGATTCGTCTCTCTGTCATGGTGGAGGGAGTGGTGGCGAGAAGGTCGAGTTGGCGGGGGTTGGAGCAGAGGACGGTGAGGATAAGTCGGGGGACGGTAGAAGAGGGACGGAGCTTGTTGTGAAGTACGCGTACAGGGCTTCGGCGCCATCCCATAGGAGAGTGAAGGAGAGTCCCCTGAGTTCCGCCAGTATATTTAAACAGGTGGCGATGATGGTCTTTTGCATGTTTTCCTTTTGTTCTTTTAGTTTGACCGCGCTTTCTGTGACGCTATACTCGCGGGCTGCGTGTCGGTGTGCTTTACGGGAACCGAGGATCCTAGGCGTTGCCTAGAGGTGGAGCTATTTTTGTGGTCGGATCCGTTTGTATGGAAAGAGAAAAAGTCTCGGTGTTCTGTTGATGGCTGCGAATTTCTTCTGCATTCTGAAATTTTTTGACTGTCCTGTTTCTTTTTGTCGTCATTCTGCTCATATTGGCTTGGCACTCTCTGGAGAGATAAGATAATAAAGTACAGTTTGAACTTCTGAAGCTCAAATTTGATCATTGGACATTGTTTCTGTATCTGAAATGATATTCACAAGTGTCATATTTGCAGTTACGACTTAGATTTTTTATCCCCTTTCCTAAATAAGAAAAATGTGGCTTCTGGTTGCATGAACAATGAAGTCTGCTTTAAGCACTTTGATGTCATCTATAATTTTTGTCTGATTTGCTTCATGAGCCCGATGGTAAAAGTTTCTTATTGTGCTGGGATCAGTTCATTGCTTTGGCAGCATTGAGTTGATCGAGGATGAAGTTTTTTGGCCCTCTGTTTTGCATTTTTATGACATATTCTGTAGTGTTATTCTTGCAGAATGTCTTCTCTTCTGTTTAGTGATTCTTAAGAAGAACCGCTTTCTTGCAATTCACTGTGTTGTTGCGGAGTTAATCCTGGCAGTAGATAGATGTAGTGATTTAGTGTATTTTATGGTAAGAGCATTTAGATTGTGGTAGTATAATTTTAAGCTATCCACTGGGCATGTTAAGCAGAAATTAAGGTGCCATAATTTGTCAGAGCCATGCAGGTCTTTTCAATCTCTGTATAGTAGTGCTTGTTGCAGTAAACGGCAGACTTATCATTGAGAATTTAATGAAGGTTTGTCCTCCTACATCAATAATCTTTGTTTTAAAATTTTTAGTTGTATGCTTGACGACTCTCCTAGTTCTCATGTCTGTTACATGGCATTACAGTATGGTTGGTTGATCAGATCAGGTTTCTGGTTCAGTTCAAGATCATTGAGAGATTGGCCCCTTCTCATGTGCTGGTATTCCTCTTCTTTTCGCCTTTACTCTTGTCTATTGTTTCATTGAAGTAGGCCATGCTTCTCTTTTGGTTGTGGTTCCCTTACATTAAATTAAAATTTCTCTCAGTCTTTCCCTGCTGATTTTCCCTCTTGCCGCCTTTGCTGTGGAAAAGTTGGCACAATATAAATATATCGCTGAACCGGTAAATTAAATCTATGATATTCCTTTTTCTAGTTTTCCTGGCACCAATTTTATGTGTGCCTTTCTTTATAGTTGTCATCTTTCTGGAATTTTCACAGTTAAACTGCTTTTAAAATCAGTGATTAATTTGCATGATTTTCTTCTTTCCAGCTTAAAATAGGTGACATGTCTCAGAATTCTTTCTGATCATAGATTCTTGGGTGAAAGGACTTATTGGTCGCTGAGAACATTTGGTGCCCTTTTTCAGGATGTTATTATCTTTGCTTATAGTGATTCTTATTGTTGCAGGTTACTGTTCTTCTCCACATTGTAATTACTACGGTTGCTCTCCTATATCCCATTCTTGTGATTCTGAGGTAGGTGGATTGGTTAATTTTTTTTTGTTCTAGCATATGTATTATAATAAACTGAACTTTTCTAGTTGGACGGGTTTGTGGATTGTGTTATTATTACCTTTGTAAAGTTTCTTCAATTGTGAACCACCCCCCCCCCCCCCCCCCCCCCCCCCCCCCCCCGCCCCCCTAAAACAAAAACAAAAAAGAAGAAAAAAACCTTACCTTGTTTAAAAATCTGTAATTGTAGATACAGCTTTCAGCACATCTTCTGAGAAGTGGGGAAGTTGGCCTGTTTTTCATTCACCCTTGGGGATATGCTAGTTTAATCATGTTTTCAATTTAAAATTTGCACCCAGCACAGCACATCTTAGTGTAGGTGCCTAATGCATTCTTCCAAAATTGTGCAGATGTGATTCTGCTGTTCTCTCCGGTGTTGCACTGATGCTCTTCACATGTATTGTTTGGCTAAAATTGCTGTCATATGCTCATACCAACTGTGATCTGAGGGCTCTTGAAAGAAAAGTTGAAAAGGTATTGGGGTGAGGTTTATAAAATATGAACGAAAAAAACTACAGAATGAATTATTGGTAGTGTATCATTGATTCCCAGGAAAGGGACTGCTGACTGCTGATACATCGTTACAATTCTTTTCCACGTGTTGCTTGATTCCTGGAGTGAGGAGGTTTTATTGGCAATTTAAAGATGGGAAAATGGAAAAGTGGAGAGAATGAATTTCTTTTATTTTTATTCATTTTTTTTAACGATAGTTTAACTTACCTAAAATAGAAGTGCTGAGTCTTGGGTTACTTATTGGTGGATAAGTAGAACACGAGTTGTTTTCAGATCTAGAAAAAATATAGGAGGGTTCAATGGGGGGAGGAATTCATACAGGTATGTTCCAATTTTCTAAAGATAAACATCAGTTGTAATTACTATTATAAACAAATATCAGTCAAATAGGAGTTGTTTTCGCATTTTGAAAAAAACTATAGAAGGGGTTCAATGGGAGGAATCCATAAAGTTATGGTCCATTACAAAAGAAAAAGATCTCTCTCATTTACTTTTACAAACAAATATATTGTGTTCTGTTAGTTTAAGCGCTTATTCAATTCTAGGTTCAAGAGCTGATATTCTAAATTCTTGTAGAAAATAATTTGAATGTATGTTATGCCCCATGGTGTTTTGTGTAAATGTATAATTAGAAAATTATAAATGGCCATTCCTCCACTTTTCATGTCATTAGAGAGCCGATTTTCTATTGGTGAACACCGTGTTATTTTGATCGGCTTATCTCCTTCACTTGTTGTAGTTACTAAATCCTTTTGGGCACTTCCTCTGACAAACTATCCATTTACTTTGTTAGTTTAACTTAGTAATCTCTGTTATTTAGCTTTTGTGTCTTATTTCCTTGTCAGGGAGATGATACGTCCGATGCTTCAAACTTGGAGTTCTCTTATGAGGTGAACTTAGGGGACTTGATCTACTTCATGCTTGCACCTACATTGTGTTACCAGGTACATTTCTTGGCGATGTCCATGCTGCTTATAAATATTAGAATTCTTGTTTGAGGGTCCTCTTCTTGCCTTTTACCTAAGTCAAACGTAAACCAGGTCCAAGTAGTCGTCAATGAGAAATTGTAATCATTTATGTCATGGCTCCTTTGTGAGATGATAATGTATGCAAGAGTGATGGTTCTTCCTGGGTGAGAATTTTAATGACTCTTTGAATAAGGAAAATTTGGTGATTTTTATGAGCTTTTGCCATCAAGATGCACCTATCGCCAGATGCAACTAAATTCATGCCTTTTGTATTCATCACTGCTTTCAATTTTCTTTGCTTGATTCTCTGACAGACTAGCTATCCTCGGACTGCATGTGTTCGTAAGGCTTGGGTTGCACGACAACTTGTCAAGTTGATCATATTTACTGGATTCATGGGGTTCATGGTCGAACAGGTGACAGGCAACCTGGGTCTTTCAAGTTCCAACATTTTCCAATCATTGTTAGATCTTGAATATTTTTCTTGAATTCATCATCGTGTTTCTTTTGGCAGTATATAAATCCACTTGTTCAAAACTCACAACATCCATTGAAGGGGAACCTTTTGTACGGTCTTGAGAGAGTGTTGAAACTTTCTCTCCCAAATTTGTATGTCTGGCTCTGCATGTTCTATTGTTTCTTTCACCTGTGGTATGCCCCACTTCTGCATTACGAAGCTTTAGTTATACTTCTAGCATACCTGTTACTCTTATATATTGTACACTTGGTCTCTTTTTTGTGAAGTTAATTTTATGTGGTTATACTAAACAAATTTAAACTATAGGTTAAACATTATCGCGGAACTCTTGCGTTTTGGTGATCGGGAGTTCTATAAGGATTGGTGGAATGCCAAGACTGTTGAGGAGGTAATAGGGATTCTTTGTCGATATATGCCACATTCATTCATTTATCGTTTCGTTTCTTGTACATGCAATTCTGACTAAACATTTTTTCTGCTTGGGCCTTCCTCCTTGGTCTCTAATCATCACCAGTATTGGAGAATGTGGAATATGGTATGTTGTACTCCTTGGGTTATTCTTCCCCATAAAATGGCCTGTTAATGGAGTATAGTTGACAGAATAAGCAATGTTTGCTCATTAAAATTTTCACTTGAACATGTTGGCAACTACTTGTATATTATGTCCGTTGCGTACATTTGTCTTTCAATATTCATGCATTCTTTAATTTATTTTCTATCAGCTACCTTTTGCGGGAAAATTTGTGCCTGTGATTGCTGCACTGATTGAGAAATAGTGTCAATGAGCTGTTGCTTGAATTGGACATGGCTTTGATAAACCATGCGTATGGTACTTGAGACTCTGGATGCATTTCAAATATGCTCTTAATAATGTTTTACACTCAATTCCTTTTAATTATATGGGTTACTGTACCATTTTCCATTACTACCCTGTGTCCTATCCTTTGAAGCCTTGCATCTCTTAATTCGGTTCACGGCAGTGCAGATACTGTTGACTCTGTTGAGTTTCAGCAAATTATTTTCATGGTGATTACTTAAAATAGAGGATTTGGGGATGAGGGCATGCTTGAAGCCTATACTCTCTTCTTCTTTTCCCTCTGGTTTCTTGGGCACCTTTTTGCATGCAACACAGGGACTGCTATCGTCAGCTAATGTTGTGATTGCTTTGACTAAAAGCTTTTTGCTTGCTTTCAGCCCGTTCACAAATGGCTGGTCCGCCACGTTTATTTCCCCTGCTTGAGAAACGGGATAAGGAAGGTAGTTGTCCCCGACATTAGCAATTCTTGTCGATACTCGATAATATATTATACCTGCTGAGAACACCATTTGATTTCTGGTTTCAGGATGTCGCGTTACTTATTGTGTTTCTAATTTCAGCCGTATTCCATGAGGTAAGGGCAGTTCTTCTCCTCCTAGCACGACTCCTTTGTTACATCTTCCTGCGATTGACTTTGGTAAATGTCGTATGATCAATCAGCTATGTATCGCTGTTCCGTGCCACATGTTCAAGTTGTGGGCGTTCATGGGGATAATGTTCCAGGTGAAAATTCGTTCAACAGAGATGAATTACTAATCCTCATATTATTATCCCATCCGTTAATTGTCATCCAAATTAATAGAATCTGTGAGGAAAAGCGGTTGAGTATGATGATAAATTCACTTTTTTGTTTCTCATGGTTGAAGGTGCCCCTGGTGGTGCTCACCAATTACCTGCAGAAGAAGTTCAGCAACACCATGGTACGTTAAGTCAATCGCTGCCTTGGATATTTATTCAAATCAAGCCGGTGTTGTGCAGCTAATCTGATTTTGCTCTGGTGTCTGTTTGTCAGGTGGGGAACATGGTGTTTTGGTTATTTTTCTGCATTCTGGGCCAACCCATGTGTATACTCTTGTATTACCATGACTTGCTCAATCGAAGAGGTACGTTCGACTGATGAGTTTCATACTAAAAGGACATACGAGGGATTTGCCCCCTCATAAATAATGTCCCCTTCTTTAGTTCAACTGCAATTTACACCCACTTGTACAACCCTTTTATCTGTTAATGCTGTGATCATAACAATGTAACTTATGAACGGAGAGGATAACTCGCTGCCCTGAAAAACTTGCCAAATGTCATTACCATAAAAGAAGGAAAAGCAAGCAGCACAACAACATAATCGTTCGTCAAATAAAATGCCAAAAGAATGAACTCGTACCTTCCGCTACCAAGGAATTTGTCAACTGCTATTCCAAAGTTTGGACTATATATACCAACCTTTAGTGGGAGTACAAAAATGACAGATTTGCAAACTCAGAAATGGGCAGGCTTCTAAAAGTGAAGCGTACACCGAGAATCAACCTGAAATGTGGCCCAAGAACCACAACGGCCCGATTTGGAACAGGATGGAATTAGAAACGAACCCTGTCATCGCTGTCAAAATGGAGCCTCTCCATGCCCTTGAGGGCTGAATCATAATGCTTGAGGTGGGACGAGCTCCTCCCCGACAAAGCATGCCTCGGGTCAGGGGATTCCCTGTGCCCGCTCCCGCTAGAAATTTTCTGAATTGTTACGGGACTTTCCCTGCGAGTGTGATGGGAGGAGTCCGGCTCCATTCCAGCAAATCCATCTCGGCTGCTGGAGACAGCCGCAGTTCGTCTTGCTGATCCGCTAGACCTCCCCAAAAATTGGGAGCTCGACATCTGCGATAATTTTCCAAACATATTCTTAAACCAGCAAAGGAACGAGAGAACACCACCATAACTACAGACAAAACATTGGTAGAGAATCCAAAAATGCGAGGGACAATCAGAGAAGATACAGAAGATGGCAATTTACCACTGCTTCTCTGGAGATAGCGCCGTCATTGGTGATTGGGCTTTTTTGCTTTGAGAAACTTTCAGCGTGTGCCGTTGCTCCGGAAACTCTTCTCCTAGAAGGATCCAGTGACGACAACCCAACAGGTCGCCCCTCTTCACCTCCTGCAATAACCAACTCTTAGGGAACAGCAGAAGGAACTGTAGCATGCCATCTCCCCCGTCTAGCAAAGAGTAGCAAAAATTATAAAAAGGTCTGCAGAAAAGAAAATATTTTGTCTTTACCCAAATGCTTATCGGCACTACCAGCAGGCGGTATCCCAGCACTCGGGCCAGCACCCAGGCCAGCACCCAGCCCCTGACACAGAGGAGAAATAAGAAATCAGGATCCAGTCTAGCATGGTGCTACTACTTTGTGCACCAAGCGCTCAAGATATACTTACAAGTGATCGAGAGGGGGGTGTTGCCATTTGAGACTGCTGATACTTCAAAATGGTCCAATCAAACACGTAATCAAATTGGAAACCTGGAACAAAAAATCACAATATCTTTTGTTAATAACATAACCCAAACAAAACCCCAGGACCAGATGGATTACATCCTGTTTTCTTCCATAAGTTTCGGGTTACAGTTAAGACCTCACTACTAGAGCTGATATGAAGGATATTCAGCACAAAACAGATACCAATGGAGCTAGGGGACACCTCTATAGTGCCGATACCAAAAACCACAAGCCCACAAACAGTCGACCAGTTTAGGCCGATTTCTCTATGCAACACAGCCTATCAAGTAATCTCAAAGATTCTAATCCTTAGGATGAGACCAATTATGTCTGAATTGATATTCCCCTATCAGAACAGCTTCCAAGGAGAGCAAGTGATAACTATATCACAGCTCAGGAAATACTTCACACTTTCAGCAGCAAAAAAGGGGACATAGGTTACCTGGCCATCAAAGTTGACATGGACAAGGCCTTTGATCATCTAGAATGGGGGTTCATAAAGAAAATTTTGCTCCTTTTCAACTTTCCCCAGGTCTGACCAGATTGTTTCTGAACTGCATCTCAAGCCCCACCTACAACATCCTATTCAATGGGGGATATTTGACTCCTTTCAACCCAACAATAGGAATTAGACAAGGAGATCCTCTATCACCATATCTATTCATCCTATGCGTAGAATATCTAGGTTTCATCATTAAACATGAGTGCATGACGGGAAAATGGGGAAAGGTGGTAGCCAGTCGAGGAGGACCTGCTTTCTCACACCTGTTCTTTGCATATGACTAACTGCTTTTTGGGGAGGCCACTGTGAGAAATGCCAGGGCCATCAAGACGACGCTAAACAAATTCTATGAGCTTTCTGGCCAGCAAGTGAACAAAGAGAAGAGTCGTATCCTCTTCTCAGTAAATGTCAGACAGACTAAAGCAAGGAAATTGTCCGGGGAGACCGGCTTTAAATCGACCAATAACTTAGGGAACTATTTAGGCTATCCACTCAGATTTGGGGAATCTAATGGAAACTCATTCAACTCGATTATAGAGAGGGTAAGAAGCAGGCTTGCAGTTTGGGAGTCCAAACTACTGAACAAAGCAGCCAGAATAGTAGTAATAAAGTCAGTGGCTGAGGCCATACCAGCATACCAAATGTCCTGCCTCAGCTGGCCAAGGAAGGCACAAGAGGAACTAGATAGAATCAACAGGAATTTCCTATGGGGATCATCGGATGAAAGGAGAAAGCTTCACCTAATGAATTGCGATCAAGCAACAGAAAGGAAGGAGGAGGAAGGACTAGGTCTATTTAGAGCCAAGGACAGAAACAAAGCCCTACTTTTGCAGCCTGAACTGGAGATTGCGATCCAACCAGGACGCACAATGGAGTAAAGTTGTCATCAGCAAATATGGCCAACACTTAGGGAAAAGGAAACAAGGATCATGTATACTCAAAGTCCATAAGGTAGGAAGGGAACTTATGAACAAAGGAAAAAGGATATTCATCAAGGACAGGAGGCAAACCAGTTTATGGAAGGATGACTGGTTAGGATGTGGAAACCTGAGAAACATGATCATTGGACCATTGCACAAACTAGAGGCTCAGAAGCAGGTTTCTGGTTACTACAAAGGAACAGGATGGGAGAGAATAGGAGCTGCAAATCTATTATCTAACAGTATATGGAGGCATATAACAGGCCTGAACCTAGAAAAGAACAGCACAGCAAGTGAGTCTTGCCTGGAAACCATCCCACAACAGTGACTTCACTCTTACTTCAGCCTACGCATTAGTACACGCATCAGGTGGAAAGTATCCAGATGAAAAACTCAGTTGGATCTGGAACCTGCTGATCCTCCCCAAACAGAAAACTTTCATTTGGATCAGTTGGTTCAACAGACTACCCACAAGAGACTTACTACAGGCCAGGAAGATAACAACGGACAGTATCTGCCAAGTATGCGAATGGGAACAAGAGTCTGCCCTTCACATCTTAAGAGACTGCCCCCTATCCCAAACTGTGTGGAGCTTCTTTCCCTGACCAGGGTCATTAAACACCTACGCAACCAAGCCTATTCAACAATGGCTGAAAGGGAATCTATCAACTAAGGAAGCAAGACTAGGCAAACCCAAAGGTGTACAATGAAACATTGTTTTCACCTCTGTTATATGGCACCTTTGGACCCAAAGGAATCAGGTAGTCTTTGGCAAACGGTCAGGAAATAAGGAGGCACAAGTACAGATTCTGAAAAGAGCAATGGAACTACAAGCACTACTTGGTCGTAATAAGCGAAAAGACAGTCCTCCAGCAATCATACAGTCTAGTCAACATACAGACGCGTGGGAACCAAACCAAGACCTAATGTACACAATGAATACAGATGCGGCCGCAAAGGAGAATACACTATATGTGGGACTAGGAGGAGTGATTAGAGACCAGAATGGAACATGTGTAGGGGGATACTGTGTCAAATCTTCCAACATGAACAGCCTCATTGCAGAAGCCAGGGCTGTCTGTATATGAGGGATTACACCTCGCAAAAATCCTAGGATTACAACAGCTGGCTATACAGACAGATGCAGCTACGCTAGTCCACTATCTACAAGGCAATCAGCAAGCTAACCCCCTAATTGCCCCCATTGTAAGAAATTGCAGGTCGCTATTAGCTGAGTTTGCGGACTCTTCAGTTGCCCACATTGCGAGGGGACAAAATCGGGTTGCGGACAGGCTAGCAAAGAAAGCACTAAATCAGGAGGAGAGATCTACCACTTTCGTTTATCCTCCAGATTTCGTTATTGACTTAGTGCATGAAGACAATCCATGCACTGCAGTTCTGTAATGCTAAGAACTATAACTTTTATTCAAGCTACAAATCCTTTCTACCAAAAATAAAAACATAATCCACCTCCACAAAAGAAATAAAGGAGGAAAAATTAATAAGTAGAAGGTCAAAGAAATCATAACTTCCAAGAGTTGTGGTCGGTATTACCTTCCCGGATGAAAAGGTCCCGGAATAGTCTCTTCAAATATGCGTAATCAGGCTTGTCATCAAAACGCAACGAACGGCAATAATGAAAATATGAAGCAAACTCAGTGGGATACCCGCGGCAGAGAGCCTGACGAAAAGCAAAACAAGGTTAGCAACACCATGTTGCTGGAGGAGACAATATGCTAGTTTGCATACTTGAGCGTACCTCAATTGAGGTAGAAACCTTCTTTTCGCTAATCTTCTCATATTTTTGCTTTTTATTTCCTGCTTTTAGACCTTGCCAGGGAAGACTGCCATTTGGGAGAGGTTCCATTAAGGATGGATGGCGAAATCTCAGGGCAAGGAGAATAAAAAACGTGAGAACACAAACTTACCTTCCTCTTAGGAAATACATGAACACATAACCAAGAGACTCCAAATCATCTCTCCGGCTTTGCTCTGCAAGAGTAACAAGAGAATGATTTGGAAATGTTAAGAGCTGATAGATCCAGCAGCTTAATCAACATAGACCAACCAAAAGTATAAAATGTTCCTTTTACCAATTCCAAGGTGGGTGTTCATGCTTGCATATCTAGCAGTTCCAGTTAAGTTCTTATTCTCCCTGGAGATTGAATTAGAAAAAAAAAAATTCAAAATGTCATCCGAACTCCAAGAAGGGACTGAACAATCATTTGAAAGCTCAATATCCCTAAAGGGACATACGAACTTCGCGACAACAGAACACATCATCGACTTCCCCTTGATAGCCAAATATCATCAGACATATCCTATAAGTAGCCAGTAGTCACCACTAGATTAAACTAGAAATATAGGATGCTTCAGAGCAGTAATATGGACCCACAAACACAACATGCATACTATACTAGAAAATCATTTGACCCTAAAAAACATGCTTTAATGTGATTAAAGGGAAATGAAAATACCACAAAGTGACACCTAACTACCTGTAGGGTATGTGTTGGTGTGTAGAACTGTCTCTGTACTTCTTTGCCAGACCAAAGTCAATTACATAGACCTGAAAATACAATTAAGTTAGACATTTACCACAAGCCTCAACCCTCAATGCAAGTAAAGGAAATCTATGTAAACTAGATAGTGAAAAGAAATAACCTGGTTGGCTTTCCTTCCCAAACCCATTACGAAATTATCCGGCTTAATATCCCGATGAAGAAAGGATTTTGAATGCACAAACTCCACTCGGTTGATCTGGGAAAGCATGTAAAGCAAGTGATCATCGAAGCTATTGCCCTGTTAATGGAGGTGACTTGAAATAAGTAAACATAAAGTACCATTTGGTCGGCAAGCATCAACACGGTCTTCAAAGAGAGTTTTCTACTACAAAAATTGAATAAATCCTCAAGACTGGGCCCGAGCAGATCCATTACGAGAACATTGTACTCTCCTTCGACTCCAAACCACCTAATGTTAGGAATCCCAGCTGCCAAAACAGAAACACATGGAAAGTTTTCACCAAATGCATCAGAAAAAAACAGAGAGAAAATGGCCACGAGGGAATATGTAATGTAGAGAACATACTTCCTCCTTGAAGGATTCGATATAACTTAGATTCATACAACAATTGAGGATGCTTCGTCTTGATATTCTCCTGTATAAACAATGTCGACGAATTAACAATAACCTTAAACAAGGACCGGCAATTGCCTTTGACTAATAGAGCCCTTCTCAAGCAGTTCGTCAAGTGACCAACAGCTTAGGTACCCGGTTGAACAAGCAAATGTAGTACAAGAAAAACAGCATCAATGCAAGACAAAAATTAGAGTTACAAGCAGTTGCATTTGGGTTTTTCCAAACTTATTTGAACTTAGAACAAGTAACAGGCATGGACGAAGAAAAGAAAAAGTAAAGTTAGCCAAGTTAGGTCACCACATTAAACTGTTGGCAGCATAGAAAGAGGAGAAAATGCAAGACACTTGCCCGCCAAAGAACTATCCAATGAAAATATCTGCCCGCTCAGGGAGAAATCCCCTCTGCAAATAACCAACTCATCCAACCATATCACCATCGTCGGATTCATCCCAAACAATGAGAGCCAATCTAGGTTCCTGAATTCAACTCCAGCCCCCCCTCCCCCCACATAGATAGAGAAAGGAGACTGTAAACAGATATAATTCACCAACAGGAATGACATCGAGTCACAAAACCGCCTCCACAAAGGAATCAACTCGTTCGATCGTATCACCGCCAAAATCACCACCACCACGGGAAAAATAAATTAATCGGAAAAAGTAAACTCACGAGCTTAATCGCGACCTCCTCGTTGGTCTGTATATGAGTACCTGAAACAAAAAATCACAACAAACAAAAAATCAGCAACAACAGAAGAAGAAGAAGAGGAAAGCGCAAAGGGAGGAAGGAAGATGAGGGGAAAAGGGGAAGACAGACCGAGGTAGATCTCCCCGAAGGATCCACCGCCGATCTTCCTCCCTAGACGGAACTTATTCCCAACCCTGGGCTCCATCCCCTCCCCAATCCAACCCCTCCTCCTCCTCCTCCTCCTCCTGCTCCGCCGGCTCACGAACGGGTGAAGGGAAGTGTGGGATTTCACCTAAGAATCGGCGGTCACGACGGAATTCGATGACGTCATCGGTGGGCTATTCCCGTGATTTTGACGGACGGCATCGGAGCGATTGTATGTTTGTTTCTTCTTCCTTTGGGGGGGTGGGGAAACAAAACACGTGAATAATCAAATCCAAACAAAAACTGTACCTCTTCTCTCTCTCTCTCTCTATATACACACACACGTGAGGGGTATTTTTGTCCTTTTCTTCCAAAATCATATCGACCGAATCTGCCCGCTATTTCATTCATACGTATATCATGGACTCCTACAATCATTCATATGATATGCTTGAAATCTTATTTTACTAAGTCTTTATCCAATTTCTCGAATGTTTGAACCTTTCAACCATAGAAATTTAAACGGCAGAAGAAACTGTCGGGGTCTTATTACATACGGTTTTATTAAATGGAAAATCTATTTACGTCCCTTAAAAAGAATAAACTATCCATCTATTCGATATTATGCCATCTCTCCAAACTTTCTCTTTGATTAAAGAATGAAATATTTTGTTAGGAATCGAATGCAAACCATATCTTTTCAGTTTTAGGTATGTCAATAATTAAATTTTATTTTTTAATTCGGTGATTGATTAACATAATTTTATTTATCATCTTGGCCTAATTAATCTAATGCGAAATCGAAATTTACCAATTCCAATTGAAGCATCTTATTAAAGATAAATAATTTTTAATTTAATTTTATTTTATAAAGAATGGTGCCATATCCATATAAATTAAACAAATGAAATTTTGAGGATAATACCAAGTACCAAAAACGTTTGTGGTTCCTAATTGAAAGAATAATAATGATCCTAATAGGATTTGTGGTTGGCAACATACGCCCATACCGGTTATGGGTAAAATATGTAAGCGACTATGGTACATTAAAAGTTTGCTCGAAATTTTCGGAGTTGGCTCAAGGAAGATCCTTCTCAAATTTCATGGTGCATATTGTACGCCGGCCATTACACTTGAAGAGTTGGTGAACAAGAGTGATAGTTGTTGATTCTGTGCTTGGGGCACTCTCTTACCGGGTTCAATTAAAAAAAAAGTTTCATTGGAGCTAGTGGATTTAGATATTTGTACCTGTCTAGGCGCAATACCTTGCTAGCAGCATTGGCACGCCATTGCGAATTGACAACCGATCATTCATCCCTCGAAATGTTGAAACAGCACGGGTACAACTTGAGTTTGATGCTTGCATGGAGCCAGTTAAGAAAATAGAAGCTCCGCATATGAATGCAATGAAGTTCACTATTTTAGTTAATTATGAATGTCGATTTCTTCGATGCATGTATTGTAAGGTATTTTGACATGATGATAACAACTGCGATTTGAGGAAAGTCGACCTCATTTGTGTGTGATCATTTTGTTGGAGATCAAGGTGTGTGTGCCTTCATGGAGTTAATGAGTTAGAGGTCTTTCCTAGATTCTTGGAAGTATTTTTTGACCCGAAATGATAAAGGTGCGGGTCGGATCACAGCATGTTGGGACTCGAGTAGGGTTGATATTGATGTCGTCGAGGTACATGAAGAGATGGTGGATGTTAGTACAAAGTGTTTGGAATATGGATTATTTTACTACAGTACCATTATCTATGTTGATGTGGTCCCTACGTAGTTTGTGAAATATCTTGATTTTGATGGTTGCGATGTCATCCGATATATCGTGGTGTGCTTTTAGGAGATTTCAATGTCGTTCGAAAGTCGCTGAGATGAAAAGGCAGGAATATGAGATGGTATGATTTGAATGAGGAGATTGATACGATCTTGTATGTTGTAGAGCTTGAAGACTTCCGCAGTACGAGGAGATTTCTTACATGGTTGGATTGCCGAGAGGTTCATATATCGAGGAAGCTTGATCCAGCCATGGTTAAGCAAAAAGGCTTGAAGGCTTGCTTTCTACATCTTGGATGTTCAAATAATTCCTCGTGTGTGGTGAATGGTATGTAGCAACACTCGAGATGTTAAATCCTCTTTACTTTTTTGACTTATAGATGGAGCACCCAATGTATCATGAGCTTGTTTATGATGCTTGGGCGGAGGTACATGTTATTATCCCGATGTTTGCAGTATACTAAAAGTTGAATTTAACAATTGAAGAAGCTTAATCGGGAGGAGTTTAGTGATTTATTGATATGGGTTGAAGAAGCAAAATTGTGTATGGAGTAGTTGCAGTCTTTGTTGTTAGCTTAGAATTCTATGCTAATGATATGGCAGAAATATGTTAGAGAGAAAGATTGTTAGCCACCAGATTCGGTTTCTTGGAGAGATTATGACGAGACAGAAGGTGAGAGCTTCTTGGCTACAACTGGAACACACCTTTCTTCTTCCACACATTGAAAGGGCGATAAAACATGAATATTATTATTTCTTTGACATGGGAAGATGGACCGTCATGAAAGACATTGGTGATATCAGGAGGGAAGTTGTTGGTTATTTTGAGTAGATATGTGGGTCCTTATAAATGTGGAAATGGTTAGCTGGGTTATCAAGGGTAATTTTTGGATGTACAGATCAAAAGATTGATAGAGCCGATGACCTTGAATGAGATTAAGAAGGCAATGTTTCAGCTAATACAACATGAGCCGTTGGGACCGAATGGTTATACCTCAGTTCTTCCATACTACCTAGTTGGTAAGCCTCAGGAGGTGAATGCCACCATCATCTCTTTGGTATAAAAGACGAAGAACCCAATTTTCTTAACAGGTTTTAGGACGATCCCTCGTGCATAAGAGAGGTATTGGGATACTATAAAGATGGTGTATGAATAGGGTATCAAATGATGCATGGGGAGAATAAGTATTTGCTGAAAGTTGACATATGAAAAACCTATTATTTATGGAATATGACTTCCTGATGGTGATGTTGTAAAGCTTTGGAATTCTAACCTTGTTCATTTAGTGGATCATGGAGTACGTCACCACTGCTAGGTTCTTCGTATGTTTAAATGGAAAACTGAATGGGTTTTTCCGAGTTCCAAAGGGTTACGCCAGGGAGACCCCTTGTCGCCATATCTATTTGAGATGGTCATGGAGGTGTCGTTTGGTCTCCACAGGAGAGTGTCTTCATCATCGCAATTCGTGTTCCATTGGAGGTATCAGGAGTTATAGTTGACGCTACTTTACTTTTCGAATGATCTATTCTTACTTACTTGAGGAACAATCCCATCAGTGAGGTGCATGACGGAAGCACTTACATTATTTGGTGATTGGTCGCATTTCTTATGGTTGGTGCTAGATTTCAACCCACACAGGGCACACGAGACACGAGAGGAGGTGTATTGTCTGAAAGAGGAAGGAGGTTTGGCGTTAAAGTGGTCCTTGGAGTGGAATCAGATGGGGTTGCCAAAGCACATGTGTGTTTGCCCAAAAAGGAAATGCGCCAGGAATATCTCGCCATACAATGTTCGATTTTGAGATTATGATCGTGGTTGCCAATGTCTTATAAGATGCAACAAGTTCTTACCAAAAAACCTACTGATAAAAATGAAGACACTAACATTAAAAGTTTATATCAGAAGCTTGAGAACAAAATCAGATACTTGAACATGGAAGAGAAAATGAAGCAAAAAAATGAAGTAATATAGAATAGTTGTCTGTGTCTACAAAAAAATAAGAATCTTATATATTAAACCGATGACTAAAACCATCACGCTTCGTGGGAATTGACAGAGATTTTGAGCGTGACTGCTAATTTTTCATGTCGGTTCGGGGGTTTTGCCATTACCATTGAGGGGTATGTGTCCGATCATGAGTTGAGCCCCTTAATTTGCGGGCTGGGGAGAAGCTGTGGGTATCCGTGGGCTTCACGTATTCAAGTCGTGGGTACTTGATACATGAAGGGATGATAGAGGGAGGTGATGACATCAAAACACGATGACGAACTCGCAATACGAATCAAACATGACCTGAAAGAAAAAGGAGGATATGTGACACGATAACCTTGAATACAAGGCGAACTACCACCAAAGAATGTACGAATCAAACTCAGAGAGTCACAGATATAACAAATGTACCACCGGACAATCACGAGGGTTAAACGACACCACAATCAAATACAGAAACCATCACATGTGGAATGAATACTTGGACAACTCCCAACACTTAGAATCCACTAAATGAAGAAGATGACTGAAAGAAAACAAGTCTCATTCTCACAAGAGGTTTCTGGTTTTATAATTCCAAGATAGTTGTTTTCAATGATACAAAACAACTATTATATAGGTGCAACATAAAAGAAAGAAAAAGGAAAGAAATAAATCAAAAGGAAGAAATAAATGTGGCCGTCATGATGAAGTGACATGAGTGATCTTGAGAAGCGCACAATCATAAATGAAAAAAGGGGATGGGAACGGTTGAGTGGTCTTGTAAACAGTTCGACATACATTCAAATGAGCTAGTTCTGGACTGATGATCGGTTAACTAGAATCCATCGATCCTGACTATTGACAATTGCCTGGTCTTGGATGGATTGATATCTTAGATAGTTGACTAACTTCCTAAGTTGAGCCTCAAACCGATCATCTCCCGATCGACGACTCAATTCGACCATTCCAATTGCTTTATTCCAAATTTCATAGCTCTGTCTGTTCGATTTTGTATCATCATCTTTTTGCAAGATTTGTCCTCAAATCAAGGAAGTTATTTGTCATCCTCGTATAAGGCGAGATCTTAAATGTTGAATATCACGAATCTCCTAGTAGATCGATCTTATGAGCGTTGTTATTGATTCGCTCGATTACTCAAAAAGGTCAATAAGCTCTGCGGATAAGCTTGTTCTTTCCATTAGCTGGAAGCCTTTCCTTCCTCAAGTAGATCCACACATGATCACCTTGTTGAAATACTCTCTCCCCATGACAACATTTTTTTAACTTTAGTCTTCTCATTACTTTACTTGATTAGGACTCGAATCATCTTGTATAGTTTCAACCTTTCTTCAGCTCATCAAACTGCATCTTTTTTTAGGATACTTTGGCTGGGCATAGGTAGTAATTCAACAAGAATATGAGGATTAACACATACACCACCTTGAATGGTGACGTTCGAGTATAAGGAACTTAGCTTATGTGAGCTTGAGATCGCAATCCATACGTTCGAGTATAAGGAACTCATCTTACTTCGGCTCACGACATCAGTTTGTCTATCAGTCTGTGGATGACAAGTTGTATTGAATAAGAGCTTCGTTCCTAGCCTATGTCAAAGCGTTTCTAAGAGTAGCTCAAGAATTTGGTATCTCGATCAGACACTATCGATGATGGTACTCCATGTAGTCAAACGACTTGCCTAAAAAAACTTCTGCAATGTGGGAGGCATGTGGGAGGCATCGTCCGTCTTCTTACACGAAATGAAGTGAGTCATCCATCTTTGAAAATTAATCCACAACTACCATGATGGGGTCTTTTTATTATTGGGTTCGTGGTAGTCCAATGACAAAATTCATGCTCACACGCTTCAACGATTGATCAGGTCCATGTGATGGAGTGTAAAGCCCTTGGGGTTGGGCATGACTCTTTGCGCGTTGACATGTTGTGTATCGTCGAATTAACATTTGGACGTCTTTAGTCATCTTGGGTCATTAGAAATGCTCTCGCAACATCTTAAGAGTCTTTTAGACCACAAAGTGCCTCACAAGTCCTCTATCATGCACTTCGTGAATAAGTATCTTTCAAACGGAACTTCGAGGGATGCATTGGTTGACTCCTTGAATTAGGAAGCCGTATAGCATATGGTATTGTTCACTGGGCTTCTCAAAGCATGTTTCATATATCTCCTAAAAGCTTGTGTTGGTCGGGCGCAACTCTTTCAACAACTCGAATCAAATCAACTTTGATTCCATCATTGTCATCAAATTTTACTTTCTCAATAACGCATCTGCCACGACGTTCTTGACCCTAGATTTATGTTTCAACACGTATGTGAATGACTTAAAAAACTTCTACTCACCACGCATGACATCAATTGAGCTTTACTTGTCCATTGCTATGCTTCAAGGCCTCATGATCGGTATGAAGGACAAACTCCCTAGAAATCGATAGTGGCTCCGTGTTTCCACAGTTCGAACAATCAAATAAAATTTCTTGTCGTAGGTCGAGTAGTTCAGTCAAGCAGTGTTTAACTTTTTGTTGATGTAAGCGATCAGTCAACCTTCTTGTAGTAGCACTCCTTTGATCCCATTACCAGAGATCGCATGCGACTTCAAATACTTTGTCAAAATTAGGAAGTGTCAGCACCGGCACTTCGCATAGTTAACTATTGAGCAATTCAAAATTGGACTGAGCTTCGGTCGACCACACTTCAAATACTTTCTCAAAATCAGTAAGTGTCAGTACTGGCACTTCGCATAGTCAACTATTGAGCAATTCAAAATTGGACTGGGCTACGGTCGACCACTCAAAGGCCGTTCCTTTCAAACACTTCATCATAAGGGCAACAATAGTACTGAAGATCTTGATGAACCTCTTATATAAGGAAGTGAATATGTGAAAACTTTGAACCTCATGACCTGTCTTGGGAGTTGACATGTTGGCCATTTGTTGAATACTAAGAGGGGGTAAGTTAGACTTATCGCCAAGCAGAGACATTGGACTTTTATAAAATATATGTTTATGACAGAGGTTATCAGATAGAACCAGAAGTGATATGCCCATATATAACGTTAAACCCTAAAGCAGGCGTTAGAAAAAGAGGTTGTATAAAACACATTCTCTAGTCTTTACCGTTCTCCTTTTGTTTGTAGTTTTTGTATGATCATATCTTATCAAATGGTCAACAAACAAAAAGAAATGAAACAAGAAACATGATTTTAAAGTGCTTCAGCAAAGAAAATATTGTTCGCCAACTCGACGCTTCAGATCTACCACCTCCGCTGCTATCTACTAACTTGCAACAAACTCTTACGTCTTCTACACATTGTCCCCACAAGCCCATGCCGAACTTGAGAACAAATTATTGACAATGTTACTCAATTAGGTTTTTATTTTTGGTCCACGAAGAATTAGGTTTTTGTTTTTCATTTGGAGAAGAATGATTTAGGAATTTTGGATAATGTGAGTTAATATTTCTAAATAAATAAAAAAATCACATAAGAAAAAAAATTCACCAATTAAATCATGTCATATTAATATAAAATCCCACGTAAGAAAAAAAAAAGAGAGATTTAGGCCACGTCCGTCACATATGAGATATAAGAAAGTTGACAAATAATTTGATCATATTTTTCCATTTAAATTTAAACGATTTAATTAATTTATTAAGATGAATTACAGAAGCTAAATTACTTGAGGTAGAATAAAAATAATTGGAAAAAAAGATAATCATATATTAAAAATTAACTGATTAGTATCAACGTTAATATTCACGTAAGGGTTAAAATTAATTCATATGTTAAGATTTTAAATATTAAGTTCGACTTTTAATAATTTATTTTATTATAATTCATGTTTTTATTTTTTAAATATCTAAGTACGAACGCCTAAAGTTTAATTCTGGAATGTAAATACGAAACCATTGAACTCTGTAAATTATACGCCTAAACAATAAAACCTTAATCATAATCACTAAACTTTAAATCCTAAATTATAAAACCCAAACATTAAGTCAGGCATTCAATATAAAAATGATTTGTTCAACATGATATAATATAAAACATACTATAAGATAATTTAATACATTATATTAAAAATAAAAAATAGAAATAACTTTAATTTACTTTAAAAGCATTTTCATAATAAAATAAGTATGAAAGTTATTATATTATCGTATTATTGTTGAACTATAAAATTAAAAAAGGATGATATTTTTAAATTCGTGATATAAATCTTAATAAATCAAAGATTTTTTATAGTAATTTTATATTTTTATTAAATAAATATTAACGGGTGTAGCTTGTTTAGCACGTAACACGATGACAATATCGTGTTTAACGGATAAATATGATAATTGACACGGTTAAGGTCCTATCCAAACCAAAAGAAAAAGAAAACAAAGAGTAGTGTTCATGTTGTGTCTAATTTTACAACCGCTATAAAAAACACCCACGCCATATTGGGGATCGTAATAATATAAAGTAAAGATACTTCAAAATATGGATTTATTACCATCAAAAATTGATTTTATATGGATTTATTACCATCCAAAATTGATTTATCGTAGTAGCATACTAACATTATTTTTATATATAAATGGGAAATGAAGTAAATAAAATAAATGTAATAGGATTACCCAAAATTTCATCAAACTCAGCCCAAAGGGAACTTCCTTCTCTTTTCACAGCAAGAAATATATTGGCGAAAAAATCTACCCCGCTCAACACCGACGTTAGAACAGGTTCACTGCTCGGTGTGGCTCAAAATCCATGTACTCGCTTGGCGGTATTCCGTAACCATAGATGTCGAAAGCCTTGGCCTCTTCCCCGGGGAGACCACCACCACTGCCACCTTCTGGGACTCGGAATCCCTCCATGGAAGAAGGCCAGTGAGCGGGGGTTCACATGTTCGATCCCAAAGCTTCTTGGCCCATGCTCACGATGTTCGGGTTCTGAGGCGATGGTCTCGTTAGGGACGAGCTGGCAGCAGTCAGGGATATCAATGACGACTGATTCTGCTGCATCTGCTGCTGGTTCTTCATAGGGGACTTTGGCCTAAGGGCCTCTATATCAGGGGTAGTCACGACGAGGTGAGGAGCTTCTGGAGGCGGGTTTCGCCCTCCACCTCCTTGCCAGACTTTCCCGTCCTTGTCGGCAAAGTTCTTAACATATGCCTGCCAAACAGAGCACCTTTTGTCACGATTTCACCATTAACTCACACTAGCAACCTCAGTAACGAGCAAACACTTCTGCCATACCTCTGCATTGAAGTTGGATGACGAGAGTTCCCTGCCCAAGGTTAACCAGCCGGATCTAATGTTGTCATCCACACCGAATAACTCCAGCCGCCTACGGCCTAGCGCAAAATGCTCCACAATGCGATACATATCTTCGGGCTTTTGAGTTGAACCTACAGAAACCGGCATGGATTTGACGAGGCGAAAGGTAAAACCGTGATATTTTCCTGTATTCCTCGATTTGACATCAAATCATTGAAAGGGGAACAATACTCGAATGTAACTGATTTCACTATAATAAATCGCCACCAACCATAAGGAGGTTCCTCCGCAATTATTACATCTGTGTCAATATTCGCATGAATAATGTGACCATCAGTGCTTCGCCGGACGGTTCCCTTGATGCCCATCAAGCAATGTTCCTTCACCAAAGTGAACAGTAAGTCAAACAAAGAAAAGGCAAGTAACCAGAAGCTGGGGTAAAAAATTGTGAAGGTGTACTGGTCAACCTTCGAGTGCTGAAACAAAGTATGAGCATCATGGCGCAAGCCAGGTGTTGCATTGGTCTTATTAGTCTTCACCCAGCATATGTCCTCGCACCTCCGAAATCCCCACTGAAATAGCAAATGCCGAGTATTTATACCACATGTAAAATGATCCTACATACTATATAACATACTACGCAATTTTACATACCTTCTTCAAACATTGCCGGCCTTGTTCCAGGCCAATTCCATCTCCCACCCAAAGGAAAATAAACGATGGAGTGTCGGCTATTGCCTGAAAGCACAGAAAAGGAGACGCTACAGATATTTGTATAGAAAGAGAGATTTCCAAAACTCGTTGATTTTTTCAATCGAGGAATATAAAAGCTCAAACAGCAATAACCATGGGGCACTACAAGAAAAAGGCCAGAATTGAACTTCTGATCCTGGGGCTACACAGTTCCCCGTCATTGTTTCCAGCAAGAAAGATAGTATCGCTCGACTGCTTAACCTGAAGCAGTTATTGTACGTAACCCAGGAATCACCAGGCCCCCTCCCCCAAACGAAAAAAAAAAAAATCTGAAGACTTATATCGAGCAAGGCAATTAAAAGAGTCCCATGAAAGACCTAAAGGCATTAAAAATATTGAATTACCTCAATCTTCAGATTAAGGATTTCCTCGAAAGTCCAATACTCCATGCAGTCCGCTGCACCAGGTGCCCGATGAACATATTCTTCCCAGGGAGGATCAATAAGGATGACATCGAATTTGGTTCCAAAGAACTCTGGTGTCAGCTCAAACTGACGGAGGTCACACTTGTAATACATGGGAGGTGTGGCAGCTTTCACAACAATTTCATCCTTCTTTTGGATAAGCTCCCTCAGCTTTGGATAGTCTTCGACAACACTGGTCAGCTCAAGCTCCCTAATAAAATTCTGGGGCCGCATTCCAGTATCAACAAAATTTTGAGAATAATCATTTTGCTCTCCTCTCGATGGGGCCTTTGAAGGTCCACCAGACCTGAAAGGAGGGACCCAGCCCCCAGAAGGTTTATCTACAACATGTGATTGTCCGGCAGGCCCCTGGCCATTAGAGATAGCACCAGGGCCTCTTCCAGGACCAGCTTGATTGAAGTACATACCGGGGTTCGGTGGTGTAGCCATATTCGGAGGAAATCTGGGGCCACTTGGTCCTGGAGGAAGGGGAGAGAGACCGGGCGGGACCCCTAACATGTTCACATCTACACCTTGAGCTCCAGGCCAAAGAAGTGGAGTAGGGAACGGCGGAATAAAGACACCAGGAGATATAGGTGGCCCAGGAGCAGGTGACATACTAGGAGGCACAGGTCCATGAGGTGGCAACCTCAAAGGCCCAAAAGAAGCTCCCATGATTGGCACAGGAATGGTCACAGGAGTATTCTCTCTACCAGTTGGTCTCCCACGCCCCATCCGACCATGTCTGTTGCCTTTGAGTCCTTGGTTGGGCACTCTATTAAATGAACCAGCATCCTGGTTGATGTGGGGAGGCTGAGAACTGCCACTGACGCTCTGACCACCAGCAGCACGAATTGGTAAATGGCCTTTCTGCCCTCGATCTCGTCCTCCCTGAGAATCAACATCTTCCCTACGTGAACTCAGTTCCCTCATTGATGCATCATCCTCATTGTATTTTTCATTCGAATCATCACCAGGTAGAGTAGATCCATGCAACCCAGGTCTTGTCATCTCTTCCTGTGTACGCCCCCACTCTCCATTAGGGATCCCTTTTGCATCTGTTTGCTGACCAACTTCATATCTTCGAGCATGACCAGAACCAGCTTCTGCATTCCCATAGTCAATAGGCTTTGTCTGTATTTCTATTATGTCATAGTTATCACTTGATATTCCATAGTTTGAGGAAGTTTTCACAGCTTCACCTCTGCTTCCATCTTTCTTACCACCAGAGCGAACATAAGGCCTTTCCTCAGACCTCTCATGAGCATATCGACCTCCCCTATCAGGGGTCCTAGAGCGGTGAGACCTTGCATTTCTATCTCTCGGCCAAGTATTAGAATCTTCATCAGGGTGAGAGGGCCTATCCCTATTGTCAGTAGTATCTCTAGCAGTAGGAGTTCTTGGCTGTCTAAACTTCTCATTCTTTTCCCTGTTAGTGTGATCGTCATGAGCTGAAGGGCTTCCCTTGCTGTCCTCCTCTACAGTGTCTCCTGTATTTCTGCTATTACCATCATGTCTTCTTTCATCCTTGCGGACAGACCTAGTACCCTTATCACTATTTGAGTCGCTTACCCTGCCCTTATTATCAGAAGGTTCCTTTGGTATCATTAATGCTTTATCCCTAAACAGATCATGTTTATTATCAGATGCCTTCCCACTTCTTCCATCATTCTTCTCACTATTAGCTTCTTCTGCCTTAGCATTGGCATCGACATCGTTGCTCCTCCTCCTAGAATTCTTACTTTGTTCTGATGAACCATGACCCTTCCGACTACTCTCTTGTCTCTCGGCATACTCCAAGTCTCTCTCAGACATCTTATCTTGGTCACCCTCATAGGATCTGTCATGTCTACTTCTGCCATTTGAGTGGTGAGCATCATTTTCCGACGACTTCGGTGTCCCTTTCATCTTTTCACCCTCGTCGCCACGACTATGGCCCTTATCTTGCTTGATTTCTTTCCCATCCTGATACCAAGTGCTTGGTCTCTCCAAAGAACATTCCTCTAGCTTTTTCTTTGGCTGCTTCGAGCATGACTCCTTCCTGGAGTCATAATCATCCTCGTCGCTCCCGCCTTTAGAATCTGCCGACCTTTTTCGGCCCTTGTATCTATCTCCACCATTTCTCCTTCTGCCACTTCCATCGAAATCTTCCATATCATCACCACTACTGGGCTTTCTAGACTTCCCTGATCGGTGCTTCCTCCTATCACTACTCTCTGTATCGGCATCATCTTCAGCTCTCTCACTTCTTCTATCTACATCATCCTTCCCCCTAGGATAACTCTGTCCTGCGCGAGGTGACTCAACACCCATCTAAACACAAGTAACCCTTTCCGTACTACTTCAGGGAAACAAATCAGTCATTGACCCAACCAGAAATCTGCAGCAATACATTGGAAAGTTTGAGTGTGTGAACCATTTTATTCAAAGGCAAAATCATTCCCGATGGAAGCAAATCAATTGGCACATGCAAAATCTACTTCTATCACAAATCAAACTTCATCCCACAAAAGATACAGCGGGAAATCATTCTCCCTCAAGCAAGCCCACGCAAGACGGTGATCCACCACCGTTTGAAACCAAAATCAGGTCAACTAGAAGCTGAATTCATTAGTAGGATGCATGGTTAATTATTCATGGTTCAACCAATTGACATCAAAATCAACAAATCCCTAATAAATAAAAAAATCGTAACAAGAAACTCGGTTGCAACCTCGTCAGACTGTACCATCCATCCGATCACACCCCATCCACGACTTCCAAACAACCACAAAACAGGCAAAAGAAGGGGATGTGCTGCTCTACCACTCAGTAACACCCCTAACCCAAACCGTCCCCTCCTTAACGCGCAATCTGTCGAACCCATTCCAAACGCCGCAAAGTCAACAAGAAATCGGCATCAAAGCCAAAGAAACCCTCCCTCCTCCAACCCTTACCGGCTAGCGAGTAAAGTCAGCGAGCAAGCACGCCGACCGCAAAAAGGGAAGCTCGGAATCCGGAACTTCCTGGCTCCAGAGGTCGGTTGGGCACTCCCCCGTCAGGCGACGGCCTAGGAGGCAGAGGCAGCGGGCGACGAAACGGAGAAGGGAACGAGGAGATTTAGGGCATGGGATGGTGGGGGGTTTTGATCTGTTGTTTGGGTTAGCACTAATTTTGTTGATTGGAGGGAGGGAGGGAGGGAGCCATCTGCTGTTTATGGATCTTCTTCTTCTTTGGAATATAAAAACAAAATTCTTATGTTTTTTATTTAAAATAAAATTGTTAATTTGTAATCTTATAAAAAAAATATATAAGCTAAAATGAATTAAGCAAAAGAGATTCAAATTACATTGCTATCATAGGTATAGACTTTGAATTCAAAGGCAAATTACCATTACATACAGTGACTTTTGAGTTTCATGTGTGTGTGTATTTTACTCCCACCTTTTTTTTTTACTTTTCAAAATTAATATTTTGAATTTATAATTTAATATTTAGGTTTTATGGTTTAATTTTTAATATTTATGGTTTAAAAATTTAAGTTTAATATTTTGGGTTTATAATTTAGTGTTTATTAATTAAATGTAATGTTTTAAAGTAATGTTTAGAAAATTATCAATATCAATTTTATACTTATTATAATTAAAATAATATAAAAAAAATTAAAACCGGTGAATTAAAATTAGAATGATTTAAAATACACCCTCTCCATTTGGAAAGAAATGAACAGGATGCTCGTCCGTTACGAAGAGTACGAGGATGAAACGAAAACATAATTAAAAAAAAACACAAAGTGATAGTGCCAGCTCTGCCTGTCACGTGGATTACAGTGACTGGATGCATCCCCCTTTCAACGAATCCCACTGATTAAGCTTAATCCCCATTACATAATTACGACACGACAACACCCCCCAATTAATTCCTAGGGTTTTAGGGTTTAAGGTTGTCCCCCCTGCCGCCTTCCCTTCCCCTTCAACAACCGCCCTTTGCCTTGCCTCTTGCTTGTGCGACGTTCAAAAGACGAAAAACCTCCACAGCCATTTTTGGGGTTCTTCCAATGTTGGGGCGGCTAGGGTTTTTTTTATTTTTAAAAGACAATTGACGGCCGCCTCTGGATCATTAGCGTCTCACTTTGTCCCTTCTTGGAACTTACACCCCCCCCCCCCCCCTCCCCGCTTCATATACGATTGATCGAACCCAGCTTGTAATTCTTGCTAAAACGCTAGTAATCTTGTGTTTTGGGTGCTGGGGATGTTGTTTGTGATCGTTCTTGGGGCTGCGGGAATTTGTCTGGTACGCAGCGGGTTCTGTAAGATTTGGCCCTTTGGGTTGGTTGTTAGGATAGTTAAGGTGGTGATTTGGTGATTCTTGGGGTGAGGAAGGATTGTGCTGGCTTGGTTGTGGGCTTATTTTGGATTGGATCGCTGTTTCGCCGCGATTTCTTCTGTTGGAGATGAGTTTCTCGGATCCTTCGGGTCAATTTGATCAGCCGATGCAGCAGTTTGACGATCCCAATGGTTATTGGAACCAGTTCGCATTGGATTCGGATCAGTTCAATTCGAGCTCACAAGCAGATCGTCCCCACCTGCTGCCCCTGAAGCGGCTGCGGGGTCCCGACGAGAACCAGCCAGGTGGCAACTCAAGGCGGAGCCCCCCTGTAAATAGAGGGACTAGCAATATTTTCTTCAAAACCCGTATGTGCGCGAAGTTCAAAAGTGGGATGTGCAGGAATGGAGAGAATTGTAATTTCGCTCATGGGCTAGAGGATCTGCGGCAGCCTCCGCCTAATTGGCAGGATCTCGTTGGCGCCCGGGATGAGGATCACAGGTCGTCTTCTTCGGCAGTGGGTAATTGGGATGATGACCAGAAGATAATTCACAGGATGAAGTTGTGTAAGAAGTTCTATAACGGCGAGGAGTGTCCTTATGGAGATAGGTGTAGTTTCCTTCATGAGGATCCTTCAAAGTTTAGGGATGATTCTGGTAAGTTTAGGGAGACTTCTGCGATATGCATCGGGACTACGGGAGCGTCAACGGGGCCTGCGAATGGTTCTGGCCAGCAAGATGGGATTCGCTCCAACGGAAGTGTCGATGGCAGAGGGAATTCAAAACCCGTGTACTGGAAGACTAAGTTGTGCACTAAATGGGAGGTGACGGGTCACTGCCCCTTTGGCGAAAAATGCCACTTTGCTCATGGACAAGCTGGTATCGGTCTTCTCATTCGAGTTTCTCGCATATTGTTGCATCTATTATTGCTATTCCTGTAAGTAACTTTTTGTTAAATTACAGAACTGCAGGCACCCGGCGGTCGAAATGAAGGGGATGCTGGGCCCACTGTCTCCCTTCCTGGGATGTCTCAACCAGTTCCTTTGGTTGATCAGTCGGTTACCGTACCATTGAACGGTCCTCTTCTCACGGACGAGAGGCAGAGTAAGAAAAGCTTATTGAGATGGAAAGGACACAGGAAGATCGATCAGATATATGGGGATTGGCTCGAGGGCCTGCCAATAGGTGAGCAGGAGCCGGATAGCAGCAAACTGAATGGCACGTTACAGTAAATTGCCGCTTGCGATGTCAGAAAAAAGCTTATACAATGCTATTGTTTTTTGAAGGACTATATCGTTGAAGGACTATATCGTTCATCACAAGTTGATTGATTGCTTATAGGCTCAGTTTAAGTTTCTTATTCTTGTTACTTGGATTTTCGAATTCTTTTTGAGCGATATAAGATTTTTCGAATTCTTCAAGTGTTATAGGGAGGGCACTGCTGAACCGGAGATGATGGCAATGAATTTTCATGGCGGATACGCTGCCAGATTATCGATATCGGTCAAGCGAGTACCATCTCGAGCTTAACATTTCGAGAATGAGCGTAGGCTGGAATGTCCCATTTAAGAGAGCTCATGACCATAAAAGTCAAGAAGCCAAAGGGCCCAGGCAATTAAAGATATCTAACCAATTTGATTTCAAAGGAAACCATCGAAGCAAGCACGCGAGATAAGTATTCATCAAACAAATCAGCTCTCCGGACAGATAATAACATAAGGGAACTCAATACAAAAGGTTAGTAGTGGAAGGATATTTGTTCGAGATGAATAAATGGAACCGGAGATGAAATGTCAATACTTGATAAAAGAGTAGCGAACTCGAAGAAGAAAGCCCGTGACAATAGAGCATTAAGATACTACCAGCCAAATAGGGACAGCACACCCGCCCGCTTCAAGCGGACCTCTGTGTCGACTGAATCACTCGTTGGGTCTAGTCGGTGGAACCGGTGAACCGCGCGAGCTGGTTAGATGCGTGGGGCAGAGGGCTCGTTTTAATAGAATATTTGTAAAAAGGAGGAGAGTCGATTCAAACCTAGAAATAACGTGAAGTCTAGCCCAGACACGAGTTCGATATAATCCCTATTATAAAAGGGGAAAATACTTATATATAAAATGGTTGTAAATTTAATGGTCGATGAACACACGACCAAACATATGAAAAGCATGATTTTCATGATAGATCACAATCATCCAAATTCTGGTCGGGTGATCGCAATGGCTTTTCTCCCCTTCTCTTTCCTTCGCCCCTCCTGATTATATGACAAATGAAGTTTGTCGTGGCTCGACTTGTTTCCCTTATTTTTCACAACTAGTGCTTGTAAGTCTTTGTTGGTAAAAATTATACAGCAACCACAACTATCTCATAATTTGATACTTGATACGCGTGACTTTCAGCATCAACGATGTTGACATACGAATTCTAGGCTTCGTTCTTAATGGGTCGAAAGGTAAAACTCCTTGTGAGTAGTACTTGCAGCAAACAGGGGCCCAATATTAACGCTACTCGAAAAGTCTGTTTGAGCACTACTCGAGAAGTGCCTCCTGAACAAGGATTCGAGATTAATGCCTCTCGAGAAGCACTTCTTGAGTACGTTATAGAAAACCCCATACAGTTCGAGGCTCGAATATCCTATCACTACTCGAGAGCCTGTAGTATTTCGAGGAGACTCACATCAAACCACGTCTGGTTACGTCAATAGAGAAGGACATGTGGCAAACCCAGAGAGGTCGGCTAAAACACGACGTGCATGACTCCTACAAAATAGGAATCATATCGTGCACACGATATAGGAAGATCACATACTAGCTGAATAATCGCAATCGTAAGATTCTGGAAATATAAAAAGCAGAAAGAAAGATAGACAGAGACAATCACATACAAACCCAGAATTTTCCTAAGTTTCTTGCCTTGGCTCCAAGCATCCTGAATCCAGCGTCCTGAAACCACAATCACCTTTACCACATCCGACCGCCGATCCACCAAGGTAGATTCTGCTAAAGGGATCTGCCGTAGCCGCCGTTCGTCGTGAAGACCCATTGCCATTCTTTTGTTGTTCAATCTTTTTCGTTATGACTGTAAGTGTTGTAAGGATCTAAACTTTATAATTAAGCATTGTTCAATTTCAATTCAAGTGTTGTTTCCGTTTCAAACTTGCGTTCTTTTACTTTACGGTGATCACAAATCACTGTAAAATTCGATACGTATTGCAGGGAACATATTCCGCGCCAACACATTTTTGGAGATCACAGTGGGAGTCGAACCAACGACCTTCTGATTATTAAGGATTCACAAAGCCTCTTAAGAGATGTCTCGTGCGAAAAAGAATGCTACAGAGGACCCTGAAAAAACAGGGGAACTCAATGAGAACAAGAATGAAAGTAATCAGGATGTGCTCATAGGGCCTCCAAATAACCCTTGGCTTGCTCATTCTCCTAATGACTTTCTAACTAAGCAGGAATTTGGTAGTGCTATGAGAGAATTGAAATTGGGATTAGCAAAAAATCATATAGAACTAAAAATGTGAATGAGAAGCATCAGGAGTTGACAGACATCATAAGTCTCTTTAAAGGTGATAGATCTGAGAAAAAGAGTGAGTTTATAGGAGAAAAGTTATTTATAGGAGATGCTAGGGCTGCTGGAAAGCAGAAGGTTAATGGAAGTCCTTACAATGAGCGTATTGAACCATATCCTGTGAAATCTAATGGAGCTTATGGAGTTAGTGTGAGTAGTTCAAAAAGTCCAATGCTTGAGTCTAATAAGAATGTAAACCCACCCCACATTCGTAGATCTTGAACATAATGTTTGTCCAGCTTATTCTCCCCTGGGTCGACGAAGGGAAACTAAGAGCTTTTACTATAAGCCTAAGGAAAATGAGGTCAATCCAAAAACAAATCCTAATCATATACTCGACTCAAGTGGGCAAATCGCTCGAGTCGTAGCTACGATGGTTCCAGGTGTAAGGACTGAAGAAGTGCGCATGTAGAGGAGTCCAATTCCTGAGTATATAAAACGAGGAAAGAGATACCTCGAGGATATAAAATTCCTGATTTTACCTTATTTTTGGGAGAAGAGAAATGACTCATGTGGAGCATATAGCTAGATTTACTTATCAGATGGGGGAAATGTCGAATAACGACATGTTAAAGCTCAAATTATTTCCTAATTCCCTAACTAGAAATGCATTTGGCTGGTATTCGAGACTTCTCCCAAATATCATTCTGAATTGGGTTGAGATGCAAACCTAGTTCCTCAATGCGTTTGATAAATTGTATTCAATGACTTCTCTAGGGGAGATCATGGGGATGAAACAACTACCTCGGGAGGGTCTTGCTCTATTTATAGTGAAGTTTAGGAAAAATATCCTGAAGTGCATAACAACTTTAGCTGAAAGAGATCAACTCGAGATACACAGAACGCTTTGTCTCTAGAAATAAGAAAGAAACTCCAGGGAGAGCGTTTTCGAGATTTCCATGATCTCTCGAGACGAGCAACTGAGTATCATAATCTCTTGCTGGAAGAATTTCATTCAGTTATGAACTGTTAAGTACAGTCTTAGGCAGAAATTGATGTAGCTGAGCTTATGAAAAGGGAACCAATAGTGTGCGAGCCTCTAGTGAAGAAAAATTCTAAAGCTCGACGAGTTTCTCATAAATCTTATGAAGAAAGGAAATTATCTTTTGACATAGAACAAATGGACAAAATCTTTGACTGGTTGTACTAGAAAGGGCGTATAAAACTTAGGCCTGGACATAAGTTGTCGTAGAATGATTGAGAAAAACATAGGAAATATTGTTGATGGCAAGGAACGTTTACTCATGCAACTCAAGAGTGCATACATTTCAAGAATTTAATTCAAGATTTAATCGAGTCAAAAGAATTACGATTTACTGAAGTGAATGAGTCGAGTATAGTGGATGATAATCCCTTTAGCGAAGAGCCTATAATCCATAAGTATTCTCTCGAGGCTGAAAATAAGTGTGCCAAATGCAATACTGATGACGATGTTTCTGCACTTTATCTCGAGACTTACGTTCGTAATACATCACAGGGAATCAAAGTGTCTGAGAAAACCACCGTTGTCTATGGACTTTTCAAGCGTTTAGTTGAGAAGAAAGTGGTGAACTGTCTAGTTCGAGAAATTCATGATGAACACTGCCACTGGCATTTGGATTCTACCCATACTACGGACAAGTGTCGCAACTTTCGCAATTATCTGCAGATGAACAAGGACAATTTCTAGTATGATTTAACTTAGCTCGAGGAGATGGCAATGGGAATGTTGCCATCATACTCTCACTTTGCCCAAAAAATATTTCGGGGAGTTCCTTGTTTGGATTGGTTTTCCCCAGCTTATTCTCCCTTGGGTCGACGAAGGAAAACCAAGAGCTTTTACTATAAATCTAAGGATAATGAGATCAATTCAAAAATAAATCCTAATCTTGTACTCGACTTAAGTTGGGAAATCGCTCGAGTCATAGCTTCGATTGTTCCAGGACCAAGGACTGAAGAAGTGCGCCTGTATAGAGTCCAATTCCTGAGTATATAGAATGAGGAAAGAGATATATCGAGGATATAGAATTCCTAGTTTTACCTTATTTTGGGAGAAGAGAAATGACTCATGTAGAGCATATAGCTATATTTACTTATCAGATGGTGGAAATAATTAAGGCTCAATTATTAAGGCTCAATTATTTCCACCGGAATAATTAGGGTTTAGGGCTCAATTAAGAGAAATGACTCATGTAGAGCATATAGCATATAGTTAGGAAATAATTAAGGCTCAATTATTTCCTAATTCCCTAACTGGAAATGCATTTGACTGGTATCCAGAACTTATCCCGAATACCATTCTAAATTGGGTCGAGATGCAGACCTAGTTCCTCAAGGCGTTTGATAAATTGTATTCAAGGACTTATCTAGGGGAGATCATGAGGATGAAAAAACTACCTGGGGAGAGTGCTGCTCTATTTTGAATGCTCTGTACACTAAACACCGGATTCATATAGACTAACTGCGAGGAGAACTAAACTTGCTAGGAGGTTGTTATGGAAAAGATGACGTGATATGGAAAGGAGAGCCCAACCCAAATAACCAAAGGCCTGGCCCAAGCGAGAGTTTGATCAATGGACGATGGAGAAAGGAAAAGGACAAAATCTGTCTAATTGGAGGGGAGCTGAAAACCTACCAGACCGCTCCTAGCCAAAGAAAGGTGATAAAAAAGCTGAAAAAGAAAGGTTTTTGAATGGATTTAAAATGCTTTTCTTGCTTTAGAATTGGTCAAAACATGAATAATATTTCTCATCCCCCACAAACAAAGTATACAAGAGAATTTTCTACATTATGAAAAAGATTAATAAGAAGTTTCTGATAATTAATATTGGCAAAATCACAAAAAATAAAGAAGTTTAGTAGTAGTAGTGGATAGTGTGTGTCATTGGGAGAAGTCAGCCACAACCCTTCTCGTTGCTACCTCGAAGCCACTCTCTTCCCATTCTTCTCCCCGTTAATATTCCAACCCAGAATTAAATAATTCTAACCGAAAGGTTATGTTTGATGATATTAGATGCATTAATATTGTAAAATTAATTTAATCTCAAAAAATTTTCTCTTAAAAAATTAGTGTTAAACTCCAAAACAAAACTGCCATGCCTGACACACACACCCACACATATGGAAATAAAACTTTTAGATCAATCAATTAGGCATGGGCGGACCACTACATGTAGCCGCCCAAAGATGCGATGTGACTCGCGCATTGGCTTGCCTTAGAACTCGAGGATGTGTGCCACCAGGTCCAGCGTTGGGACATCTCGCCGTACTATGACTTGCAGGTCGACCGTCTGATCCTGTGACGAGGTTGATGCCGAATTTGAGATGGTCCACCAAACGCTGACCTCCTCCTCACTAAGGCTTCGCTTGTGGGAACCGGTAGTTGCTGACTCTTCCGCTGCGGCAACTGTTTCCTTGTTTGGTGGAGGAATGTGCCATGCCTCGAGGATGGGATTCCTTTGACGGAGGTCTTCGACTTGCGATCTCAAAAGGCTCAAGTACTCTCGCACGGCTACAAGCACCGCTGCTTTGTATTTCTGACAGGGACTCGGGAAATATACATAAATGTAAGAAAAATTAATCCAATTCACGATCACCATAATCGAATTTAGCCCGAATAAATGTGAAAATATGCATGTGATTAACATACCTCCATAAAAACTGATTATTAGGTCTTTAGACTTCGTCTTTTTTTCGATCTCAATTGTTGGATCATTGCTGATCAGATTTGCAAAAAAGCAACACGAAGTCGGTGATCTGGGTATTCCTCTCTCTAACTTGCCGACGGCCGATGGAACACCTCTGTCTATTAGGGTTAGGGTAAGTGGGAGATGGGACCTAGCACCTGTTAATATGTGGTGTGATGGGCCATTCCATCAAGGTCTTACGTCAACACACGGGCGTACACCATAATCCGTCCAAAACCACATTAATAACAAAACTTGAGATGCGCAAAGCCCAACCTAAATGATCACAAACATTCTCGTATATGGTGACACGACCTAGTTTATAAAAACTTAAATCGAAAATTGATTATAGCCCAACATGAATTTTATAACTATAAAATAAAATGATAAAACTAAAAATAGAATTCCAACATTCACCCACTTGGGTTATGATCAATAACGAAGTTTTAAAAAAACATTTAAAAAATGAATCTCAAGCTGTACGCAATATGGCCATAGTAAAAAAAAACACAATATAATGAGACAACATCTAAAAAACAACCCCGACCATCAATGCTACTAGCACTGAACCATAACTGTCGTCACACCATTTAACGACGTTGGACAACTATGATCACAAGCGCCAGCAACACTAACGTCAATAAGTCAATGTGGTGGTGTAGCCGAAAATAACATTCCCGAATGTGATATTAATGATGTTATTTTCGATCGGTCCTCATCTTTTTGTAACCTTATGCCCATAATGAGCTAGAAAGACAATAGAACAAAATACCTCTATAACATGTCTCATAAACTATAACGCGCGCAAACTGCATGGTGCTTTATTAGAGACAAACTATTTTGACAAAACCGTCATACTCAAGATCAAGCATCAAGTCTCAAGATTTTCTTTAATAATCAAATAACTCTGTAACCTTTACATTTATCAACATACGTAAACTTTACGCTTCAAAGAAGCCGGATGAAATGTACCGAACACTACTGCTCTGTATGTCTCAAAATATAAACCTCGCGATAACCTTAATGGTGTCATATAAGACATACAAACTCAACATCTTCATGATCACGATAGACACCAGATCTTAAGACTTTTTACAATATGCATAAAAAATCAAATAGTCAATGACGATTATCAAATCCGATAATCCACATGTACAAAGCATGTGTCCACTGTCAAATAATCGTGTCTATCAAATAAGACATGAATGTGAGGCTCCCACTAACCACGTGAATCAAAATAATAAACCACATACAATAATTATAAAATCCAACTGGGTTTTATGTGCCATTCCCCTTGGTTAGAAATTAAGCGAATTTCACATATCTCAACGAGCGAGTCGCTTTGGCAACCAAGCACTCGTATCATCATGTGAAATCTTGCAACTCTGGAACGCTCGTAAAATCTTATGCTATAACTCATAAGCAAATAACATGACGTAATCAATAACGTCATAAGCACACAATTAATCTCTACTCTATCAGATAAACTTATTTAAGACTTTCACATTGTTGTTTAAAACAAAAATCAAAGAAACTGTAAATAAACCATAAATAGTGAGCAATCGATAGTCTAATGACCATCAAATAGAGATCAATATAACCGATCTCCTCAGAAGCACTCAAAATACACCAAATGTAAGAACCATACGCCTTTGGACAGAAAGGTCCCTACCCCAGTATACTCATGTAAAGACCGCATTTCCTATGCACTTTTACCGAAATTTTATCAGAGTTGACTAGTCAATTTAAGCGGAAACGATAACTTTTAACTCCTATCCGTAACTTCACAGTTCCGAATCCAGATTCTTCTCCGCACCGTCTCATCTTCTACTTTTGACTGCAAGAATGAAATGATATTCCCCGAATGGGGCCAACGAACCACCGCTAAGTACGTCTCATTCTGTGAGCACAAATGAAGAACAGTATGGCACTTATACTCATTCTAATGTGTACAATTTTGAAAATCTTTCCATACATTGACTCATCAATCAAGATCAACCACGTATCACGGATAATATTCATTCACAAATTCACATATAGTTATTAAACATACAAAGTATAAATACACATACACAAATACAAACACATACGCGTACACGAACACATACTCAAAATGCTGTTAATATAGCATACCGATTCCTTGATACGCCCACATATCATATCAACAATTCACGAGGCGCCAGGACCATCGTAGTACGTCCTCACCCACTCCTCTGACGGCACCCGGGAATTGGGACAGGTAACAAAAGCGAGTGGAGTTACCTCCCCGTACTCCTCCGACTATCAATCGAGTATGCACCATAGTGCTAGTGGAATCGACTTCCACTCATGCGAAAACAAGTGAAGCGCATCATATTAAACATCACTGGCCATTCATAATTCCATTTCTAATAATTATGATCCTCACACAGGACGAACAACAATACCAACCTAAAAATGGGTGAAGTTTTTAACGCCAACAACTCAAGTTCACATTAAATGCCGAAAGCATTGAACAAGCCATGGTGGAAGATCATCCTAGAATGACGTCAAGGAATTGAATAAATGAATTCAAATCGACATACTTGTCTTAAGAAACAATAACATTACCCACATATTACACTTCCCTGATCAAACTCATGTCCAATATAAGACAATTTCATTTAAACCCAACTGAATGCATTATCAGACACATTCCAAGGTTAATAATTCTAAACCACCCACCAGTGAAGCATTGGTAACAGAGGTTAAGAATCTATAAGGCAGAACAATGAGTTACCAACACAACCGGGAACAAAACAAATCATGATCCAATCGGTAAGCAGAAGAAAACAGACAGAGAGACGGGTTGGGAATAAAGACCGTTCTTAGGAACTTAAAATCACAACTCAACCCGTCACCAGCACTGCCAACTCACAACTACCACGAAGAACAAAGGAAACAAAGAGGGGATCAACGTACTTTGATCAACAAGCCTACGTAACTCGTCGTCGTCCTTGGACCACAAAACCCGACTCTATGAATAGGTTAACCTTCTCGCCCTTGTATCTCCCGACCTTTGCAACCTGCCTCCTTCTCCTCCGTATGGATCGTCCGCTTACCCTGTAAATCACCGGCCACGACTAATCCTCACTACGATGGAAGGAAGGAAGCTGAAGAAGAAGATGTATCCGGGGCTAAACGAAGATGTGGGTTTTTAACCCCGGGAGGAGAATCCCTGATTGCCGTTATCTCCATCCTCTTTTGTTTTTATTAATTTTATTTTGTTTTATTTTTTAGCTCATCATCCTACCAGCCGAACGTATGGGATGTTTGGAATTTATTATTTTTATTATTATTTTTTAATTTTCATTTATATATATTATATCTAAATTAATAACTGTTGTGCTAACCCATCTAGTAATTTACATGTTAAAGTCCTCTTAGTACGCAAACAAGATCGTTACCCGAAACCAATGATGTTTGAGTAACGACGTCCCTCTTTACGCGCGACATAGTCACACGCCGTCGAATCCAAAGTTGCAACAATGGCTCGTTAATAACGTCGGCTAACTACGAGAATACAAGACTTTCGTGTTCACGTCGGACTTTAACTAAGCTCAACCGTTGAATCATATTTAATTATTAGAAATTACATTGAATCACCATATTGCATATATAAATTTTATAGGTCTTTACAATCTACCCCGCTTAAGAAAATTCGTTCTCGAAATTTAAGTACTAATACTCACTTCCTTACATCACTTAAACAGATACAAATACATTTCTTTCATTCGAGACTTTAGTTCCCACGTCAGCTCCTCAAGCTGTCCTTGCCTCCAGCGTACACGCACTAATGGAACTATCTTTCTGCGAAGTAATTTTTCCATCATGTCCACTATCTCAACAGGTTTAGTAACCACTTGTAGATTTCTTGCCACATCCACTTGTTCATCATACAAGACGTGTCGTGGATCTGCCACATATTTCCTCAGCATTGATACATGAAACACATTGTGGATTTTAGACAATCTAGGTAGCAAGGCAATTCTAAAAGCCATATTCCCAATCCTTTCCAAAACCTCATAAGGTCCAATATATTTTGGGCTCAGCTTCTATTTCAACCCAAACCTCAAATTCAGTTTTGTAGGAGAAACCCTTAGAAGCACATAATCTCCAACCTCAAACTCAAGATGTCTTCGTCGCTTATCTGCATAGCTTTTCTGTCTGATTTGAGCAGCACGAAGATGATATTGAATGAGTCTAATTACCCCTGTGGTCTCTCGCACCATATCAAGACCTAACTCCACATATTCTCTACCATCATTCCAACATAAGAGTGTTCTATAGGTACGACCATACAATGCCTCAAATGGAGCCATCTAAATGCTCTGTTGGTAACTGTTATTGTATGAGAATTCAACAAGCGGTAGCTGTTCAACCCATGAACCCTCCATTTCCAGAGTACAGGCTTTCAAAATGTATTCTAATATCTGAATAACCCTTTCTGTCTGTCCATCCATCCGAGGATGAAAAGCTGTACTCATCCTCAACCTTGTACCCAAAGCATGTTGTATAGTACCCCAGAAACGCGAAGTGAACCTCGTATCCCTGTCTAACACTATTATGCACGGTACTCCATGACGGTGTATAACTTCTTTCATGTACAAGCTTCCTAATTTCTCAACTGAATAGGTCAAACGAATTGGTATGAAGTGAGCAGACTTGGTTAATCTATACGTTAAGGATGAGGCTACTCTATGGCATCTAAGGTTGGGACATGCAAACTATTACTTGCTGTCCAAACTTGCCAGAAAAGATGCCATTAAGGGATTACCCAAATTTAAGTCTGACAATGACAAGTTTTGTAAAGCTTATTCTATTGGAAAACAAACAAAGGTATCCTTTAAAAGCAAAAATATGGTTTCAAGCAAGGAACCACTCGAATTACTTCATATGGACTTATTTGGTCCAACTAGGACTCAAAGTCTTGGAGGTAAACGTTATGGATTAGTTGTTGTAGACGATTTCTCCAGATGCACTTGGGATAAATTTTTAGCTCACAAGAGTGATGCGTTTGCAGCATTTGAAACTTTAGTCAAACAACTTCAAAACAAGAAAGGTGTTTCTCTATGAAACATAAGAACGGATCATTGTACCGAATTTAAGAACCATGATTTTACTTCATTTTAGGAAGAATATGGTATTAACCATAATTCCTCTACTCCAAATGATCGGTCCATTATTGGAACAAAATGGGTATTTCGTAATAAACTTGATGAGTCTGGAAATGTTGTAAGGAATAAAGCCAGACTTGTAGCAAAAGGTTACTCTCAAGAGGAGGGTATTGATTATGATGAGACGTTCGCTCCTGTGGTGCGTCTTGAAGCAATACTCTTACTTCTAGCGTATGCTTGCTATAATAACTTCAAGCTATTTCAAATGGATGTGAAAAGCGCATTCCTAAACGGTGATCTCAAAGAGGAAGTGTATGTTGAACAACCTCCTGGATTCATTGATCCAAAATTTCGTAATCATGTTTACAAGTTATTTAAAGTTTTGTATGGACTTAACCAAGCTCCGAGAGCAAGGTACGAAAAGCTTAGTTCCTTTCTTATAGCAAAGGGGTATAGGAATGGAAAAATCAATACAACATTGTTTCTTAAGAAACAGGATGCTGATCTTTTAGTCGCTCAAATATATGTAAACGACATTATATTTGGTTCAACTAATGAACAACCATGCAATAAATTCTGTAACTTTGTGAAAGGAGAATTTGAAATGAGTCTCATAGGAGAACTTACTTTCTTCCTTGGACTCCAAATTAAGCAAACTATAGATGGGATTTTTATCCATTAAGAAAAGTACAACAAACAGCTGCTCAAGAAACTTGATCTTAAGAATGTTAAACCTTTGTCAACTCCTATTGGTAGTAATATCAAAATTGATAAAGATGAAGGTAGAAAGGAAGTTGATTCCAAACATTACAGAAGCATGATAGGGTCATTACTCTATCTTACTGCTTCTAGACCCGATATCGTGTTTAGCGTATGCTTATGCGCTAGATATCAGTCTGCTCCAAAAAAGTCACATCTTGCTGTAGTTAAGAGGATCTTTCGATACCTCTCAAGAACTGTCAGCTTAGGTATGGTACCCCAGAGGAGGATCGTTGTTGGATCCTGTAGGATATTCGGACGCTGACTATGCTGGATGTCGTATTGATAGAAAAAGCTCGTCTGGTACTTGCCAACTATTGGGAAATATGCTTATTTCCTGGTTCTTAAAGAAGCAGATGTCTGTCGCTTTACCCACAGTTGAGGCTGAATACGTCTCAGCAGCCAGTTGTTGTGTTCAGTTACTATGAATGTGACAACAACTTGAAGATTATGATCTTCATTTCAATAATATTCCAATAATATGTGATAACACCAGTGCAATAAATCTATCTCGAAATCCTGTGTATCACTCGAGAAATAAACATAACGAGTTGAGACATCATTTCTTGCGAGATCATGTACAAAGTGGGAGAATCGATATTCAGTATATAAATACTGAGCAACAACTTACTGATATTCTTACCAAACCACTTGACAAGGAAAGATTTGAGTATTTACGAAATGAGCTAGGGATATGTAATCCTAATCTTTGAGATGATGATATTGTCATCTAATTATTTAAGAAATTTTTGATGGGAAAATAAAAAATTCCCTAAAATAAAGAAGAGATCTTCTTACCTTGTTACGGTGCCACTTTCCTTCTTTTTCTTTTAAACATTTTATAAAAAGAAATTCTTCCTTCGGTTACCATCACCTCTAATCCCTAAACCTTCTTCTTCTCTACGAACTTCAACCTCCTTCCTTCTTCTCTTCGTCTCACCCGATCATGGCACCAAAATCCCCAAAATCGTCAAAGGGCAAGGGAGCCCCTGAGAAACGGTCACAGTCTGTGACTGCTTCCGCCCAGCAACTCCCTGTTGGGGAGAATCTCCCTGTTACTGGGGGGGAGTCGTCTGTGCTGCATGTCTCCGCTTCGGTGGTCACTAAGACCAAGGGGACACCTGCTGCTGCTCCAGTTGAGGAAAATGTGGCCACGCCTGTTGATGCCACAGCTCTTGGTGAACCTAATGTTGCTGCGGAGAAAACCCTTGCTGTTAAGGGAGAAACCGCTGCTCCTGAGGTGGCTACCAAGCCTACACCTGCTTCGTCTGAGTCTCTTGAGAAAGACACCTCCCTTGCTCCGGATGCAGAATTGTCTGTCGATGAGGGCAAGAATGATGAGGATGTTGATGCTACCCTGTCTGAGGGTGAACAGGACTCTTCGGCTGAGAAGACTCCTGCTGAGGACGACACCGTTGAAGTGGTTGAATCCATGACTAAGGATCCTCCACCTGCTGTCTCTTCTCTTGGCGTTGCTTCTCGCATCAGGATGAAGCGAACTCTCGCATGTATAAAGGATGGCTTGCATTCTAGTTCTCCTGGTCATAAGAAAATGAAAAATGCAGATTATTCTGCGTTTATTCCTGAGGTTGATCAGAATGTTTCCTTGGCTGAGTTGAATAGGGATTCTTGCTGATGACACACTGCCAAATCGCAATATGGATAAGTGCAGTATAGCTGCGTGCAAGCGTGTTGATTTTGACTGGTTCACTCAGCATCAGCTATACTTTGCTGAGATGTTTGAAAAGCTGACCTGGAGGTTATTCTGTGAGTATGATGGCATAAGTTCTTTCTCAAAGGTTAAGGAATTTTATGCCAACATTACCTTTCATAAGGAAGATTCGCTCATCAAGTTCATTAAGGTGTTGGTTGATGAGAAAGTTTTTGTGTTCTCTGTGTTTGATGTTTGTCGCATATTTGACTCTGATTCCTTCAACAATCTGAGAGTGATTAATGTGAGAAAACTGGAAGCATGTCGGATCATCAATGATGGTGAGCTTGTTGCTGTTAACGGATATCTGCAGAACACTGGGCTGAACTTCATCAACAGGATGTTCCATAAGGCAGTAATGTCTTGCTTGGCCCCTCGCATTGGCATCATCGATACTATAATGCCCAGGGATTGGAATTTGATGGTTCATCTCAAGCGAGGTATCCCTGTCAATCTGGGTAATGTGATTTTTGGCCATAAGACTTCTTGTGTATAGGATGAAAATAGGGCACTCCCATTTGCACATGTTATTACCGCACTGTTGTAGCTTTATGGGGAGAAGGTTGTTCCTTTGAACAAAATGGACACCTGGACTACATAGGTCATTGGAGCTAACTCAGTGGAGAGTATGGGCTACCAATATATTGATGGTGTCTTTGTCAAGAAACCAACCAAGTAAGAGCTCGCTGCCTCTATTCGTGGAAAGTCCACTGCTGTTGAAACTGGAAAACAGCGCTAAGCTAAACGTGAGAGGGAGACTGCTGCATCTAAGGATGAGCCTTCTTCTTCTTCCAAGAGGCAGAAAATCCTTTGTGAGGAACTTAGCTTTACTAGGTGCTCCATTCTTGAAAGGATGAATGGATTTGCTGAGAGGCTTCGACGATTGGAAAAGATGATTCAAACTCTACTTGATAATGCTGAGGATTGAACTGTGCTCTTCGCTGAGGAGTGAGCTGGGTCTCCTCTATATTGTTAGATGTCGTTAAAGGATTGAGTTGCACTCTCCTGTCTCTTTTCAGTTGCTTAGTAGTTGTTAAGGAATGAGCTACGCTCTTCTGCTACGGTCATTATTTTGAAACAATCTGGTCTTGATGGATTGCAGCAACTGTTTGCTGCTCTTAGCTTTGTTTTTTTTTTTTAGTGACAGCATGTTTTTGCTACACTGGAAATAAAACTATCCTTCGCTTTAATTCTTTCTTTTGATATGACAAAAAGGGGGAGAAGACTAAGTTCAGGGGGAGTTTTCCAAAATAAACTTAACAAAGCAGTGCTGGGTTTTAGGGGGAGTTGAGAGATTGTTGGACTCAAGCTCGATCCCCTAGAAAGACTATGTTTTGTCATCATCAATAAGGCGGAGAATGTTAACCTTGGTTAGATGATGAACTTAAGCAACGAGTTACTGGTGGTCAGTAGTAATGCTTCACAAGTTATGCGTTTATTTTTAGTGATGAGCTTGAGCAAGGTGTTGCTTAATCACAGCTAGCATCAGTTAGATGTTGCTGCGTTACAGTAAGCTGTTACTGTGACGTTACGAATACACATTGAAAATATGGAAATAAATATCTTCTATCTATGTTCTTCATTTTGGTTTATCTCATATTATTTGTCTGAGTGTCTAAATTCACTGAATGTGAGTTAGTAATCTCATTGTGACGCTTAGGCAACTAAATATTGTGAGATTAGCTTTCCAAGTTTATATTTGGAAACAAAATATTTTTCCAATATCCTGCAGCACTACTACGCTGTAATAGGATAAAATATCAAATCAAATAATTTTATTTATTATAATCGATCAGGTGAGATTATGATTGATTTCTAAAGTTTAGAAACAAATTATCTTATTAGGAAGAGTTAGGGAAGTTACCGTTGGGAACTTACCTTCTATAGCATAGCGACCGTTTGAGTAGACCGTTGCTCAGAGTCTGTCCGCGAGATTTGGAAACAAATCTTGAAGATTATCCCAACATCTTCCACGTTTCTTTTCTTCGTTTAATACCAGACTAGGACGATAGATCCGATTGCCTTTGTGCGTCTGAGTGGTCTGTGTGGTTGTCTAAAGCCTGAGTGATCTGAGTGAAGCTTTGAGGATTGGCGGAGAGCGGAAGGTGCTAAGTGATCTCCTGGTTCTTATCTCTTACAAGTTGCGTGTGAGAGTGTCAAGGGCTGAGTGCAGACATTGATCGTCATGAGAGGGACTGGGTGTCCTCGGTGCATTCAACGAGCGGCTGGCGAATCGTTTGAGGGAAGGAAAGTGAATACCTGTTCTGAATTCAGTAACCAGTTGCTAACCCATCAGCAAGAAGCCGTTCTTGTCGTGTCTTTTCACAAGGAAGTCTAGAGCCTACGGAGTTTGAGCAGTCAGACACGCACTTGCGAGTATATGCCAAAAGTCTCGTGCCTGCAGGGTGGAGCAGGAGTTGGGAACGCCGCTGGAGTGGAAAGAAGTCCTCCCGAGCACAGGGGTGTTGTGCAGAAGTCTCGACAACCTGCCAACGGACAGTAGAGCAGGTTGCGTGGAAGCCGCCGGAGTAGAAAATTCCACCCTAGGCACTGGGTGTGCAATGCAGTGAGTCACGACTGTGGTAGCCGTGCACGTCTGAGCTGAGTGTAGGACGGATACCGCGACTTCGCTGAGCGAGAAGTCAGGTTCCGCTGAGTGAGAAACCAAACCTTTCTGTTCATTTTTCTTTGTGATCTAAGTGGTTGTCTTTGTGGTTATCTCTTGAGTACTTACACGCTCATCTTGAGAAGAGACAAACTGTGTGGTAATCCTCTGTTGAACGACTAAGTGTTGAAGCATTCATTTACTGTTTATCAGCAACAAGCTGCTTTCAGAGAAGTCGTTCTTCACTGTAAGGAATCATTTGTGAGGATTTATACTTTAACATAACGTTGTCTTTGCGCTTTGATAGACAAGCTTACGTCTAAGCGACAACGTGCTGTGTGGGAATCCTTTGAGCAATCAACTGCTGAACGTGAGTATGATTCTGCTGGAAACAAGAAGACGTCCACTGTGTGAGGAGCTGATCGTTGCCCAGGAGTGATCTCTTATTGTAAAGGATTCTAAATCTCATTTTGTGATAAACCGAACGCCTAGTGCAAGGGCTCTTTGCACCCATTATATTATATAGTGGAATCATCTCGTTGGTGGAAAGTGGACGCAGGTCAATTATGGCCAAACCACTATAAACTATTGTGTCCATTACGATCGCGCAATACTCGTACGAAAACTTACTCGACAAATCGTAACGGTTACAGCGAAGCAGATCTCATTCTGAGAAACGCTCTGCTATGCTACAGTATGCTTCCGATTACACTGAGAAAGGGTGAAAAAGTTACAATCACTAATTCATCCCCCTCTTAGTGTTCCTGAACGATTCAACAGAGTTAATTGCTATTGCTCAAGATGATCTTCTCGTCCATCTTAGAAAGAAGCGCTAGAGGGAGAAGTATTTAGGGAATGGAACGAACTCACTAGAAGGGTTATTCGCTATGAGAATTTTCTCAAAAGTAAAATGTAGGGAGTTATACCATAGGGATAGTGGCCAGAAATCAAGCATACACAATATTCGATGTAGACACGGCGAAATATGTGAAAAGGACAACCCTTTACTTGCGAAGGGCTACCAAGATAGAACTTCAGGGCGAAAGTCTACAAAAGTCTCAAGAGGAAACAAATATTCTTTTGACGAGGATAAGGCAGATGCCATATTTGACCTGATGTTACAAAATGGGTGAATTGACCTGAAACATGAGCATCACGTCCCTCGTACTGAGAGGGATAAATTTAGGAATTATTGTAAATGAGACGCCACAAAAGACTGCATTAGGTTTCAAAACTTAGTGTAGGATTTGATTGAGGCTAAGGAACTTTGTTTTCTAGAATCAACCAAAAATCTATAATTAATCAATAACCTTTCAGTGAAGCGTGCAAAGTTAATGCATTTGATGTACATTGTGTTAACGTCTATTTTAGCCTAGTAGGAGAGAAAAGGCGTCAAGATGATGAACGAAACCATTGTTGCAAACACGATGTTCAAGCGCAAAATGCAAGGCATGCTTTTGACATGTGGGTGTCAATGTTAAAAGGAAATTTACCTAAGTAATTTCAAGATAAGATCAATTCAACTTTGAATGTCATGAAACCAAAGTTTTGAAATGTGACTAATACATAAGTTCATAACAAAATGACATGGAAACACAATAATCTCTACATCAAAATCTTTGTCGTTATCATGGCTCTCATCATCATATTCGCAATCCACAAAGTGTTATCTTCATCCACATCTCCTAAAATCTCCTCCTTGACGTCGATATGGACTTCATTATCATCACACTCTCAGGCTACTTGAACCCCCAGTGTTTCTCACGACATGATCAACATCCAATACTTCCTCACCGACTAGTAACGACTCATCTTCTCTTCTTTCATCTCACCGACTAATCACTCATTGCAATAATCAATACTATCAATGCAAAGAGGATCACTACTATCTCATGCATCATATCTTGCTTTGAGATTTTAGTTGTACTTCATATAGACAAGGTCTAGTAACCTTTGATGCTCAAGTTGATTTCTTTTCTTTGAATGAATCTACAATAGAAGAATAAAATGTGAAATGGTTGGTCATAATAGAAAATAATAAATAATACATGTTAATGGTATGATAAAGATTCTAAGTACTCCAATTTCGTTCATAACTAGTTACGCGATACGTTCAACATAGTTCGAATAGCAAATTTTTGAAAAGTGGGGGTGTCACCACCAAACAAAACTCATCAATCCACTATCATGAAAATTATTTATATTCTAATGATTCATTAAACAACATTAGTGTTGAATATGTAAATTTAAATGGCTAAGAAGAAAGTACTTAGTGATTGTTGAGTCTTAGATCGGTTGGCCAAGGGCATTCCAAAATTCCCGGCGCTTCGCAAATAATATGTTATTTCTTCAATGATCTTTTCTTGAACGGCTATAACTGGATTTAGCCTCTCTATACAAGCATGTAATCCAGTAGTGACTTCTACATCGTTATGATATGCGGAGTCGGGATCGCAATGAGCAGGATTTAGGTAATGTCTTGTTGTATGTAATGGAATGTGAAGTTGGCAATTCCATCTATCATCAATCATTTTGAAGATATCATCATACATTTCTTCATTTCCATTGAAAGACTTTTGGATCGTCTCTTTGGCTCTATATTTTGCCTCACAAATATATCCTATGGTCGACTTCTTCTCATTTTCCACAAGCTGAAGAACCATCATTAGCGAACCCATCACTTTCAGTGCATAGAGCACATTATCCCAAAAAGTTCTCCTATACACAATTCCATACGCCTTGTTCCATTTAGTTGTCTTGGATAACTTGTTTATTTCCCAATCATGTGAAAATTGTATATGCACTATCGATTCAACAAATAGCTTGAACACAACATGTAAATTGAAACAACTAAGAAAAAAATATTTGTGATCTGAACATCTTTCTTATGTTATTTTTCTGCAGATATAGCGTTTTCAACGTGAGAAACCTCATTGCAAATATGGTAACTCCATGGATGAACTCCCTCTTTGTGTACGATCTCATTGTATTCAATACACTGCCATGATTATATATAAATCTTACCAAGAAAATGGCTTACTTAATAGTCATATGCAATTGTGGAATCTTTCTAATATCTTCCAACATCAAGTCAATACAATGAGTGGCACAAGGAGTCCAATAAAAATATTTTATCTTTGGTTGAAACAATTTTCTTATATTCATTACAAAAGTAAGATGCTTGCATGGGAAATACTTGAATATCAAACATGAGATTAAAATTTAAAACGAGTTTTACCAGCCAATACATAGTTACTTTCGTTGTTGGTAATGACCTGTATGACGTTCTTCTCTCCAATCCCATCCACAAACTGATTTAGCAATTCAAATAACATTTCTCACGTCTTCGAATATGCGAAAGCATTAATAGATTTAATAAACATGTTGTCATTCGAAGAATGCATCAAGAAATTGATCAAACTTTTACCTCTTTTGTCTGTTCATCAATCGAACTTTATCAAATAATCATGGTCAGACCAACTCTCCATGCGATCTTTCATCAGTTCCTTTGTGCGAGCAACCTCATTCTTGAGAAGCCTAATCGACATCTCATGGTAACTCAGCGGCTTCAAGTTAGGACCATATCTTCCAATGGCATCCATCATCTTACCAAAAGTCGGTAAATTCACAATGTTAACAGGAAGGCCAGCCTGAAAAAACTATCTAGCAATGCTCTGTTATGGTCCTATTACTTGCCTATTTGTTACATGCATCCACCACATTTTGTTGCCTCATCTTTCCATTTTCCATCAAGAATAGATTCATAGGACCCTTTCCCTTACTTCTTTTATGACTTACTTCCCTGCTCAATAATACTACTCTTTTAGAATGAACAAGGTAATCATCAACTTCGTTTTGAATGTCGTCGTCAATTGGAATGGATGCAATACTGTCAAAACGCTTCAATTTGTGCTATATTTGCCTTGTCATCTGGCTTCGTAACTCATCCTTCACTTCTTTTGGACATTTGGGACATGATCTAGCATTTCTAAAGGATCCTATTTGGTGTTGCTTCTCACGGTAAATACCGCCTTTAGATGTATAGCCACATAAATTGCAAGTGATTATCTTCGGCTGTTTTGGATCTTTCACGTAATTGAACTTCCAGTCAATGTCTCTTATCAAAGATTAAGATCCAATGAATCTATTCCTAATATCAGTCAACCAACCATCAATACATTTCTAATATCACCAATAACCCGTCCCAATAATCCATTCATAATATCACCAAAAAATCAAAGCTGATAAAAACAGAGGGGATGGAGAAGACCGATAATGGTAGTGGCGATGGATGGAGGAGGAGGATGAACAATAGTGGCAGCGGCAACGACAGAGGATGGAGAAGGGCAGCGTGGCAACGTTAGAAGAAGGCAACGATGGCGTCGTAGGTGGGAAACAACGATGAAGGCAAGGGAGGGGCAACAGATGAGGGACGACGACAGAAGAACAACAACAAATGAGGGGGAAGAGCAGCGACAGAGGAACGACAACGACAAAAAAAAGGTGAAGGATGGCATAATAGGGCAAAGGAGGAGAAAACAGTTAAGGTTATTAGGGGAGGAGGTAGGTTTTTTTTATTCCCGACCGTTGCGCGTGGGGGCTTCAATGTACCCGGCGCCCGGGGCTTTAAGCACAAGGCGTGCGCCTTAGTGGATTTCTTGGGGATCGCTCCAATGCTTAGACAAGAAGTGGAAACGCTCCCCCACGCCTAGGCGCACTTAATAACACTGGTCTCAACAATGCCCTAAACTAGGGGAGGATCCAATTGAGAACTCAAAATCTTAATAATGCCCTAAACTGATGGTCTTTATATAGCCCATTCCTCGAAGCCGACATGTTATGAATGAGTACAAGCCAGTGGCCACACACAAGATATTAATTACCTAAATGTGTTAAGTATGTTGTCTCCGATATTTTTTGTTGTTAGCCAAGATGCCCGCCAGGGAGACTGTGGAGATAAACCATACACATCTTGTCGTATGTAATGAGGAGACCCATACTAAGTAAATTATGACCATGACTACTAATCGGATGTGAGCGAATGCCACAAAATGTTACGACTCTCACTTGGAAGAGTTTATCCTGGCGAGTAATAACTCTTTCCCTTTAATTTTTCGCTGAACTATTCGCGTTTGTGACTCACCGATGAGTTTATGGTAGATGGTTGGTGCTAAACCATGACCTCTTATACCCTCTGAGAATACGATGAAGTGAAAGGCGAGCAAGGAGATAAGTTGAAAAGCGGACGAAAAAGGAAACATCGTCTAGATACCAAGGTGAGGGTCATAGTCCGCCCGAGGGAGTTCTCCCAAACAGGCGAGGCTTGAGCTCAGGCTGATTGAGGCCATCAGGAGGAATGAGACGGGAACAAAACTTATATCTAGTCTTAAGAGATTGTCGGGTGGGACCACGAGCCAAAATCCAATCAAGTTTCAGCTATGGTCGGGTTCCCAATAAAGGACGTTCATCGCTCCCTCCCCATATTCTCCAAGCTGCCACAATCCTTACTATTGGGGTGGGAATAATGTTAGTAGTTATGTAAAACCTACGTAAGGTTGTAGTAACATTCATATGGACTCCATTGTTAACTAATGTTGAGGTCAACTTTCTCCGATGTACAATCTTCTGAACAACTTGCACTTTGACAATCACTTTGTGAGAAAGGGGAATTAAGAGGTCATAGCCATGTTTGATTGAGATAGAAATCACATTAAAATAAGACAAAATATACATTTGTGGAAAACTTTAGACCTAACTTTCTTTTGTGGCTTGATGTTTCAAAACTTTTTATAGCCTTAATATGACACGTATATTCTTTTGTGGCCTTACTGAAACGGCAAGCAAATGCCGTTATTAGGAAATCAAGCATTGTTAACTAAATACTATTTTGTTATTTTTCAGACTTTTTTATTATTTGCCCTTGTAAGCAAAATATACAATTTTGGCCTGAAATTTATGCAAACTTTCTTTTATTGCCTGATTTTTCAAAACTTATTTTATGACATTAAAATGAAATACATATTTATTATGTGAGAATTGACGAGTGATTGTCGTGATAACACTCGATAATTCCCTATATGACATTTAGGTATGGATAATTATATGACTAACACTTGACAAAACGAAATCTAAACGCAAGTCGAGGTTATTAACTAATGGACCAAAAGTCAATCATCCACATGTTCATCAAAACGAAATCTCAAGGCAAGTCAATCACCGATCGCCGCATTTTATCGGCGATAATCACCCCAAGATAATCCCCGAGGAGGTTGTAGTCACCCCTTTAATGGAGATTACCTTGGGGTGGTTTGTGGATAAGTGATCGGTGAAGTGTGGAAGATGGTGAAGGACGATTTCAGGACATGGTTCAGGACGTCTGGACACCTTCAGGACGCCTTGAGGAGAGCAAAAGCTGGAGATCAATCTATCGATTGGACTTAGTGATTTATCATGTCTTTTAATGAAGGTAACAACACTTATTTATAATAAATTCATCAAGACATCGTGTGGAGAACATAAGAAAACTACCAAACGAAGTGGGCAAAAAATATTAACTATCATAGATCGTGGGTGCCTCAAGATGCCATATTTTCTTGAGTGTTAATATGCATGAATATATGCTTACCCACGAGCTCGGGACGACCGAAGGTCGGGAGGATGAAGCGGAGCGTCGACAGTCCACTCCCGGGGGCATTAATCTTCCATCCCCAAACGGACTAGAGCGACGTCAAATTCATCCTCTTTCTTATTCTCTTCCGGTCGTGTGGATAGGTTGTGCGTTTGAATCCAGCCTGTGTAGCCCGAGATATAGTGAAAATATGAAATACAACGTTTTTTTCCTCGAGCGGAAACATCGTTCCAGCCGACTGAGCATAACTTTAGCCACAAAGCCTCAATTTGCTCGAGATTAGTTGGAATAGTTCCCTCTCTGGCTCTTCTATTAACTTTCACGATTTGAGTTTTTTCATTTGAGGTAATATGAGTCGCGTTTTGATAGGTTGAAGTTAGAACTCCTCTATTCTCGAGATCTGATCTCGAGATCAAAAACACTATTTAGGTATTTTCATCATAACTTTGGCTATAGAGATCTGATTAACTCGAGATTACTTGAAATAGTTTCCTTTCTGGCTCAAGACAACACTCGATCAGTATTTTGACAACTCGAGATCACAACACTCCTTCAGTACTTTGACTATATATTTTGCTACAAAGATCGGATTAACTCAAGTCAAGTAGGGCTAGTCTCCTTTCTTCTTGATCTACAACTTTTGTGTTTTACTCTTTTCGATTCAAGGTCGTCTTAGAGTTGTTATGACCGGTCGAAGTTGCAATTATTCTGATCTCGAGATCCGAACACTCTCTCGGTCTTTTGACCATAACTTTTGCTAAACAGATCGGATTAACTCGAGACAAGAATTAGTTCTCTTTCTTCTCGAGCTACAATATTTATGTTTTGCACTTTTCGATTCGAGGTTGTCTTGGACGCGTTATGGCCTGTCCAAAGTCGAGAAATAGAATGCAAGGGTTCCGATTTCGAGATTAGACATTGCTTTAGTTTTCTAGCCATAATTTTATAGGTTTTTCTCGAATACTATCTTGGAATACTCTTTTTTGATAACCTTTTGAGTCTTATTTCGAGAAGATATTCGTACATCTCCTAGCATTCTCTACCTCGAAATTAAAATACGAAAAAGGAGCCTAAATTTGTCTGTTAACGTTTAGTCCCTCCCGTTTTGTGGTGATGTCAACCCTCTTACAGGTGACATCACATTCTCAAGATATTAGGTTTAATGGTACTGAAAATGAGCAATTAAACATATGGCTAAACAATTTCTTTTACTTAAAGTTTTTTTTTACGAGAAGACATGTTTGTCTTTTTCCCCGAACTTTGCTTCTAAAATTGTGATGATTTCATCCATTTCTTTCTCAAATGGAGTGTATTTATCTCTCGAGAAGACTCCTTATCCTCAATATGACATTTGTCTTTTCTTCTTGAGATGGCACATTTGCCTACTTCCTTTTTGAAAACACAAATGTCTTTTTGTCCTTCTTCTCTTTTCTTTCTTTTCCTTCTTTTTGTTAATACCAACTTGCTTTTGTCCTAATCTCTAATATCTTTCTTGAGATATATGTTTTTTACAAAATATCTCGAACAGGGAAAAATCTCTCCTTTCTTCTTTTTGTTGTTTTTCTTTTAAATCATCAACTGAAGAGAGAATATGACATTTCTTTTTTTTTTTTAATTCAAACCACTCTCTTGATTGTGGGTTCAACCCCCCTCTCGACTTTATTCTCAACGTACTTTTTCTTTTTTACTGTTTGGGGACCAAATTCATCACATTTCAATGAAATTTTTTGCACGTCTCTATTATGAATATACCCTTGGATATCACTCGATTGTTTGGGCTTCCTCGATATTCCTACAGGATAATCACACAGTGGTATTTCATTCATATGTATCTCGAAAGTATTATCAATTGAGATCACATTACTCGTCGGAAATCCGTCAATTCCAATACTTATAATGTCTATTTGACTCAACAATGAGTACATGTCATATTCGTCAATTTTCTCGTCACATATATGATGTGAGGGAGTATCGTGCTAAAACATCATTTCTTCATCCTTGTCAACTTTTGTAGGAGTTCCGCTCTCGTGGGGAATGTAATCTTGGTCAGGAAATGATACCATAGATTCAACTACATCATCCTTCATTAGAACTGAGTTACCCATACATTTATTTTTACTCTGACAGGATTCCTCTTGGATTTCCTTCTCTCTTAACTCCATGGACTTATCCATGGGCTTTGCCTCAATAAAATTTCCAACTCGAGGATCATGTCCCTTTGTTATCTGTGCTTTCACAAAATTAGGTGGGTGCAATAGTTATGAGATTTAACCCGGAAGTGCTTGGAATTATCCCACTCGATGAAGCGGGGCGTCAGCAGTTCGCTCCCGGGGCATTACTCTTCCATCCCCAAACGGAATCGAGCGACATCAGATTCATCCTCTTCCTTAATCTCTTCGGATCATGTGGATAGGTTGTGCATCTAAATCGAGTGTGTGTAGCGTGATATATAGTTAAAATATGGAACACAACAATAACTTTACAAGTTTTTCTTGAATACTATTTTGGGATACTCTTTCTTGAGAACCTTTTGAGTCTTATTTTGATAAGATATTCGTACCTCTCCCCGCATTTCTCTGTCTTGAAATTAAAACACGAAAAAGGAGCCTAAATTTCTGTGCCTACACCCCTGGCACACGATCGACCATTATTGGAAACACTTCTTCTTTTGTGGAAACCGATAGCGGGAGCCTATGGTTGGGATTCAAGATGAGTGGCTGGGGTGTGAAACTGGTGTAAGAGGTTGGAGTCGAGGTTGTAAGTCACGGGTGAGTCGGAACTAGTTGGCCGTAGCTTTGGTTTAGGGCGCTAGGTGAGCGGGTAATAGCTCAAGGTGAGTGGCGATTGGAATGGTGAGGACCGACCGACATATAAAAGTTGTATAATATAAGTTGTATGATCCTAAGTTTATTTAGGTAAAATAAAAGTTATTTTTAAAATAGTTTAATAAATATTAATGTTTTAAAATTTTAAAAATTAATAAAATAAAAATGAAGTTTGATTTTTTAATAATGATGTTTGATTTCCTAATAACGCGTTTGTTTGTTGTTTTAGTAAAGTCACAAAAGAATATAAATTTTATTTTAAGGTTATAAAAGAAAATTTTAAAAAACCTTACTATAGTTTTCAAAAATAAGGCTATAAAAAAAAAGGTTAGCCTTGGGTAGCTTATATGCCATAAAATAATTTAAAAAGTTCCGGCTTTGAGACAATTTTCGCTAATCCTTACCATTGAAAACGCGAAACATTATTTTGGCAAACCAAACGGTCGAACGTTTGGATCGTTCTAGATTACCCGAAATCCCTGAAGGAAACGACGTCGCCTCAGCGAGCTTTGGTCCGACCGCAGCAGAGCGGTCGGAACTCACTCCTCTTCTTCTTCCACCTCAGGCTCCAATCCTTTCTCGATGGTAAGGATATTGACTTCGACTTCGCCCCTTGGAGATCTCTCCTTTCTGTCGATTCCCATGTGGATGATGCGATCCATTGCTTGTTTCTCGGGGTTTATTGGTGTTTTCTTTTTGTTTTTGTTTTCTTGGGTGTTCTAGGCTCCCAAGGCGATAACGAGTCCGGTACCGGAATCATTTTATCCGACCCTCGCCCTCCTCATGCTCTCCGTCGGCCTCGTCTTCACCGCCTCCTTCTTCATGTATGATTGGAATCCCTCCATCCCAAAATATTCCCTTGATCGTTTTGCGGTTCGATCCGATCTGGGTGTGTCGTGCTTGATTTCTGTGGGTGTTGTATGCTGATGTGGGTGCTGTTTGGCTACCTTATTTGTCTGATTTGGGAATGCCAATAGCCGGGTTACCCAACCAGAACTCGGGATCGGTGTATTGACTTGACGATCCTTCTGCTTATTGGGGGCTTTTTGCCCGAGAGACACAAGATTAGTTGTTTTGATTGTCTGCGAGGTTCTTAGCTTTCCTCCTGGTGCAATTGCGACCGAGGGTTTTGGGATCGTGGTCGAGGAAAAGGATGGCTTCTTGTTTTTTTCCTCCAGGGTTTTTCAGACGATGAGTTTGTTTTAGTGGAAGGCTGAGTAGGTTGCTGCAGTTGATTGTATGCAAATGGAAAAAGGTCCATTGGCGATATTAAACTTTGATTTTGCTGATGTCTTATGCAATTCTGTTCTTATTTTTCTTCTCATGCAGTGGCCGAGTTTATCCATAGTGTTGTCGATGATGTGCCCTTCGAAGTTGCATGACCATAGCTATTACTTTAGTCTTGAAGTTGCATGCTTAAGCTCGGACCTTCCCATTCAACAGAAGTTATCTTCCCAACGCTTGCTTGGAAAGTATGCATGATTCGGTCTTGGGTTTACTCGCCATAGTTGGTGTTGTAATTGTGTCTTCCATGTCTTTTATCCTTGGTTCTAGCGATGTTTTGTGAGATTATGAAAAAATTGCGTTAGAGGGTTGTGTAGTTGCCATCTTGTTCTTCTATGTTAAGTACCCAATCACGTGTTACCCAGTATTATGTCCAGTAGCTCCTGTGAAATTGGGTTGAGCTCAGCTCTTTTCCCAGTGCGCCTTTTCTCTGAGAATTGCTTTGAAGCTATTGTTATATGTTAACGAGTCCTGCCCCTGTACTACATAAGGTAACAAGATTTATGACTTGCAGTTATGCAACCACCACTACTCGGAGGAACCTCAGCATCGCAAGGGAAGTCACCACAGGGGCTGTGGCTTCTGTCTTTCTGGTAACGCCTCCACATTTCTTCGCCTGTTTGATTCATAACCCTATTTTCTTTCTCTCCCATCACTTCTATATCAACTTGCTGTGATGCGGTGGCTAACAGCCCCATACTTCTGCAAATGCAGGGATTTGGATCCTTGTTCCTTCTTCTCGCATCTGGAGTTTACATATAATCTTGGGCGCTCTATAGATTTAATTGGCCGGCTGGTTGTCCGCGGATGAACTTTCCGATTAGTCAAGTGGCTTACATGAGTGGGGGAAGTACTTGGTAGAAGTAAATCAGCATGTTTATTGCTTTTTTTGCTCAAATTTTGCAGACCCTTCATTAACGACCGTGTTTTTGCGAATCTTCAGTGTTTTTACGTTGGAAACTATCAAATAATATCAATAAACGCATCGACCAAAAAGTTCCGGAGGATTGGCAAAGAACTATGACATCGTATATATGGGTAGTTTCAAAAAATTTTTACGAAATAACGTTGTAATTTTGAAAGATAATTTTGAAAACTCACAGTCTAATAACTTAAATATTTCTTAAAGGTTAAATAATTAAATATATATTAAATTTTGACGTTTTTTTTTATTTAGTCTAATATTTAAAAAATATGTTCTTACATCTCAATGTTGAATCGTAGCACTGACATGGCAGTTAACGCCGTCAATTTCACGTCTAATATATTTTTCTCCATAATAAATTATCAAATATATTCTAAACTTTGACATTTTTTTCTAATTAGCCTAACATTTGAAAAATATTATCTTACATCCCGACGTTGAGCCGTTATCTTTATATGTTAGTGGTCGACGCTAACGGACTCCTACGTAACGTTGATACGACAATTAATCTATTTTTTCTCAGATTGAATCATAAATCCCGAATAAAGCTCCAAATATAGTTTAATCTCACTTTTAACGAATATTTTAATCATACTTCCGACCAATACTACACTGACACCTGATCACAATCTCACCCCAACCCTTAATTCTCAACCACTATCCCACCCTAACTCTCGACTCCCAATCCTAAAAAGTTGACATCTCAATAGTGTTGGTTTGGAGGTGTGCGTTTATATAACAATGTTGACATACTTATACAGTGTTATTTGCTTAGATAATGACCGTGTGTTTGCCTAGATAATGTATGACAACGTGTTTGCATAGGCATGTTCTGAAATTTTAGTAATCCTGGATTTGTTTAAAACATTTAACTTTGACTATAATTAGAACAACTACAATTTGTTCATAATACCTAAAAATCTATTACAATATTTGTCCTTATTGGGGACGGCTACTGATTATATGATGGAGATAATAGTCCAACGTTGGAATGCAAGATGATATTTTTCAAATGTTATGCTAAATTAGGAAAAATTACAAAATTTAAGATATATTTGATAATTTAGCCCGAGGAAAAAATAGATAAAAGGTGGCATTAACGACCGTTAATTGCTACGTTAGCGCTACGTAGAACTCCGTTAGCGGGGACGGTTAACGGAGGATATAATAGAGATAACGACCCAATGTTGGAATGTAAGATGATATTTTTCAAATGTTAGGCTAAATCAGAAAAAAAATACTAAAGTTTAGGATATATTTGATAATTTGTCATTTCTTAAAAGGCAGAGAGGACCACATTTAGCTAATTATTTTTTGTTAAAATAACCTATCGTACAAACAGCTCAATGCTTAAGTTTAAACAGAAGAATATACCAAATACAGAGCTGCTTAGAAGTGATTCAGAGGTTGATAGTTTATCACTAATATCTTCTTACTTCTGGCTTGTTCTGACCGTTTGTTCACCTAAAATGCTTCACATGCCCATTGTGAATTAGAATGCTCAATGAGTCCTTGCTGCAATAAGGTTATGCATTCTTCTTTTGCTAAATAGGAGTAAGTGAGATTCATACCAGGGTGACTCGCTTTCTCTTTAGTGGGATTGATATCTTCATTTAAATAATAATTTTCCAAAGCCAGGGTTTATAATCAAAATGTCCGGTTCGGTACTGCACGAGAGTCCGGTCCAAACCAGTTGAACCGACCGTTCACCAGTTCGCGCGTGTCCGTCACTCTCCCCTCCCCTTTCCGCCATTGCCATTTCCCTTTCGTTTTAAAGTTCCGGTCTTTCGGACAAACACCCCACTCCCCCTCCTCGTACCTATCCCGCTCCACTCCCTCAGCTTTCCCCTCCTCCCTCCTCGAAGGTCTTCTCTTCCGCAGCCCCCAGCTGCCGGAATCAATCCCTCGTAGGGAAATGGAAGACCAGCCGCAGCTGCTTCCCAAGAAGCGAGGGAGGAAGCCGAAGCCCAAGGACGAGAAGAAGGACGACCTCAAGCCCTTAGGCGCCTCTCCGGGACCCAGGAGGTCGTCGTGGGCTCACTCCCAGCAGCACGCCGTCGACGAAAAGTACTCCCAGTGGAAGACCCTGGTCCCTGTCCTCTACGACTGGCTCGCCAACCATAACCTCGTCTGGCCCTCCCTTTCTTGCAGGTTTCCCCCACCTCCTTCTCCTGCTCGTTACTTTTTTGCTTCTGGGTTTTGTTGGAAAAGCTTGGATCTGGGGCCGTATTGATGATAGGATGTGAGAGAAGATTTTCTTGGGATGCGGTTCTTGCGAGTCCGCGCAGAGTTCGCTGTTAGTATCCGGATGGTTGTAGCCTGTGGACTGTGTTTATGAAATTGGGTTTCCATCGGGGCTTGGCCTCTTGATGGCGTTTCAAACTTGGTTTGGAGACTCAAGAGGGTTTAGGGTTTCTGCAAGGGCAGGCAGGGTTATTCGAGGGTTTTATATCATATGGTTGTTTTGAATACAATCTGCTGCGCCTACTATATCCTTCAGTATTTAGTTACGAAGAGGGGTGGTGAAAAAGCTGTAACGATATAGAGAAACAAGGTCAGGGTCGTACCTTGTCAAACTGGAAAATGTGGATTGAGCATATGAGCCTTAGGCTTGGTTTCTGTGATTACGTGAATGAAATCTCAAGGATGATTGAATAAGTGATCTGTGTTTTGTGAAAACGATAAGAGCAGGTACGTGGAAAGATTTTTGTCTACTGACGGTCTGTAAAGAAGGGAGTAGGAGAAGAAGGGACACTGATAATTCATTTGTTGCTACTGTTTGGTGTTTAGGTAGTTGCAGGAGTCTGGGATTAGGCATTTATCATACTGATAAGTTATAACCTTACTCTGTTCTATGAATGTTTGATAGATAATTCCATTCTTATTAACCTTCAAAATAGTGAAAAATAGAGGGAAATATAAATTTATAAGTACAATCTGGATTCTGGGATGATTTATTTCTCAGTGATTTGGAAGTTTTTTATCGTCTTCTCTCTCTTTTTTATTCCATCACCCTCAAATAAGCCAACAGTCGTGATGGTCCTTCTGCTTGTCTGGCACAAGGATAGCTTTGTAGTGGGCATCCTTTTGTGTTCCTTTCCAATCATGGTGGTTAATGTGCATGCATTACTGTGGAATGCTTCCATTTACATACCATTTTCTGGTGTATTGTACAATTTGACCCTGATCTAAATGTTTTGCAATGAAATTTGGCTTCATCATTTATAGTTGGGTTGTAAATTTTGTATTTGTCTTATTATAAAGGTGGGGCCCACAGCTTGAACAGGGTACCCATAGAAACAGGCAACGCCTCTACCTTTCTGAGCAGGCAAGTTTTCACTACATCAGCTTTTCCTTTCATGTGTCCAAGCATCGTTCATTATTCTCCTCCTGTAGCAAACATTATTCTCCTACTTTAGATGTTATTTGAACATAGGATTTGGGTGCTGGTGTTCTAAATCTTCTGTTTCTAATGAAGTTCCTCAAAGATGAACTTATCTTCTTGTCCCTTGAGCAGGCAATTGATAATTTGATCCTCTCATTTGATGGTAAATTATTTTGTTTGTTCTGTTCTGGTTCTGTAGTCTTTCCTGAATTGTTTATTTTTGTTTTCAGACAGATGGCAGTGTCCCCAATACTTTAGTGATAGCAAACTGCGACGTCGTGAAGTCCAGGGTAGCTTCCTCAGAGCAAATAGGCCAGGTAATCCCGTTGTTCCCCTATAAATAAATGGTTCGTTTGATATAGAGATGCAGCAATTTCTTTTTTGTTAGAATTAAAAGCTCATGTTATATTATCTCTGTGCAGTCATCCCAGAGCAAAGTTTATAAATCCTGAACTGATTGGGTTCTTTGATATATTTTCCAGTTTAACGAGTCGGCACGCTCTGCATTTGTAAGAAAGTACAAGACGATTATACATCCAGGAGAGGTACCAGTAATTATTTTAATCATTAGCAGTAACTTGTGATAATTTTCTTAAAATGTACTTTGTCCAAAGCATTTGATATTCCATGAATTTTTCAATAATGTTCATTTTGTTGTTAAAGACTTTCGGGTTCTGCTCTTTGAAATTCACCTCAGAGGATATATGTACTGTCATCTTCTTTATTGGACAGGCACCTGATAGTTTGATGTTTTACCAATGACTAAGCTATCTGCCATTTTACTGATATACATTTTACATCTTTTAAAATACTAACCATATACTTTTTCCCTATTATTTTCTCACATTTTCACACAGGTCAATAGAATTCGGGAACTTCCTCAGAATCCCAACATTGTAGCGACTCACACTGATAGCCCTGATGTACGTTATGGAAATTGAAAGTTAATCAGCCTTTGTTTTTTGTTTCCAGAATGTTCACTCAATTGTTACATTTTTTTTTATTTGTGATACAATTTCTGACTTTTTAGGTCTTTATATGGGATGTGGAATCTCAACCCAGCAAGAATGCTGTCTTTGGAGCTACCGTTTCGCAGCCAGATCTGGTTTGTTCAATGGTTGCTTAGCTTTATGTCTGTTCGGGAATAGCACAAACAGATTTTAGTACACCTGAATGAAGGAAGCTTCTGTCGCTGATTTTTAAGAAGCTGCTAACCAGTGATGTAGTTACTGTGGGTTTGCAGCATTGCTTCTGTTGGTGAAATATATTTAAACCAACTGAGTTTCATGGTTTTTGAAGTCCTGCGTTTCACTGGTGGAAATATATGCATTGTTGTTACAACTATAAGTTTAATGACACCACTAATATAATGCAGATATTAACTGGACATCAAGAAAATGCTGAATTTGCTCTTGCTATGTGTCCAACCGAACCATTTGTCCTCTCAGGAGGTAATGATTCCCTATTGATATCAGAAAGATCTCGCACTTTCTTATCGTTTTGATTGTAAATTTCAAATATATTCCTCACATTTCTTTTTCCTTTTCCTTTCATTATTCAGGGAAGGACAAATTAGTGGTTTTGTGGGGTATCCAGGACCATGTAGCAAGTTCTGCGATGAATCAAGCTACTGAGAAGTCAGCAGGATCCGGTGGATCACTAATAAAAAACACCATCGGCAATGGAAATGATGAAGCTGCTAACGGTTCTTCTAAAATTGGACCACGAGGAACTTACAGCGGACATAAGGATACCGTTGAAGATGTAGCTTTCTGCCCATTTAGGTAAATGATGTCCATTCAACCGGGGAACATTTATGCTTTTTCTGTTATTCTTTGGTTATAGTGATGAATTATAAAAAATGTAACCGTCATATTTACATGGGCGAGGCTGCGGGCACATACATGTGTCGTCCCCTTTTCTCTGTGCTAGGTGGGGATAGCTTTGTGCATGGGGTTAATATATATGGATTCTGATGGTCTTTTTTGTGTCTTCACTGCAGTTCGCAGGAATTCTGCAGTGTTGGTGATGATTCTTGCCTCATCCTGTGGGATGCACGAGTTGGCTCTAGTCCAGTTCATAAGGTGGAGATATTCTTTTCATCTTGCAGCTTACACATTCAAACATGATTTCATTTGGTGTGAAGTGCTTGTTTTTTAGACTGAAGTTCATACCATTCATGCCAGGAAATTGTGCTTCCAGCGAATAAAATTCTAATATAGAGAACATTAACAGCTCAACTGAGTAATCCTGTCAATGTTGAATTTGACAATTATTTTGTGTGGCCCTTGCAGGTTGAGAAAGCTCATGATGCCGACCTCCACTGCGTTGACTGGAACCCTCATGACAGTAACCTGATTCTTACTGGGTATATATCCAGTTGGCCAGGATATTTGTGGTTTTATCGATAATAAACCATGTAATATGTTTGTATTCTTTATCTAGATCTGCTGATAACTCCATTCACATGTTCGACCGGAGAAAACTGGCTTCTGATGGTGCCGGCTTGCCAGTTCACAAGTTTGAGGGTCATAAGGCTGCTGTGCTTTGTGTGCAGGTATTACTGTATTACTTACTGTGTTTGACCTGTTTGTTCGTTCTTCTCCAGTTTTTTTGAACAACTGACCTTACTATGTGCTGGCAATTACCTCTTACTGTGGCCTTACTGTATTTTGAAACAACTGACCTTACTATTACCTTATTGTGTGCTCTTGTTACCTCTCAGTGGTCTCCGGACAAATCGTCTGTTTTCGGAAGCTCGGCTGAGGATGGCCTATTGAACATTTGGGACTACGACAAGGTTATGCAGTCTCACTTTTTACAGATTTGATGGGATCATGGCATGCGGTTCGACTTTTGTGCTCTGTCGACTTCTGCTAAATCAGATTGTGCTTCCTCACAGGTCAACAAAGTTAAAGACGGATCTCCAAATGCTCCCCCAGGGTTGTTCTTCCAGCATGCTGGACACAGGTGACATCCTGATGCTAAACACAGTTTGAATACCTGTTGGGTCGTTATGGGTAATTGCTCGTCTGTACACATGTAGTCCACTCGTTAAGATTGGTCTCCTGTGGTTATGATTTGCAGGGACAAAGTTATTGATTTTCACTGGAATATGTATGACCCCTGGACCGTTGTTAGTGTATCAGACGACTGTGATTCCATCGGCGGCGGCGGTACATTGCAGGTATGCATCTCGTTAACCGCAACTCGACCCCCCAAACTTATAAGCGAATGATCGGATCATTGAATGGGTGTTTCTAACAGATATGGCGTATGAGCGACCTGATCTACCGGCCAGAAGAAGAGGTATTGGCTGAGCTGGAGAAGTTCAAATCTCATGTCTTGGAATGTTCAAAGAGTCAACCGGTCGCGGAGGGCTGAACTCTACTAACCAATGCGCGTCTACAATCACCCCGGCTGGTCTAAGCCGTGTAGTTTCGTTATCTTGGTGTGGGTCCCAGTAGTTTAAGAAGTAGGCTCTGCAGAGGGAGTATATTCTAGAAACTTGGACAAATTCGATGAGGAAGCTGAATCTCCGGGGTTGACTGTGCCGAAGTTGTATTCTTGGTTTCTGTAATCAACTCCTGTTTGAGGTGTGATCGGTGCGCGCACTTCGTTTCTAAAATCCAGATCCCCCCCAAGCCCCAGCTGCATGGATATGGCTCCGAAGACCGCCCACCTTTTTACAATATTTGTTCCGGACACTTGGTATTTTCAATCTCCACTTCTCCTTCTCTTGTTTCCTTCTATTGCTTGCAAATGCATACGCCTCATGACAATCCATCCTTTTTACAATATAACTTGACCCCAAGCTACCCTCGTGACAAAACCATTCTCCTTGCCTTAAGGCTTAACCCAAGTTACCCTCAGTTAGCTACCAACACTAAAGCACGCAACAACTTCACACCCCCTAAAATAATGCTTGTCCTCAAATCAAGAAATCTTTTACTGATCATAAAATTCCCATGTAGCATCATCATTAATATTATTATTTTGACCATTGAATCAAAACTTAAACCACTCCTTGATTCCCTTCTTTCACTAATTCTCTATCCAATATTGCCTTTGGTCTTTGCTGTCGACTGTTTTCGCCAATCCACTTCTGATACGGAACGCATAGCGGATGAAAAAACTTCATGCTTTTTTTTTTTTAAATAATGACACATGAAAAACATGATGGAGTTTTGCTTCCAGTGGTAACCGTAAAACCACATTTCCTATCTTGGAAATAATAGGAAAATGTCCAAAATATGGACGTGATATTTTGGCCAAAGCTCTGTAAGCCGATAGTCTTCTGTTTATAGGGTTGTAATTTCACATATATAAGGTCCACAATTGTAAATTCTTCGTCAATTATCCCTTTGTCTGTCTGGTTTTGCTCTTTTAAGATGGAATTTTATCATTTTTAAACATTCATCACTCGTCGACAAATTCCTGTCAATTGTATCCACAACACTATTCCCAACAACAATAAATTAATTATTGAAAATTTTCCATATACAATCTCATAAGGGTAGATTTGGAAAATGAGTGATATGTGTTGTTGCACCACCATTCTATTATAGAAATCCATTGAGCCCAAATAGATTTTCAAACGCTTATTAACTACCTCTGATTCTCCATCCGTTTGATGGTAATAGCTAGAAGACATTAACAGATCGACCTATTAAAACCTGAAAAGTTCTCTCTATAAAGAACTAATAAATACCTTGTCTCTATCAGACATTATAGTTTTATGCATACCATGGAACCTAAATATCTGATAAAAAAAAAGTGTTGTGCACCTGAAACTGCAATAAAAAGTTGCTGAGGAGAATAAAATTGGCATTCTTGATAAGCCTATCACCACAGCCAAGATAGTGTCTTTAACTTTTACTTTAGCAGACCTTCAATGAAATCCATTGAAATGTCTGTCCAAATGGTATTCGGTATGGGTAATGGTTGAAGTAAACCTGCAAACTTTTCCAACACCGGTTTACATTGCTGACAAATTCCACGACTCTTGATATAATATATAATTTCTAACATGTTTCTACACATTTTTTCAATAGAACAAATTGGAAACTCTTTTAAGAGTGGCCTTCATACACGAATAACCTCCTTTAGGGAAATCATGCAACAAAGACATTATCTTTTTGTCTTAAGTCTTCATTATTACCCACCACCAATCTACCTTTCCTTCTCAATTCTCCTTGGGTATATAAATATGGAATTCTAACTCTTGAATTCATTTGTAGTTGGTCATCTATTTACCAAGTTGTTTGGATCTAACTTTTAAGTTCTATAATAACTTGTGAGAGGACCAAAGACATCAGTTCAGTTCCATCATCCTTGAAAGGACTTCTGTAACTACATTTTCTTTTTCCTTTTTATAAAGCACTTCATAATCCAATCCGAGAAGCTTTGGTATATAGTTACTTTGGAATGTAGTTGTGGTCTTTTGCTCCAAAATGGCTGAAATCAACGGTCTTTATATGAAATGTCTCCCACTCATATAAGGTTTCAAGTTTTTAAAAGTAAAACAACAGCTAACAATTCCTTCTCATAAGTAGAACAACTTCTTGTCTTCCGGAGAATGTCCTACTTATATAAGCTATGGGGTGTCAATTTTGTGTCAGAACAACCCTCATTCCTTTGTCTGAAGCGTTTATCTCAATGACGGATATATCTGCAAAATTTTGAAGTGCAAGCACAAAATGTTACGATCTGAAATTTTATTTCGGATATAAGAATATAAATGGTTTATTGTAATAGTAACTAAATACGAGTCGAACGGTTGACTGGGTCAAAATTCAACGTGGCGTGAGAGTTTAGTATTCTCGTAGTTGACTGATGTTACTAGCGAATGTCATCAAGACTTCGAATCTGATTTCGTGTGACTACGTCACGCGGGAAAGGGACACCCGGACCTAAACGTAATCGAATTCGAGTAACGATGAGGTTCGTTTTAACGTCGTGGATTTTTGACCGAAAAAATTAGAATTAGTATCTAACTTAAAATGAGTGAGATTACGGATTAAAATGTTTTACGGACAAAAAATTATCAATTATGTAAACCCACGTGTTATCCGACAGTAGGATAAGTAACGGATAGGAAAATCGAGGAAATCATTCCCCGACCTCACAAACCTGTAGATACCCCAAATTTCTCTTCCTCCTGACGACATCATCCTTCTACCCCAATTCTTCTTGACCCCCTGCTGCACCGCCCAAAACGCCCAATCGCCATCGATAAATCTTGCGATCCTAGCAACATGCCATCCCACTTGCACCGCAGCCACGAAGACGCAACATCATGATTTTTGACCGCCCAGCCAGGTGGCCTTGTCACCTCGAGATAAATTTTGCAATTGCTCCTGTAATCCCACCTGCACGTGTTAAAAAAAAATGCAGAAAGAGTCAGACAAAAGAAGAGATGAGGATTAGAGAAAGACGGCTGCAAAGGACGGAAAGCAAAATCCGGCTACAAGTTCCTTCCCCCTTGGCCACTATCTCACAACTCACAGCAGGCTAGCAAGCATAGCCGTAATGATCTTCCTAACACAATCATCATCTGCCCCTTTCCTCGAGGCGAGTGCCATTACCAACCCGATAATGGCCAACGTTTTCTATAAAAGAAAGAAGACAGAAGACACCAAAGGCAGAGATCCCTCCTCCTAAAAAAGAAAACGTCCCCAGAGAGAATCAGAACCATAGAGTTTCATCTGCTCTCCCTCTCAGTTCACCAACGAACATCCGTCGCTGCTTCGTTCCTCGATTAATTCTGCCCAAGGTAAGCAGAAATCAGCGCCATGGAAACCCCTCAATGATCAACCCAAATGGAGGGCTCCACAACCACAATGAATACGACATCATGCCTCTGGTTGAGGCGGACTTCAACTCCTCTAGGCGCAGCAACGACGGCACTCACCGCCGGCTCCGTTAGGTAGCAACCTACGGCGATTGACGTCTCTCTCTGCTGCAGCAAAGACAAAAAAACTTTAGATCATCAGACAAAAAACACTTCTCCGCCGCTGACGGAGAATCAGGTCCAAGCCTCCCGTGAGCGCGCATTGGCGTCGCGGGAAGCCGCCTTTTTATTTTGACTATTTTCTGCCCAAGGCGCAGGTAATATACCAGGGGGACAGCAGCAATTCCAAGAACTGCACCGGAGATCCCAATTCCAGCCAGCTGCAGCAGTAATTCAGCCAGCAGCAGCAGCAGTGGCGGCGATCAGCAGCAGCAGCAGCTCCCAGCAGCGACCAGCAGCAGCAGCAGCAGCAGCAGCGATCAGCAGCAACCAGCAGCAGCAGCTGCTTCCACCAGTGACCACCAGCAGCAGCAGCCAGCCTCCCCTCTTTGGTTAAAGCCCTCACGAAGGTTCGTCCATACTCTAACATTTCCTTATGAATGTTTTTTTTCAACCCGCAAGACTTCTTTTAGTAGAAATTGCCTGATTGTGTTGAAATATTATTTTGGAGTCTCTGGTCCTGGGCATGTAAGCAATTCACATGTTTTATTTTATATATAACCGACCCTTTCAATGTTGTTTGACGTTATTGCTATACCCCAGTCATTCTGATCATAAAACAATCATGAACTTGTCATGCATTCTTGGTGACGTCACTTAGCTTATGGAAACAAATTTTCATTTTGCTAAATTATACGAACAAGATTTCGTACTATAACTATGTTCTTTCCATTTAGCAATCTCCTATTTTGAAAACGTGGCGAGAAATCTGAAATTGTTTTGAGATTGCCGAAAACTTGCACAATTATTTCAAAGAAACAACGGGGACATTTTTTAAGTTGTTTTCTTAAACAGTGATACATGTATCCATATTTCATTCCCGGTTTTGCATGAAATCAAATACGGTGAGATATCTTCATTTACTCGTAGAATTCAAGTCCAATTATTTTTGGACTACACATCGCATTTTAAATCATGCCTTATAATTCAGTTAGGTTAAGTTTTATTCAAACTAATCGATAATATGGCCTTGTCCATTTTTATTCTATCCTCTGTTTTGCATGTAAACAACCGAGGATTCGACAATCAAGGAGACATCTTCTGACATGTCGGAGGATCGATATTGACGGGTTACAAAAACCCCAATCAATTCAACCACTTCAAACGGTAAGTCATGCCTTACTGTTTTAGTACGATTAAATTTACGTCAATTTAACTGTTACTAACAAGGCTTTGCACATCTCTTCCCTTTCCTTGTTTTTCATGTAAAACAACGAGGAAATCATTACCAAGAAACGTCATCTTTCGACATCACGGAAGATCAAAATCAACGGGCCACATAACGCCCGGTGAGTAAACATTTTTACACACCAGTTAATTCCAGATATTCAATATATTTTGGAATTTTCTGAATATCGTCTTCCTGTGGTGTTTTGATTTTACATGAAAAAATCAACCGAGCTTCATGGAATCCCGACAAAAGCGGTATTTTGAAGACAGAAAGCTCGAAGGCACAAACTTCGAAGTAAAGCGGCATCAACCATCATCTCAGGTACATGAGGGAAGTGCGGGCTTCCCGTCTTTTCTTTATTTCCACTTGTAACGGATCGTGAGCCCAAGTGCATAGGCTCACGATCATCGCCCTTCCCCGCTCCCTTTGATCTAAATAATTGTTTGTGATTGTTCGCATGCTTTAGGCCCATAGGTCTATCTTCGCATGTTGGTTGCCAAATACACATGAGTTCGAGCCCAAGAGGCTTGAATCGGGTCCAACACCCGTAAATCAGCGACATGAGTCCGGAGTCATGCCCGGATCGGGTCCAACGCCCGTTAACCAAAAGTCAAACTCGTTTGGAGCAAACGCCACCTCTTCGCATGCTTAGAGTGTAAAGATTTAGTAAGTAGAAATCCCCGAACCAGCTGTTTTTCCGACTTAACAGTTTTAAAAATAAAAAGTCGGTGGCGACTCCGTAAAAGTTTACCAAGGTTAAACAACAACATGTTTTACAAACGGAGCCATCATTGGATGGGTGACGGCGACACGAGCCACTCCCTGGATCGTCCCCGAAAATCCCAAGCAAGGTCTCACGCAGCCCTTCGCCCGTCGCCTCCAAGGACTGGAGACGGTTGGCGAAGTGTCCCGCAGATCCGCTCGGGAAACAAGGGAGGATTCAACCCGGTGCCCTTCCGCAGCGTCCGACGCTCGAGTCGCGACGCCGATCAGATTGGGCCTCGGGGAGCGGGCCCGGATCCTCGCGTTGTCGGAGCCGCAGCGCGCGTGCTAGGCCGGAGGGCGCGCGTACATCCCGGATGGCGACTCCGCTGGGGAGCTCTACATGTGGATTTTTATCGAAACGTCTTTACACTCGTCCACATGCGGAGTAGAGTTCTTGTTTGCGCATGTACTTGTTTGGCTCGGTGCCTTTTGTCTGCGCTCATGTCTATGTCTGTTTACCGCTTTCTTAGGCATACTTAGGTAAGTCCCTATACCCGGGACTAGGATTTTTAGGGGGTCACCGAAAGGCACGGCCTCGCCGCTTCCTACGGCTTGTAGGCTATAGACCGGGACCCGCCTCCCTTAGTCCGAGGGAGGTCTTAGAAGCCTCCATCCGAGTCTAGAACTGATTGCTCACTACTGGTATCAGACGCCGCACGTGCATTTGTCTGTTACTAAGTGTCCTCTACATGTGCAGGGACAGGTGTTAGGTACGCTTTGTCTGCGATAAACTGTAAAACTAACATTGCTAATTTTGCAGCTTTTGGATTCATCGTAGAAAACTTCAAGAATCCTCTTTTCTCCCTTCCCTACCTATTTTATCGCTTACTGCATTTATACATTTGCATGACCACGTGAACGTCTGCGTAATTGTAGTAGTTGCATTATCATGTCATCCACAATAATTGCTTCATTGCATTACTACATTTCATTTGTAATTACATTCTCATAATGTATTCTCCTAGGCATACATGAATACGATTAAGCATATCACAAATTTATTATGCATTGATTACACTGTTATGCGATGCTAACTTTAACTCTCTTTCTGCTTCCTTCAAAGGTTTTAATTCTTCAAGATGGCTCCTCGAATTAGATTGGGGGCAAGAAAGATATAATAAATCCACGACAACTAGAAGGCCAAGGATTCCTCAACGGTTGCCGAGGACTAATGCAACATTCAACCACATGAAGGCCAAGGATCCATCAACGATTGCCAAGGCCTAAGTCAAGCATCCAACTACAAAAAGCTAAGGTCTGCTCGCCTACCAAAGCCCAAGGTTACACATTCAACTACACAAAGGCCAAAGCTTCCTCAACATTCCAAAGCAAGTCAAACATGAAAACCAAAGATCACCCAACAGCTACCAAGGTTTAGAGCCTGAATCCACGATGACATGGAGACCCCAAGGAAGTTACATTTAAAAGGGCTGATCATGATCAACATCAAGGAAGAAGGCGAGCCTAAAGAGCTATTCACGAACATGTCAAGGTCAAATTCAAAGATCTTCACGCCCCCATTAATTCAACAACTGTTCCAAAGAAGCAAAAGCAATCTTATTACAACACCAGTCGCCCCAACTTCGGCACAAATGGGAATGTGTTTCCCAGATTCTTTCACTATGGAGAAGAAGACTATAATCCTCCGCTCATTATTGGGCAATTCCCCAATTTACAACCCAAGCCCTGATCCTCAACATCGGGCAATCCGGACAAGGACAATCCCCCAATTCCCGATCCTCAACATCGGGCAATCCAGACAAGGAAGAAAAATCCTCTAACTAACGTCTTGTTGTCAGCTTTCTTCACTGCGCCAACAATACATTCCAGTATAAGGGGCAACTCCTTTCGAACTTTTCCAAGGTACCCAAACGGTCAATCCAACAGAAGCTCGACTCTCAAGAGCTCGTTTCAAATAGAAGGGGAGAAGGTCAATCACCGCCTCGAAGACCGACGGGGAATTAGCCCTTACATGAGCGACCCGTCGATCCACATCGGCCCACCGCATGAATGACTAAATGCCCACCCATGCCCGCCACAAGGTGCTACAACAACGCGCAACCTGTGCAATCGCGCCATTCAAAAGAGCAACTGTCGTAACAAAGAGGAACTGCTACAAACAATCAGCGCAGATGATCTTCGATGTTATAATCACATGAAAGGGAGTATTCGTACTTTAATCAGTACTTCCTTATTTGCAAAAATGAGTTACATGAGCTCACTCAGTTTAGCCCTTGTCGCATGTTGACGAAGGCGTGGGTGGCAGGGTGGTAAAGTTTCGAGCCAAAGCCTGGAAACAATTTTGAGCCAAAGCTTCGAAATATCCTTCGTTGTCAACAAAACAACAGAACAACATGAGAGTACATGAGCACCCTAAGCAGACAAGCAATATTGGGGCAAACTCCAAGCAATCCTGGAGAAGTCTTCTTTTCCAAAACGACGATTTACATGAAAGGGAGTATTCGTTCCTCAACTAATACTTTCTCTGCAGAACATGTTACATGAACTTACTTGTTTTGCCCTTCGGCTTGTCTCATAGGTACGTGAACATCCTAGGCAGACGACGAAAGCGATGGTGGTAGGATGGAAACGTTTCGAGCCAAAGTTTTGAAACAGCCTTCGTTGATAAAACAATGATGACGGCAACACGAGAACAGTCCTCTGACAAATCTCCGAGCGATCCTGGGGCAAATCCCCGACTTATCCTGGGGCAAATCTCCGAGTGATCATGGACATATCTCCGAGCGACTCTAGGGCATATCTCCAAGCAATCCTAGGACCAGACTGAGCAATCTTGGATAACTCTCAGTTGACAAAATGGCAAATAACATGAAAGGGAGTATATGTTCCTTAACAAATGCTTTCTTTACAAAACAAGTTACGCGAACTTACTTGTTTTGCCATTCGGCTTGTCTCATAGGCACATAAACAACCTAGGCAGACGAGAAGATACAACAACATCCTATCATGCCAATCAAGACAACTTTCGACTCAAACCTTCGAAACAACACTCATGATCAACAAGACAACAAGACAACAAAGACAAACGATGAAGTTTCAAGAATCCTCTTTTCTCCCTTCCCTACCTATTTTATCGCTTACTGCATTTATACATTCGCATGACCACGTGAACGTCTGCGTAATTGTAGTAGTTGCATTATCATGTCATCCACAATAATTGCTTCATTGCATTACTGCATTTCATTTGTAATTACATTCTCATATCTGATTTCGTGTGACTACGTCACGCGGGAAAGGGACGCCCGGACCTAAACGTAATCGAATTCGAGTAACGATGAGGTTCGTTTTAACGTCGTGGATTTTTGACCGGAAAAATTAGAATTAGTATCTAACTTAAAATGAGTGAGATTACGGATTAAAATGTTTTATGGACAAAAAATTATCAATTATGTAAACCCACGTGTTATCCGACAGTAGGATAAGTAACGGATAGGAGAATCGTGGAAATCATTCCCCGACCTCACAAACCTTATCGGGTGGGGGGTTAAAAAAAAAAGAGAGAAACAGAGAACAGACAAAGGAGACGCGGAGGAGGAGCTTGGGAGAGGGGGGAAGACGAAGGATGACCCGCATTTCTCCGAGGGAGGATTGCCCGGCTGCGGATCGCCCCCCTCTAGTTCGCCGAGCTGAGGTCCTTGGGCGCGGCCTTGCCGCTGACGGAACGAGCAACCCCGTGGAGGAAGGGAGACAGGGCGCAAGGTTGAGGAGCGTCAGCTACAAGGGACCCTGGCTTCCCTTCGGAACTCCTTCCAGCAACCGAGATATGCTGCTCAAGGGGGCTGCTGTCGTTGCGAGGAGCTCGGGTGACGAGATTGGAGGAGGGGGCTCAGGGCAAGGACGGCCACCGGAACGAGAACCCTCGGTTGAAAGGCCGAACCACCCGAGTTCGTTCCGCCCCCCCTCGTTGTTTTGTTGTCCCGTTTCTCTGATGTGTGTGTGCGTGGGTTAGGAGTCGTCCGGGGAGGGTCGGGTAGGCTGTGGGTGTCTTGTCCTGGTCCCTGGTCTCTGTCGTGGTGCGTACGTGAGGTTGGCTCAGGCCGTGACGCCTTGAACCTGAGCACCGTGGAGTTTGCGTTCGCGGCGTTATTCCAGGAGGTCGAGAGCACCGATGATCACAGCGAGGTTTTCATGGGTTTGCTTGTAGTGGCGCCGCGAGGAGCCATCTGCCGCCTTCCCACGTTCACACGATTGCGGCTCTCGACTTACTGGCTCATTCCAGTTGAACTGTAACTGTGTTGTTTCCTTCTATAGTCCGCGACGACTGTATGGTTGCTGTTCTGTCGACACTGGAACAGTGCTACGACGACCACAGCTGGATTGTGAGGGGCTTGCTGGTAGTGGCACCGCGAGGTGTCAATCTGCCGCATCCCGAATCGCAGCCTGACAGCTGCTCCTGCCTCTGCTCTTACGCCGAGCTTATTTGAGCTGCCGCTTTCCGATCTTAGCTCCTGAAATCGCTAGGGAATATAAGAACCGAGGCGAGTTGCGATCCCCCATTGTAGATGGATTGCCCCTTGGTCGGATGCGTTGGGTGGCGACGGGTTGTACCGATGTCCGCGCATAGGACTTCTGAAACGGGTATTATTTCATTGAAAGGAATACAAGGAAATCCGGTTCCTTTGAGTTCTGTTTGTCTTTGTATGAGGGTGAGGTCGTACCGGAGCGAGCCAGTATGTCGAGAGCTGCGATCGTGTGAACTTGGGAAGGCGGCAGACGGCTCATCGCGTTGCCACTACCAGCAAACCCATGAAGAGCTCGTTGTGATCACCGGTGCTCTCGACGTCCCGGAGTCGCGCCGCGAACGCAAACTCCACCGTGCTTTGGTTCAGGGCCTCGCGGCCTGAGCCAACCTCACGTACGCACCACGACGGAGACCAGGGACCAAGACAAGACACTCACAGCCTACCTGACCCTCCCCAAACGACTCCTAACCCACGCTTACACACATCGGAAAAACGGGACAACAGAACAGCGAGGGGGGGCGGAACGTACTCAGGTGGTTCGGCCCTTCAACCGAGGGTTCTCCTTCCGGTGGCCGACCTTGCCCTGAGCCCCCTCCTCCGATCTCTTTGCTCGAGCTCCTCGCAGTGACGGCAGCCCCCTTGAGCAGCGTATCTCGGTTGCTGGAAGGAGTTCCAAAGGGAAGCCGGGGTCCCCTGTAGCTGAAGCTCCCCGACCTCGCGCCCTGTCTGCCTTCCTCCGCGGGGTTGCTCGTTCCGTTAGCGGCACGGCCGCGCCCAAGGACCTCAGCTCGGCGACCTAGAGGGGGGCGATCCGCAATCGGGCGATCCTCCCTCGGAGAAACGCGGGTCTTCCTTCGTCTGCTCCCCCCTCCCCCCTCCCCCCGAGCTCCTCCTCCGCGTCTCCTCTGTTCGTTCTCTGTTTCTCTCTGTTTTTTTTAACCCCCAACCCGATAAGGTTTGTGAGGTTGGGGAATGATTTCCCCGATTCTCCTATCCGTTACTTATCCTATTGTCGAATAATACGTGGGTTTACATAATTGATAATTTTTTATTCGTAAAACATTTTTAACCGTAATCTCCCTCATTGTAAGTTAGATACTAATTATAATTTTTCCGGTCAAAAATCCACGACGTTAAAACAAACATCATCGTTACCCGAATTCAATTATGTTTAGGTCTGGGCGTCCTCTTCCTCGCGTGACGTAGTCACACAAAATCGGATTCGAAGTCTCGATGACATTCGCTAGTAACATCAGTCAACTGCGAGAATATTAAACTCTCGTGCCACGTCAGATTTTGACCCAGTCAACCGTTCGACTCGTATTTAGTTACTATTACAATAAACCATTTATATTCTTATAAATGGAGGATAACAACGACACTCATCAGACGGAGACATACTTCGTGTTCAATAGACTCCTCAACCCGCCTTCGTTTAATGGAGAGTGAAATACCTGATCCGATATCGGATGTCCTAGAAAGACTAGCCAGTTATAGGACGTCCAGAATAAATGAAGCACAATGTAATGTGTTTCCTCGGACATGCCAAGTATTCATTAGTTTAATAAAGAAGTTCTTAAAACTTCTGTCATTCCATGCGATCCATTGAGTGAAATTAGCTTAGAGACCACTAATTCGCCACGTGTCACCTATCTCGGCTCACTCATAAGCGAAGCTGAAGCATATGACATAAGTAAGATTCTTCATACTTACAAAGACTGTTTTGCTTGGGATTACACGGAGATGCCTGGTCTTGATCGAGACTTGGTTGAACATCGACTCCCAACATACCACAACTTTAAGCCTGTCAAACAAACTTCAAGGACGATGTCACGGGAAGTAGCCCAGATGGTCTATGATGAAATTAAGAAGTTGTTCAAAGCCGGTTACAAAAGGACCGCCAAGTATGTGGACTGGATTTCTAGCATAGTGCCCGCCGTTAAAAAGAACGATAAGATCAGAGTGTGCATAGATTTTCGCAACTTAAACAAAGCAATACCTAAAGATGACTGCCCCATGCATGTCGTTGACGATCTTATAGACAAATCGGCAGGGCACGAGCTAATGTCCTTCATGGACAGATACTCTGGGTACAATCAAATCTTCATCGCCGAGGAAGACGTGCATAAAACAGCATTCAGATGGCCTATCGGGATAGTTGAATGGGTCGTCATGCCTTTTGGATTAAAGAGTGTCGGAAACACGTAGATTGATGAACCTTATCTTTGGCCCCCTGATAGGGAGGACGTTTGAGGTATACATCGATGATGCCGTAGTAAAATCCAAGCGAAGGCAGGATCATACATCCATCTAGGCGAAGCATTCGAAAAAATGAGAATACATAACCTCAAACTTAACCCATTGAAATGCGCTTTCAGAGTTTAGAAGGGGCAATTCCTTAGATTTCCTTGTACACCATCAGGGAATCGAAGTAGACCCTTTAAAAACTCGCGCTATTTAAAACTTCCCGGCTCCCTAAAGCAAGAAAGAACTTCAAGCCTTTCTCGGAAGGGTCAACTATATCTGCCGCTTCATATGCAAATTGGCATATAAAACTAGCACATTCCCGACGATTTTGAAAGGGAAGGAAAAGGGGCAGATAACCTGGACGTCGCAACATGAGCAAGCATTCCAGGAACTAAATAACTATTTGATGAACCCTCCTTTGCTAGCGCCACCACACACAAAGGCACCATATATCCTTTATGTGGCTGAATCACAGTCCACTATTGGGTCCATGTTAGCACAAGAACACGATGGAGTGGAAAGAGCGGTTTATTACCTGCCTTGGCTCATCACAGAGAAGGAACAACGATATACCCCAACTGCAAAAGTCTGCCTTGGCCGTGTACTACTCAGTGATTAAGCTCAGACATTACATCGGGTCCAACGATATGTATGTCGTCTCCAAGACACCCGTAATTAAGGTGTTCTTTGATAACCCCCTACATATGGGAAGAATTAGCAAGTGGAATCTAGTGCTCTCTGCCTATAATATTTATCACAAACCACAAGCTTCGATTAAAGGCCACGCCTTGGCTGAATTCATCACCCACTACGGTGAAGGTGACATAGACTCTTCACACGAAGAAGATTATCTGTGTGAACTTTGGACCATTTGGTTCGACGGGTCTTCAAACAAATTCAGAGCTGGTGTGGATATCTTTATCAAGACAACTTGGAACGCCGAAACTAGGTTGGCTTGTCGCCTGGAAAGAAAAGTAACCAATAATGAAGTAGAGTATGAGGCTTTGATTTTGGCCCTGCGGCTTGGGAAGCGTAACGATATGCGGTAATTCTCAGTTAGTAATCCAGCAACTTTTAGACCAAAATGAGTGCCACGCACTTCACCTGGGTCAGTATCTACCTAAAGTGAAGGAACTCTTCACAAAGTTAGGTGCGGCCAAGATCGTACATGTGAAAAGGGACGATAATAAAGAGGCCCACTACTTAGCGAAACTAGCCTCCGGGTTGATAAACGAATCAGATTCACCCAAAAATAGTACAACTTGTTCGTAAGCAAACGTCCAGAATTTCGTAACAACGGCAGAGCAAAAGACAAAGAGGTTCACACCACCAACCTATTTGAGCAGAAAGGGGACTGGTGAGAACCAATATGATAATTCCTCAAGAATACTAATACGAAAGGCGAAAGAAGGATTCAAGTGATTGTTAGGCACTACGTGATCCTCGATAGAGTTCTCTATAGGAAGACCAATGAGGACGTCCTGTAAGGATGTATCAATTTAGACGAAGCCATCCCATCATGGAAACACATGAGGGGTTGTGTGGAGCTTCCAACAAACTCATAAAACGGGTTATACAAAGAATGATCGGAAGGAACCCACAAACATGGCATATCCTGCTATAAGAAAAGCTATGGGCGCTTCGGGACACAAAAAGAGAAAGTATAGGCGTCGCCTCATTCAACCTCGTGTACGGTCATGACGCGATGCTCCTAATAGAAGTACGATATCGATTGATAAGATTTCTTAAGCACCTCGGAGACCACGAGACATACGATGAGGACATGCATATTGATTTAGAGAATCTGAAAACCACCGGAAGCAATGTGCTGAATCATCTAGAGGCTCATAAGAAGAATATCGCCTGCTACTATAACAAAAAGGTAGTTTCCTAAGGGTTACCTAAGGGTGTCTACGGTTACTTTCATGGGAAATGGACACCGAATTGGGAAGGCCCCTTCTAGGTAATTGAATCATACCTTGGGAATTCATATGGCCTAGGGGGCTCGAGGGATCACCACATGATCTTAAGATCAATTGCAAGTATTTGAAAAAGTATAGGCCAATGTTGTAGGAATTGCACAAAAAACATCATTTCAAAGCGTTTCCCCATCTGGAGGCAAATACAAATGTAATTCATACAACAGGCAAGGAAGAAAACAGGCGCTTCACCCGGTCCAACATTCCGACCGCCATAACTTCCTTTGTCTCAACATCTAAAACTCTATCCAAATCCCTTTCAAACGTCTCTTGCTCTTAGTCGATGGCTACGCGCTCGGCCGCCTCGTCTGCTTGAGCAGTAGCTAGGCCCACGTCAGCCTTAGCGATGCGCGCAATCGTGGCATCCAACTCTTCCTGGAGACGCCGAAGAGTGGCATCAAACTCGTCCTGGGGATGACAAATAGTAGCTGATAGCTCCTCTCGCTTCCTCCGGAGTTCAGCCCCTTCAAGAAACAGCTCGTTTACTTGAGCGGAGGATGGAAGAGGCAGGGACCACACAAGTTCCTCTTCCTCCAACTTCGCCTTGAGCGCGAAGTCCTTTTGTCGTTCACCCTATGAACGCCAGAAGGATCTCCGAAAAAGCAAGAGTATGACACGCAGCTCGCGTGAATTATCACCTACTCGCCCCAACTCGTCCATCACGGACGGTAAGGCAATAAAGTCGTTCTCGGCATCAACTCCATGTTCGAGAATGACGATAAAAGAGACAAGTAGGGAATGCAAGGGCTGCCGTAAATGTGCTTAAGTCAGACAATGACGTGGGAATAAATTATGAACAAGACTCAAGATTCCTTACCGAGGTCGCCTACACTTGGGCCTTGGGGGGCTTCTGTCGCTTCACCTAGGAACTGTAACAAGGATATCTTCAACCACTGAAACCCTAGCTTCAGTCCTCAACGGTGGGAGCGGAATCTCTGGTGCCACCTCATTGGGGGGCCCTTCTATACCCTCAGTCCTGATTGTCTACTCAGAGCGACCATGGCTACCTAGCCAGGAAGCAATAGGAATGTCGTTGGGAAATCCCGATCTCTATTAGGCTTTATAGTTCAGAAACCGACGAGATGACCAAGGCCCAAAAGGAGCGTCGATTCGCTTGGAAACTGACGATGTTTCGAGAGTCAGAGGTGGGCAGGCAAAGAGACTTAAAACGTGCATCTATTTTTTCATTCAAATCGTTGGATCATTAAATGGGTTTGGTTGAAAGTAAATGTGCAAATAAAACATAAACAATTTAGTAGAAGACGTTTCCTCTTTTTAGTGAAATGCTCTCTATCGAAGATCCCTCGAGTTTTTCCGAGATATTCAAGGGTTTATCCACAAAAGGCGGTTTACACACAGTATCCGATTCTTCCTTCAAACGGAAAAGATCCATGGCTGCAATCAAAGGCTTTATCGCATGGTGTAGGCGCTACTGCGATGTGAATCTCTTGAGCGGGAGGGTCTTGTTCCTCCATTTGATTCTGAGTCAGACCTCCCAGAAGCCATGAGGTTGGAAACTTGAGGACATGGCAACACCTTCGTCCTATGGCATTCCAACAACCCTAGAAGTTTGGGGTCATAGGGAAGCGCCAAAGGTTAGTCCAATCAGGACACAACCCGAGATGACTCACCAAGGCTTTGCTCAGACCCTCTTCCCTTCCAGTCAAGCTCATTGAGAGGCAGAGTGGAGAATTTGGAATGAGAGATCCCACTTGCATAAGGTGGTGGACATAGGCTCTCAAGCAAACTAAGGTGATAGACATAGGTCCTGGGTAAGTTGCAGAAAGACGGAGATTTCATGACCTTCCTACTTTACAAGGACGATGGTTTGCGATTGGGAAGCTGATCCGGGTGTCATCATTTATAGAAGGGTTATGGGAGAAATGGAAGCTCTGGCAGGAGATATATGGCAGAGATTTCGGGGATCACCACAGTTGTCCCGAGGATATCAACCGGCATGTTTCAGGGATATCGACAGTCAGCGATTAATGGTCACCTGCACACGTTACCAAGTTGTAGGAGAATTATTACTTAGCATTTTTCAAGGCGAGACTGCTCACTCTGTCTGCCTTGAGGAGGCTTATATGTTTAGCAACATAAATTATGGGCCACAGATCTCGGCTTTATTTATGGATCGACAGTCCAGAATGCAGGCCCAAAGCACGAGAAGCCTAGTAAGGAGCTAGCTGTGAAAACACACCAGGCGAAGGCTTGCGGGCGAAGCAGTCACCAGGCGACAGGGTTACCAGGCGAGAAGGATCAACGAGGCGATCAAGCGATAGTTAACTGGGCGAGCGAGGAAACTCTACGACGAATGCTAATGGGCGATTCGATTGATCAGTAGATGTTATAAGAAGATTCCATACGATCTCAAGACTTGGAAGGAAATTATTACCAAGTTTGCTCAAATAGAAAGAAGATATTCTACGAAGACTGACAACAACGACATGTAATATATGTACAATATTTCATTACTTCTTCAAGTGCCCGGCCGTTTCTTAAAGTTACTGCTTTAACATATTCTCGTGGATTAACCTCAGTATCACTTGGCAACCCTCCTTGTTGACGTGAGTTCAAGGCTTGAGCGAGCTGACTGACTTGATTCTCCAAGTTCCTTATTGATGCTGTTTGATTCTTTATTGTGGCATCTTGATTCGCCATGTACTTATCTTGATTCGCCATGTACTTCGTCATCAAATCCTCAAAATTCGTCTTTTTTCTGATTCTGGGGCTTTGGATTGTTGAAATCCCGGAGGTGTGTTGCTCGATGATCGACTGTTTGTTGCCCTTTCCAAGAAAAGTTAGGATGGTTCCTCCATTCCGGATTATACGTGTTGGAATAGGGATTGTTCCTTTGATTTCCAATAAAATAAGCCTCTTCCATGCTTGCAGAACATTGATCTGTTATATGTCCACCACCGCAAATATCACATCCTCTAGTTGTACCTTGGATGGATTGTACATTCACCGACTCGAATTTCTTAGCCAACGCCGATATCTGTGCTTGAATAGATGTGAGTGCATCGAGTTCATGAACACCCGTAGTCTTTTTACCATTAATCCGGTCAAATGATTGACTTGGTACACAAGTCCTCCTCACAGTCTCCAGAAGCTCTCTTCCTTCCACATATGATTTTCGTAGGAATGATCCGTTCGACGCTAAGTTGAGGTCCTTGCGCGATGATTCCGTCAACCCATTGTAAAAAGCTTCCAGTTGTCGCCATCCAGGTAAATCATGATATGGGCATTGAATTAATAAATTTTTGAAACGCTCCCAAGCCTCCAAGAAGGTTTCTGTCTCGTGTTGCCTGAAAGTGCTGATTTCATTCTTCATCTGGGATATCTTGGATGGCGGGAAATATTAATCTAAGAATGCTTCTTCCATCTGTTCCCAAGTACTAATTGATCCAGCCGGTAGCGAGTTCAGCCAACTCCATGCTCTGTCCTTCAAGGAGAAGGGAAATAACTTCAATCGAACTGCATCCTGTGGCATTCCGTTTTGCCTGAAACTGTCGCATATGCTTAAGAACTTTCTCAAATGCTCATGTGGATCCTCGATCGGTGATCCTCGAAACATCACTGAATTCTGAATCATCTGAATCACCGATGTCTTTATCTCATAGTCCCGACCTTGAATCGTAGGCGTAACGATGCAGAACCGGTTAATGTGAGGTTTTGCTGAAGTGAATTCCACCATCGGCCTGTTGTCAATGTCTTGTTGTCTCTCGTTCTGTTGAGCTGGAATTAGGTTTCCGTCCATGTTGCTCTATTTCTCACGAACCCGTCTATGGAAAGTCCTTTCGATTTCAGGTTCAAAAGGGAGAGTTTCTGTGCTTCGAGTTCGTCGCATCCACCTAAAATCATCAGAAAAGAGTAAAGAAAATTAAATAACTTGAACGTCAACTAGATAAACGTGATAACAGTAGAAAAGTAAATTTCTCAGAATTGATTCCCCGGTAGCGGCACCAAAATTTGATCACGCTTGTCGAAGGCGGCAAATTAAATGCTCTAGCAAACCTAACTAACTTGAAGATAGGGTAAGTAGAGGTCGATCCCACAGAGAATCAACAAAGAAAATTCCTAACGGTCGCACGTTTAACGATATCGAGGTCAAGTCAACAAGATGAATGAGAGTAAAACAGAAAAATAAAATGCAAATAAACGATAATTCAATCAAATATTAAAAGCCTAGGACTATCAATTTCCCCTAACGAATTATCTAACTCGTTCCTTCCTTTCTCCAGTTATCGAATTCTCAAGTTACTAACCTAGGGTTCGATAATCTCCTTACGCCTCTTCTGAAAGCTCTAAGGACGTATTTCCTGTATCGAGCTAATCACTCTATTCCTAGGCAATTAACTAGTGGGAACCCATTATGCAACAACCCCAAATGGCTACCTAAGGCGAGTCGGTATATTCCTATCCCTTTCGCTAATTAGCTCCGTTTTCCAACGAGACGCTAACTTAGGCTATCTAATCCACGGCTTAACCTAAACAAATTTTCCAAGCCCGAGTAGGTCTCCATATCAAATTAATTGGTGATCAGGCAATTAACCGCATTAAGATCAAGATTTGAATAAGTAACCACACGAATTCGAATAACACGGAGAAGAGGAATTCACTCGTTAAATAAAAGCGTTAAGTTCCATTGAAGTCCTAGAAAAAGAAATTAGTTCATAGCGTAAAAGAAATTCATCCCAAGTTCAAGAGAAAACAATAACGACATAGAAGCCAAAGAGAAAGAAAGAAAAGAGAAACGCCCTCCCGATCTTCCGATCTAAGAAGTAGTAGCCTCGTCCCGATCTCTACTTCAACCCTAGCCGTCACCTCCTTCTCCGCTCCCTCAGTCCAATGTCGAATGTCCTTCCTCCCCTTAGAATAAATTCCCCTAAAGTTCCTCTAAAACAGAATATCTCGTTTCCCCTCTAGAAAGATTTCCTAATATTCTCCAAATCTAAATAATATCTCTATGGAGAATAAAATAAAATAACCTAAAACTACCAAAATAAATGCCTAATTGATCCTCTATGTCTTCATAATGTAGTCTCCGGAAGATTTGAGGACTTCTTGAGCGATTTGGAAATAGGTTCGTCGGGTGTCCGCTTGAATCCACATAACCTTCAAGGACGCGTCCCTGAGAACTGAAGGACGCGTCCTTCTGCTCTCTGGACAATTCCTGCTCCTATGCACTACACCTTGTTCCAACTTCAAAATCTCCTTCATTTTCCTACATTAAAACATGACAAACCAAGAGGCATCACCAAAATAAAAGATTCAAATCAAAATAGATTAAAAAACTACGAAAATAACAAAAATCGACTTAAACTAAAACTAAACTAAAAAGTACTCAAATCCTACCGAATTCCTATCAATACTCGTACGACTAACCACATAAAGCATCGTTAGAGATACGAAATAACCCTACTTTCATAGAGTTATCACTAGTTCTTTCTCCTCCAATGTTCATACAGGCCAGAGCCTGCTGCATAGTTGGTTTTTGCAGTCGTAAGTTTCATATTTATGCACCATGGTAATTTTTCTTATTTGTTCTGTTTTTGCAAAATATATATATGTTCCTGCTTGAAGGGCCTCAGTTATTGCTCTCCTTTAGTCTTGTTTGTTATCGATAACTGTCTTTTTCAATTTAGTTTTATTACAGAAGAACTTAGTTGCTGTGCAAATGGCTTGCATGTCAACTATCTATAATATTTAGTTGGTTTTGATGGTTTTCTGTGGAAATAATTCTGAGGAACTAATTTATTTTGTAATATTATTCATTCAATGCTGTAACGCGAGCCTTTTACTAAATTACTAGATGTTGCACAAGACATATTCAGAAATAATAGAATGTTATGCAAACCGTAAATCTGCTATCTCTGCTGCTAGCCTTCTTGACTCTCCTATGCTATTAATGCCCATGTGATGAATGACTTCTGTCTTTTTTAACTCTGACCCTGCTGAATACTACCAGTGGAATGGAATCTGTGCTGAAATTTCTCACCACCTTGTCTCAGTAATATTGGATGCCATCTCGGTGCCTATTCAGTGGGGTATTTCGATGGAAACAGCATACAAGATGCCTTTCTCTGATGCCTACTTCTCCTTCAATCACGGTATGCTGAGGGTCTTGGCAGGACCTATATCATCTACATAATTTTCTCATTTAACTGATTATGTTATTGCTAACAAAATGAAGTCGAAGTTTGCCTGGCTTCCCAGAGAAACCACTCTGGTTGACCATCAATCCATGCGGTGAGTCTCAGATGTAAGATATTTTTTTTTCATGCTACTATTACAAGCACTCCATCCTGATTGGAACAAAATCGTTATCTTCACTGCAGGGCTTTGGCAGTTGATTTTCCTCTTTGGTTTTATCTTGCCACTGCATTGTTCTTTTGTGGCCACAGTTTTTTTCAGAACCGTGATCTAGGGCTGCTGCCAGACATGAATGAGCAGCTCAAGAATGGTATATTGTCCTCTAGTTCAGCTGCAGCGGCAAGCTACATATCCTGAACAATCAGCCAGATAATTCGAGGACTGAGGGAATAGTAAGTGGTTTGCTGATCAGGTCAGCAGAGTCTTGGATAATGAAACAATCTTCACCAAGTCTACGGGATGAAGAAGTTGCTGGTTATGTTAAGAAGTTGAAAAAACCAAAATATCATCATCATAAGAATGATTTTAAACCTAAGGGTGCAGTTGGCTGTAAATGTATTGCCCTATTATGACTCGAATAATTCCAGAAGCAAATGAGCAAATGCTTAGGCATCGAGAAGTGCATGCTGTTGATGAAAGTCCCCTTAGGAATCTTATTAGGATGGTCTGGAAATATGGAAGATGGTGTGCCTGAAATGTTGTTCCATTATGCATCAACTGGCCAAGTTCTTCTTTCAAGTGATTCTGGGACTGATGCTCAGGAAAATATTCTACGAGGGTCTATGACTGGAGCCTTGCTAGTTTTCCTATTGACTTACATAGTTGAGAGTCCCTGTCTGAGTCCCTGTTTGAGGATGGAAAGAGTGGTCTAGCTTTCATCTGTCTGTTCAAAGAAAGGACCAGAGCGTACGTAGTTAAGCGTGTCAAGATGTTAATCCATTTCCAAGCAACATGAACAAGGAAGCCAGTTTACGCATGATCTCTTGTTAAGGTTGCTGAGTTGGAAGACTCAGGCCAGAGGCTGCCAGTTTTAGACGATTTCAATCGGCTAATTAGCTTGGTAAATAATAACTTCTCATCACACGTGGATAGTAAGCATTATCAGCCAATGGATTAATATGTTTTGTCACTAAGATTGAATCCAGGTATTATTACATCCTCTGTTCTATTTGTGGAAGTGGGGAGTAAGATGTTGGTGGAAAGAAAGGTTTTTTATTTTATTAAGGATTTGAATACATGGATTTTGCTTAGTTCTGAATCAGGGTGTAAAATTAAAGAGAGTGGTGCTGCCTTCTACGACTTGCTTATGAAGGAAGTCCAAGTGTTCTTTTACAATGAGTAGTTGGAGTCCTATGAGGTCATTGTCAGGATTATGATCTTGACTATTCAACTAGTAACAGATTAATTGTGAAAGAGTCTGTTTTGTTCAAAATTTTTAGTGGAATTTCGATTTTGAACGAATAACGTGAAGCTGCAACCTTGAGGTCCCCATCAAAAGGTGGAATGGAAGGCCAACTGCTTGTATAACATCATATTTAGTACAACAGCACCCGTTTACGTGTATTGTTTTACATAATTACGAAATATATATGCATTTATACAGTTTGAATTCAGGGTTGTAATATCATCTTCATCACCTTGGCTCTATGCCTATTTGCCACAAACCCTTCACCTCGAATTATCTATTGGAAATAACAGTTTGTGTACATCACATCTACGTTCAGAAATCTTGCGTCACATTAGAGGAGACACTTGTGCGTCACCACCTGAGATTATCTCCGCTTCAATCTGACTTGAAAGGCTATCCTGGACAATGCTTTTTTGGATTACTGCTTTGTCAATCCACTATCGTTGATGGAATGGAGAGCTACAAACTCGGCCTTTGGTGGAGCTAAGCCATCCTTCTCACCAAAGAGATTTTGGTTGGATCCCCGCCCCATTCTTCAAACACTATCAATACATTTCCTGAGGGACTTAACCAAGCTCGTGGAACATGGTACCTAACACATGAGGTTCTGTCATGTCAACTACATGCCATCGAAGCAACAACATTGTTTGAAGAGACAGTTGGATTTATTTTCCTTACCATCTCTGAGAAGGCTGTCCACAGTTGCTTCGGCACTTGTTCTCATTCAAGAACCCTGCATAGCTGCAGCTGTTGCACCTACCCCGCGCCAAATATGCAGGCCAGTGCCTTCCTATGCTGTGGCCATTTATCCATATCTGACCTTTACCCATGCTCCCCATGTCTAAAGCCAGTGGATCAATCCCTGATGGTGCGTTAAAAGTCGACTACCAAAGGGAAAAATGGGAGTAAATCAATTCTTCTGTGAACTGGAAGAAATATTGCGTGGTTTCACGATCTTGAGGTGAATTCTTTTTACCTTGTACCATGTCAGGGGCTGCTTCTGAGCCAGAAGTGATCCTTGGATCCATTCAACGGAAGAACTCCCGGTAACCGTGTGCAGACTCTGAGATTCACCTTTGAGACCAACCTGTCAGTAGGGATGAGCAGAGTTCTTTAGCACCAAACGGATAAATCTCAATGGCGCAAGATCTATGGGACGCGAACCTTGTAAGACCATTTCCATTTCGACATGTCCCAAGTCCCGGAATTTAGACCCTTCAGTGTGACTGGCCCAAGGATTCCTGTATTCCACCACTCGAAATGCACCCCACCATCCTGGAAGTTTATTTTGTGATGTAAGTTAATGTCTTAATATGGGAATAATAGAAAATTTAAACGGACAGGCAGTTACTTGTTACTCACAGGAAGTCCGACCGCAACGCTTAGTAACGACAGTTTGTTTATCCCGGCCCTCAGCTTCAGTTGACTGCTGAAAGATAATTTCGGGCTTGAGAGTGCTCCATACACATACCCTGCAGGATAATTAAACGGGTAAGTATTAGATGTAACCTCAGGAGATAACGTAGTTTCGGTCCTGTACTTGAAGTTTAGGCTTGCTACCTATTCGTTCGCCATTGAGGAAGACATGCAGAGCGTGTCCTGCCGACCATATGCTGAGAACCGGATATTGTCCCGTCTTCAGGAATGCTTCGTTGGGGCTTATCGTGATGCTGAATTGAGGAGAATATAGAAACAAGGTTAGTAAACTGAAAAGTCAATTGCACTGAAATTAGGTACTGTGAAGAAGATGAGTCGTGGATACTTACTCTGTTAAGTACCACAAATAGTCCGAGGTGTCTCTCGTGGCGCTAACCTGCTCAATTAACCCATCCTGAGTGGTTGTATCGTCACCGAAAGCAGATGCGGTTTCTTCATTGTAGGATTGCCATGGCAGTGCACCGCCGACAGGAATCATTTGTGCTTGAAAACCTGTTGAAACAGGCTGCAGAAGATTCCCAGATGTCAGCCCTTTGACGTGTGGAATAAAACGCCGTGCATAGATTGCAGCTTCTTTGTACCTCTGCAGTGTTGAAAACCTCGGTTTTGCAGTCGGGAAGGATGCTTATAGACCAAGGAGGCAAGTCATATTGCCTGTTTCCGAAGTTGACTCTCACGGAGTACCTCGTGTCGTAATTCGCCACGAACGCTGCACAAGTCCCCGTCGTAGACTTGAAAACGTGAGCCTGCACGTAAGGATGTCGACCCTTTAGTCTGCGGGCTATTGTTTCGTTGTCCGTGAATAGCAGAAGGGAAATAATACCTCTTGATTCCTGCCGAGCGTGGTAACTGCAGGATCTGCAGATATTAATGCTGGCTCGCATTGCTTGATGGCCCGATGCAGATCTCGCAGGTGACTCCACTTGGGTTCCCTGACTAGTCCTGAGAAGTAGAATCAGGGAGGAGGGGAGATACTATCATAACACGAATGATCGTCAACTCACAAGCTCTCAAGTTCATTACGTGGTGCATACCATATTCATCGATAGGAGCGTCATAGTCATAGCTGGTGGCAATGAACGGAGCGGCTGTCCTACCGAAGTTGGTCCCCCCATGATACTGCATCAGCCAGTTGGAAAAACACAAAAAACAAACAGATCGTTGAAAAGGGAGGGGGGCATATGAGGCAGAGGAAGGCGACATAACTTTCCAGAAGGTAAGAATTCCTTTCTCAACGGGTACCATGTAATAGTTCACAAATGAGCCGCCGTTCTGGATGAACCTTGCGACCGAGAACGCTAGATCCTCGGCGGGCCTGTACGGCGACGAGCCTCCGAACTCGGTGAACCTGCAATGATCCATGAAACAATAACAAACATACCTCAGAAAAAGATTAAAAAAAAGGAAAGAGGCATTAATTCCTCGAGATCTTCAACTAGTAAATGTGGATCACACCAGCCAGTCCAAGCCTCAGTCCACATCTTGGGTTTGTAGGCCTTGTTGGGCTGGAAACCTTCGCAGTAGAATCCGTTGCAGGTGTTAATCTGTCCAACCAATTCCCAAAACAGTAGTAACCAAGACATATTATGTCAAATCAAAAGGTCATATGAAAATCTCATAATTTTCCGCGGCCTGTCATGTACAAATAATAGTTGTATCAAAACATAAAAATATGATAGATATTTGTTCTTCCTTTCCTCGCCACCACATAAGAAAAGGTTGGTGTGAGTCACGAATGAATGTTGGACCACTGGGAGGCACAACGCACATGATAATCATTTTCCTAACAAACTTCTCCTTACAGATGGTAGGATCGAGACCCATGATGAAATTAATGGTCCTTTTAAAAAATAAAATATTCAAAAGAAATGGAAATAACCCAAATGTTGTGATAAATGCTTTCCTAAACTACGACAACTGCAAAAAGATGAGTTGACCCAAAAAGAAACCTAGTAAAAGGGTGGTGCAAACAAAAGTAGCTCAAAACCTCCCCCAAATGAACAAGACAACGACACTAATTTACCAGAAACCTTAAAATCAGCTTCAAGTTTCTTTTATAGTTTTTGTTTCTTACAACGGGGTCAGGGGCATCGTCTTGCTTGCACATGACCCAGGGAACCCCTGTCCCGAGCCCCACGGCCATGTTGGCTGCCCACTTGGAGTATGCCCGACCTGCTTCCCCAATCTCCCACTCCATTGGCCCAAACTCATTCTCTATCTGCAACCCCACAACAATAACACAACACCATTGGTTATGTATGAAAAAAAAAAAAAAACACATTTCCATCTCCTCTCCTCCCTTTGTATGTTAGTTGCTTGTTGTTTCTTCTTACCTGGGAGAGAATGATGGGGCCGCCCTGCGACTCGAACAGCCTCTCCCCCTTCATCATGCTCACTATCTTCTCTGTGAATCCTTGCATTGCCCTCTTCATTACCCCCCCAGTTACATAACAAAACCCATTCAGTTTTCTCTCGGGGGAAAAAATGGAGAAGAGACGAGAAGTGGCTTTGAGATTTAGAGCATTGCCTTAAAGGGCAGGTTGTCTGTCCTGAATTGGATCCCTGGAATGTACTTGAGCCACACCGGGAACCCCCTGAAATGGTCGAAATTGGGTAATTCGATGGTGGAGGGAATTGAAGATGAGGGAAAGGAGGCGAATGGGGGTGGATTTTGTACGAGTACCCGAAGTTCCATTCGGCGCAGATGTAGGGACCGATCCTGAGATGTACGTAGAGGCCAGCTTGTTGGATAAGCTTGACGAAATGCACCAGGTCGTACCTGTCCTGGAAGTAATACTGGAAGGAGAAGACATGGGTCGTGTAAAGGGAAGCCAGACTAACCGATTCTTATGAGAATTCGGACAAAGAAGTGGGGAAAACAGAGAGCAAGTACTTGTCCAGGGGAAGGCTCGTGCCCGTTCCAGAACACATATGTCTGAATGACATCCAGTCCTCCCTCCTTGGCCTTCTGTATGAGACCAGGCCACATCTGCAACGAATCCCAAAAAACGAAAACTCACCGACATCATAACATAAATGCAAACCAAGCCGAGAACACAAGAAAAGCTTTGGGTTAGACTGCATTTGTACATCTGGGGTGCTCCTGGGGTAATGGATAGACCCGGAGACAAGAATCCTCCTCCTCCCGTCAATGATGATGGCCTTCCTGTCGTACGTGACTGAGGCAGAAACCGAACCCGCCCACCACGAGAACAGGAAGAACAGGACCAGAGCTGAGGCCATCAGGGCCACAGGCTTCCATCTCCCGAGACTTGAATCCATGAGTTTGGGGGGGGGGGGGGGGTAGTCCCAACTCAAAAAAAGGATACAGTAAATGGTATTTCTACTCCTAAGCTGCCAACAAGGAATTTCTAGTGAAAGGATGATGTCTAGTCCAGAGGGGATTTGGTTTCAGTGAGGAGAGGAGGAGGAGGATTTATTTATAGATGGGACAGAGGATTCAGAGAATGTAAGAAGAGGAGGGTCATTTTGTCTTTTGGATCTACACCCTGATCACAATCAAAACTCCCCTCCCCCACCCTTTTCCCTTGTGTTCAAATATACTTTTAATACCAATCATGTTGTTGAGGATCCCAAACCCCAGTTCACTTTTTTTTTTTTTTTAGCACCATTTCGCCTCCTTTCATTATGAATCAATACAAAACCCAATGATTGTTGGAATCGAACGTTTTGAACTCGATGCTTACTCTTCCTTTGTAAATCTTATGAAATAGTAAAAAAAAAAAGAACAGAGAGCACATGCCTCTATAATCGGCATGATTTTTTGTGAAGATCCCATCCATCCACAAGAGGTAGTTTCTTTCTTTTTTTTTTTTCCATTTTCTTTCCTGGTCGATGGTGATTAAGACTTCCTACCTAATTCCTCCCTTCCTCCCAAACACAACATTTCTCATCTCCCTACTTAATAATATGAATCCATTTTTGTTTTCTCTATATATATATGTTTTATGTTTATCTTATGGCTGATGAGTCAGATAGATGCCCCTGTATTCTTTTTACTGTTTTTTCTATTAAAAAAGAAGTGTGATTGAATAAGTATTGGAGATGGGAGAGAGTGTGGATCAAAAACCATCCTCAATTGGGTTTTCTTTTATCCACTTTCTTTAACGAAAAAATGGGCCCCCTATATTTGTCATGCTCAACGTGGGCCCATTTGTTTTGACACAACGCAAATTTAATTAATCAATAACAACTTACTTATAATCATATTAAGTTTGGATTGGACCACATTCAACCAAATTTCAATAAATTAGAATGTCGATTTTGGAAATTGTAGTGACCGAAATTTCTTTATTTTCTGTTTGGGGGTGTGGGATTAGGAAATGGATAAATTTGGTTCTTTTCTTTTCTTCTTTTTGCCCTCATTCCCTATTTTTATCCTATTATTATTATTTCTCCAACTGAGGAGTCCTTTTTTTAAATCTCGGAAGCTTTTTTCTCTATATGCTGCGGAGGGCAGGCGTACAAACATTTCTTTTCTATTTTTTTATTTATTTTTTCATTCATTCGGTTGAAATATTAAAAGGAACTCACCACTTCTTTTGTAGGGACATCCCCAAACTCACTAAAAATATATATATAAATTGTTCGCTTTCCCTTTGTTGTGAGACGGAAAAAGAAAGACATCAATTTGAGTGGGTGGGGTGTTCCGCCGGCTCTCTCTTTTGGTTACTTCATATTATCACATAATATTCCTTTCGTCATTATTTAACTATTTTGGATTTTGCTGCTTACCCTTCTCTTATGTAAAGAGAAAGCTGAAGGAAAGGGAAGAAGAACAGTCCTTGATTGGAAAGAACTGTTGATTTGGATAATATTTGGTCCATCATGATGGCATTGGGCATGTACACGTCTTTGGCAGGCAGACATACTGCTCACGTCAATTCTCAGCCAAAATTAACAAAATATAATAAGAGAGAAAGGGATGGGGAAAGATGTTCCCCCCCCCTTCCCTTTTCGTTTAATTAAACGCCGCCCTCCCCCCACTTTCCTTTTTCTTTTCTTTTCATGAATTTTTTTTTTTTTTTTGGTATCCCCATCGGGACATATAATGTTTGTTTCGTCCGCTCGTTAATTCGATATCATTTGCTTGCTATACGTCGTGACATTCATGATGAACGGTAGTATCCCATCCATATATAAATGCACCGCCGTTGCTCCACTCTCTTTTATATACCAATTAATTATTAATGTTGGCAAAAGAAAAAAAAAAATTCCTCTCTTTTTTCATAATACACACGTCTGTCTGTTTGTTGGAGAAGGCGACAGAGGGAAGGGATGTCCCGCTTCTTTCTGCCTCTCTCCCTTCCATCTCGTCGGAACGACGGACCAGTTATGGATTAGAATTTCGGGTCTTGTTAATTAAGAGATTTCCCACGTTGCACACACACACACACCCCCATGCGTTTGTTCTTTGAAACTGGGAGAGGAGAGGAGAGGAGAGGAGAGGGGGAGGATACGTTTGACACGTAACGATGTTTACGTGTTTCAGATAAGATCCCTTCCGAAACTCGATTATGATGTTGAAGAGAAAGGGCTTCTTGTTTGTGGTCTAATATCAGAATTTTCACACACTAAGACGAATCATTATTCATTTGTTCAACTTCTTGTTTCTCCTTTTCTTTTTCTTTTCTTAAAAAAAAAAACCTTTTTTAAGTTGTACTCTGTGGACGGTGCATGATTCCACCTAAATACACGGGTTGGGGCTGTTCGAACATAAAAATACTGGTGAGATTATTTTTCCAAAGAATTGGATTCGTGGTTCGTAGATATAATTGTAGTCCGAATTTATTCATGAATACTCAAGTAAAAATAAAAAAATTCGTGTCAAAAGAGGTTGTGATTGTCCTTAATAAGATAAAGAGGTTTATGATTGAACCTTATACGCGTTCTTATCATTTGGTAGATCCAAGTACATGGCCTATTTCGAGTTCACTCCGATTTAGCAACCGCCGTAGGAGGTGTGAAGTACATGCACCCATTTCAAGGAGGTGCAACACTTCTCAGTTTGGGCCTCTCATATTTCTCCTATATATACCATGTTTGTATGGTGGCGCGATGTTCTACGTGAATCCACAGGGAGGGAAATAATTTCCTCTTAAGGAGGTAAAGACCTTTAATATCAAAGGTAGCACGTCAGTAAACCAAGTCTCAATCAAAGGAGAGCAAGTAAACCGTTCGCCCTCGTCAGACGAACCGATGAATAGAAAACAACATGGATATGAAAAATAATTCTAACTTACAAATGTCATTTGATGATCACATAGCCGAAAAAGAAGCGTACATAAGTCTAAAATTCTATGCAAAGTATGTGTCTGTACCTGTATGTGTTGTATTCTAAATCCGTTCTGAAAAGGTCCTATTTATGACATAGATCATAACTACTTACTGAAATATTGAGGTGAAGGTCATGAGGAGTCATCTTTATTTCTTTACGCGTCACACACACGTCTTTAATTGATCCTAAGTTTTTTTATTGAACGGACTGAATCTTCTTGCTCCACTTGTCTGCAAATGATATCCATAAAACTCGTTTAGTTGAATTCCGAAACAACCTTCGCTCGATGTCCTTTGCTTGGTAAGTTTTGCTTGATCAGCGTCGCTTGATAATTTCGCTTGGTCAGTTTGGACCCGAAATTTCATTTGTCTAACACCATCCTCAAATTGAGAAATTGGCTTCTTGATCTGGACTTAAAATTTTGTCCCCCTTTCGTTAAACATAAGTCGTTGAGTAAAAAACATATATCTTTTATCTTCTAAAGCGATAAACCATTTCTGGTTCATGAAAGTTATTTTCTTAAGTCTCTCAACAAAGGTTCTCGCAAAGCGTTTCATTTTTACTTAAGTGAGTCTCTCTCTGTTTTTCAATAGCTCACACATTTTGTTTCAAGGTGGTTTCTTATTCAGTTACTTGAAATATAAGGAAAAATTAAAAACCATCACAATAAATCATTAACAATTTAATTGTTGGACTGTATGCCTCAAGATAGTTTGACAACTCCAAAAATGGTCGCACGTCGAATTCATCGTCTTTCAAATAGAACGATAACAAATAACAATAAAAGCTCTCCCCTTACCCCTTTGAGAGGAACGTCGCTCGATTGTCGGGTCGTCATTTTCAGTACTTTAAAGTTATTTTTTTGGGAAGACATGATGACCTTTGGTTAAGGACGAACACTCTAATGATGGGAATGATCATTAGAGTACTCAATCGGAGAGACGATGTCCTAAATCGTATTAATCTGGATTCAGCTATCGATCCTTCGTTCAAAGAGTCATTCAAGCGTCTTTGTGGAGCCGACACCTCCATTAGTTCACCGATCTCTTTGTCATCACCATTCTTCGATAGGTTCGAGTAAACTCGTGAAGGAAAAAGAACGGGAGATCTAGGAAACATTGAAGCCAATGCTCATAAAATGAAAGCCCAATTTTCTTTTTCCTTTTAACCATGGTTGCCCTAAAGGCATAGGCGGACGATTTGGCCTAGCAAGATTCGTAATACAATGCTTTGGTCCCCCCTAACAAAAATCCTAGCTTCACCACTGCTTACAGACATCTTGATTTAAAATGACATTTTCGGGGGACTTATTCATCGGGAGATTGTATTACCCTTACAGGTTTTACTGACAACTTCTAATACCCTTAAGGTATTACCCTTAAGTGAAGTTCAAACATGACGCAAAAGAAAGAGATCCTTTCATGATATGGAGAGTTAACTGGAGCATAGCACGATTTGCATTGTGACCCCGAAATTTTAGAAAGTGCATGAGATTTTAATTAATATAAATACTTGATTCTCAATTTAGAAAAAGCTCAACTACGGGCTTTATCTTTTTAAACTCAAAGTAACTTTTGTTATCCGGCTACGTGCTATTCATATGGCATTTGTGGGTATAATCTATTTTGTTTAGAACTCCCTTTTGATTTCTCGCCGTCTTCTATCTACCCGTTCCTCTAATAAGGGCAAAGGGTAAGCCCTCCTTTTACTGAGACTTGAATTTTCACGCGCTCTCTTCAAGAGTAAAGTCTTACATCTCCTGCTCAAATCCTTTCACTTCCCCATTTGTTCGCGTCGCCGGAAATATTTGGCACAAACACTCACAGGGGTTCGGATGTGGTCACCAGTAATAAAAACAGATAAATTATATTAATAAACGATGTCAAATGATGTTTTACAAATGAACGGAAAAGCTTACAGCCATAAAAAGCAAAAAGATTGATTATGCGGACGGTGGAGACGTTGTAGACGTGCTGCTGGCGCCGTGAGTTTGTGGACTAGAGCGGTGGAATATAATCTCTGACGGTACGGTGAACGGGGGTGTGGACGAGGGTAGAGGTGAATCTGGGAACCAAGGGCCCTACGAGCTCACCCTGGCAGTGGAATGAAGGCGGATTTGGGAAACCAAGGGCCCTACGAGCTCACCTTGGCGGCGGAATGGAAATCAAGGGCTCTACGAGCTCACCCTGGTTTGGACGAAGGCTGGGAACTGGACTTTGGAAGGCTGAGAACTGAGAGCTGTCAACAATCAATGTACTTTTTGGCGATGATTGTGTGTTTGTTTTAGAGAATCTTACTTCCTTTTATATTGAATTTGACGTGATTAGATTGTGCACCATGTCCCAGATTTTCTCCATCTGATCAAGTTGTGGTCTTCTTAACTAACCCCCTAGAATCTCGGAACCGATTTGACCCTGGTAGACTCGGGCGTCATCTGAGCGATCTCAGTTAGTTTGACCCTTCACAAACTTAAGGCCTGTTTGTTAGACGAAAATCGTTTTAGTTTCCTGTTTTCAGTTTTAAAAATTTATAAAAAACATGTTTGTTTATCGAAAACATTGAAAAACTAGTTTTCTTTTCAAGGAAAACCCATATCCATGTTTTCCTTTTCTTCTTTTATAAATGAAACCCACTTAAAGTTGTTTTCTCCTTTTCGTTTTATGATTTCTTAGGGCGGGAGCTCTTCCCGGTCTTTTTTTCTCCGAGGGTAGTCATCATCTTTCCTTGTCCCGATTCCCGGTCTTTTTTTCTCCAAGGATAGTCATCATCTTTCATTGTCCCTTCCCTTCTTTCTTCCCCTTACTCGTAGTCATCTTCTTGCTTGGCTGAAATCGATCTAGGGTTACCTTCCGAGAGGAACAACAGGAGGCCCTTCCATCAAAATCGTCTTCTTATCCTTGGTAAAAGGCTTTTGCTTGCCCTTGTGCTGTGGGTATTTTGTGGGTTTGGTTTATTTTTTGAGATTTTAATGGTTTTCAATAATTATTTTTTATGGGCATGAAATTTATCGATGCCGATTGGTGTTTATGTAATGTTTGTGTCTGCTGATGATGATTTTTTGTTCTGGGTTTTGTGGGTGGTTTTTTGCTTTGATTATTGTTGAATGTGTCTGCTTCTGGATCATTTTTCTGGGTTTTATAAAATGAAAACAACACTAACAAGCAAAGTTTCTAAAAACTAAAAATAAAAACAGAAAACGTTTCTGCTTTTCATTTTCACTGAAATTGAAAATTGAATCAGTTTTTTTATAACAAACAGGCCCTTAGCAGTCTTTACTTCTCATAGACTTACTCGTCGTAGACTTAGTACGAGTCTTTTGTTTATCTCAATGGGCTGGCATAATGAGTTTCTATACGGTCCATAGTTAAATTATGCCCAATATTTTCTGTCATGTAAATATCATCTCTACTCAAGGCGCCTTACAACCTCCTTTAGCATAGTTTTAGCTTTTTTCGTGAGTTTTCACCGAGAAAGTTGAGTGTTGATCATTTTACGAACCACGAGGATAACGTTCATGGTCAAGTATTCTTAGTGTGTTGTTTGGTCGAACAATTCCTTTTAATATTATTTTTTAATTGGATGGTTCCGCATTCATGATATCAAAAAAACCGAATCCGCAAAATATTCCAGAGATCTACGAGCACCACCAACACAAGAAAGAGCTTACATTTTTCATAAACCATACCTAATAGTATTTGAATTGGCGTTCTCATGTAATATGTAAATACAAGTCAATCTTGTAGAATGATCAATCGAAGAGGACGAGTATGTGCAATACCCTTGTTCAAGCCCCCTGTTCGCTCTAAAAGTGACTGGTGGACAAGTCGGATCTAAACACGTCGAAAATCTTTGTCACTATGAGCAACTGGTACTCGGAGGTTCGTTGAAATGTGTGGTTGCCGTATGAATGAAGAAAGAGAGGAGAAGACAGCGAAACGACACCCTTAAGCGTAAGCACATATGGATGCCATCGACGATGCCTTCGGACGGAACAAGATTGCAAGAGCACAAGATCGCAAGAGTGTCAGGATACTTGAACGCCTGAATGCTTGAAGATAAAAAGACTATAAGTCCGTCTATAGAGAGGTATCTAATACAATACCTAAGGACGACTATTTATACTATGCTAGACCTACGTATATACCGAAATGAAATATTGCACATATATTGCGAGCCCTTGTTGCCTATTTTCATGGAATATCTCCTTTCCAGTTAAGCAGCTTTGGCAACAATTTCCTTCCATGTCTTGAAATTGTCTGAAATCTTCCCATGGCAGCCACTGATCGGTCGTATCGTCCACCAGCCTTCGCTGCAGAGTTTCCTCGCTCGTCCAGTTGACTGCCGATTGATCATCTTGTTAACCCTTGTCGCATGATTGCTCTGTCGCTTGGTAACCGCTTCGCCTAGTGTGTTTCCACGGCTACCTCTTTACTAGGTCTCATGTATTTTGGGCCTGTATTCTGGACCGTTGATCCACAAATGGCACCGAGATCTGTAACCTAGATTTCTATTGCTAAATATCCCCCACCATCCAAAGAGCACCGACAGATTGTTTACATGACAAACGACATTTTGGGCTTCTCCAATAGGCTTTGATGGAGTCTAGGATCGACGCCCTTTGCAAGAGCTTCGACCGTCGTGCTAGGGCAAGGGTCGAAGGATCAAAGTATCGAAGGATTGATGTATCGATCGAAGGATCGACGCTCGAAGCCATCGCTCGTGAAGTATCGATGATAGAATTGTCTTAGTAGATAAGTAGTAGTTAGTTTTAGGACAATTAGCACGTGTTAAATATGGGTCGGTTGACAGTTACTAGTTAGTATCTATAAATAAGTCAGCCCTGATCAATTGTAAGCACACGACAATCATTCTATGACCCCGAAGGGCTGCTTGATTGTCAACTTATCTGTTCGTAATCGTTTCAAGTGTTGTTGCACGATAGTTGTAAGTCTTTTCTTTTACACTTAGTGAATCTTTATTAGTTCTTCTTTTACTTTTATTGGCGACTATATTTTTCTTTCAACACTTTGAGTCCTCGATATATTGCAACGTGTTTCGCACGCGAACACGTTTTTGGCAACCACAGTGGGAGGCGAAATTGAGTTTCTGTGACTACACGGAATGCCAACAACTCGAAGTGTGGCTAACAGAATGGCTGATACTCGTGGTGATTCAAATACTAATTCTGGGCAAGGCCAAACTGGTAATAATGGCCAGAGCCGTCGAAATGGGCAACAAAATTCCCAGAACACTGGACAACAAAATGTCCAGACGCAGGAGCGAGGGACATCCCCTGTGTCAAACGTCTTGCCAAACGTGTCGGATACAATCTCTTTGGACGTATTTCTACAAGTGCAGGCCAAGACTCAGGAGAATTTTGTGGAGTTACAAAAGCAACTCCAGGGATTGACCGTCAGGTTCGATACTGAACATTCCCCTGATACTACTGCTAAAAGGGTTGCTATTCGAGAGCGGAAGCACATGGTAAGTTTCGATCATACGGCTACCCACGATCTTGTCTATTTAAGTCAGGACTATCGACGGACTGAACCTAGTAGGTTCGTTTTGTCCCTGATGATAGAGGCGATTTTACCACGTCCGATCGATTGAATCGCTATAACGAGTTCATCGATCTTGACGATGATATGCAGGATCCCTATCGATCACAGGAATACGCACCTCGTCATCGTCGAAGGAAAATCCATTATACGCGATCTACTGTCGATAACCCGTCCGTAGACCACCTGTAAAAGGTCAACTCCCAAGGAGGAACCTTTTCAGTGATGTTCCTAGAGACGTACCTGCCGTCGACACGGAAGCCGAAAGGAATCCTTTAGAAAGGGAAGTTCCTAGAGTCCCGCTGAGGCCTATCGATCCCGTTGATTATAGAGATTTAATCGCTCGAATAGTTGAGTAAATGGTCCCGGGAAAGGTGCCTCGAGAGGAGGTTAGCCTTTACAAGACACCTTACCCTGAGTTTATCGATATGGATTATTCTTATCCAAGGGGTTACAAGATCCCCGATTTCACCACTTCTCTGGTGAAGATAAAATGACACCAATGGAGTATATAGCTAGATTCACTTATCAAACGGGTGAAGCATCGAACAATGATCATTGGAAGCTTTGAATTTTCCCCAATTCGCTTACTGGACCAGAGTTCACTTGGTACATCCATCTCCCGCCTAACTCAGTACAGAATTGGCAGGACATGGAAGCACAGTTCATGCAGACCTTCGCTATTCTCGATTCGACCATTTCTTTGGTTGAGTTGACTAAGATGCGATAACAGCCTGGAGAACTTGCAGCGAGTTTCCTACAGCGATTCCGAAAGGCTCAACTCAGATGCAAGACATCAATCAGCGAAGATGAGTTGGTTAACGTGGCCCACGATGCTCTCGATTTTCGTATCCGAAAGAAAATTCAAGGGGAAAAGTTCAGAGATCTATATGAACTTTCTTTATGAGCCACTAAGTATGAAAATCTACTCAGGGAAGAATCGAGGGAACGTATGACATATCAGATTGAGCCTACGCTTGTTGAAGTCCATATGGCTGATTTGTCAAAGGCGAAGCTACTATTTGTGACCCATTGTCGAAGAAAAACTTCAAAGCTAAGGCGTCTCAGAAGTCAAATGAGGAGCGAAAATACTCCTTCGATATTGAGAAAGTTGATGAAATCTTGAACTGGCTCCATAAGCGGGATCGATTCAAGATGAAGCCTGGTCATCGACTTCCTCAGACAGACAGGGAAAAGAAGAAAAGTTATTGCAAATGGCATGGGTGTTTTAACCACGCCACGCGTGACTGTTTAACTTTTAAAAATCTTATTCCGGATCTCATCGAGGCAAAAATTTTGTGTTTCAAAGAGTCTGAAAAGTCACTTTCCGTCGATCAAAAGTCATTTGCTGATTGTGAAGTTCATACATTTGACATTAACATGGTTGACATTGTTCGATGTTCTTTTCAGGTATCTACTGTTTCTGGAGAAACCTTTGTGGTCAACAAGCTGTTCAAGTGGCTTCTCGACAATGGAGTCGTTTCTTGCCCTATAGCTGCATCGAAGCTGAAGAATGAGGTCTGTTGTGGCACATGGACGAAACCCATACCACTGGCAAGTGTTTCACTTTTAAGAAGTTTCTCCAATCTCACCAGATGGAGGATTGGTTCGATCTGACTCCTGTCGAGAGGGCTGCAATAAGGATTTCTCGTAAGGAGCCTTCGAGGGCGTTTAATCGGAACCCCAAAGGAAGAGGGTCTGCCCCTGATGCTTATAAGGTCTTTCCTGACAAAGGACATGTCATTCAGAAAGCGATAGCAACACTTCGTCACCTCGATACCCAGATTACCCTACTTTCTATCAACAGCAATGTGGATTCCTCTGTTAAGTCAAGTGACTTGTCTAAGGAAGTTGTCAAGAGAGGCAATGTTAAGGATCGCCTTTGACCCTTACCTCGTCTCGATGAACAAGCTCTTAAAGATGGACCTCCCATTGCACAATTTCTCCAGAAAGCTGATACTTGCAATCAATGCAGCCTTATTCTGAAGCACAAGATACTAATCTCTCAGCTATGCTACCTGTGCTCTTGCAATTACTTACAGAAGCTGATCGTCATGTCTTCGGCAAACAAATTTGACATCATTCTGGTCGACAATCCACTCTAAGGTATGATCGAAACAAACTCATTAATTTGCATGCCTGTTTTTGTTGGCAAAGAAAATGTAAGACAAGTTCAAGGTTATGATCCCCAGGAAGGACAACATGTCCAGGTATATCCTGAGTATCATCAGTCCTGTCGACGTCGACTTGATTTTTCCCATTCTGATGACGATGAGTGGAGGCTGGTGAATAACCGATGATCTCCACCCATGTCTAAGAGCAGTAGGAAAAGGAAGGAAAGACGTCAAAGGAGAGCAGAAGAGAAATGGCACAAATCCGTTGAACCTGCAATGGTTGAAGGGGAGAAAATCGACCATGACGACTTGTTTAGGATCGATGATTTTGTTCCCCATGATGACCTCCCTAATGATTAGGGAAAGACAGCCGAGAACGATGATTGTGAAGATACCTTCGACGACTCGGATTACAATCCGGTCAGGTTCGATGCTTCTGACAACCCTGTGGAGTGTAATGTCATCATGTTACCCACAGAGTTTGCGGGACCTACAATCGATAAACCTATCCCAGGTATTCTTAACACTTCGAGTCCTCGGGTTGTTTGATATCCTATAGGTTTTCCAGTAAATTGGTTTATTAAGCCTACTCCTTCGATGCAGTCTCAGATGCATTGTTTTTACATAGAAGCAGAATTTAATGGGATTGTACTGAAGAAAGTTTTGGTTGTTAATGGCGCAACAGTCAACCTAATGCCTTTACGTACTCTCAAATACTTAGGATACGACAAGGCTGACGTTACCAACACCGATATTGGCATAACGGGTTTCAATGGCCTTATGTCGAAGTGTGTGGGAATATTCCCACTCAAATTGATAGTTGGAAGGTCCACGATCAATACTGCTTTCTTTATAGTAGATGTTGATACTACCTTTACCGCTCTCTTGGGTCGAGATTGGCTGGATAAGGCGACAGTGATCCCTTCAACTCTTTATCGGGAACTTATGCTTTGGCTAGATTCTGAAGTTGATGTTGTTAAAGCTGATTTGTCCATCAATACTTGTTTTACCCCTATCGAAATTTATACATGAAATATTATTGGTGTTGTCGATGACATGAGCTTGAAGAAGATGTATTCTCTTGGAGATCCAAATGTCGGACCCCTGGGAGAATCGACAGGAAAGCCCGAATACTTGGTCAAATATGGGGGTCCTCCACATCCTATAGTCGATGCTCCGTTTGGTTGGGACTCTGATGAGATACCTCTAGCCGTCGAAGCTGAGGCTAAAGCAAAAAAAGGAGGCAGAGCTTGTTGGAATCCTTTGCTCTATTAAAGAAGCTCTTGGATTGCTCCCTATTATTGAAGAGAAAAATGTCGAATATGTCGACGGATGAGTAAATCTTCACATTGAAAATGGAGAGAAGGATGCCGATTGTAGTAGCCCGGACTTGGAGCCCGAGAGACTCCTCCGGGAGGAAGAAGATGCTTGAAAATGATCAGGAAGACGTAGTCGCTGATGTCGTAGAGCGATTACGAATGTATAGGCTAACTAGACCTGTAGTCGCTGATGTCTTAGAGCGACTACGAATGTGTCTTGAAACCAGTTCGCTGGACGTAGATAGTCCCAACCAGCGTGCTGAAGAGGATGGGTCGAATCTTGGTTTGAAAGTGTGTGTAGATTCGACTGGTGTTGTATGTCATCCTACTATGAATAAAATAACGTTTTGTGATAAATCTATAGCTGAATCTCCTGAAGATCGATGCACTTTAATGACGCCTCGAGATCCTCTCATAACTGTAAATTTGAGCGACGATGAAATCTAGCGACCTACCTTTATAAGTGGTTCGATTGACAAAGATCTCTTCCAATCGATCCTGACCCTTTTGAAGGAGTTCAAAGATTGTTTTGCATGGGATTATACAGAAATGCCTGGCTTAGATCGACGATTGGTCGAACACACTTTACCTACTAAGCCAGACTTCAAACCAGTAAAACAAGCTCCACGTCGTTTGCCAAGTGAATATAAACAACAAGTCTTTGACGAAGTAAAGAAATTATTCGACACTTGATACATAAGGATATCTCGATACACATAATGGATTTCTTCTATTGTTCTTGTAAAAAAAAGAATGGAAAAATTCAAGTTTGTATCGATTTTAGAGATCTTAACAAAGAAACTCCAAAAGATGAATATTCGATGCCAATAGCGGACGAACTCATCGATAAGACATCTAGACATAAAATTATGTCCTTTATAGATGATTATTCTGGATATAACCAAATCTTCATCGCTGAGAATGATATACACAAAACAGCTTTTCGTTGTCCTTTTGGAAATTTTAAATGGGTCGTTATGCATTTTAGTTTAAAGAATACTGGTGCAACCTATCAAAGGGCAATGAATCTTATCTTTAACCCATTAATCGGGTCGTCGATTAAGGTTTATATCGATGATATTATTGTTGGCGGACCATTGTCATATTGACAATCTTTGAAAAGTTTTTCTTCAAATGAAAAAGCACAATTTGAAGCCGAATCCCATGAAGTATGCCTTCGGCGTTCGCGCTGGTTACTTTTTTGGATTTTTAGTTCATCATCGAGGTATATAGATTGATCCGGGCAAAATTAAAGCTATTCAAGGTCTACCTCTTTCAGCGACTAAAAAGCAGCTTCAGGCTTTCTTAGGCAGAGTCAATTACCTAAGACGATTTATAGGTAATTTAGCCGGTCGAATGACGACATTTTCTAACTTGTTGAAAGGAGAAAGTAGTTTCGAATAGACTGTTAGTCATCAGGAATCTTTTGAAGCTATTAAAAAGTACCTTATCAATCCACCGGTCCTGGACCCTCAAAGGCAAGGTCAACCTTTTTCGTTGTATATTGCCGCAGGTGATAAGGTACTTGGATCGATGTTGGTACAAGAAGATAACCAATGTAAAGAAAGAGTCATTTGTTACTTATCTCGGAATCTTACTCCCATCGAACATGGTTATACTAATAATGAGAAGCTGTGCCTTTCGTTGTATTACGCCGTCATGAAAATTCGACACTATATTGGGAGTAACATAGTATATGTAGTATCGAATACTCCTGCGTTAAGAATGTTGTTCGATAGTCCTATGTTATCCGGTAGGCTTAGTAAATGGAGCCTCATTTATTCCCCTTTTGATCTTCAATATCGGCCACAGGCGTCGATCAAAGGGCAGGTATTAGCTGACTTCTTAGCCCAGTATACGGATTCAAAATTAATCAGTTCTCAATATCGAATGGAATTTTGGGAAGTTTGGTTTGATGGATCTGTGTCCAACGAAGGGGTTGGGGTAGAAATTTATATTTTATCTCCTTTGAAAGTAAAACAAAAATTAGCTTATAGAATCGACAAAATGTTAACAAATAATTGCGTCGAATATAAGACTCTAATAATTGCTTTGCGAATCTTGATCGACCTTCACGTGTCCTATGCGGTAGTTCGTGGGGGATTCACAACTTGTCATACATCATGTCAAAGGATCGAGTATGTGTACCTTCGATCATCACCAGAGATACCTGGACAAAGTCCACGAGTTGTCTTCTTTCTTTAAAGAAGTTCATTTTGAACACATCCTTAGGGAAGACAATTTCGTAGCAAATGAATTGGCACAACATGCCTCCGGTTTTAAAATAAGCCGTCGATTGATGTAAGAAATCAAAGCACAAGTACAAACAATACCTTCTGTGTTGAACAACGATATTATACATGTGAATACCATTAGTATTTTCTGATCAACATCTGATTGGATAAAACCATTCACGGAATTCTTTTCCAATCCTGGGAAGGGGCAACCCGCCAAGTAAAGTTGTCGGCAAGATTGAATACTATAATCGACGATGTATTGTATCGAAAGCAGATTGATGGTGTCCTTTTAAGATGTGTTGATCAAGCTGGACCCAAGGTCTTTGTGGTCTTCATCAAGCTGGACCTAATATGTGTTGGTCGATCAAGAGACATGGCTTCTTTTGGCCTTCGATGATGAAAGATTGCGTCAATATGGCTAAAGGATGCGAAAAATGTCAAAAGCATGGACCGATTTCACATGCATCAGCAACTCATTTACATTCAATGATTAAACCTTGGCCATTTCGATCGTGGGCTATGGATATTATTGGAGAAATAAGACCAATCTCGAGTAACGGAGATTCTTATATCCTTGTAGCTACAGACTATTTTACTAAGTGGGTTAAAGGAAAGGCTTATAAGTATATTACCCAGAGCGAGGTAATCGATTTTCTTCGATCCGACATTATATATAGATTCGGCATTTCCCAGAGCGTAGTGGTCGATAATGCTATTGTTTTCAACAGTACCATGATTAAAGAGTTTGCGTCTGAGTTTGGATTTGTGTTAACAAATTCATCTCCTTACTAAGTTCATTCGAATGGACAAGCCGAATCTACTAATAAGATCATCAAAAACGCCATTCAGAAGATGATCGACGACAACCCTCGATCTTGGCATACTTTGTTGCTAGATGTACTTTGGGCCTTACGCGTTACTAGATGAGAAAGCATCGGCCAGACTCCATACAGCTTAGTCTACGTACATGACGCTATACTATCCATTGAAGTTCGATATAAATCGTTGCGATTTTTGGCCCATCAAGACGATCGCCCTGTCGATTATCAAGAATCGATGCACATCGAATTAGAAAACTTAGAGGCGATACACTTTCAAGCTCTGAATCGAATTCAGGTAAAAAAAAGAAAGGGTTGTTTGAAGTTATAATAAGAAAGTCGTATTAAAATCCTTTAAGAAAGGATACTTGGTTGGTAAAATGATCCTTCCGATTGGGAAGAGAGATTATTTCCTAGGAAAATGGTCTCCTACTTGGGAGGGTCCTTTTAAGGTCGATGAAGTGTATTAAAAAAATGCTTACCTTTTGTTATACTTAAATGGTGAACCTCACCCTTTAAAGGTTAATGGCAAACATTTAAAGCTCCATCGACCAACGTTATTGGATATACATTCCAAAGAAATTCAGCATCGATGTCCTAAGTTATGGCCACAATTAATAGGGATAATCGATGTTTCAGAAGAGACTTAGTCAATACACGTAATCGATTCACTATGAAATACTACAATTACAAGTGGATCGATGCATATTAAGTAAAACTACATATTCCTTCGACACTAGGCATGTTGATCTTGGATTGTCGCAAGCACTGTTGTCAATACTAAGATTGATAGTCGTGGTCGCTGGGGGCACATCTCCGGCTCCTCATTTGGAGAGCATCCGCGGCTAGGCTTGCCATCAATGTCATCAATCTCCCCTGCTTCGTTTGCTCCAGACCTACCTCGAAAGCCCATTAGTATTGCGGCTGTAACAACAAGCACTATTTAGAAAAGACATTCGAGGAGGCCAGGAAGGAACCATGGCCCGACACCGTGAAGCGATGTTTGCACCCTGGGCAAATTTTATGTCGCTTGGCTCAGTTTGATACTTGAGCCATGGTGCCGAGCGATAGAAGTGAACCCTCTACCTAAGGTTGAGGACTTAGGCTTTCACAGGGTTTAAGTTTGAGAACCTAGGCTCTGTGTTTAGAGGAAAATCTGAAAAGTAGGGAAGAAAGCTCCTCAGCGAGACATTATAGTTGGGATTGTTTGCGAGTATTGTGAGCTTGTGGTCCCACAAATCTGCGATTTATAGGCAGAAAAATTAAGCTACATGGATCGTAGGGAATCCCAACAGTTTCCTGGAAATCTCAACAGTTCCCGGAGAATCTTAACGGCCTCATTAAATTAATGAATATTCCCGATGATCATATCTAATGATCTTAAATGTGCTTCGATTGAATGTTTGGAGTCATGAGTTCGATCGAATAAGAAATTGGTCGGAATGTGCCATTCATTCGACGGAGTTTATAAAACAAATAAAGACTGTTAACCTGGTTTTGATGATGAACTTAAGCAACGCGTTACTGATGGTCAGAAGTAATGTTTCACGAGTTGCGTGCTTATCCCTAGTGATGAGCTTGAACAATGTGTTACTGAACCACAGCTAGTAACTGTTATATGTTGCAGCGTTACAGTAAGTTGTTGCTGTGACATTACACGTATATATATTGGAAATATGGAAACAAATTTTCAATACCCACGTTTTATTTTGGGTTATCTCAGATTATTCGTCTGAGTGTCCAAATTCAGCTAATATGGTTGTCTGATCTCATTTTATACATTTAGGAAACTAAATATTGAGAGATTGGGTTACCAAGTTTATACTTGGAAACAAAATATTTTGTTCTGCAGCAGTCGTACGCTGTAATAGGATAAAATCATAAATCCGATAAGTTTTTGATGATCTTATCTCAATTATCGATCAAAGGAGAACATCTTTAGGATTATTTATTTATAAGACTTGGAAACAATTAATTTGTTTCGGAAACAATAGTTTATTTGAGGATAGTTACCGTTGGGGACTTTCCTTCTGTGGTACAACGAACCGTTGAGCAGATCGTTGCTGAGTCCTGGCTGCCAGTTTTGGCAACAAATCTCGAAGATTGCCTGGACGTCCTTTGTGCCTCCTTCTCCATTATAATCAGACTAGGGACAACATATCTGATTGCCTTTGTGTGTCTGAGTGGTTTGAGTGGTCTAAGTGGTCTAAGTGAGCTTTATGCATCGACGAAGAGCGGAAGGTGCTAAGTGTATCCTGGTTCTTTCTCTTGCAAGATGCATGTGAGAGTGTCAAGGGGCTGAGGTCAGACCCTTTGATCGTCGTGAGAGGGACTAGGTGTCCTCGGTGCGTTCAACGAGCGGCTGGCAAATCGTTTGAGGGAAGCTAAGTGAATACCTGTTCTGAATTCTGTAACCAGTTGCTAACCCATGGGCAAGAAGCCATTCTTGTCGTGTCTCTTCGCAGGGAAGTCTCGAACCTACGGAGTTTGAGCAGTTAGACACGCACTTGTGGGTGCGCGCCAGAAGTCTCGTGCCTGCAGGGTAGAGTAGGAGTTGGGAACGCCGCCGGAGTGGAAAGAGGTCCTCCCGAGCACAAGGGTGCTGTGAAGAAGTCTCGAACTCCTGCTGACGGACAGTAAAGCAGGTTGCGTGGAAGCCGCCGGAGTTGAAAATTCCACCCTAGGCATTGGGTGTGCAGTGTAGTGAGTCACGGCTGTGGTAACCGTGCACGTCCGAACTGAGTGTAAGACAGATACCTTATCTTAGTGGTTTTTGTGGTTATCTTTGTGGTCTTGGTGGTTCTTCTCTTCGTGGTCTTTGTGGTGATCTGTGTGATTAACTTCGTGGTTGTCTCTTAAGCAATTACATGCTCATCTTAAGGAGAGACAAGATCTGTGTGGAAACCCTCTGCTGAACGACAAAGTGCGGAAGCAATCCTCTATTTTCAAATAGTGGAATCACCTCGTTGGTGGAAAGTGGACGAGGTCGATTAAGACCATTCCTCATGTTAGGAATGACGAGTCTCATTATATTATTCAAAGGTTACCTAGGCTTTGCTATTATTGTAGAAAGCCGGATCATTTCATTAAAAATTGCCGTGTACAGCGAAATGATATGCTTGGTATTACTTCTAAAGTTGATGGTTCTATTGTTAAATGGAAGCAACGACTTACTTAAGTTCTTCTTCTATTTCGGGGATGCTTCAAGTCCGTCGCTAAGGACCATATATGGTACTTAGATAGTGGCTGCTCGAGGCACATGTCAGGAGATGTCTCCTTATTCTCCACACTGGTTTTCCAGGATGGTGGTGCTGTCACTTTTGGTGATAATGGAAAAGGGATGGTTAAAGGAACAGGAACCATTTGCTGTCCTAACTCCCTAACCATTGAAGGAATTCTTTATGTTAAAGACATCCAACACAATTTGATTAGTATCAGTCAATTGTGCGATAAAGGTTATCATGTTTCTTTCGATGAAAGAACGTGTAACGTTTCACGGGATGGTGTTACTTGCTTCATTGGTGAACGCAAGAAAAACATCTATATCCTGTCTTTTAAGAATGTCTCAACTGGAGAAAATTGTCTCTTGTCTGTTAAGGACGAGGCTACTTTATGGCATAAATCGTTGGGACATGCAAACTATGACTTGCTGTCCAAACTTGCCAGAAAAGATGCTATTAAGGGATTGCCCAAAATCAAGTTTGACAATGACAAGTTTTGCAAAGCTTGCTCTATTGGCAAACAAATAAAGGTATCCTTTAAAAGTAAAAATATGATTTCAAGCAAAGCACCGCTTGAATTACTTCATATGGACTTATTTGGTCCAACAAGGACTCAAAGTCTAGGAGGTAAACGTTATGGATTAGTTGAGGTAGATGACCTTTCCAGATTCACTTGGGTTAAATTTTTAGCTCACAAGAGTGATACGTTTGTAACCTTTGAAACTTTAGTCAAACAACTTTAAAATGAAAAAGGTGTTTCTCTATGAAGCATAAGAACGGATCATGGTACTGAATTTGAGAACCATGACTTTACTTTATTTTGTGAAGAATATTGTATTAACCATAATTTTTCTACTCCATACACTCCACAGCAAAACGGAGTTATAGAGCGAAAGAATAGAATCTTACAGGACATAGCGAGAACCATGTTGCTGGAAAGTGAGGTTTCTAAAAAACTTTGGGCTGAGGCTGTAAACACAACATGCTATATCTCAAATCGAGTTCACTAAAGGTACTCCTTAAGTAAAACGTCATATGAGTTATATAAAGGCAGAAAGCCTAATATCTCATACTTCCATCCATTTGGAAGTAAGTTATATCTTGAGACCCATTAAAGATGGTGTCGGAAAGTTTGACACTCGATCTGATGAGGACATATTCTTACGATACTCCCTCACGAGCAAAGCATATAGAGTCTTTAATAGAAGAACTCTGACTGTTGAAGAGTCCATCAATGTTAAAGTTGATGATTCTCCGACACAAGAGGAAGATGCTGTGGAAGCAGCAGCACAATCCTCAACACAGTATATGCTGTGGAGCAAACGATTGCTGACAATGTTCCAAACGGAAACACTGTAGCAAATGCACAGCAAGTGCCTGCTACACACACTGAAAATGTTTCTAGTGATTTCCAGGATATACAAGTAGAGGATCGTGTTCCTTCTTTATATAAGAAAAGACATCCTATTGACCAAGTCATAGGATCATTGCACACAGGAGTGCGAACTCGACATACAACAAGTATGTACTGTGAACACTCCGCTTTTGTTTATCGAAAGGAACCTTAAGGCATTGATGATGCACTTGATGATCCTAATTGGATCCTTGCAATGCAAGAGGAATTGAACCAATTTGAGAGAAACAAAGTTTGGAGCTTAGTACCTAGACCTAATGATCGTTCCATTATAGGAACATAATGGGTTTATCGAAATAAACTTGATGAGTCTAGAAATGTTGTAAAAAGCAAAGCCAGACTTGTAGCAAAAGGTTACTCTCAAGAAGAGGGTATCGATTATGATGAAACGTTCGCTCCCGTGGTGCGTCTTGAAGCAATACGCTACTTCTAGCGTATGCTTGCTATAATAACTTCAAGTTATTTCAAATGGATGTGAAAAATACATTCCTTAATGGTGATCTAAAAGAGGAAGTTTATGTTGAACAACCTCCTGGATTCACCGATCTAAAATTTCGTAATCATGTTTATAAGCTATCTAAAGCTTTGTATGGACTTAAGCAAGCTCCGAGAGCATGGTACGAAAAGCTTAGTTCCTTTCTTATAGCAAAGGGATATAGGCGTGGAAAAATTGATACAACCTTGTTTCTTAATAAACAGGATGCTGATTTTTTAGTCGCTCAAATATATGTGGACGACATCATATTTGGTTCAACTAATGAACAATTATGTACCGAATTCTCTAACTTTATGACAGGAGAATTTGAAATTAGTCTCATGGGAGAACTTACTTTCTTCTTTAGACTCCAAATCAAGCAAACTGAAGATGGAATTTTTATTCATCAAGAAAAGTACAGCAAACAGCTGCTCAAGAAATTTGAGCTTGAAAAAGCTAAACCTTTGTCAACTCCTATTGGTAGCAATACCAAAATTGAAAAAGATGAAGGTGGAAAGGAAGTTGATTCCAAACTATACAGAAGCATGATAGGGTCATTACTCTATCTTACTGCTTCGAGACCTGATATCATATTTAGCGTATGCTTATGTGCTAGATATCAGTCTGCTCCAAAAGAGTCACATCTTGCTGCAGTCAAAAGGATTTTTAGATACCTCGCAGGGACTGTATGCGGACTGTGCTGGATGCCGCATAGATAGAAAACGTACATCTGGTACTTGTTAATTACTGGGAAATATGTTAATTTCCAGAATCTCTAAGAAGCAGACATCCGTCGCTTTATCCACAGCTGAGGCTGAATACATTGCAGCAGCCAGTTGTTGTGCTCAGTTGCTAGGGATGCGACAACAACTTGAAGACTATGATCTTCATTTCAATAGTATTACATTAATGTGTGATAACACTAGTGCAATAAATTTATCATGAAATCATGTCTATCACTCGAGATCTAAGCATATCGAGTTGAGACATCACTTCTTGTGTGATAATGTACAAAGTGGGAAAGTCGAGATTCAGCATGTAAATAATGAGCAACAACTTGCCGATATTCTTACCAAACCACTTGACAAGGAAATGTTTGAGTATTTACGAAGTGAATTAGGGATATGTAATCCTAATCTCCGAGATTATGATATTGTCATCTAACTAACCATTTTGAGAAATTTTTGATAGGAAAATAAAAATTTCCTACGGTGCCATTTCCTATTCTATTTCTTTTAGTTCTTTCTTTTTCTATAAAATATTTTATAAAAGGAAACTCCTCCTACGGTTATCACACCTAAAATCCCTAACTTCCTTTGTCTCTTCTTCAACCTCAACCTCCTTCCTTCCTCTCTTCTTCTCAATCTGATCATGACACCCAAATCTGCGAAAACTTCAAAAGGGAAGGGAACCCCAAAGAAATAGTCCCAGTCTATGATTGCTTCCGTCCAGCAACTCTCTATTAAGGAGAATCTCCCAGTTACTGAGGGGGAGCCTTCGCTGATGAATGCCCCTGCTCCGGTGGTCACTGAGACCAAGGAGACACCTGCTGCTGTTCCTGTTAAGGAAAATGTGGCTTCGACTGTTGTTGCCACAGTTCTTGGCGAATCTGAAGTTGCTGCGGAGAAAACCCTCGCTGTTGAGGAAGAAACCGCTGCACCAGAGGACGTTACCAAGTCTACACCGGCCGTGTCCGAGTCTCCTGACAAAGCGGACACCTCCGTCACTCCGGATCTAGAACTCTCTGATGATGAGCAAGGAAAGTGAGGATCTTGATGCTACCCAGTCCGTGGATGAACAGGACTCTTCTGTTGAGAAGACCCTTGCTGCGGATGACACTGTGAAGGTGGTTGGCTCTGTTATACATTATCCTCCTCCTGTTCGCTCTTATCTGGGTATTGCTTCTCGCACCAGGATGAAGCGACCTTTCGCTGGTCTAAAGGATGGTATGCATTCTAGATCTCCTGGTCATAAGAAAGTGAAAAGTACAGATTCTTCTGTCTTTATCCCTAAGATTGATCAGAATGTCTCTCTGGCTGCGTGAAATCGCATTCTTGCTGATGACACAATGCCAAATCATAACATGGAAAAGCGAGACATTGCTGCATGCAAGCATGTTGATTTTGACTGGTTCACTCAACATCAGTTGAACTTTGCTGAGATGTTTGAGAAGTTGACCTGGCGGTCTTTCTGTGAGTATGATGGCATAGGTTTTATCTCAAAAGTCAAGGAATTTTATGCCAACATTACCTTTCATAAGGAGGACTCACTCATTAAGTACATCAAGGTGATAGTTGATGATAAAGTCTTTATCTTCTCTGTGTTTGATGTTTGCCGTATTTTTTACTCTGATCCCTTCAACAATCTGAGGGTGATTAATAAGGAAAAACTGGAGGCTTATCAGACCATCAATGACGGTGAGGTTGTTACTGTCAGCGGATATTTGCAGAACACTGGGCTGAGCTTTAGCAACAGGATGTTTCATAAGGCAGTAACGTCTTACTTAGCTCCTCATATTGGTAGTATTGATATTGTCATGCCCAGAGATTGGAATTTGATGGTTCATCTCAAGCGAAGTATTCCTATGAATTTGGGAAGTGTTACTTTGGCCATATGGCTTCTTGTGTTCAGGATGAGAACAAGGCACTTCCGTTTGCACATGTCCTTACTGCATTGCTGCAGTTATATGGGGCGCAGATTGTTCCTGTGAATCAAATGGACACCTGGACTACACAGGTTATTGGAGCTAACTCTGTGGCAAGTATGGGCTACAAATATGTTGATGGTGTCTTCATTAAGAAACCAACCAAGCAGGAAATCGCTGCATCTGTCCGTGGCAAGGCCACTGCTGAAACTGGCAAGCAGCGCCAAGCTAAACGTGAGAGGAATGCTGCTGCATCCAAAGATGAGCCCTTTTCCTCCTCCACGTTGCAGAAATTCCTCTGTGCAGAACTCAACTTTACTTGTTGCTCCATTCTTGAGAGGATGGATGCATTTGCTGAGAGACTTGGGCGACTGTAAAAGATGATCCAGACTCTGCTTGATAATGATGAGGATTGAGCTATGTTCTCCATTGAGGAATGAGCTGCTCTCCTCTCTATCTTTAGATGTCTCTGCTCACTAGTTCTTACGGAATGAGCTTTGCTCTTCTGCTACTGTTCTTGTTTTGAAACAGTTCTGTCTTACTGGATTGCAGCAACTGATGGCTGCTTTTAGCTTTGTCTTTTGAGTGCTAGAACGTTTTTGTTGTACTAGAAATAAAACTATCCATTGCTTTACTCTTTTTGATATAACAAAAAGGGGGACAAGAATAAGTTCAGGGGGAGTTTTTTAACGACAACGAGTTTTCCAAAGGAGGAGTTGAGAGATTATTGAACTCAAACTCGATCCCTAAGAAAGATCATGTTTTGTCATCATCAAAAAAAGGGAGAATGTTAACCTGGTTTTGATGATGAACTTAAGCAACGCGTTACTGATGGTCAGAAGTAATGTTTCACGAGTTGCGTGCTTATCCCTAGTGATGAGCTTGAGTAATGTGTTACTGAACCACAGCTAGTAACTGTTATACGTTGCTGCGTTACAGTAAGTTGTTGCTGTGACATTATGTATACTTATTGAAAATGTGGAAACAAATTTTCAATACCCACGTTTTATTTGGGTTATCTTAGATTATTCGTCTGAGTGCCCAAATTCAGTTAATATGGTTGTCTGATCTCATTTTATACATTTAGGAAACTAAATATTGAGAGATTGGGTTACCAAGTATAAACTTGGAAACAAAATATTTTGTTCTGCAGCAGTCCTACGTTGTAATAGGATAAAATCATATATCAGATAAGTTTGTTTATGATCTTATCTCAATTATCGATCAGAGGAGAACATCTTTAGAATGATTTGTTTATAAGACTTGGAAACAATTAATTTGTTTCTGATAACAATAGTTTATTTGAGGATAGTTACCGTTGGGGACTTTCCTTCTGTGGTACAGCGAACCGTTGAGCAGACCATTGCTGAGTCCTGGCTGCTAATTTTGGCAACAAATCTCGAAGATTGCCTGGACATCCTGTGTGCCTCCTTCTCCATTATAATCAGACTAGGGACAACATATCTAATTGCCTTTGTGCGTCTGAATGGTTTAAGTGGTCTAAGTAGTCTAAGTGAGCTTTGTGCATCGACGGAAAGTAGAAGGTGCTAAGTGTCTCTTGGTTCTTTCTCTTGCAAGCTGCGTGTGAGAGTGTCAAGGGGCTGAGGTCATACTTTGATCGTCATGAGAGGGACTAGGTATCCTCGGTGCATTCAACAAGCGGCTGGCGAATCGTCTGAGGGAAGCTAGGTGAATACCTGTTCTGAATTCAGTAACCAGTTGCTAACCCATCGGCAAGAAGCCGTTCTTGTCGTGTCTCTTCCCAGGGAAGTCTCGAACCTACGGAGTTTGAGCAGTTAGACATGCACTTGCGGGTGCACGCCAGAAGTCTCGTGCCGGCAGGGTAGAGCAGGAGTTGGGAACGCCTCCGGAGTGGAAAGAGGTCCTCCCGAACACAGGGGTGCTGTGAAGAAGTCTCGAACTCCTGTTGACGGACAGTAGAGCAAGTTGCGTGGAAGCCGCCGGAGTTGAAAATTCCACCCTAGGCACTGGGTATGCAGTGTAGTGAGTCACGGCTATGGTAACCGTACACGTCTGAATTGAGTGTAGGACGGATACCATATCTTAGTGGTCTTTGTGGTTATCTTTGTGGTCTTGGTGGTTCTTCTCTTCGTGGTCTTTGTGGTGATCTGTGTGATCAACTTCGTGGTTGTCTCTTAAGCAATTACAGGCTCATCTTAAGGAGAGACAAGATCTGTGTGGAAAACCTCTGCTGAACGACAAAGTGCCGAAGCAATCCTCTACTGTGAATCAGAAACGAACTGCTCTATGAGAAGTCTTTCTGTCACTTTAAGGATTATTATCTAAGGATTTATACTCTAACATAACGTTGTCTGTGTGCTTTGATAGACAGGCTTACGTCTGAGTGACAACGTTCTGTGTGAAATCCATTGAGCTACCAACTGCTGAGTATAAGTATCATTCTGCTGGAAACGAGAAGACCTCTGTTGTGTGAGGAGCTGACCGTTGCCAGGAGTGATCGTCAATTGTACAGGATTCTAAATCTCACTTTGTGAGAAACCAAACGCCTAGTGCAAGGGCTTTTTGCACCCATTATTTTCAAATAGTAGAATCACCTCGTTGGTGGGAAGTGGACGTAGCTCGATTATGATCGCGCAACACTCGTATGAAAACCTACTCGACAAAATCGTAACGGTTATAGGGAAGCAGATCTCATTCTGATAAACGCTCTGCTGAGATACAATACGCTTCCGCTTACACTGAGAAAGGGCGAAAAAGTTATAAACACTAATTCACCCCCCTCTTAGTGTTCCTGAACGATCCAACAAAGACAAAAGGAACAACCAATGGGACTAAGTCGACATTTCAGTATCGACGATAATCAATGTTCAAGGCCATGCAGGAGATTAGCTAACAAATCGGCAAAGTAGGCTCGACTGTTGGTCTTCACGATCGGCCTCACACTTCTCCAACTTCAATGATAGGTCCGCGATTTCGGCTTTCAGTCATCGTTGCTCCTTGATCAGATGTCGACGTTCGGTAGAAATTGCCGTCACCTTTTGTTGAGCAGACTCAAAATAATTCACCTTCGAAGAGAAATCCTTCAATTGCCTGTCTTCCGAAAGAACCTTCTCCCAATCTTCGAAGAGAAATCCTTCCATTGCCTCTCTAAAGCATTGACAAAACCCTAACAGATTGATGGGCGCGTTAGCTTGTCTCTCTATGGCTTCAATAGCTTGCATTATTGCATCAAAGGTGGATTTCGACTGTTCCTCGCGATGTAGTGCTTCGAGCAATTTTAGAGCAAGTGAGGAAGGATCGTTTAGGTCGACACTCACTCGGTTTTCATCGCTCGATGAAGCGGCATGACTGGCGTTCGCTGGGACCTTCATTGGTGACAATTCTAAGTCATGCTTTTTGAAATAATATTTACTTTAGTTCACATCTCCAAAGTAAAATGCATAGTTAAGTTTCTCACCCGAAGCTGGTCAAAGAATTCGGCTAACATTGGATCGTCCAGTCCTCTAGACGCTTCTGGTGTTCGGCATCCTGTATCTATGTTTTCAGGAGACACCATATTTGCCAGAGGAGGTACTGTGCTTGTCAAAGTAGGAACTTGACTTCCTGCATCGATGTTCTCAGGAGGTACGGTTTGCCTCGGATGAGGAACGTTCACCTGCGAAAGTATTTCTCGATATGAGTTAACGGGGGCATCGTCACAATCGAAGGGTGTGACTTGTATGGTTCTCTCAGGAATGGATTCTTCGATGGATGGATCAGAAGAGAGTAAGTAGACCTGAATACGTGTGAAGTTAAGTGAAATCCAGGTTTGCTTGAAGTAAGTTTGAAAGATATACCTCTACATTTCATACAAGATCCATGTCTCGAGGAGCAATCTCTTCGATGTTCCCGGTAGCTCCCTTGGTGGAGCCCTCCTCTGAAGCATTCCTTTGTTCGACGAAGAGGCTCGAGTATTGGGTTTCTTCTATGTGGCCGCTGGTGGTGCTCGTTTCCTTTTTAGCTTCCTTTACTGACAGTTGTCGCAGGTACTACGCTGTCTAGGGCTCTCTGGGAAACGATTCTAAGTGTTTGTCAATTCGAGTGGATATCAAATGTCAGCGAGTAATACCTGGCATTAGTGATTTCTGATGTTTTCTAATAAGACCGTCGAGGAAGTCTTCCTTTTCTACTAGCAATTCCGCTCCTTTCCTAGGAAATCCGACTTTCGATAGTATCTTTTTGAAAATCCTCTTCTAGCAAAAATCGAATGCCTGGGATGCATTACATCCTCCTAAGTTCTCAGAAAACGTGACTTTACAAATGGTTCGCTCCAAGATATTGAAAAGCTGCAAAATAGGAAGAGTTAATCGCTGGTTAGTGAAGTAACTTATCATATATACCACTGGTCTTACCTTGTCGGCATACCCAAGGTCAATGCTAACTCGTTCCTCTAGATTGGTATTGAAAGAATCAATGAAAGGAAAAGGACAACTCTGAGCAAATCCTAGCTGTCGCGCTACGAACTGGGGAATGTAGACTTCGACGAAAAACCCTTTGAAATCGCTACCAACCAAGTCTCTTGGGGTCAACACTTGGTTCCAGAATGAGTGGGGCTCTAAGGACTGTCGAAGCTTGCATAAGTCGACACTTTCAACGAAAGGCTGCCAACGGGGTTTACTGGTATGAAGGAATCGATTAAGATGCCCAGAGGCAGACTCCTTTCCCCAGTTTTCGTACCGAAAGAAGCGAACAATCTCCAAGAATGTTGAGTCATCATCCGTCGACAGCCTAAAATGGTGCAGACCAGGAAAATATAGGTGTGCCCATGCCGAGGTAATCCACAAAGGGCCCGATGCTGGTCTAGCTGGGAATGCTCTTGGATTTTTCGAGTCGATGGTGACGGCTTCGAAGTGGGCACGATAGATCAAACTAACGAGAAACGGGGCCATCGCCACTGGATTTGTTGCTTTTACTAGGCAGTTCCCTATTGGTGCCATGTACTTAAGCGACTGTTTACTGGGACTGTAGTAAATGTATTTCGCGAGCCACTTGATCATAAACTGGAATTCATCCTTACCACCCCAGCTCTGTGGGTTTTTCCTCAGATGGTCTTCGACGACCGAACCAATACACTGTCCTTTCTCGAACTTGAAATCGTCTGCTCTTTTAATCAATCTAACAGGATCACCGATAGAATAACATCCTATCAAGAAGGTTATGTCCGAAATGGTCACAGTCATTGGGCTTTATGAAAGGTAGAAGCAGTTGGTTGAAACGCTCCACAAGGATAAGAGCGCTGCAACCGATCGAGGGTTGCATCTCATCGGTTCTGTCGATGCTTTTATTAAATGGTAGATCCCTATCTTCTCCCACTTCTCACATCGAATCCTAGTCCACTAGTTTATCCACTTAGGGAACTTATCTACACCAGTAGTGGAGAACCCATACAAGATATGACTAACACTAGTTGAATCACCGGTTTCAGAGGATCAATTCTTTTCAGAGGGTCGACTCCAATTACCTGGGTCGATGAAACTGCTCCTGCATATTGGTATGACAGTAGCATAGGAGATAATTGAAGGGCACGTGATTGTCGTCCGATGTAACACCGAAGTGGCCTGCTCTGATGAGAGGACCCAAAGTAATTTGTCCCTTCGATTTCGATTCATCGTCGGCAAAATCATCTGTCTTCCTGGCTATGGTCTATGTTGCCAGGTCTCTGAAATCCTTGAAATAAACGCCTATCCCCGCCAACGGCGTATGGTTGTAGAATGCCTGAGGAGCCATGAGTAGGGAGGTTTTGGGCTGAGGGAAGAAGTAAAAGCAAGCGGCGCAACGAGAGCGAGGGATTTCTTGGAGAGGAAGTAGACAGAAAGGAGATGAAGATTATATAGGGGACGCCTGAAGATGAACAGATGTATCGGAGGAAGGGGGGCTAAGTGTTTACATGGAAAACGACATTTTGGGTTTCTGTGATAGGCTTTGACGGAGTCCAGAATCGACGCCTTTCGCAAGACCTTTGATCGTCGTGTTAGGGCAAGGGTCGAAGGATCGAAGTATCGAAGGATTGAAGTATCGATCGAAGGATCGAAGGATCGACGCTTGAAGCCATCGCTCGTGAATTATCGATGATAGAATTGTCTTAGTAGATAAGTAGTAGTTAGTTTTAGGACTAGCACGTGTTAAATATGCGTCGGTTGGCAGTTATTAGTTAGTGTCTATAAATAAGTCAGCCCTGATCAATTATAAGTACACGACAATCATTTCATGACACCGAAGGACTACTTGATTGTCAACTTATCTATTCGTAATCTTTTCAAGTGTTGTTCTACGATGGCTATAAGTTTTTTCTTTTACGCTTAGTGAATTTTTATTCGTTCTTCTTTTACTTTTATTGGCGACCACATTTTTCGTTCAACACTCTGAGTCCCCGATATATCGCGACGTGTTTCGCACGCGAACACATACCCCTCCCCAAAGCCCAGACTTCAGGAACCACGATTCGTGGAAACACCGATCAGCACATCACCTAACACGGGCCGAGATGAGGATCGGGAATGAAAGAATAGGAAGAGGTTTGAATGGTCGTTATTGTCGCCATTGAGCGGGACCCCGTGGTGTAATTCTTTCCGTTTCTTTTTCAGTAGTAGGAAATGTTTGGTTGGACATATTCCCAATTTACAGAGATATAACATAATATTTGTTTTTCTTCCCCCCCCCCCCCCCCCCCCCTCTCTCGATGTCGACGTCGTACTTGTCTCGAGAAGGGTCCAAATCCAAACCAAACAACAAAGCAACAATTTGTGATTAGCAACATTGATACGTAGCCTACTCCTCCATCGTCTAAAAAGAAGATAGGGAATTTTTTCGTAAATTATTTTGTTTGTACCATTGCTCGATGTTCATCGTGGTTTCATTACTTCTAGATTGCTCGTCGTGGAGTCCTAACTTTTTCTTGGTGGCCACCTCCTGATAACATGGAACTGATTTCTGTGATTGCGAAAAAAGAGATGAGAGATTGACAGTAGGGGGGTTAATTTTAGTAGTATTAAAATAAATAAATAAATTTAATATCAAAAAACTTTAACGACGAGACTAGAATCAGTCCTCCATTGATAATATGTACCAAAATGGGTTATTTATTTGATTTTTTTCCTTGTAGAATATTAATAGGAAGAAATGGATATGTCTGAAAACACTTGATTAGTAGTTAACACGAACCGTTCTAAAAGTTTGAATTTATAAGTGAAAACATGACATACTATATATACTATTATTGTACAGCAATCAACGTCAACTGTAAAAGCGTGATATATTATATATTTTCATTTTCAACGGGATAGACAAAAAGGATGTAAGAGGAATAAGAGGAAGTGGATTAGATCACATGAAAATACATCAAAACTGTAAAAAATAATACAAATAACACTTGAGGGGGACATTAAATGATACATGCAGTTGGTAGTCCACCCCCCCCCCCCCCCAACCCCCCAAAGCAACAGTAGCACTCGTTTCTTCCTTCACGTGACGGCCTACTCTTGTTCTTGTTACATCATTTTCCTAAATACATAATTCATGGGTGGAATTTATACAAGCCTCAGCGTGACCTTAATATAATCGTACAAGGATTTTATACAGGGATAAACGATGCTAAAGTCCTGGTGTTGAATTAAATATGTAAGAATTTTCCGAGTAATTCCAAAACAAGGACAGAAATCCCATGTCCCATAATTTTTATTTCCATGTTCGATAAACCTGGAAAGAATGTAATATATCCTAATATTCGAATCAAATCTTAAATATTCATATATTTAATTTTGATTGGATGCTCCAATATTCTTGGTAGTAAAATTTATTTATTTATTGATGAACATATGAGAAACATCTTCACAGGTGATTCGACCTTTTCCTAAGCAAATTTCCTTCTTTGAGTAATCTTTGTATGGCTGACTTTCGCTTTGCTACCTCGGTTACTTGTAGTTATTATTATTTTTATAATTTGCTAGCTTTTCCTTTTCTATATTTTATCGATTATATGGTAATGTTTTACAAAAATCCAATCAATATCTTCAAACAAGATGTCCCACGCTAGTGAATCAGTTCACTAAGTTCCATAGGCAAGCTAGATTCAGTTCCAACTTGTTATAAAATTTTAGAAGATAATTGAAGTATCAGTAAATATGTATTTATTTGAAAATTAGTAAATAAAACCAAGGAAACCCCTAGATGACTACTTCTAGAGAGAACGGGGGGTTTTGATGGGTGGTTTATCAAAGGGTGGACGTGGATGGGGGGAGGATGCAATTTCTGTCTCCAGCCTGCACCTGTTCCACAACGTTGTTCGTATTTGACAAATATTGACAAGCATGACCAATTCGCGGGGAATATGGGAGGCCAGAAATAAGGATTGGTCATGATTTCCATATGCAGACATGATTAGAGTGTGTCTGGATCCGTTTCGCAACATGTTCTTCACCTTTTATCCCAATCAAATTCTTATCTTCGATGCGAGTACTTCGATTATTGAAGTTCTCAAATGGAGACAATTTTCTTTTAACAAGATCTATGGAAACTTGTGGAGGAAGGCTATGAAGAAATTCCAGAAGGCAACTCTCTCACAGTAGGTGACAACACTTCCATAGAAAGTGTAATCAACCTCATATAATATGAGCAGAAGACGTACAAGAAAAACGTCATGAAGAATGTCATGCTCTGTGAATTCTGCAACAATCCACGAGCAAGACCATCTACCTAAGGATATTCGGCCTGAAAAAAGGTGAATGAAGCGTGGGAGGTCCTAAAGAAGGAGTTCAAAGGGTCACATAAGGTGATCTCTATAAATCTGCAGAACCTTTTGAAGGACTTTGACAATCTAGCCATGAAAGACGCAGAAGCCATCAAAGACTACTTTTCAAGGATCATGGTGATCATCAATCAATTGAAGAGTTGCGGAGAAGTTGTTCCGGATCGAAAAGTTGTGGAGAAAATCCTAAGAAGCTTGCCACATTAGTTTGAGCATGTGGCAATCGTGATTGAAGAGATGAAGGATCTCATAGAAGTTTTCATCTATAAGTTGATGGGTTTCTCTTGAAGCCCATGAGAAGCGGGTCGGCATGTACACAGCCTCGATGGAGAAAGCATTTCAAGCGAAATTGAATATTTCTAAGTAGAAGCAAGAACGTTCTGGAAACAACAAAAGGTCCTACGATAGAGGACGATGCATCAGGTCTCATGACAGATGTAGAGGCTATGCAGAAGGACGACGAGAAGGTCAACACATAAGCGGTCATGGAGAAATCGTACATAACCTAACAAGTGTGGGACAGATGATGAAAAGTGGATATACGTTGGTCTTTGCATAAAGTTAATGTGAGATAATGGACAGAAGGTTGTGGTCGTGAAGATGATGTCCAACAATTTTTTCCTATTAAAGATGACTCATTGTAGCAATGTTGTTCTTAAAATTGAGATTGTAGATGATTCTCATCTTTGGCATCTTATGTATAGACATTTTATTAGGAATGGTTTAGCTCTGGTGAAGTAGAAGGATATGGTGGTAGGACTACCTTCTATACAAGCTCAGAAGGTGACGCCTATAGAGGATGTGTCTTCGGAAAGCATCACTGTCGTTCATTCCCAAATACAACATGGAGAGTTAAACCCCCTCACGAGCTGGTTCAGGCAGATATTTGTGAATCGACTCAAACTTCGTCTCCCGGTAACATAAGATACTTTCTGTTATTCGTAGATGAATATAATAGAATGATTTGGCTTTATTTTCTTGAGAGGAATTCCAATGCTTTCACCACTATTATGAAGTTCAAAGTACTTGCAGAGAATCAAAGCGGATACAATATTAAGACCTTGAGGACAGATCGCGCAAGAGAGTTTTTGTCATGACCATTCTTGGATTATTGTCAAAAGAAGGGGATACAGAGACAGTTGATCGTGCAATATTCTCCACAACATAATGGAGTCGCAGAAAGAAAAAAGAGAACCATAGTAGAGATGGCTAGAAGCATGCTGAAGGGCAAATGTCTACCCAATAAGTTCTGGCTAGAAGCTGTAAACATATTTGCCTACCTTCGGAACAGATCCCCTACAAAACTGGTTCGGGACAAGACATCATATGAAGCATGGCACATAAGGAAGCCCGCAGTGAATCATTTTAAAGTATTTGGGTATATCAGATATGCACCCACACCTTCTCAATGAAAAGAAAAGTTTGATGAGAAAGGTGAAAAGTTGATTTTCATTAGATATAGTGATGAATCGAAGTGATATCGTCTGTATAATCCTAACACCGACAAGTTAGTTCTGTCGAGAGACGTTATCTATGATAAACTTGCAGCTCAGAAGTGGCAGGAATAATCTTATATAACTCAGATGTTCCAGTTTACAGAAGTAGTAGTAGAAACATCTATACAGAACCCTATCAAAATAATAAAAGCAACTTCAAAAGTTACAATGTAGAATCCTATCGGAACAACAGAAGCTAGTTCCTCTAAAACCAATCCAAAAGTAAAGGGTCCTATTGGAGATACACTACCGGGGTATCGATCGTTCACTTAAATTAATTAGCAAGATAACTTTGCTCTTGTTGCATTTGAGCCATAGAGCTTTGAGGAGGTAGCCAAAGAAAAAAATGGAAAAATTCATGAAGGAAGAGATGACTTCTACAGAGAAGAATGACACGTGGTCATTGGTCGATCTCCCAAAAGGAAAAGAAGTTATCGGCTTGAAGTGGGTATACAAGACCAAGTATAATGAAGATGGAAGCGTTAAGAAGCATAAGGATCGCATCATAGCAAAAGGCTATTCACATAAGCCCGATGTTGATTTTACAGAAACTTTTGCTCCTGTAGCAAGGATGGACACAATTCGTGATGTTATAGCCATTACAGCACAGAAGGAGGCTTGACGCATTTCAGCTTGATATCAAATCAGCATTTCTGAATGGAGTAGTAAAAGAAGAAGTTTATGTAGAGCAACCACAAGAATTTGTGATGAAAGGCACAAAAGACAACGTCTACAGACTACATAAGGCTCTATATGGTTTGAAGCAAGCACCAGGAACGTGGAATTATAGAATTGATTCCTGCCTATAGAAGGGAGGATTCTCCAGAAGCTCGGTAGTTAATTTGCTATACATATAGAAGGTTGCTCCTGATTTTCTACTAGCACGTCTCTATGTGGATATTTTGATGTACACTAGCACCGTAAAAGCTTGCTATAGAAGCTCAAGGAAGCCGTGATAGAAGAGCTCAAGATGACAAATTTTGGCTTGATGAAGTACTTTCTTGGGAATTTTCATTTCTCAGGAGAAGTACATAATGAAGAAGTTTCGTATGGAGAATGTAAAGTCAATTTCTACTCCAATGTCACTCAATAGAAAGCTACAGAAGGAAGACTCTACAGAAGGCTTTGACTTAAAGATCTACAAAAGCCGGTCAAGATTCATGAGCAACCCCATTAGAACTTATTTCATAGCAGCAAAAAGGGTTCTACGCTATTTAAAAAGCACAAGAAGGCTATACTAAAGTATACAAAAGAGCAAAAGGATGATCTAGTGGGTTATGTAGATAGTGATTGGGCAGGAAGCTTGGATGATCGTAAAAACACATCATGATACTTGTTTTGCATAGGAACCATTTCATGGAGTTCAAAAAAGCAAAACACCATTGTTATTTCATCTGCATAAGTTGAGTACATTGCAACAAATGAGGCAACAAAGAGAAGCTGCCGGGTTCAGAAAGTTACTTTTCAAGCTACAGCAGAAGGTGGAAGAACCTACAACAATCTTCTGTGACAGTCAATATGCAATTGTTATGACCATGAATCTAGTTTTCATGCAAGGTCAAATCACATAGAACTTCGTCATCATTTTATCAGAGAGATTGTTTCGTATAAGGAGATTCTTCTAGAGTTCATCAATACTCATGATCAACCCGCATATATTCTTACAAAGGCGGTGCGTTCGGAGAAGGTCGAGACATTCAAATACTACTTGAATATCACAAATTAAGATGGGGTATTAAAGGTAATTTATGATCCAAGTAAATGAAAAATTAGTAATAAAATTGTCATTTGGTGGAGCATTCAAAGAGAGCATTAAGTGAGACATTACATAGGTTCAATGTATTTAGAAGCTTTTGTAGCTAAGGGTAGCATTTTTACTCCTTATATATAGTAGAGCGTGTAATCATTTGGAAAGAATGAAGGAAAAAGTAGTTTGTAGTCTAAATACTTGAACTCCACCAAATATTCATCCCTCGTTCGAGCAATAACTCTACAAAATATTTCCACTATCGTACAAAAGGTCGTCGGCGGTAGAGAGCCTAAGTTCTACTAGCATCTTCTCCCTCTCTATCTGCTCATTTCACACATAACCTCTAACACGTTTTTTGTATTACTTTCTTTCTTTTTTCTATGCACTACAAAAAATTCAAAAATATCGTATGATCAACATTCCATATTTGAATAAAAAAAATAGTAGTATAGAAAATTAAAATTATAGCAGTGACTACGAGTTGAGCTTTGACATTTTAAGGTATACGAAAAGTTAGGACTAGGTATAATTAATTTGTGCGACCAACAACGTGGAATTCATCCCATCTTTGTCGAAGGAGAAAATGAAAAATTCTAATGACCACCACCGGAAGCGGCTAACGGTACGTGCACGTAACCGATACGTGCTTTACTAAATTCGACCAAAAAATTAGTAATCATTACTAAAAATCGACTTTTTTTAGTAAAACGATTAGTAAATTACTAAAACAAATTAGTAATCGGTTACTAATTTTTCACTGTTTGACAATTCGTAAAGTTACTAAAAAATATTACTAAAATTTTAGTATTTTTTTACTAAAACAATCGGTCTTTTTTAGTAACCCATTACTAAAAAAACGGTGACTTGAATTTTGTTTTTAGTAATGTTACTAAAATTTCACTGTTCAACTTTAGTAATCGGTTACTAAAAAAACCATTTTATTTAGTAAACGGTTACTAAAAAGTTAGTAATTTTTTTTAGTAACTTTCCGAATCGTCAAACAGTGAAAAATTAGTAACGGTTACTAATTTGTTTTTAGTAAAACTTGTAAATTAGTAATTTTCCAGGTTGGCCGTCCGGTGATTTTAGTAATGATTTACTAATTTTGTAACCGAAATTAGTAAACTACTGTTTAACATAGTAAAGTCGTTAGTAAATTACTAAAGTTTTAAATTTTTTTCGTAATCGTTTACTACTCTTTGAACAAAATTTAGTAAACAATTACTAAAATTTTAGTAATTTTACTAAACCGATTACTAAATGCCGAACCTAAAACCGAACCATCTCCCGGTGTAAAATTACAATTTTACCCCTGCGGTAAAATTACTAAACCCATTCCCAATTTCCATTTGTAATTTTACCCCCTTTTGCCTTCGTCCTCGTCGTCCTCCTTCCAGCTCAATCCGATCGCTGCCTTCCTCCGTCGTCCCCCCCCGGTTCTCCCTGAGCAACGTGCCCTGCGTAATTGCAAATCGCCTTTCGGTACACTCATCTTCTCCATCCTCGTCTTCATTTTCCTTTCACCGTCCCCGACCCATTAAACCCTAATCCGCGTTTCCCCCATCTTTTTTGCTTCTTGCCCTTTCGCCGTCCTTTACGGGAAACCCTATCCCGTGTTACCCCCTTGTCGTTCGTCGTGTTCATTTGGCTTTCCCCGTCCGGTATGCCTCCTTTGGTTCATCCCTCCCTTGTGTTTCGTGTGTTTCAATTTTTTTCGCCTTCCGGGATCCGTAAACTGTGATACGTATTTTCCCTCTTGTGGTAAGTCGTTTTTGCTGTAGGGGGTCAATTGGGTCGGTGGTCAATGGGTCCATGTTGGTACTGATTTCGGACAATGGTTATATCGCAACGTGTAGTTTGACTTTGGTTATATCTGTCCTGATAGTTTGGTTTTGGGTTTACGGGAAATAGTTCTGTTTCTTATGCAGATATGGATCGAGTAGAGATTGAAGGAGGAGAGATCGGTGGAGTAGAGATTGCAGCTGGCGAAACCAACATTTCTGGCGGCCATGTTAATACGCCTGGAGTAGAGATTGCAGCTGGCGAAACCAACGTTTGTAGCGGCCATCTTAATACGCCTGATACGTCAAAAAAGAAAAAGGCGAAGGCTAGTGTAGCCCAGGTAAGGTGTACAATGAACGCACTTACTAAATTTGGACATGGTAATTTACATTTATGGATCGAGCTTTTGTTCGTTATATTGTTATAGGATTACCTGTATACCCGCTGTAGTCCGAAGAAATTAATTTCCATCCTGATGACCTTCAACGAAGCTAAGAGATCTGCTCTAGCTGAACTTGGATTTGATGGCCTGCTTCATCTGTCGAGTAAGCACGTAAATCACACTGTCGTGAAGCTGTGCTTAAGGGCGTTCAATCCGGTTAAGAGGGTGATGACCATCGGTGGAATCGAACAACCATTGCTGTCTTGTGATGTGGAAGCCATACTCGGGATACCAACTTCCAAAGTTGGTGTCCCATTTAGCGGGCATATGGAGACAGTACGGGATGATCTGAAGGAGCACATAAAGAGGGGGAAAATATCGCTAAAGTCAGTTGAGAGGAAGCTCCTTTCCAGAGATGTTTCGGATGACCTATGGAGAGTTGAGGCATGTATTTTCATCATAGGAAGCTACTTGTGTCCGACTACCGCCTTTGATATCGACAAAGGTTATCTTCTTGCCACGCGGAATGTTGCGGCAATAAGAAAATTTGATTGGGCTACGCATGTTCTTGACTGTTTGTGTACGCATGTAAAGACATCAGAAACATGAATCGAAGTATATAGGCGGCTGTGTGCATCTACTGTCGGTAAGGTGTTTCACTTTCGTCCTAGTTAAAAATATTGAGCGATTCATACAGTTTTTTACTTTGTCTTGGTTCTTAACTTTCGTCTTGGTTATTACATTCTGCCTGCTTTGTTCGTTGTGAATGTTGTAGTTGTTCTATGCTTGTAAAAGTTCGAAGGCTGGGAACGATTTATCAAGGAGCAATCGAAACTTACCGCTGTGTCGCGAGTGGCCCGACGATCGGCTTAGAACGTTTTTCATGGCCACATTAGTGGATGTTGCGGATATTGTAAGTGTGATCCATTATGTCATTCACATGGAATGTATTGGAATGTATTGGAATGTAGGTACACTATTTATTGATCTGCTTTACTTCCACGAACAGGAATGTGAAGAATCGGACAGTACTCCAGAGGGAAACGTAGAGTGTTCAAACGAGCCAACGCAGATGCAAGTGGTTATGCGCCGGTTGAAGGTAAGTGATCATCGCAAATCACTATAATGGGCATATCACATAGGTTACATTAATTAGCCTGCTGATAGGCATGCTATGCTGCAGACCATGGAGTTTTCGGTAAGAAAACTCCAAGCCAGCAATGAACACATACTACAGAAGTTGTCCTTGATTCTGGACGAAGTCCGAAGAGTTAAAGGTGGTGAAGGCCTACCGAATCTGGTACCCGACTCTAGAGAAAACCAGGCAAAGGAAGGTAATATTCATCGTGGTGAGGATGTAGTGAAAGAATCTGTTGATCCGTTAAAAGATGCAGGCCATGGGCAGCACAGTGCTCGTGATCCAATGGACAAACCAGTTCCGCAAGACGGCGGCGTGAGTGAACCTGTATGTGAGGTGGGTTCCACCATGGTTTCTGAAAGAAGTTTACTCCCGTACCACCCTACTGCAGCAGCTCAGCCACTTCTTGAGGGTTCAGATGACTATTCCGATCCGCGGGAGGTACAACTGGCTAGAGCCCTTAACAAAATGGATATGTTCCTAGGCACGACAGTTGTGGAGAGTGAATCTGAGTTTGAAATGACAAAGTCCGAGGAAGGCATCAAGTATTTATTCATGCGGGATAAAGGGAAGGCGAAGATTGGAGAAGCCAGTCCAGTTGAAGAGAAACTGGAAACGGAGGTTGCAGACAAAGGAAAACAAGGGACTGAAGTTGTAGCTGTAGATGCAACTGAAGAGGATATACTTGCGAGAGGGTCTGGGTTGGATATGTATTCCGACCCAGTTGCCGTTCAAGAGGATGCTGTCATCACAGGCATAAGAAATACAAAGAAGGCCGATGAAGCAGTGGTCCATGTGAAGGTGATGCACCAACATTCCAATTTAGTTTTACTACTGTAGATGGGTTATTAATTGTTTTTTTATTAAATGCAACAGGAAAGCGGCTCGTCTACAACAAATGTTTTCAGAAGGCATACTCGTCGTACTACCGAGAGAAAGCCTTCCACATTCATTAGCAGCCCCTTCGTACCACCGCTTCCAGTACCCCAAACAAGAAAACGTGCTCGTGAACTTATACCTGAGGTATAAGATAAAGCAGTTGTTGAAGAGTTCTCCGTAGTTGTTGTTGATGTAAGCTACTTTGTTTATCCGTATATAGGGACTTCAAAATATCATTCCAAAGGATTTCCCGTTAAGTGTGCTGAAATTGTTTACTGCGGCTCAGTTGAATATCTTAAAGTATGCTTGGAATGAGGACCTGGATAATAGGTTAGTGTCACATTCTCGTGGCTTTGTTCTCATGGAATGTTATATGCTCGATTGAAGCAAGTATTGTATGTAACTTTGTTTACTTCTTGTTTCTGCAGTGAATGTCTTTGTGTCACCGAATCTGTCCATGTTAATAGGCATGCTATGCTGTCTGTCAGACCTGATAGATGGATTACCAATGATGTAAGAAGTTCTTGTCACTCAAATTACGGATATACCGACGAGATCTCATTCTGTCTATGTGATACCATAATGCAGATCATAGACTTTCATACAGTCATGTTACAGAACACTGAGGGTTCAGATAAGAAGGGGACGTGGTACCTCACAACTTGGATAGGGGTTGGTGTCACCTGCAGCAATTTTAAAAAAAGTGAATGTGGTTTTACATTTTTATTAAAGAAGTTAAAAACTTCTCAGAATCTTGCCGCAAACCAGTACAGCGAAGCCAAAATGCCCATCATCTCAAAATCTGATGCCGCTTCCCTATATGGTCACTATAAGTCCCACATCGGGAAGAATCATGAAGTGCAGCAGGTAAGTGATATACTCTGTAGCACAGTTTCCATTTTACTAAATTGCACTTCAATTTTTAGTAATGTCTTGCATTAACACTGCAGATTTTAATTCCAGTATGCGTCGCAGCCTCGCACTGGGTATTACAAATAATATCATTTCGAAAGGCCGAGGAGATCATAATGGACACATTGCACGACTCACTAAGCAACTTCAAAGGCCGGGCAGATCTTCATCGCCGTGTTGTAAAGCTGGTGAGTGTGATCATGAACCAGAATAAGGTGAAATCCAAGGCGAAAGGTTACGAAATACCTGACATTTGTTCATGGAGCATTACATACCCAGCAAATGTCCCACACCAAATGGACAAAGGAAATTTGTACGTATAAAATCCAATAATGGTCCCTTCCGTAATTATACAAAACTTACCATGCTATGCTATGTATTGGTGGTATGCAGGAACGACTGTGGAATCTATGTCATGAAGTTTATGGCTTTGCCTCAACCACCAGAAGGGGTTGAGAAAGTGGTAATCTAAAATTTCAGCCTACTACAAACCATATAGTAATGAAGTCATGGTTTATACTCTGTTATATAGTGTCACTGGGCATGGTTTATACTCTGTTTGCCATATAGACCCTCGGGTAGTTACACTGGCGAAATCTGAGTGAATCTCGTATTTTCAGATTGTAGGTGCTGTTGACAGGTTGAAGGCTGTGATAAGTCTTATCAAATGGTCTGGGAATCACATTAGGAAAATTATATTGCAGAAGGTGAAGGAAGACGGCAAGGCCAAGAGGAAGCGAATAGATGAAAGTGATTCAACAGTTTCTGTCCCTGCCGTTCGCGCATGATCACCAACTTTTTAATACGTGAATAGAGAAATTTTTTTTGAACTTGCTAACATATAAAGCAAGTATAGAGGTCCTTTTTTGATAAGAGATGATGCTTGTAGTGTTAAGGGACCTTACCGTGACGGCATTGTGAAAAGATCTCTCTGTTGCTTATGTTGCTTATGTAAGACAATTAACATTTGTAAGAACTTATATCTTAATCTTACATATTTAGCATCCCATAAACAGAGTTCTCTTCGGTCATTACAGGTCCATGGGTGCCCGAAGTACTTTCGTTGCCACCGTTGCCAACGTTTCTGCAGTCCCTCTCTTTTACACCTGTAACTCTCCTACGTACACCATCTTCTCTCTTCAACTCCTCTGTTCCGCAAGTGCGCTCAAGCTCCGCTGTCAATTTTTTAACTGTCTTCTGCAATTTACGAAATGTTCCATCTGTTTTCCCGGCCAAAAAGCACATACGTCTGCAATCTGCCATGAGAATACCCTGCCGCAGATCAGCCACATCAACAGAATATTCCAGCCTTGAAAATCCTTGAGAGTAAATCAGTTTGGCTGTCCTAGTCCACCTTTCCATTATCAGATGCTTCGGTATGTTAACGAAGCCTTCTACTTTCGCTATGTGGAATATATGACAACACGGAAATCCAAAGGTCTCGAAATGTAAGCAGCTGCATGTAAGTTCAACTTCATTCTTCGAAGACGATACTTGCACACACCTATGCTCACCCTCGTAACATGACAGTATGTAGACGGTCGCGATAATCCCGTCGAGTACATTTTCGACGTAAAATCTCGATTCCTTTTGCATCTCAATCTGAACCTTACGAAACGATGTCATGGTGTACAAGCGACGTGCATCCTCCTCAAGTCGACGCAACATCGTAATTGTCCTTAACGCCTTTTGCGATGAGTTGAAGTCCTGCTGATATTCGCTGTGACGCAGATCAACTACCGCACGCTCAAAGTTATGCACAAAATCATGTAATTTGTGTTTCGCATTCACATATCCCTTCATAAACCGATGCATTCGTTCGCAGCGTTGAGTGCTTCTAAGCTCAGCCCAAAAATGACCATGTAAGTACGTTTGCCACCACATATGTCTGCATGCATAAATCTGTCGCAACCATGTAGTGCTTACCGATCCTGAATGTGATACCATAGTCGACCAGGACTCTTCAACTTCTTCAGATGGTCTACTGCTGTACATGAAGGACGATATATGGGCTCACAATATCGGATCTTGTACGCGACGCGCAATGTTCCGGCTAAAGTGCCATAAACATAATCTGTGTCTTGCGGAGGGCCAAACTTCTCTAACAGATGCAATCATCGCACGGTCGGCGTCCGTGACAACGCTAATAAGATGTTTCCCTCCCATTACCTGCGTATGAGTACGGAATAGCCAAGTGTAGTCATGAATTGTTTCAGAAGTCATCAAGGCAGCACCAAATACAGTAGTTTGATGATGATGATTAACTTCCACGATGATGATCATTTGCATCCCATATTTGTTCGTCTTGAACGTAGAGTCTAGAGCTATAACATCGCCGAAAGCCTGGTAATCAGTAATGGATGTACTATCGGCCCAATATATGCGACTGACTTGGTCATTTTCAACATAAGTTTCATAGGTCATACCACTCTCACTACTCTTCCTGGAAAGGAGGTAAGCAATGACGGAATCACAAGTACGGAAATCCCGGGCTGACTCTTCCTTCAGCTTTCTGTTATTGAGGTCTTTCATCAGGAAACCAACATGTTCGTGTCCCCCGGATACGTGTACAAGTAGTCGCATAATATCACACTGCCTGAATCCAACATCGAGCATTCGGTGAACAAATGTCATATCTTGCTCGGAAATCTTGCGCCTTTCCCGCATTAAATATGACAAACCATTGCGGACCATTTCATGATTGTGTTCTAACTTAATCGCAACCAAATTCCATTGTCCGTTCATCTCTACTCTAGCTTTGAAGAAACAACTGCAACCTGTCTTCACAGACGGCCTAACCCGACTACGTTCCGTCAACACATGGGGATCAGAACTTTCACCTTCCCTTGAGCAAACCCACTTTCTCATAACACATTCATTGTTTCGAAGCTTCTGACGATCTCTTCTCCTAATTGAAAAGCCATGTACCGTCGCATAGATTTTAATGAACTCTTCAACTTCTTCAGAAGTACAGAAAGACATACTGAACAACTGGTCCTCATTCATGTCCGTTACTATATTGAAGAGTTCATTCGTATCCTGCTCACCTACAATCACGGATATCAGGTCACGCTGGACAGATTTTCTTGCATAATTGGAAGCAAACAGATTGGAAAAGTGACGACACGATTACTCACCAAATCGTGGGTGCTGCTGATTGAAGACACTATCCATTTCTTCTAAGAACATAAGACAAAGATGGTATCCCGTAATGCTGATCTCGTAATGGGCCACTTCTGCTTCCACGGAATGTAATGGGCAAACGATGCTTGATAAAAATATACCTGGTTTACGATGCTTTCTGGTTTCTCAGGCAAACACTCCGACGAATCTGTTGTTCGGGGAGGAAGGGTTATCGGACGTTCAGTCTAAACGAATGAATGATTACGAGAACGCACCTCATGTCAGCATTGTCGATGGCACCGTGACGCCGAGTTCACGCACGGCATATTGAAGCGGGTGGAGTAAACGGGGATCGCAGCTCACGTCATTTTCTGAACAATGAAGGGGGTTGGAGTCGCCGATCGGAGGGGAGGTTCGGATGGGATGAACGGAGGAAAGCGGCTCATCAAGAACGCTTTGATTGGGGACCGACCATCGGATTGAGCTGGAAGGAGGACGACGAGGACGAAGGTAAAAGGGGGTAAAATTACAAATGGAAATTGGGAATGGGTTTAGTAATTTTACCGCAGGGGTAAAATTGTAATTTTACACCGGGAGATGGTTCGGTTTTAGGTTCGGCATTTAGTAATCGGTTTAGTAAAATTACTAAAATTTTAGTAATTGTTTACTAAATTTTGTTCAAAAAGTAGTAAACGATTACGAAAAAAATTTAAAACTTTAGTAATTTACTAACGACTTTACTATGTTAAATAGTAATTTACTAATTTCGGTTACAAAATTAGTAAATCATTACTAAAATCACCGGACGGCCAACCTGGAAAATTACTAATATTACAAGTTTTACTAAAAACAAATTAGTAACCGTTACTAATTTTTCACTGTTTGACGATTCGGAAAGTTACTAAAAAAATTACTAACTTTTTAGTAACCGTTTACTAAATAAAATGGTTTTTTTAGTAACCGATTACTAAAGTTGAACAGTGAAATTTTAGTAACATTACTAAAAACAAAATTCAAGTCACCGTTTTTTTAGTAATGGGTTACTAAAAAAAAACCGATTGTTTTAGTAAAAAAATACTAAAATTTTAGTAATATTTTTTAGTAACTTTACGAATTGTCAAACAGTGAAAAATTAGTAACCGATTACTAATTTGTTTTAGTAATTTACTAATCGTTTTACTAAAAAAAGTCGATTTTTAGTAATGATTACTAATTTTTTGGTCGAATTTAGTAAAGCACGTATCGGTTACGTGCACGTACCGTTAGCGGCTTCCACCACGACCGCCACCAAAAAAGAGGGGTCTATCCCAAACAAATTGTGCCATCATTTTCTCTCCCATCTGGTATTCCTTGTCTCCTTTTGGGTCATTCTTCTTTCTTATTTTATTTTATTTTTTATTTTTTGGGATCAGCGAGGAGGAATCCTAAACACAAACCAAAAAAGAAAGAAATAAATAAGAGAGAGAGAGAGAGAGGATGCAATCCACACGTGAATGACTAGTAGGGATACATCTCTGCTTGCCCATCATCACTCACTCCAAATCTCATCCCCTCTCCCTCGCAAATATTCGAAGACATCAATATTTGTAGGAAGCTAAAAAGTACAACCCAAAATAACCAGTAAGAAGACTAACCCCCCCAGCTGTATCAGTCACTAAAATGAGTGTGCCAGTCCAAACTAATGAACCTCCAAAGTCTTAGCAATTTAATGGACTCACTGGAATTTGCTGTACTTTGTTTAACTTGTTCTGCTTGTACAATGAACTTGATTTTTCAAAGTGAGATCTCATTTCAATATGAATTAATAAAACGTTTTTATGTAAAGTAATAATGAGTAGACTGAATGCATTCTCTCCAAACCCCAAAAGAGATTTTCATCATTAGAGGGGGGTGAAAAAACAATCCTCCTACAACTTTTTCTTTTTTTTTTCCGTACTCTATTCTATTGATCAAATCCTTCATTTTTTTATCGTATTTTTAAGCATGAGTGATCGCGCTAGTGTCCCTTTTCCTTTGCTCCATGTTGATCTCAATCATTATAACATCAGTCCGACCCATGATTTCTCCTTTTGGTACTCTTCTTCTTCATGCCCTCACGAGTTGGGGATCGTCGGTCATGAGTTGTTTCCACCACCGTGGTATCGCCACCTGCAACGAGTTAGCATTGTAAGACCCATTTTCTTTAACTTTTGTTGGTGTTTTTCTTTTGTATGTGTTTAGGAATGTTTCGATTTTGGGCAGAAATGGCTTCGAGACGATCGGTCTAATATTTTTTGTTTTTTGACATCTCGAATTTTCAGGACGACGAGTTGCGTCGTCCTAATATTTTTCAATTCGAATTTTCTCGAATTTTTGACATCTCGAATCATCGGTTCGACGAGGATGAAACCCAAGGGATAAGTAGTGTCGGCGATGGTGATCACACCTACAGCCGCAATCGCGATCTTGGTCATCTTCAGGAGTATTGCTCGGCGAAGTGGGTGTCCTCGAAGATGAGGATCATGAAGGAGATGTCCGGTATGGAGAAATCCTCATCCGAGGTTCAAAACCTCGGATCCGGTCCAAAGGCATCGATGATTCCTCTGTGGTGCTGGATGTCCTAGAGAACGGCGGCGGCAGCAGCAGCAGCGCCAACGGTCACAGGAGCGCCTGCTCTGGGACGGAGAGCCATAACAACAACAACAACAACCCGATTATTAGGGTTCTTTGGAGGAGTGGTCCGACAGGCCCAAAAGGTAGAATTCATGATTCCAGGAATTTCTGTCTTCCAATCCTTTAGGGTTGATGCATTATGATTGAGATATATTATTACGTCTGATTGGAGAAAAAAATCACATTTTTTAAATTTGGGAATACCGATAAAATGATATGATTCATATAATTTATCTCTTCGTGGAGACAAAATAAAAACACAAAAATATAATAAAATCTGGGTCACGGGCCTTAAAAATTTGATATTCGTACTTTCTTTTTTTTAAAAAAAAATTCCCCACCGTCAAAAAAGAAAGAAAAGTTTTTTAATTCTGTGAAAAAATTTAGGGAGACTAACCACGTGATGTTTATTTGAGAACAGACGCTTTGCAATGCCTGTGGAATACGTCAGAGGAAAGCGAGGCGAGCCATGGCTACTGCAGCGGCCGCTGCAAATGGCGAAGTACCTCCTCAGCCGAATCCTGCCCCGACTAAGGAGCAACAAAAGAAGATGAACAAGATGAAGAAGAAGAGATCGTCATCGAGTGACAATGATGAGGACAATGATGGCAGCTACGACCCTCGAACAAAGAAGACCTTCCTCCATCCACCTGTGGTGGGGTCGAAGAGGGATCTTCATTTCGAGGAGTTTGTGATGAAGCTGAGCGAATGGACATCGGGATTCCGGGGGGCGTTCCCTCAGGATGAGAAGGAAGCTGCCATTCTGCTTATGGCCTTGTCCTATGGTTTGGTCCTCCGAGCTAATAACAATATTCCCTGAACAGTCTTAATTTTGCTGCCTATTATTATTACTATTACTAGTTAGGAATTACTATTAATAATGTCGTGAGGGAGTGTTTGTGTGGACTAGATTATTTTTTAAAGGTTGCACTTTTAGAGAACGGTTTGATTACCCAAATCATGTGGACATCTTGTATATTTTAGATGGCTTGAGGTTTCTGTTTTATTACCATCTTGAGAGCTTATGAAAGTAATTTATGATCTTATTTAAGTGGAGCATTAAGTGAAATATTTAAGTAGGTGATTAAATTTGTCATTTAAGGCAGCGATTTCTATTGTCATTTGGGTTACCTACTCATCCCTATATATAGATGAGCATATAATCATTTGAAAGAATGAAGAATAAAATATTTTACAGCATAAATACTTGAACTCTACCAAATATTCATCCATCGTAGGAGCAGCAACTCTATAGAAGATTTTCTCTATCTTACAGAAGGTTGTCGGCAGCACAGAACGTACGTTCTGCTAACACCTTCTCCCTTCCTATCCAATCCTTTCACACATAACACCCCCCAACAAGTTTAGTATTAGAGCGTAGAAGGTCATGTCTGCATCCGCTGACAGCATGTTCTTCACCTTTTCTCCCAACCAAATCCTTATCTTCGATGGTGAGCAATTCGACTAGTGGAGTTCTCAAATGGAAACCATTTTTGCTTTTGCTAGATCTATGGAAACTTGTGGACGATGTCTATGAAGAAGTTCCAGAAGAAGTCTCTCTTAGAAGATAACAACACTTCTGCAGAAGGTGTCATCCACCCCACAGAAGATGAGCAGAAGGCATATAAGGAGAATGTCATGAAGAATGTGATGGCTCTACGGATTCTACAATAATCTGTGAGCAAGACCATCTATCCAAGGATATTCGGCCTGGAGAAGGTGAATGAAGCATAAGAGGTCCTAAAGAAGGAATTCAAATGGTCACAGAATGTGATCTCCATAAAGCTGTAGAACCTTTTGAGAGATTTCGACAATCTATCCATGAAAGACACAGAAACCTTCAAAGGCTACTTCTCATGGATCGTGGATATCCTCAATCAATTGAAGAATTGCAGAGAAGTTGTCCCAGATCGAAAAGTCGTGGAGAAAATCCTCAAAAGCTTACCATAGAAGTTTGAGCATGTGGTAACCGTGATTGAAGATACGTAGGATCTTGTAGAAGTTTCCATCTATGAGTTGATGGGTTCTCTAGAAGCCCATGAGAAGCGGGTCAGCAAGTACACATCCTCGGTGGACAGCGAAGTTGAATGTTTCTGAGCAGAAGCAAGAACGTTTTGGAAACAACGGAAGATCCTACGGCAGAGGACGTGGAGGCAGGTCTCGCGACAGAGGCAGAGGCTATGCAGAAGAACGACCAGAAGGTCAGCACATAAGCGACCATGGAGAAGCAGAAGCAGAATGCCGCATCTGCAGAAAGCAAAACCATAAAACAAAAGATTGTCGTCTTCGATGTAGAAGAAGTAAGTTCACAACTCTTTCAGATTGTGATTGTAGGCACAAAGATAAAGAGCAGAAGCATAAACAGAAGCACGAGGATAGAAGCTTAATAAATTTCTCTAAGGAAGATGATTCTTAGGCACCTTAAGTGCATATCTACTTCTCCTAGGCACCTTAAGTGTTATTGTTAGTTGTAAATTATTTCTTACTTCTAGTCTACTTAAAGCTAGGGGTGAAAATGAGTCGAGTCGAGACCGAGTACTCCCAGGCTCGAGCTCGGCTCGATTAGGAAAAGCTCGAGCTCGAGCTCGGCTCAAGCTCGATCGAGCTCAAATAATTGGAGCTCGAACTCGGCTCGATCCAATTATGGAGAGCTCGAGCTCGGCTCGAAAGGCTCGAATGTAGATCGAGCCTAAGCTTGGCTCGAAAGCTCGAGCTCGATTTCAAAATATACATATATTGATGTTGACTCGAACTCGGCTCGGTTGGCTCGAAAACATATATAATAAAGTTCACTTCAAAAACATAAATATGAACAATGTTGTCAAAATATTTCAACAAAATCATAATTCCAAAACATCTCCAAACTATTCTCCCAAAATATCTCCATAAATAGAACCAGATTTATCAAAACAATCACAAACCACAAGAATCATACCTTGACTATGACGCCTTCACTTCTTTCTGTCGCTTACCCGCGGGCGTAAAATTCGGCCAGCTCCTCTCCGGTACTTTTTGACGCTCGCTCTGGCCGATCCTCGCGAGACACAAAGTATGAAAAGGCCGATTATTTTCCACTTATCTAATGAAGAGAGGAGATCGCCACGCCAAAAGGAGAGGGAGAGAGAGGTTGTTTCTTTAGGGTTTGCTTTTACCACAGAGTGTGGGGAGGGAGAAGGAAAAAGTTTTTTATGTAAATTTATTAATTTTTTATTAATAAATTATTAAAATTTATTATATAATATTAGGCTCGCGTGCCTTCGAGCTATTAGTGTTTCGACTCGAGCTCGGCTCGTTTCGTTAACGAGCCGGAACGAACCGGCTCGAGCTCGGCTCGAGCTCGGTCAAAGTCGAGCTCGAACCGAGCTTTGACCGAGCGCTCGCGAGCGGCTCGGCTCATTTTCACCCCTACTTAAAGCATCATAATGTTTCCTTATCAATCAGATTGCACGTTGCAAGTGTCCTACGCGAAAGTCTTTCTTTGAATGTTCCTTGAATAAATGGTTTATAGATCATGTCGTTTCTCTACATTTACTGCAAAATTCATTTAACCCCTTTGTCTGCCTCAATAAAGCAAAAATAAAACTCCATCAAGCTAGTAACAAACCTAGATTACAGCAACTTCTTTCTTTTCTGAACCTAGTGCGGCTGTTGACAACAACTTACTTCGAAGGATGTCTTAGTGACAACTTGATTACATTTCTAATACCACTTGTATAAACTTTTCCATTTATGAAATTGTCATGAAATACACATAGACATGCTACCAACATCAACATACAAAAAAATTTACCGAGGTACTCCAAAATCACATACTTCACGTAGAGGACATGACAAGTTCACAAAGTCTTCATGATGGGCAGAAAGTTATGCATTATAATCCATGTTGCGCCATTTCAGCATATAGTCAATTACACTTCCCATATTGGTTTGAAAACATTAAAAGAAAGCTGGATCAGAAAGTCGAACATTGACCCGATGCAAACAAGTATATCCACATTATACTAATAAATCCAAAATGCATTTGTTTCCTAGAGACAAATCATGAAGTTTTTTAACCTATGCACTCGCATAAAATGATGCTATGCAACACTGCTCTTTGAACACAACTTAAAATGATGCTTTTAGATACACCTTTTCATGGTTTCGCATAAATAAAAAATTATGTCCATTATTACCTAGACCCTTTCTATGGCGCATTATAAACGTGTATTATTTGAACAATCTTCGCTGGTTTGAAAGCACAAAGTACAGTTTTTGTGGAGACTCCATCATTTTGAACAAACTCTCTCTTCAGCAAGTTCCATGTATCATCATCACCAGATTGTTAACTGATGAAGCATTTTGTCAACTCAAACTTTTTAAGTATGGAAAAGAATTGATTAATTATGACGTACATGACACTTCCACTTCTTCTTCTTTAACCGGAAATAACATTCAATCTCCCACAAGAGTTTGAGAAATCTTCCAGATCAAGGAGGAAAATATATACTACGGAAGTCAGATGCACTTAAAACAGTCTTCGAAGAATATGATGCTCAACAAACAATACATGCATTCAATTGAACAAGACCAGAAACTAGGCAACTTATGCAAATAGCTTTCCATTTAAAAAAGTTCTATGAAAACAATGGAAGCAAGGGACTTTGGAAAAGAAAAAAGACTAACCATACAAAGCGGATTGGTATTATAGAATATGGAAAAAAAAACGTCGGTGATCAAAATAACCCATGTCTAGACTACTAAAACACAACTATGTAAGCGTGAGCTTCGTCACTCACAATAAACCTATGCATACGAAAATACAAATATTTAATAAAATCACAATTTCCGTAGAAAAGCTTGTATTTTACGAGATTACTAGATATTCTTTGTCTTATATAAAAATTTAAAAATATTAACTACTTTCCATCGATATCTTTCCCAAAAGACAAAAAAGTTCTTAGAAATTTAATAAATTTTCAGAGGATATTTGGAAATTACGAAATTTTGCTAATACCTCTTTGTCATTTTATAAAATTTGAAAATTAATTACAAACTTTAACTGAATTTTATGGAAAATTTAATAAAAAATTCTTTAAATAAAAAATAATAACATAAAAACACGTCTGGGACAAACCTTCCATTTTTGCAATTTAAGGAAATATATAAAATTTAAAGGTCAAACTAAACGGTAATTGTTTTTCAAAGTCAGGTAAAAAAAAGTAATAAAAACTTAAAAAGTGACATTCTTGTCACTTTAGAAAATCCTTTAGTAAATTTTTAATTACCTAATTTAATAGAATTTCTAAATTTAAAGAAAACCCTAATTTTACAAAAGTTATTAAGACGAAAATTTATTTTGAATTACCAAAATACGATAAATTACGAATTTTAAAAAGTTAAAAATAGAAAGAGGACTAAAGTCACTTTTTAAATTTTACAAAATTATAAAATATATGTGAAACTTTTGGAAGATATACAAATTATACAAAAACATTTAGGATAAATAAAATTTACTAGTTCCTTAGAATATTTACAAATCAAAATAAAAATAAATTTACAGAAAAAATAATTGCGTAAAATTCTTAACTGAAAAAATACAAAGGATAAAGAATAAGAAAATATCAATCCGATATATAGAAATTTTTTAACATGGGTAAAGTAAAAACTTTATAATTTATGAATAGATTTATTTTATTTACTACAAAAAATTATAAACTTTTATAATAAAATAGTTTTAAATCTTATTTTTTGAATTATTTCTACAATATATTTTTAAATTATATAATCATAATAATAATTATCCTACCCGACTGACTTTTGAAAAAATTATGACATTAAATTATACAATTTATTAATAAAAAATTTAAATATTTTTAAATAAGTATTAGATTTGATAAGTTTTATACATTTTCAGATGTCCAATATATTATATAATCTTTAAAAAAACTCGACTTAGATTTCATAATTTTTAATGGATTGATTTTTTAAAGTTAGGTTTAATTTGATAAAAAAAAATATTTTTTCCTTTAAATTTTAATATTTATATTTTAATAGATTTCTTAAATTTAGTATAGAATTAATCATAAATAAAAATACTATATTTTTTCTTAGATGAATTTTATAAAATGAATTTCAGAATCTATATTGATGGATAAAATTCAGAAATAGAAACTATATGAAAAGTGAAAATCATTTATTAAAATATTATTGATATAAATTATTTTTTTTACACCTACTTAGTGACACTGCTGTAAAATCGCCACTACATTTTGTTACTTCATCTTCAACGATATGCTGTTTCTGAGATGCTGCCTTGTGGAAGAAAAAGCATTAATAATTGCAGCAGCACAACAACAGAAGCTTTCAGAATCTCTCTCTGGGAGGAACTTGCTGAGGAGGTCCAACAAGTTTTACAGAAGACAATTTTCTTTTGCAGAGATGCAGTGGTTTCCATCATATAATATGTAGAGGTGGGCCTGGACAATAATCTCCGAGGTCCCCAACGAAACCCAAAACAAAACAAAACAAAACCCTTAGCTCGAAGACTAGCCACAAGACAGTTTCTTTGTTATCTACCAGTCCTTTCTTTCAACTCCCCTTTGCCCCTTGCCATCCTTTTTAGATGATTTGAAACTAAAAAGAGGAAGGTCAATCTCCCCAACTCCGTTGTTTCCATTTTTTCAATGCCAGGGACCATTCAGATTTCAGGTATTACCCGAATCGGATTCCTGGGTGTGCTTCCTGTGATCTGGGGCTGTTAGTGATGTCCTGTGTTTTCTGGATCTGGTTCCAGTTCTTGAAATAAGAGACCTGCCGTCTTCCTCGTCGCTCAACTCTGTATCAATAAGGGGTAAGATGCTCATACCTTGGGGCTGATGGATGTTAAGGATAAAGCACGTCGTGGGTTTCAAACTGGGGCCATTGTTGTTTTCTCATCGGTTACAGTTGCCATGGGGAAAAGGGAGTATCAGATTGCGGACAGCGGTGATTTCTCAATGTAAAGTCATTCTCTTGGGATTGGTCCTGGCTGCTGGGATGTGCTTTAGGAGGATTCGGATTGAATGATTGATCGGTTTCTGTGATTCTTCTGCAGTCCTCTGACTACCCTACGTGAGAATATGATCGTCAAGGTTTTCGACGCAAATGGGGCCGAGATATGTAGGACGGGTGGGTACATTATGCACACGATTCAAATGATTGATCATTCGTTGTATGTCGTGTCCGCTGAGGAATGGAGTATGATCGGCGTGCACTGGTGTTTCCTACTAGGAATCGACACGAAAATGGTTGTCGAGAAGGGCTTGTGGAATGATAGGTTCCCTCTCGAGGGAGGAGGAGAAATGCTTCTGAAGTTACAGTTTGTCCTCAGCGAAGAGGAGAAGAATCGCATCCGCATGATGGTACGTCCATTGCTCTTTGCGATGGTTCAGGCTTTGTATGCTGATTTAGATGTTTGCTTGTAGAGACTGTCGGCATTGGCGAAGAAGGATGCTGAACTTGTCAGCAAGAGCACGACACTGTCAGAAAAAGCCACCTCATCATCTCTCCGCTACGATGAAGGCTCAGGTCAGCTCTTTGGTGAATTCGAGTGATTATAGCATAATGAGTAATCTTTGTTTCTGAATCACTTCTTTTCATGAATGCGCAGAACAAAAGAAAGTCGAGCCAACAAACCAAAGAGTGTTATCCCAAGACGAAGCTGCCACGATGTCAAGCCCCCACCATGCATCCCGTGTAAAATCGAGAACCGATGAACTCACCCCTCTGAATCAGGACTCGACAACGGTATCAGCTCCAGTTACGGATCATATCTGAAGTCCACGACTTTGGAGTCTCTAATGGTTATTTAATTTGCTCTAGGGATGTTCAGATGGCAGCAAAGATCCTCCTTGGTTATCTTCTTTATCGTCAGTCGCAACTGCTCCATTGACAGAAACTGGCTTGACAAAGTCGGCAAAAACCTCGAAGCTGGAGGGGACAAGTTCGTCATCACCTCCTAAACTCAAGGGAGGCGTTTGGGACTTACAGCACCTTCCAAAGAGAGCTCCTAGCAGTATAAGGACAATGATAAGCGTCTTTGAAAGCGGCAGAGTTCCGGAATCACGAACCTCGTTGAAATTAGGGAAAAAGAATGGATCGCGGACTGAAGGAGCCATATCCAATACACCGAGGGAAGAGTCGCAACTTTTGACACGTAGAGAAATCAAAGAGCGATTCAGGCAGACTATGGTTCTGGATGACCCGAATTCTTCCTCTTCCTCAGCCGAAATAACTGCTACTAATGATAACAATAGTTCAGACATACAGAGGGAGAAGAACAGAATTCAGATAGCTTACTGGAAAAATTTCCGTCGCAATGAGGTAACACCGGGCATATGGATATTCCCGGATGATCCGAGAAGTACATGCATAACGACCGGCGGAAAGCATGCAGTACGTGTGGTAGAATGTTGCATGGAAACGGTCTCAGCGTCACCAACGGAACACTCAGAAGAGGTACACGTATTACAATAGGTAAGTTCTCTTGGCGTAATCTCCCGAATCAGTGGCCAATGGGCAAACATTGATGCAGGGTACCATGCCGAGCGAGCTCGAACATGATGTGAAGGAACACAAAAGGGTTGACGCGAGCGAGGCAAATCTGTGGAGCTCCACAGGGGGACCCTCCGGCCAGGTAGAATAACTTGAACCAAATTTATTGAAATCAAGTTTCCTGAAGAAAAGGACACAAAGCTTAACATAACTCATACACTGCATCATTCTCAGGCGATGAGGATCGCGGTAATGGTGGGATTTGGGGTACTCGTCCTCTTCACCAGGCAAAGGCAGGACAAGTATTGTTTCGTCGACTGTGTTTATCGAATCACTCCCAGGAACACCCTTTCGCCTTTACGTTCCGACATTGCTCCCCTTGTCATCTCAGGTAGCCAAGCACGCGTCATTCGAATGGCTAGGCCGAGGACTTCGGAGAGGACGAAGAATAGGAGGCGGCTCTAAATGGTTGGTTTGATTTTTTGAAATGAGACGAACATGGAACTGAGATGTGATATTCTTTCTTTCGTTTTTTCTTATTCCAAAAATAAAAACAAATTGTTTTCATTAACCATGAAATGATAAGAGGGGTGTATTTAAGTAATGAACAACGAGTTTCGCCACGTCCAAACAGCTGGAGATATATGGAATAAGGATCAATGATTGCAACCAATAAATGATACTTTTTTCACTTTTACATTCTCTTATTGTTGAGTTTGTGGACGGCATTTGATATCTAATCATTGAGATAATGAATAGTTCGTAGGATTGACCAAAGGAGAAGAGAGTCCGAAGCGGAGTCAGTGCGTCTGGATTGATGACGTCTTGTCACAGTCCCACATTGTCAGCGAAGGTTATAATTTTGTGGTATATATAGAATCAGGGGGCCGCTAAAGTCGCACGCACGGGACGTCCCACGCAGTGTACTAATTTTGAACTTTATTTAGTACATTTTTTAGTACATTACAGGTGTACTAATTAGTACGAAACAATAACAGTGATTATTTTTTTAGTACATTGTCAGTACATTATAGGTGTACTAATGGGTACTGTTTTTATATTAGTACAGTTAGTACAATGTACTAATAGGTACTATTTTTGTACTAGTATAGTTAGTATAATGTACTAATGGTCACTGTTTTTGTACTAGTAATGGTTTGTACAATGTACAAAACTTTTTTAATACATTTTTAGTACATTTTTTTAGTACAGTAACGGTGATTTTTAGTACATTGTACTAACCATTACTAGTACAAAAACAGTAACAATTAGTACAATGTACTAACTGTACTAGTACAAAAATAGTACTATTAGTACAATGTACTAACTGTACTAGTACAAAAACAGTAACCATTAGTACAATGTACTAACTGTACTAGTATAAAAACAGTGACCATTAGTACACTTGTAATTACTGACGATGTATACTAGCTACAGTGTTAGTACATTGTACTAATGGTCACTGTTTTTGTACTAGTACAGTTAGTACATTGTACTAAAAATTACTGTTACTGTTTTTTACCAATTAGTACACCTGTAATGTACTAAAAATGTACTAAAAAAGTTTTGTACATTGTACTAACCATTACTAGTACAAAAACAGTGACCATTAGTACATTGTACTAACTGTACTAGTACAAAAACAGTACCCATTAGTACATTGTACTAACACTGTAGTTAGTACATCATTAATAATAACAAGTGTACTAATTGGTGGTAATACAATGTACTAAATAAGGATCAAAATTAGTACACTGTGGGGGACGTCCCGTGCGTGGGACGTTAGCCGCTCCCTAGAATCAGCTGGGGCAGGAGGGACGCTTTGAAGACATCCCATAAAATTGGAACGATAAAGATAAGATTAGCATAGCTCCTGCGCAAGGAACACGCACAAATCCAGAAACGGTGCAAATGTTTTTTTACACATTTTTGCCCTCACCACCCATGTGGAATTGTTCATCTTACCCTCCAACTAATTCCCATTCCCGGAAGTAACCTCCGCTCGTTACCCTACTTTCTTTCTCTTTGACATGTTTGCCCTCTCCTTCCTTTGCTAAATGACTGTTCTGTCCTCCAAATATGCCTGATTGCAAGAATAACCTCTTTTCAATTTGCTTTTGCTCAGCCTCTCTCCCATTTTACTCACCTCTCGCAAATAAATTATTTAATTCTTTTCGTTTTCTCTCTGTAATTTTCTTTTTCCATAATATGTATATCGATATAGCTCAAACTGGTGCAAAATAAAAATTTATTCGTACCATGTTATCAATAACAATAAACATTAATAAAAGTAAAAAGAAAAAAACACTAAATATTCACTTATTATTGAAATTATGCCATCTCCTAATCCTGATCATCCACTTATGTAATATGTTGCTGCTCTTCTTTGGAAATTCCGAAATCGACCTTGTCCTTGGAGTCCGAGTCCTCATACATCACGGCTTCGACAAAAGGATGGAGTTATGGAACAAGTTCGTTCCATTATTCGAAGCGCCCTTAATGCCCAGGATCGAAGTAACAATGTTGTAAATCTCGACGTTCTCGAACGATGGGACCTTCCTACCCTGAGCGAACTGAGGGCCATGGCCAATGAAAATTGTCCTCATCGAAAAGATCGCGTTATCATAACCATGCGCCCCTCCGCATTCTTTCCGTTTGCTCCGCTTCTGCTCTACCTTGAAGCTCTCATCAATCAACCCAATGATCGGTGGAATCCGATCACTGTCCGAATAATGCAGCCTCATGGGCAGGTTTTCCTTGAGGTAAACCTTTAAGTGGTTTCCATTCTCGACCTTACCCGATCTCAGCCCTGAGTTCATCTTCTCCATGACGTAGGATGGAGAGAACCCCAGATCAGGACGGATTGCGAGCAAAGGACTGTATGATTGGACCCAGTTGGCTGGGATGCCAACCCAATCGGTCAAATCATCTAGGAAGATCAACTTCTTATCGCATGTTCCGACCATCCCGTGATCGCCAACCATGATGATGTTAACATCTTCAAACACCCCTCGTTTCTCCAACCCATCAATAAGCCTCCCGATCATCTTGTCTATCCTGATGATTGCATCTGTTATCTGCGGATCGTCTGGGCCGACCTGATGGCCCTGATGATCTGGATCCTCAAAGTACAATGTCATGAACACAGGAATCTCTTCACTCTCCATATCGAAGTACTTCAAAACCGTGTCCACTCGTTCCTCGAATGGCACTGACCCATTATAGTACCTACAGAACTTCGGGGGGCAATCCCACGACCCCTTCTTAACCTCGGACCCAGGCCAAAAGTATGTGGCGGCATTCAGACCATGATTAACTACAGTTTCCCATAAAGGCTCGCCTAACCACCACTTCGACTCGTGACTACCCATATTGAACTCAGCACCAGTACCCGGATCAACGAAGTGATTGTTGATTATGCCATGATATGCCGGGTACAATCCAGTTACAATCGAGTAATGGTTAGGGAAGGTGAGTGTAGGGAATACCGGAATCAGGCCCTGTTCCGCCTCAGTCCCGTTCGCGATCAACCTGGCTATGTTCGGCAAATGGGCCTTGAACTGGTACCCGAACCGGAACCCGTCCGAGGATATCAGCAGGACGACGTCCTTCTGTAGCTTCTTCAGCGGCCGAGCAATGTCATCCGAGGAAAAACTATTCTCAGCAGCCACAGGAGCAGCAGCAGGAGATAATGAAGAGTTCCGGATGGTGGCCGCAGCGACTGGTGCAGAGGAGGAGGTGGTGGTGGAGAAGAAGAGGAAAGCAAACACCGCTGCAGCAGAGAGCGCGACAGAGGAGACCAAGAGGAGGGACACGACGATGATGGTAGTGGCGATGCGCTGCGAAGGGCCTTGCCCGGGAGACGTGCTGGCATCGCGGTCGCCAGGATCCATGTCAAAAGAGAGTAGCGCTGCCGATTGGTCCGTTGGGTCTTCTTCTAAGGCTGGAACGGCCGCAATCGGCTTATTAGAACCCATTTCGCGAAACCCAGAAGCCAGAATCTACGAATCGAGCCCCGGAATCGCGGGAAGGTACGAGCTTTGACTGGGAAAAGTGGAGTCAATCGGCGTGAGCAGTTGAAAGATCGGAGCTTTGATCGGGAATAGGCGAGATGGAGGTGGGAAATTGGTTGTAAGGTCGCTGTCCGAGGAAGACGAGACGGGATTGGAGTTTGGGATAGGTAAAGTAACAAGTCAGTCGTGAGTTGTAAGAAAGAGGAGGCAAATTGGGGAGTGCTACTGTGTGGGCATGCCCACGGCAAACTCCCTTGCACCTCCTCCGATTACAGACCTCTTCAGAGCCCGAAACCCTTCTTCCTCGGAACTGAGGTTTCTTCTTTCCATGGCGACCTACTTGTGGAGGAAGTATGCCGATTATCTGTACACCAAGTGGGAGAAGGAAATTCTGTGGATGATGGTCGATCCCTACAAACGCCCCAAGTCCTTCATCCCTCTCGTCTCCATCTACGTATCAGCCTTCTACACCGGCGTCGTCCGTGCCGCCGTCAAAGAGCAGCTCTACAAGGCAAGTCTCCTCGTACCCAGTCATAGAATCCTTGTTTAAGCAGGAAAGATCACATCTTTTTGGTTTGATAGTGAGGATTCCGATGATGGGTCGCAAAAATTGATGGATTGTGTGCTGTGATTGATTCAGGGTTTATGCTTTGCTAGGGCCGAGATTTTTCTGGTGCTTACTTCTTGTCAATTCAGCTCGGTTTATCTGGTGATTCTTGTGGAACGAATTGTCTGTGATGGTATGGAGTTTGGGCTTTGTTCTCTTACATTGAAGTGTCGAATATCGACACTGGCATCTCCTTTCCATTGCTTCAAGCCATTACGAAGATAAAATCTGGAGTGAGTTCAAGTGTATGAATTTGATTGCAGATACTTGGAATTGTGAGTTTTTGTTTGGCTTAATATCGTGATTGATGGATGATTAACCATGACTGGACTTTCTGCTGATTCAAGCCGGTGCCAAAGTCGAATAGTATGAGGGAATGCTTTCTGCTTGGGGTCTCGGGCTGATCCATGTTTCTGTGTTTCCTGTTGGAATGAATTTATCTGATGCTTTTCTTGCTGTGGTCCGATTTTCCTGTGATGAATTCCTTTTGGATGATATTTTCTACAGGAGAGATACTGGGAAGATAACCCGGGAGAGATGGTACCGCTTATGAGGCCGACATTCTACACTGGACCTTGGAGAATCAACAGAGGGAGTGCCCTTCCACCACTCGATGAGAAATTATCCCAATCTCAGTGAATTAAGTGGAGGATGTGCTTCATGTCAGTGTTTCCTAGTACGCCAAAGATTGATAGTAGTCTCTAGCAGCAGACTAAAAGCAGCATCTGCAGACCATTGTACTCAGGCAGGTCTTCCCTGACTGCAAGAAGGGCATGGCGAATCGCCTTAGCATAATGCTTTGGCCTCTCTCAAGGTCTGTGTCCATCAACGAACAGACCTTTATGTTCCCATCCTTGCTGTTGGAAATATGGGGGAAATCATCTTCAAATCTTCCTTGAATTAAAACCCCGTTCCGGCTGCCATTCCGCACAATCCATCCATTGTCGACAATCAAAGCCATCTTCAACAATTTTCCCTCAATAATTTCCCCAAATCCCTCCCTCTGTAGAAACCCATCGTCATCTCCTGCGGGTGCACAGTCTGCGGCGGAAGCAATTCCAGAACCGCCCCTCGGAACCCCCTCCTCCACAATACCCAGTACAGACCCAACTCGTGGAGGCGCTGGCGGTCGCCTAAAGGAACCACCTCGTGGAGACGCTGGCGGTCGCGTAAAGGAACCACCTTTTGGAGGGAATCCCGGCGACTCGACATATTCGGCTTGCTGAAAGAGGGAAGCTGGAGGAGGCTGTTCGGTTTCTCAAGAAGGGTGATTCAGCGGATGGCCCAGTTTTCTGGGAGCTGTTGCAGTTGTGCGGTAAATTGAAGTTGATCGACTTGGGGAAGAGGTGGATTTCCCCATGAGATCGGGATTCGGGATAGATGTGGAGCTGAATAACCTGCTGGTGGAGATGTTCTGCTGCGTGTGGGAGCGTTAGGGATGCACGGAGGATGTTTTGATAGGATGCCCTACAGGAATAGCAATTTGTGGCTAGTTATGATTAACGGGTTTTCGAAGAACGGTCAGGGTGATGTCGGGTTGGAGTTATTCGAGAGGATGAGGAAGGGGTTAGCACCGATGGGGAGAGCTTTCTGATGGTACTGGCGGCTTGTGCGAGTGCTGCGTCCGAAGATAAAGGTATGATGTACTTATGTTGATGAGGGGGCATATGGGATCAATCCTGGCTTCAAGCATTATCTGGAGTTAATCGACGACTACGGATGGTCATGTCATTTGGATGAGATGTGGGATTTCGTGGACAATTGTCTGCATGGGTCGAGGCTGGAGCTCTGGGAGGCTGTGAGGAACTAAGCACAAGTTAACGGTGGTGATCTCCAGCTCGAGGACCCCTCACGGCCCAGGCACAACGACAATTATTAGGGGCGCGCTCTACCACTGAGTTAATAGCCCGTCGTGCAGGCCTCTCGTCCGGGGCTACTATGTCAAAAGCGAGAGAAACCCCATTCCCCTCTTTCCCTTTTTCGTCCCAATGCCTTTCTCGCATGGTGACACGGGGACAAAAAGGGGGATCTTATCAACTTGGACCATGTAGAGGAGTTGTTGGCCTCTCGTGATCCTTCCAAGTCGTGCAGAGAGAAACTCTACTTGGTCCCCCGCGTGAACCACTCGGCCATCAACATGCTTGAGGGGAAAAATAGGCTGAGAGAGTTTAGGTGTCCGAACTCTACAGAGAGGGAGAGGGCTCCGGCGGATCCGGAGGATTGAGCGGGCAGTTTAGGTGTGCTGAACTCTACAGGGAGGGCTCTGGCTGATCTGGAGGATTGAACTGGCAGATGAAGGAAGCCGGGTATGTGCCAGACATGAGGTACGTTCTCCACGACATCGCTGAGGAGGCGAAAGTCCAAGCACTGAAGTATCACAGCAAGCGGCTGGCGATCACATATGGTTTGATCCAAGGACCACCCTAAGGATCATGAAGAATCTCTGGATATGCGGAGACTGTTACAACGTGATCAAGATCATGTCAAGAATCGTTGGGAGAGAGCTCATCTTTAGGGATAACAAAAGGTTTCACCATTTTAGGGACGGGAAGTGCTCCTGTAGTGATTTCTGGTAAGGAAATCAGTGTCTCACAATATTATTACATCCAAATGTGTGTTGAACAAATGGTTTTGTCAATTCTATCTTCCTCCCAACTGCAATCATGGGATGAACCGCCTAATCCCAACACTAGCGGCCGCACTCGGGACCGTTTAATTATACATCTGCGATTTGCAGCAGGCTTATTCTGCCAAATAATGTTATATATACAGTAGCATGCCTTATTCATACATGAAACACCATCTTCCCCGTTGCTCTTTAAGTGGGCAATGAGGATGTTTGGCCATTGATTTCTTTCGTTACGACCTCAATCGCCACTTCATCTCTGGAAGGGACTCTTAGGTATGCTTTCATGATATCATAGACAGTGAAACCAATTGCAACTGACGGCACCACCTTCAAGTAGTTGATGCTTAGCCCAGAAAACAGCTGTTTCCAGCCTTGTCTTTGCGCAATCTTCACAAGGCTTTCCCAGGTTCCCTTCAGTTCTGTGCCATTCGAAGCTAGGAGCCTCTCTACCTGCTCGAACAGGGATTCACTCATCATCATCAATATAAGAAGTCGGGTTAAATCCCCGAGCAAATCCAGTAGGCAGAGGTTCACGAATTACCTGCATTTGTCTCCGCACAACATCTAGAGGGTATGTGAATGTCTGACCAAGTAAACCCGCGACTGAACCGCAGACTAGTTTTATTACGATGTCCTTTTTGTGTTCCTCGGGTACGTGGCTTTTCATCTCCTCGTAGAAATAAAACTTCAATCCAGCATAAGGGAAGATACCGTAGAGTGATGGGGCTGCAAAATGTGGAGCAGTTTCACGAAGATGAAAAGAATGGCCTTACTATAAAAAAGTGGAAGACAAGCTCCTACCAACACCACGGTAAAGGCCTCTAACACCAGATTCCCGCAAAGTCGTTGAGAAGCAATCCAGAATTCCTCTGTAAGCTTGATCAGAGAAGCGGATCCCTCTGACAGCCACATTTGACGAGTCGACAACCTTCACCATCAAGATCAACGAGAAAATGGGTCCATGCAACCTAAGAATTAGCCAGACTCGTTATAAAAAGGTGGGGACTTTCTGCGACTGATCATTGACCTGATAGGCTAATTTAGTCCGGACCAAATCAAGAGGATACGTGAAGAGGACTGCAGTCCCTCCAGCGAATGATCCTGCAATGAGGTCAAGAACTGGGCCTCTTGTGATCTCTGGGAAACAATGAATGATCCACCTCCTGTATTGCTCGTATGTCATGTAATGAAGAGCGGCATATGGTACTATTCGAGCAACACTAGCACCATTCCCTCTGGGAGACATTAGAAGAAGCAGTTATGAAAAAAAATCGTGTAGAAATGAAGATGATTTGAGTGGTTTACCTATAGAATCCCAGAACACCCTCTGTCCTCGCAATCTTTTTGAAAGATCCGACTAGTCCCGTGCTCTGAAATTCTGTTCTTCTGGTCTAAATATATACCAGTTAGACACATTCCAACTTACAAACCACATCTTTAGAAGAATGCCCCCCCGGTTCTGCCAGGAGAAAAGCCAAACCGACAATAGGGGGACCGGGATCTGCGCCGATAAGTGCATAAGGAACAATCCAAAAGCATCGAAAAGAAGAACATTGGGTTTGATGTCCACATGGGAAATCCTTAACCATATCTCGGAACTCCCCATCTCACAATCATCGTGCCATGTGCAGAAATTGGTGAAGATAGAAGCTACATAGCTACAAAAACACGCCATCTCAAATACTTGGTTTTTAAGTTCATGATTCACATCCGACGTGCAGCTACCCAACCTCGAATTTCATATCTAAATATGATTACATTACAAATACAAAAAATGCAACTTTCACTTGGGGGGGGGGGGGGGGGGGGGGGTGGTTGAAATAACTCTCCAGATATTTGATCTAAGAATTCGTTTTCCCTCGGGCATAACATTCTTAGGCGACTACTGATATCAACAGGTAAACATATTCCCACAAGAATAAAAAGTTCCAACACCAAGCCCATTGTACACAGCATCATATTCGTTCCCACAATTTGGTACTGTCGACATACATAGCATCCAAAACAAGTCCAACCAACACATCCACCTCTTTGCTTAAAGTTCAGAAGCATGGCAGCCAGATTCTATCCCATTCCATCCCATCCCCTGGAAACTTCATCCACTCAATGGATTCTTTTTTCTTATTTTTACCATCTTATTCTTCATCAAAGCTTTCTAATTCTAAACAGAGCGACTGCTCGAATCAAAATTCATCAGCCAGACTTTGCACGACTAAATGATCGCAACTTTGAGTACAATTCATTTGACACATTTTAAGTAATTAATTGACTTATTTCATCAAAGCTGTCACAACTAAAGAATTTTTTTACCAGAGTTCGTTTAACAGCTTGATCGATCATCACTACATCATCGGATCACCAAACGTCACGAGCACAAATCAGAGGAGGTTAAACTTGAGGGGCGGAGAAGAACAGAGACGACAACAGGGTCAAGAAAACAATCATCAGGGATTCCTAAAACAACCTCCCCAAGAAAGAACACAATCATCCAAAAATGGGGAACTTTCAGCAACGGACAACCTCAACCGACCTCACGGAAACAACTTTATAATCCCAAAAACCCAATTTAGAGTCAAAAAGCAAAGTTAAGAAGAAAAACAAAGCTCGATCGAGGTGGGTGTACCTGGAAGAGGATCTTGACGCGCTCGAGGGGAGCTACGACGGTCTTAGCAAAACCCCCGGCCACCCCGCCAGCGATGAGCTCCTTGGCGTAGACAGGGATGTTCCCCAAGAGTCCTGGGACGGCCAACTCCGCCGCGGACTCCTCCTGCCCCCTCCTCTTCTTCCCCGACATGTCCGGAGAGAGGGGAGGGGTGTTTGAGTTAAATTCGCGCGTCCGGGGGTTCCGACAAGGAGAAGGAATTGGGGAAGGGGGGGGGGGGGGGGGGGGGGTCCAAATTTGATTGGGAATAATGAATTTTGCTAGAAAACTTTACTGGCGTTAATTAGTCAAGAAGAAAAAAAGGATAAAAGGGAAGAATTTGCTAATTTTAGGGGAATCGTCGCACATAATTTGTTGGATATTTGGAGAAGGCAAAATATATGTTGATAGCCTCAATTTTGAGTCAATTTTTTGTTTTGTCATTAACTTAGGTTTATTATATAATTTTGTCACCGACTTTTGTTTTTATTTTGATTTTGGCCTATCATGAATTTCTTCTGGCGAAAGTCAAACAAGGCCTTAATATAGTCTGACCCGTGTCCTATAATAGTGGAGTTTCGACCTCTCATTCATTCGTCTCATAATCCATTTTATCCGTAGTAGTCACTCCCTAATAGAACATCATCCGACCTTAGTCGATTTTTCAAATTTTTTGACAACATCAGCAACTATCGTTAACTTCGGCTTCCAATTCACTTGATTTGTCCATCAAAATTTTATAATAAAAAAGCAAATGAACGGTTTAAATATCATTTTCCATTTTTTTAATTTCTTTTTCCTTTTTAGTCGATAAATGAAAATTGTCTATTAAGGTCTGTTTGGCTTACGCACAATAAAATTCAAGATTATTCAAAATAAAAATAAAAATAAAAGTTGGTGACAAAATTATATAACAAACTAAGTTAATGATAAAAGAGAAAGTTGGTTCAAACTTGAGGTCATAAATTGATATTTTGCCTTGGGGGAATATGAAGCTTATTTATTCATTTATTTAGATATAAATAAATAATTAATTAAACTTGGAAACCATATAAAACTACCCAAAAATATTTGTTCTTTATCCTTGACGACCACGGTACGTTTTCCTGACGCGAAACATGAGATTAAAATATCTAAATAATAACAATAGAGCGGAGAGAAGGAAAGTGTCGGATAAAAGGGAGCGGAGAGAAGGAAAGTATCGGATAAAAGGGAGGGGAAGCGTAAATCCGGTATTTTTGAAATTTTAACTTTATTTTATAAATTTTTTTTAAATTAATGGCATATCTGTACAAAGCTCCGGTATATTCATCCTCGGGTTCAACGAGCAAAATCACTAAATTTTGAAGGTATTTTCCTTTGGTTTAAATTTAGTTCGTAAATTGATGAAATTTTCGGACAACAGGCTCCTAAAACCTCTTTCTCTCTTTGTTTGGTAAAGAAGAGAAGACACCAGCTATTACCACCAACTACACGCTGTTGTCTGGCATGTTACACCATGAGGTGAAACTATCATACCATTACACGGCGAGAGAAGTTCTGGGGAGATGCAACAAGTGTTGAGCATGATGCTCCTGGGGCCGTGGCTGAATAGGGACCGCCGTCATATCTCATGAGGAAGTTCTCCAACTGTACCCGCATCGCCAGCTCCTGTTCCTCCCACACACACCATTGACCCACATGCCTGGCTGGACCTCCACAAACGTGCACAATGTCTTGCCTAGCTTCCGTGTGCTGTGTGATGTGCGTCTGACACAAACTGGGAAGGGAATGGTCTCCAACAAATGTTAGCATGGGTCGGGTTAGACCCTTCAGGCCTCTGGTGAGGTTGTGCCTCCTAATTGACCACACAGCAAAAGGATGAGAAGAAAATGAATTCAGAGGTCAAATATATCATGGAGCTTTTGCCTCGTGCGAATGTGCAAACTCGGCAGTGGAAACCTCACCGGTCAATTGCAGGGAGATACCTCCAAATGTTTGCAGCATCTTTCTCACCAACCGTCTGCATGTGAAATGCACAATGGCGCTTAGATACATATTTCCTAGTCGGAGAGTCTCTTCTTTCGTACGAAACGAAAGGACTGCGTTAATACTCGCCCGAACTGTGCCCAAATTCAGGAACTTCTGCATCGCCACGAGCATCCTGCTCCATTAAATAATTGCACCCTCAATTATTTCAGAGAATTCCTAGGAGATGCGAATTGAGATAGATCCAAGAATGGATAAAGATAATAAATTAGGACACATTGCTGAAGTACCGCTTTATCAATATGGCTTTAACCATGAATGATGTAAAATGTACTTCATCAACTGAAGAATGAGACAACGCTCTCTTTCTTGAATGAAGCAACAAGCCGGTGGGTAGAATTTCATATTTCTTAGAAGGAAATCTTGTGAGAACAGTAACAACCTTATTGTAAAACCACTCAGGCCATGATGCAGCTCTGCACAATGGGGGGAACTAAGAATCAAACCAAGGGCTTGGTCCTTGTATTTCATCTGTGACGCCAAAAAAGAAGCAAGAGTTCGTTCACTATGATCATATAGAGATGAATGACCGGTAAATTCAAAGGAGTTTCTCCGCGAACAGAGACAGGGTATAGGCCCGGACGGTTTTGAAAGAATTTGAGGCTGATGACATGGCTGTTTGTTATGGCAACTCAAAATGATTGACTTGATTTTTATGTCAGAAACGATGATACAATCCATTACTATATATAGAATGCTAGAATGTCTAAGTGCAGAGAATCATTCAAGGCAATAGTTGCGAGGAGAATTTCGAGGAGTCGCGACTGTTGAATAATCGAGATGGTTTTGGAACCTGAAACGGAATTGATTATCACCATTTATTATATGCTTTTACCCTACCGCAATCTCATGCTCAGGTTAGGAGAGTGAGATTGGTCCGTTGATAGAGGAAAGCTGGTCCGCCAAGGTTCTTAGTGAAGACATCAGCGAGTTGTTCCTTTGTAGGGACATATTTGATGAGGAGTGCACCACGACGTATCTGCTCACGTACGAAATGATTGTCGATGGCGACATGTTTCGTACGTGAGTGTTGAACAGGATTCTCTGCGAGGAATGCTGCGCCGATGTTGTCACAACAAACAACAAGAGGACGTTGTAGCGGGAGTCGAAGCTCTTGAGCGAGGGATGTCAGCCACATTAGTTCTGCCGATGCATAGGCGATAGCCCTATACTCCGCTTCCGTGGAGCTTCGTGAAACGGTTGGTTGCTTTTTCGAATGCCATGAAATCAGATTAGAACCTAGGTAAAGAGCATATCATGTCGTCGACCGTCGTGTGACGGACATCCTGCCCAATCTGCATCAGCATACGTTGTCGGGCGAGAGAGATCCGTAACACGAATGGGCAGTCGGAAGTTTGTTGTGCCTCTCAAGTAACGTAAAAACCGCTTAGCCGCTTGGACATGCACAATCGTGGGTGAGTGGAGAAATTGGCTCAACTGGTTGACAGCAAACGCGATGTCTGGTCGCGTTAAAGTCAAATATTGCAGAGAACAAATCATTTCACAAAAAATCGAAGGGTTTGGGGCTGGCGATCCATCCCAGGTCGGTTGAAACTTCGGGGAGAGTGGAGTTTTAGCAGCCTTACTATTTTGAAGATCGTATTTGCTGAGAAGCGATGCCGCGTAATGTGCTTGTGATAGAAACAATGTGTCACGTAGCTGAGTGAAGCGGATGTTGAGAAATGTCGAGGGAAAACCGAGGTCTTTGAGGGCAAAGACCTTAGATAGCTCGTCAACAAGTATCTGGAGATGGTCGCCTGATGTACCTATAAGCAATATGTCATCGACAGACACAAGCAAAAATGTCGAGTGACGGTGTTGATGACGATAGAAGAGCGACGGATCGGCATAGCTCTGTGTGAAGCCAAGATTGACAAGCTCATCTGCAAATCGCTCAAACCAAGCACAGGGGGCTTGACGTAGGTCGTACAATGATCGACGAAGTCGGCACACATGCTGAGGATACCGAGGGTGTTGGAATCCTGGAGGTTGACTCATGAAGACAGCTTCAGAAATATCACCATGGAGAAAATCATTGCGTATGTCAAGTTGGCGAAGCGGCCAATTCCGGGAAACGGCGATGGTCAACACCAGACGAATAGTTGCTGGTTTAATAACCGGGCTGTATGTATCGTGGAAATCGAGCCCTGGCCGTTGATGAAAACCTTGGGCAACCAAACGAGCTTTATGATGGTCGATAAATCCATCGGGCCGAACTTTGAGTTTGAAGATCCAACAACAGTCGAGGACACGCTGAGAATGGCACGAGGATCCAAGTGTCGTTTTCCATAAGAGATTTATATTTCGTTTCCATTGCAGCTTTCTAAGTGGGCGAGGCTAGAGCGGCACGATATGAGGTTGGCACAGGAGACTGCATAGTAGCCGTGAGACTGAGGAGCTGCCAAGGTCGTCGTGTTCCATCCTGGTTTCTTGTTATCATCGGGTGCTTGAAGGCACGGGGACTCTTGGGACATCACGTTGATGAGCAGTTGAAGACATCTCAGGTGGTGGTGACGATGGTTCGTGCAACACCCAGGGAGAAGACTGTGAAGAGGGTGAGCTCTTGGAGTTTGGCGGTGGAGGCATGACAAGTGGTGGACTGGAAGACGGCAACGAAACAGTCACAACTAGGGTAAGAGGTGTGAATTCTACCAGGGAGGTAGCAGGCGAGGTAGGAGAATCTTGCAAGTCATTGAAGGGGAACACTTCGTCGCAAAAACAGACATGACGGTTGTAATGAACTTTGCCAGTCGCCGGGTCCAAACAACGACAGCCACGATGGTTGTCGGAGTAGCCGAGAAAGACACAGGGGGTGCTCCGAGGATCCAACTTATGGGCAGCAAAGTGGCCGAGGAAGGGGTAGCAGAGACGCCCAAATGGTCGAAAGACCGAGTAATTGACAGCTTTGCCGTGAAGTAGTCTATACGGTACATCAAAGGCCAGCGATGCAGAAGGCATACGATTGACGAGGTAATGGGCAGTGTGGAAAGCATCAGGCCAATAACTTGCAGGCAACCAAGATTGAATAAGCATCGTCCGAGCAAAATTAGCTAGGTGACGGTGGCGGCGTTCTGCCACACCGTTTTGCTGCGGGGTATATGGACATGAGAGCTGTAGATTGATACCGCGTTGAGCATGAAGGGCGGGCATAGATGAGGAGACAAACTCTCCTCCGCTGTCACATCGTAAAGAGCGGACGGTTGCCGAAAATTGAGTGGACAACATGCTGAGGAGATGGAGGAAGTTCTCATAGACGACAGATTTGCAACGAAGAAAATAAATCCAAGAGAAGCGGGTATAGTCGTCGATGAAAATGACATAATAGCGAAATCCAGCATTTGACAGGATGGGGGATTGCCAAACGTTAGAGTGCAGCAGTACAAAGGGTTGTTCGGCCCTCGAAGAACGGCACTGAATGGGTACGACCATACCAGCAGTAAAGCACCGGATCCCATCAGAACTCCGAAGTTAGGCGTGCTTGGGCGAGAGTAGTACTAGGATGGGTGACCTCCTGGGAACTCCTCGTGTCGCATCTCAACAGACTTAATTTCAGTGGTCAGTCCAGATGGGCCAAAGGTAACAACCATACCAGGCTTGAGGACACCGGTCTCAACACGACCGACAGGGACAGTTCCTGTTGAAGGTAATTTATGATCAATATTAATGGGTATTGAATTTAGTAACGGAAAAGTCATTTAAGTGGGTTATTAAAGCAGGCTATTAAATCTGTCATTAAATATGTCGGTTTCTATTGTCTTTTGGTTTTCCTACTCCTCCCTATATATAAAGGGACGTGTAGACATTTCTTGTATGAATGAATGAAAAAAGAGAAAGTTTAAACAAAGAGAAATTGTAGCCAAAACACTCCTCGTAGGTGCAGCAGCTCTACAGAAGGTTTCCTCTATCCTACAGAAGGTCGTCGGCAGTACAGAACCTACGTTCTGCTAGCACCTTCTCCCTTCCTATCCAATCCTACACACATAACCCCCCAACAAATTTGGTATCAGAGCGCAGAAGGTCATGTCTACATCCGCTGGCTACATGTTCTTCACTTTTTCTCCCAACCAAATTCCCATCTTCGACGGTGAGCACTTTGACTATTGTAGTTCTCAAATGGAGACCATTTTCCTTTCGCAAGATCTATGGAAACTTGTGGAGGAAGGCTACGAAGAAGTTCCAGAAGGAATCTCTCTCCCAGAAGGTGACAACACTTCCGCAGAAGGTGTCATCAACCCCACAGAAGATGAGCAGAAGGCGTACAAGGAGAACGTCATGAAGAATGCCATGGCTCTGCGGATTCTGCAACAATCCGTGAGCAAAACCATCTACCCAAGGATATTCGGCCTGAAGAAGGTGAATGAAGCGTGGGAAGTCCTAAAGAAGGAGTTCAAAGGGTCACAGAAGGTGATCTCTATAAAGCTACAGAATCTTTGGAGAGACTTCGACAATCTATCCATGAAAGACGCAGAAAACGTCAAAGACTACTTCTCAAGGATCGTGGAGATCCTCAATCAATTGAAGAGTTGCGGAGAAGTCGTCCCAGATAGAAAAGTCGTGGAGAAAATCCTCAGAAGCTTGCCACAGAAGTTTGAGCATGTGGTAATCGTGATTGAAGAGATGAAGGATCTCGCAGAAGTTTCCATCTATGAATTGATGGGTTCCCTAGAAGCCCATGAGAAACGGGTCAGCAAGTACACAACCCCCGTGGAGCAAGCATTTCAAGCAAAATTGAATGTTTCTGAGCAGAAGCAAGAATATTCTGGAAACAACAGAAGGTCCTATGGCAGAGGACGTGGAGGCAGGTCTCGTGGCAGAGGCAGAGGCTATGCAGAAGGACGACCAGAAGGTCAGCACAGAAGCGGTCATGAAGAAGCAGAAGCAGGATGCCGCATCTGTAGAAAGAATAATCATGAAACAAAAAATTGTTGTTTTCGATGCAGGAGATGCAAGTTCCCAACTCATTCAGATCGTGATTGCTGGTACAAAGATAAAGAGCAGAAGAATGAATAGAAGAATGAGGACAGAAGCTCGGTAAATTTCTCTAAGGAAGATGAACCTTCTAAAGTTTTCTATTCTTCCTCTAACACCGTGCAAGATATGAATGAGATATGGTTCCTCGATAGTGGGTGTAGTAACCATGTCACAGGAATCAAGAAGAACTTTGTGGAGCTTGATGAGAAATACAACTCTCTCTTGGAACTTGGAGATAGCAAGAAGTTAAAGATAGAAGGTAAAGGTGTTGTTTCAGTTTTCAGTGCAGAAGGTCAACAAAAGAGGATGCACGATGTTTTCTACACTCCATAAATCGCACAGAACCTACTAAGTGTGGGACAGATGATGAAAAATGGCTACAAGTTGGTTTTTGCAGAAGGTCAATGTGAGATAACAGACAGAAACGGACAGAAGGTTGCGGTCGTAAAGATGACGTCCAACAATTTGTTCCCGTTAAAGATGACTCCTTGCAGCAATGTGGTTCTCAAAACTGAGGTTGTAGATGATTCTCATCTTTGGCATCTCAGGTATGGACATTTGAATAGGAAAGGTCTAGCTTTACTAAAGCAGAAGAATATGGTGGTAGGACTACCTTCTATACAAGCTGCAGAAGGTGACGTCTGTGAAGGATGTGTCTTCGGAAAGCATCATTGTCTTCCATTCCCAAACACATCATGGAGAGCTCAAGCCCCTCTCGAGCTGGTTCATGCGGATATTTGTGAACCGACTCAGACTCCGTCTCTCGGTAACAGAAGATACTTTCTGTTGTTCGTAGATGACTATACTAGAATGATTTGGATTTATTTTCTTGAGAGGAAATCAGATGCTTTCACCACCTTTATGAAGTTCAAAGCACTCGCAGAGAATCAAAGTGGATATAAGATTAAGACCTTGAGGACAGATCGCGGAGGAGAGTTTCTGTCAAGACCATTCTTGGACTATTGCCAACAGAAGGGGATACAGAGGCAGTTAACTGTGCAGTATTCTCCTCAGCAAAATGGAGTCGCAGAAAGAAAGAACAGAACCATAGTGGAGGTGGCCAGAAGCATGCTAAAGGGCAAAGGTCTACCCAACAAGTTCTGGGCAGAAGCTGTCAACACATCTGCCTACCTTTTGAACAGATCCCCTACAAAAGCAGTTAGGGACAAGACACCATATGAAGCGTGGCACAGAAGGAAGCCCGTGGTAAATCATTTGAAAGTATTTGGGTGTATTGGATATGCACTTACACTTCTCAAGGAAGAGAAAAGTTTGATGAGAAAGGTGAGAAGTTGATTTTTATCGGATATAGTGATGAATCGAAGGGATATCGTCTTTATAATCCGAATACTGACAAGTTAATTCTGTCAAGAGATGTTAGCTTTGATGAACATACAGATTGGAAGTGGCAGGAAGAGTCTTCTATGACTCAGATTTTCCAGTATACAGAAACAGTAACAGAAGCATCTGTACAGAATCCTATCAGGACAACAGAAGCAGTAGCAGAAGTTACAGTACAGAATCCCATCGGAACAACAGAAGCTAGTTCCTCTAAAACCATTCCAAAAGCGAAGGGTCCCATTGGAGATACACCACCAAGGAAGTATCGATCATTCACTGAAATTTATGAGCAAGCTAACTTTGCTCTTGCTGCATTTGAGCCACAGAACTTTGAGGAGGCAGCCAAAGAAGAAAAATGGAGAAATGCCATGAAGGAGGAGATGACTTCTATAGAGAAGAATGACACGTGGTCATTGGTCGATCTACCAGAAGGAAAAGAAGCTGTCGGATTAAAGTGGGTCTACAAGACCAAGTATAATGAATATGGAAGTGTGCAGAAGCATAAAGCTCGCATCGTAGCAAAAGGCTATTCACAGAAGCCTGGAGTTGATTTTACAGAAACTTTTGCTCCTGTAGCAAGGATGGAGACAATCCGTGCTGTTCTAGCCATTGCAGCACAGAAGAAGCTTGAAGTATTCCAGCTTGATGTCAAGTCAGCATTTCTTAATGGACTACTAGAAGAAGAAGTCTACGTAGAACAACCACAAGGATTCGTGATGAAAGGCACAGAAGACAAAGTCTACAGACTGCATAAGGCTCTATATGGTTTGAAGCAAGCACCAAGGGCGTGGAATTGCAGAATTGATTCCTATCTACAAAAGAAAGGATTCTCCAGAAGCTCAGTAGAACCTTCGTTATACATACAGAAGGTTGGTCCTGATTTTCTAATAGCATGTCTTTATGTGGATGACTTGATCTACACAAGCACCAGCAGAAGCTTGCTGCAGAAGTTCAAGGAAGCCATGATGGAAGAATTTGAGATGACAGATCTTGGCTTGATGAAGTACTTTCTCGGACTTCAAGTGAAGCAGAAGAAATGAGAGATTTTCATTTCTCAAGAGAAGTACATAGCAGATCTATTGAAGAAATTCCGTATGGAGAATGCAAAGCCAATTTCTATACCAATGTCACTCAATGAGAAGTTACAGAAGGAGGATTCTACAGAAGGCTTTGATTCGAAGATCTACAGAAGCCTGGTTGGTTCTCTTATTTATCTCACTCACACTAGGACTGATATTGTTCATTCTGTGAGTTTGTTATCTAGATTCATGAGCAACCCCAGCAGAACTCATTTCACAGCAGCAAAAAGAGTTCTACGCTATCTAAAAGGCACACAGAATGTCGGACTGAAGTATACAAAAGAGCAGAAGGATGATTTAGTGGGTTATGTAGATAGTGATTGGGCAGGAAGCTTGGATGATCGTAGAAGCACATCAGGATACTTGTTCTGTATTGGAACAAAGCCCATTTCATGGAGTTCAAAGAAGCAAAACACTGTTGCACTCTCATCTGCAGAAGCTGAGTACATCGCAGCAAATGAAGCAACAAGAGAAGCTGTCTGGCTCAGAAGGTTACTTCTAGAATTACAACAGAAGGTGGACGAGCCAACAACAATCTTCTGTGATAACCAATCTGCAATTGCTATGACCAAGAATCCAGTTTTCCATGCAAGATCGAAGCACATAGAACTTCGTCATCATTTCATCAGAGAGATGGTTTCGCAGAAGGAGATTCTTCTAGAGTTCATCAGCACCCATGATCAACCCGCAGACGTTCTTACAAAGGCGGTGTCTTCTGAGAAGTTCGAGACATTCAAAGACTTCTTGAAGATCATAAATTAAGAGGGGGTGTTGAAGGTAATTTATGATCAATATTAATGGGTATTGAATTTAGTAACGGAAAAGTCATTTAAGTGGGTTATTAAAGCAGGCTATTAAATCTGTCATTAAATATGTCGGTTTCTATTGTCTTTTGGTTTTCCTACTCCTCCCTATATATAAAGGGACGTGTAGACATTTCTTGTATGAATGAATGAAAAAAGAGAAAGTTTAAACAAAGAGAAATTGTAGCCAAAACACTCCTCGTAGGTGCAGCAGCTCTACAGAAGGTTTCCTCTATCCTACAGAAGGTCGTCGGCAGTACAGAACCTACATTCTGCTAGCACCTTCTCCCTTCCTATCCAATCCTACACACATAACCCCCCAACAGTTCCAATGCCACCAATCTTGTACACGTCCTGCAGAGGAAGACGGAGAGGCTTGTCCGAAGGCCTCTTGGGCTTTTGGATCAAGTCAAGAGCCTTAAGAAGAGTTGGGCCCTTGTACCAGTCGAGGTTGGTGGACTTCTCAATCATGTTAACAGCGGGAGGAGTGGTGGGAATGGGAAGAGATTGCGTCTGGCCTTGGAGGGAGTTGGAATCGGTGGCATCTGCTCGTGATACCATGAAAGAATTTGAGGCTGATGACATGGCTGTTTGTTATGACAACTCAAAATGACTGACTTGATTTTTATGTGAGAAACGATGATACAATCCATTACAATATATAGAAGGCTAAAATGTCTAAGTGCAGACAAGGCAATAATTGCGAGGAGAATTTCGAGAAATCGCGACTATTGAAGAATCGAGATGGTTTTGGAACCTGAAACGGAATTAATTATCACCATTTATTATATGCTTTCAGGGTTATCCTAGGTACATTACTTGGTCGAGCCTGGAAAGGAAGATGAGAAGCACAAATTTATTTTACCAAATTACTACAGGCAACCCTCTTCCAGTAGAAAGTAAACGACAAGAGATCAATGATGTCAAGTGAGCATAATAAATTGCTTGAGAAATTTTGATCCACCAAAGCTTCCGACGATGAGATCAGGTCCTTGTCTGTTTATTATTGCAGGGGCTCCTACCTGGAAACAACACTCTTGTGAGAAACAGACAAGAGAGAGGAAGGTGGGGGGCACGTTGGCCATAATAGACTGCCGGATGAGCTAACCTCACCTCACACACAAGTTGTAAAGCTACTTGCTTCATGGCTAGAGAACGACCACCCCTGCCTTGAAGGGCACGATGCTTCTTCTGCAAGGGGTAAGGTGTAAGGAATCTCCCCCCTCCTCATTCACATATTAATTTGCGGCGGGCATAATTTATTACAAATAATAATTTAATTAAAAAAAAAAAAGGAAGAAGGAAAAAGAGATGACGTCGTTGACCCACATCTACTTTTAATTTTACCCTTTTGCCCTCCCCCCCGGAGAATCTGTCCTTACTCGTGCGTGGAAGTTTGTTTCTTTATCGTTGTCTGTTATTTATTTGTCACAAACATTTAACCACATTTTCTTAGTTAGGATTAACAATTCCTATAAGAATTTACATCTCATTACATGCTATTTGTACCAATTTCTTTACCGATATTATAGTATTTTTAAATGTGTTACTGATTTGGTATATACTTGTACTTTAATTTTTTATTTTTTAACACGGTTAAAATAAGCCTAACATAACTAAATAATAAAAAAAAAAACCCGAACCCGGGAATTTGCATAAAGTTAAGAACTAAACGAGAAAAAAAAACATGTTTTGACTCTTAAACAGTTATCAGGATAATATTAAAACGAACACCCCCCGATCTTTAACTTGGTATAAATTCTAAAGAATTAGTTAAAGGTCGTGTGATTACTAACACCAAAAACCTTCACTCGGTTGTCAAATTGTGATCAATTCATAAAAGGAAGCAAAAAGAGTTTTATTCTATCACCTCCCACAAAATCCCAAGCCCTCCCAAGTCGACCTGTCCAACCATACTATTCGTTCTCCGATGTCTCCCCGTCCGACAAGGGATCGTCGACTTCTCCCGGTTCCGACAATGCCTCCTCCTTTGAGTTATTGCCCCAATCGAGCTCGTGTTTGACATACTTGCGCAGTTTCTCTCCTTTGCTTCTTGACTTCAGTCTCCTTTTCCGACTCCTTGTCTCCCCAGAGGGAGGATCAGCTGGCAGGAGCCCTGCGCTCGTGGATTGGTTTAGGTCCTCTTCATCGTTCCCATCTACATGATAGCCCCGACGCTTCTCCTTGCCCTTTTTATCGATGTAGAAGAGGGAATCCGAGTTCGTGTTGTCGCCGCCCTTTATCTGCATAGCAGCTACCCCATTTTCCAAGGAGTCGTAAAAGACTGATCTCGCATGGTTTTTTAGCACATCATCATCGAACACTTTAAAGCCTCGGTCTTCTAATTCCAGCAACCACTCTGATCAAATCAAAGATGGGGTTTACGGGTCAAGCCAGAAAGGAAAATGATGGAAATCAAAAGATGGTATCGCCACTTACTAAGAAGAGCACTCGGTGATGACCCAGATGAATTGTTTGCCTTCTTTGCTGCAGGAATCTGGCTTGCAATCCAGTGAACCGCTTGTGAAGGAAGGGATGAATAAGAAAAGGCATTTGTACATGAGATAGCTCGGTTTTGATCGCCCTGCTTCCTGCATCAAGGACAAATCATAATCATCATGCATTCATAACATTTGGAGCTGTCGGAGAGGAACAGAACAAGTACTTGAAACTCTTGATTGCTTCATTGGCAACAACTAATCTCGTCAAGTAGAGGCTATTAACATGCTCAGTGGGCAAGTGGACCAAACGATCAGTGCAAAGGAAAGAATATTCCGCACGTAAGGTCGCATCAAAGAGAATTCTCTTCAACCAAAGTTGCTCCTCTGTACCCTGCACGAACAGGAACGACTACAACTCAACAGGAACAGCGAATCCATGTAACTCCACTAAATAGCCTAAGACAAATAATTGCCTGTTCAAATTAATCAAGACAATCCATCACTGATGGTTGAAAATTCGGTGCTTCCATCCCCATCTAACAAACTATGAAAGGCGTAAGGCCTTATACCAGTACAAAATTTCAATACAGCAGATAAACCCAAAGAAACTTAGGTGGCTCACCACTTCATGCATTAAGCAGAACAGGGATAAATCAATTGTTTGCAGCATAAGGTAGCTGTCGAGACAAGACTCAAAAGCATGTGCCGTAAAATAGACATACTCACCAACAGCATTCCCACTGGCAACGAATCCTGCAGTAGCATCCTTAAGAGAATTTCTGCCGAAATCAAGAGGACAATGATTAACGTGAGCAAACACATAAAGTTCTTAACAAAAAGATTGGATTAGTCTGCACAAAACTAACCAAAGAAGTAAGAATTCTGAAGACCAGTAATTGAACAAACGACCCGATTCCTAAGCTCATTGCTATCTGACTCTGATCTCTGCGACATCTCAAGACGAACGCTCAAACAGATTTTCAACAGAAACGCCTCTACCACAACAGCCCCCGCCAAGTACTTCACATTGCAATCCCCGTCAACGATCACCTTACCAATCACATCGCGATTCAAAAGGGGAAAGAACCCCTCGACACTCCCAGTGCCACTTTCCCAGAACCCCACCAAATCAGAAAACTCCCTAACGACAGCCGAACCGTCATCACCAGCCCAACCCTTAACATCTGCGCAACAAGCACTCAAGAATCCAAGAACATCATCGACCAATAACTTAGCCACCTTCTTAGCCCGCTTCCCTCTCTTGGACGACAAATCCATCCCAAGCAACCGACCCACCAACCCGAACCCCAAAAACACCACCGGTGCAACCAACGACGCACACTTCAAACCGGGGCACGAGGCCGAACACCCCGAAACGATCCCGAGGAGGTCGTTCGCGGCGCGAACATCCTCCAAGAAGTCGCCTTTATCGGTCCCCCGTCCACGATACGCCAAAGCGGCGTGTACCCAGATCGATTCAAGAGGTGGGTCCGATCCAGAAAGCACCATCAGGCGGAATCTCTCCACAAAAGGGGAAGTATCGGGGGATTCCTTGCGGGTTTCAGAGAGGAGGTCGCGGATGGCTTGACGGAGGGATGGACTCTTGTCCGGAGGAGGTAAAGGTCCCATCTTTGCCGGGAAGGAGACGTGGGTATTTGAGATTCTTAGGGAATAAGGACTACGATGACTTGGGGGAAAAGATGAAGATGAAGATGAAGACGAAGATGAAGATTATATTGGGGATGGAGGTGGTGGTTGTTCTTGCATTTGCAATTGCGGAGTCAAGTGTGGGAGGGGGGAGAAGCAAAGAAAACCCTAAAGACTAAAACCAAAGGGTTTTGGCGCCGTCGTTAAATATTTGTTATTATTATTATTTTATTTTGTTTACTTTTTTAATGAAATGGGATGCTTTGCGATTGTCGAAAATACATCTCCAAGAAAGGCAAATATTGTTAACCAATCACCAAGTTATATATAATTCGATTTATTAAAACTTTTTGTGATAAAAAAAATACTTTGAAAACTCGAATATATATAATCCAAAGCTCAAAATCTATAACATCATTTTTTTTTCATAACTGAAAACTTCATTAAAAATTACTAAAAACAAGCAAAACAAAATCATAGAGCAAGTGATAATCAAATTGGCTGGCAGTACAGTTCTCCTCTTGAAAAGGTAGAATAAATGATTCACACCCGTTTTTTGTTCGCTCGTATGATAACAATCTTGTGGGGCACGGATATGCTCCGGCTAAGGCATCACATCGACCATATCAACCACAGCAGTCCGACCCTCAAGATAAACTCATCACCGCATCTTATAGCTTTGCACCCTCGAGGCCGTACAGCGTTTGCCGTTCAACGAGTACTTGAGCATTATATCCACGTCACGAGGATTCCTCTTGTTGGGCACCACGGTCAGGCTCCCAACCAATGTTTCTCCCTCGCATACCGTCAGCACATCCTCGAGGTACAGCACTGTTTGCTTCCAGTGTGTAGAGCGGGATCTTGGACCTGAATAAGAATTTGAAAAGGAACTTTTTGAGTCCTACATGATGAGGTGAAGAAACATCCAGGCAAGCAAAAGTTCGGATAGATACCGGTTGAAAATCCAGTCAGCTTGTGGCATTTGGTAAACGACACATCAAAATAAGCCACAAGGGCGTGGATGAAATCGTCGCGTTCCGCCACCAGCTTGAAGGGAGCGGTAAAAGAAGCATCCCCTGGAGCCATTTTCGAGATGTCCATTGTCTGCAAAGGGGAAGTAATGTACCAAGTCAAGTCCCAGGAAATGGTCGAGATTGGGAAGGTAAGTTGATGAAAGATATATTTGCACCTTCAGCAGCTGGCATTGTGTGACGATTTGATTCTGATCGACTGTGTCAACCAGGGGCTCCATCATTGCTTGCCTCTTGATGCAGCTCATATCAAATCCATAAACGTTGTTCCAAACTGAGGATTCGATACGAACACATTAGCAGAGAAGGAATTCCGCATCTAAACTTGACCATTTCCCTGTACTTTCTGTATACAAACACATTAGCACACCAGTTAAATGAACCCCCCTCCCCCCCAAAATCAATTACTAAAAAAGCCTTTGACCATTCGTTGTATCTTTTTAAGTACAAACACATTAGCACACAAGTTAAATGACCCCCCCCCCCCCAAAAAAAAAAAAATCAATTACTAAAAGAGCCTTTGACCATTCGTTGTACCTTTTTAAGTACAAACACATTAGCACACAAGTTATGAATCCCCAGCACACAAGTTCAATGAATCCCCCAGATCAATTACTAAGAAGTTTTTTGACCATTCGCCGTACTTTTTGGATACCCCATGCATAATTTTGGCAAAAGAAAAATCTTTACTTCATCAAAAGAAGAGGAGAAGAACACTCACATTCAATCTTGTCTTCTTTATACTCGCCATCCTCAATGGCTGTCAAGTAGAGGGAGGCCTTGTCGGGCAAGACAATGCCGTTGTCATTCTGCAGAAGAACCAGCAACGGTGATGAAGAAAACGACTTGAAGATGCCCACCAAATATAAGGGAATAACAATAGAAAAAAATCTAAGAATGTGCCATGCCACGGATCACTTCCCATTCTTGCCTTCACCAATGCTTTAAGAAAATTCATGCAATAAGAAAACATCATGATTCTTGCGTGGAACGAAATGATGAGAAAAGTATCTAGAAAGTTCAACCCTTCATTTAAAATCACAAAAAGAATTATTTGCATGATATCACCAGAGTAATTATGTAAAAGTATAATTCACCTTATCCTTATTCTGTGCTGGCATCGGGTTGGACAAACAAGAATAAGCACATAATTTAGTTGCCAAATTTATAGATTGAAATAGGGAAAAGTAAGCCGAACTTACAAGCCACTTGTCACGTGCGTATAAGACCGTGTTTAACATGTTCTCGAACAACAAGAAGTATCCCATCCATTCAGAGATGATAATGTCTACTTTTGCAACTGGCAAATCAATTTCTTCAATTTTCCCCTTTAACACAGTTATAACTGCAGAGAAAATCACATGGAAATTACGAACAATTTAATCCAGCAAATGACAAGGCAATAACCTACGAGAAAAAGTCAAAATGGAAGGTACTCGCCATTACTGAATCCATTGGTCTCTACAATTTCTTTAGCCATGTCAGCCATGTGGGAGCACTCGACCTAGCAGCCAAACAAGCAAATTATGAAAGAGATACTACGACATCAGCTCCTAACATAATAAAAAATAACAGAGGATAAACATACTGCATAGACATGGCTCGCCCCGGCCTTGGCACAAAATAAGGAAAGGATCCCAGTACCAGCTCCGACATCAAGAACTACTTTGTCTTTGAAAAGGAACTTGTTTTGATAGATAACATTTTGATAGGTCTTTGTTCTGACCACATCTTTCAACATCTCCTGTAAAGATAAAACCATTAAGAACACCGTCATGCAGACCCAAGTCAACCACATGCAAGGCCAGATAAAATGCCAAAACAAAGGAAGAAGAAAAGGCATTTTTTCATGAATCGCAGGGTACAGGAGTTTACTATCAAAAGGCAAAAGTCTCACCAGTAGCACCATATCATTTGACTCGACAATGAGGAGGAGGGGGGACTGGGGGTGGGAGTAAAACCCCCTCTGCCCTTAATACTCAGGTTTAAACAGGAACATCCATTTAGAAATGCAAACATCTCCTAACACTAAAACAAATCCACAACAAGCACTTTCGAACACCTAGATCTTGCCCCGAGGTCAGCAAACTTACTTCATGAATGCCTGCAACAAACAAAATCAGAGGCAGAGCAACTCTCAGCGACAAGACACTGAATAACAGAGATCAACACAAAAAAAGGTGCACCGCCACGCCACGCCGTACCGAAGTGAGAGTAGGAATCGAAGTAATAATCAGCGCTGGTCTTCTCGTCGAGGTCGCAGGAAGGGCCGTCCTCTACCTCGTCGGCGTCGTCTGCCTCCTCCTTCCGGGCATCGACGGAATAATCGCACATGACTTGATCGAGGTTGGAGCTGTGGGCGGTCACGGAGTCCAGCTCCGCAGCGCCGTCAACGTCGTTAGCCACGCTGGCGGGGTCTTGAAGGGGGGATTGATGATGCTTCTGCTTCTTCCTACCCATATTATCTGGCTAGGGTTTTTAGAGGTGAAGGGATTGGGGGGGGGCGGACTTTGGAGGGCTGTGGTGGAAAAGATCTTTAAAGTAACTTAGGGTTTAAGCCTCCCCCCACACGATTCGAGGGAAGACCGGACGATGTAAAAGGGACGAAAATTACGAACTGGTAAAAAAAAAAAAACATATCAATCAGGCTAAACTCTTTTTCTGTTTTTTTTTTATGAATACTACTGTAACAATGATTATGAGGAGTAATTGTTGAAACTTTTCGCATGTCGAAACTCTTTATCTATCGAGACGTCTCATTCATCGATACCTTTTATCTACCGAGACGTTTCATTTATTTATACTATAAATAGATGATTTTATAATTCAGTTGTAACGAAGGTTTTAGAATCAATAAGAAATTTTCCCCCATTCTCTCCACATCGTTCTCTCATTTTCTTTCTTCTTCTTTTCATTCTTTGTTTTACAACACCTTATCGGCACGAAGCCTACGAAAGCAAGGAAATAAAAGAAAAATGACGATCATCTGCAGGATTCTTTATGGATTGAAAGGGTACTAAATCAATGATTTTGTGGAGTTTGTAAACGGTAATCTTACACGTTATTTTAATATTTATACTACATTTATTGAAAATTTTATTCATACCAAATCTCGATCTCCCGAAGCGAATCCACAAATCCCAAAAGCGGATTCACCGTCCCCAGAAGCGGATTCATCGTCCCCAGAAGCGGATAATCAATCATCATTTCCCAAAAGCGGATGTTCGATTTTCAGAAGAGAATCATCGATTTTCTTATACCCATAAGGGCAAGACACTGCGTAATTAGTTCGCAAAATGGAGGTTCCCGGAAGCGAATCCTCCATAAATGAAAAATGCACTTGTTTCGTTGACAGCGCATCAATGCATACTGTTTTAAAAAGTAAGAAATTCTTTACCGTCTTGGTAATGAACGAAACAAGTGTCAATACGATATCTGGAAGTACAAAAATCATTGAGGGCTCCGGAAGAGCAAATACTTATTACCGTGACGAACAAATATTTCTATCGATAATGCATTGTATTCCTCTAAGTCTAAGAGAAATTTGTTGTGTTTTAAAGATATCCGCATAAATGGATATTACATTGAGACTTCAAATGAAAATGACAAAGAATATTTGTGTTTTACAAGTATCATCTTGGGTAAGAAATGTATATTAGAAAAATTATCCACAGTTTCCTCTAGACTATTTTTTACAAATATAAGTGTTGGTAAAATACATGCCGATATAAACGAGAAGTTTGTTGACCAAAATAATTTTATTACATGGCATGATCGATTGGGGCATCCTGGAGTTATAATGATGCGAATAATAATTAATCATTCGTATAGGCATTCATTAAAAACCAAACGATTTTTCTCCCCAATAAATTTTCATGTGTTGTTTGTTCCCAAGGGAAGTTAATAAGAAGGCCATCACTAAAAAAAATTAGGGCTGCTTTGAAATTTCTTCAAAGAATATAAGGTAATATATGTGGGCATATTCATCGACCATATGGACCATTCAGATACTTTGTGGTATTAATTGATTCATCAACAAGATGGTTACATGTATGTTTATTGTCAACTCGTAATCAAGCATTTGCAAGATTGCTTGCTCAAATTATCAAATTATGAGCTCATTTCTCAGATTATCCAATAAAATGTAGTCGTCTTGATAATGCCGGAGAATTTACGTCCCAAAGTTTTAATGATTATTGTATGTCAATGGGATAAGTGTTGACCATCCAGTAGAACATGTTCACACACAAAATGGCCTTGCAGAGTCATTGATAAAACGTCTTCAATTAATTGCAAGATCGTTGCTTATGAGAATAAAACTCCCGATACATGCTTGGGGACATGCTATTTTGCACGCGACAGCGTTAATTCGCATCAGACCTACAAATTATAATGAGGTCTCTCCTTTGGAAATGGTTTATGGTCAGGAACCAAATATATCTCATCTAAGAATTTTCGGGTGTGCGGTATATGTGTCCATTGCTCCATCACAACGCACAAAGATGGGACTCCAAAAGAGATTAGGGATATATGTTGGATATGAATCACCGTCTATAATTAAATATTAAGAACCGTTGACGAGAGATATATTTACGGCACATTTTGCCGATTGCCAATTTAATGAAATGAAATTTCCAACATTAGAAGGGGAACAAAAATAGTTGCAAAAGGAAATAATATGGAATGAGTTATCCTTGGCTCACTATGATCCTCGCACAAAACAATATGACCTCAAAGTTTAGAAAATTATTCACTTGCAGAATTTAGCAAATCAATTGTCCGATGCTTTTACTGACCCTAAGAGAATAATTGAATCATGTATTACAGTTGCAAATGCTCCAATTAGATTGATGTCCCTGAAGGACATACTAAGATTGCAAATGAACCTAATATGCATGTGAAATGTGGTAGACCATTTGGTTCCACAGATAAAAATCCTCGAAAAAGAAAAATAAAGGCTTAAACTGAGGAACAATCTCTATAAAAGAGCCTCCAGTCATTGAGAAAATGATTCCGGAAGAATCACAGGTACCTGAAAATGAAGAGATCTCTATCAATTATGTTTTGAGTGGAAAGAGATGGAATCGAATAAAATCGATGTCAATGAAAATTTTGCATATGCTATAGCATGCGATATTGTAAATGAAGATGATGATCTTGAACCAAAGTCTATTGAAAAATGCAGACAAAGAAATGATTGGCCAAAATGGAAAGATGCGATTGAAACAGAGTTAAAATCGCTTGCAAAGTATAAAGTTTTTGGACATGTTGTCCGTACACCTGAAGGTGTAAAACCGATCGATTATAAATGGATATTTGTAAGAAAAAGAAATGAGGAAAATGAGATTGTCAGATATAAGGCACGACTTGTTGCCCAGGAATTCTCGCAAAAACTTGGTAGTAATTATGAGGAGACATATTCTCCCGTGGTGGATGCAACAACATTTAGATATCTGATAAGTTTATCAATTCATGAGAAATTGGAGATGCGATTGATGAATGTCATGACAACATACTTATATGGCTATCTTGAGAACGACATATACATGAAACTCCCTTAAGGATTCAAAATGCTAGGAGCATGTAATTCAGATCGCCGAGACCTGTACTCCTAAAATTAGGCAGATCTTTATATGGATTGAAAGAATCTGGACATATGTGGTATAAACGTCTCAGTGAATATTTGTTGAAAAATAGATATCGGAATGACCCAATATGTTCATGTGTGTTTATTAAGAGGTCCGGATCACAATTTGTAATAATTGCGATTTATGTTGACGATCTGAATATTATTAGAACCACTAATGAACTGACTGGAATAGTTAATTATCTCAAGAAAGAATTTGAGATGAAAGATCTCGGGAAAACAAAGTTATGTCTTGGCTTGCAAATTGAGCATTTAGAAAATGGAATTTTTTATATCAATCTGCTTATACATCAAAGGGGTTTAAAAGATTTTATATGGATAAAGCGCATTCATTGTGTTGTCCAATGGTCTTGGGATCGGTTGATGTAAACAACGACCCATTTCGACCTCGAATGAACGATGAAGAACTAATTGGTCATGAAATACCATATCTTAGTGCTATTGGAGTACTAATATATCTTGCTAGTCATACTAGACTTAATATATCATTTGCTATAAATTCATTAGCAAGATATAGCTCATCTCCTAAAAAGGAGACATTGAAATAGGATAAAACACATATTTAGATATCTTCGAGGAACAATGGATATGGGTTTACATTATCCTTATATGCCCGAAGCAAAATTGATAGGATATGCAGATGCAGGATATTTGTCCGATCCTCATAATGATAAATCTCAATCTGGTTGTGTATTCACATGTGGTGATACTGCTGTATCTTGGAGATTTATGAAGTAGACTATTACTCCCACATCTACTAATCATTCTGAGATTATAGCGATTCATGAAGTAAGTAGATAATGTGTATGATTGAGATCTGTTATACATCACATTAGAGAATCATGTAGTTTACATGTAAATAAGAATGTCCCGACGACATTATATGAGGATAATGCTGCTTGTATTGCTCAATTGAAAGGAGGATATATCAAAGGCGATAGAACGAAACACATATCATCAAAATTCCTTTTCACACACGATATCCAGAAGAGTGGTGATATTGACATTCAACAAATTCGTTCTTCAGATAATCTGGCAGATTTATTTACAAAGGCTTTGCCTTCGACGACCTTTGAAGAGCTTAGACATACGATTGGTATGCGTAGACTTGGAGATCTACGATAAGGCTATCAAGAGGGGAGTAAAAATATTATACTCTTTCTTCCTTGACCATGGTTTTTTCCCCGCGGGGCTTTTTGGGTAAGGTTTTTAACGAGACAATATCATAATGGTCATTTAAGGGGGTATTATGAATATTTGTGAATGTCATTATGACTCCAAGTAGTAACTGCCGAGACTCTTCGCATCTCGAAACTCTTCATCTACTAAGACGTTTTATCCATCGAGACCCTTCGTCTACCAAAACGTTGCATTTGTTTATACTATAAATATGCGACTTTGTAATTCAGTTGTAACTAAGGTTTTGAAATCAATAAGAAATTCTCCCCCATTTCTCTCTGTACTATGTTCTCTCATTTTTCTTCTTCTTTCCATTCTTTTACGAAAAAATACTCGTTTTAACCAATTTTACCACAATTTTGTTTTCTATCAATGACTGTACCACTTCAATTTTATATCTCGATTGTGACATCATTAACGCCGACTTGTTATATCCCCTATATTACTTATGACACTAAAATTGATTACGTCCGACAATCGGAAGAGTTTAATTGAAAAATAATATTTTATGTTTTTAGAATAAAAGAATTTCCTTTGCACCCCGACCCAACCGTGAAATCCAAATCCCTCCCAGGTCTCCACGATTCTAGAAAATCACGACGAACAACGACCCAAGTGTGAATATGAGTGAAGTGTGGTTAATTGCGGATTTTGTTAACGTGAAAGAAGAGCCGTGTTTTACCCAAGGGGCTAAAGTCATGTACGGAGAATTAAACATTATTCCATTTCGTAACTGTTAGATGGTCTTCTTACTTATTTCATTCAGTCTTTTATTAAATCTCGTTAGGGCCTAATAAAAAATACGAATATGAATAGTGAAAGAGTGGAATTATTTCGTAACGCACCAATAGACTCGTACTTCATTCGTTCATTTGTACGAACTTTTAATAATTTTTTTAATGGGTTTAATAAAATTTTTAAAAAATGAAATAGTAAAATTTTCATAATGTGAAATCCTCGTATTACAATTTTCCTTCTGTCCTTTATAGAAAATGAATAGTAAAATCATGTACCTCACGGTACAGGATTTTAAACACGACTTTCCTTCGAACGTTTCTCTTTGGTGGTATCCTCACCTGCATAGTAACCCTTACCTTCGACCGTGTCCTCACCTACACAGCAACCCACTGTGACTTCCCTTACGTGGTGTCCTTAAGACAACTACTTCGTGGTGAACCCTTATCCAAGGTGTTCCTGCATACAAAGAAGGTAGTGTATAAGCTAGTCAATTACTCATTTTTGCGCTCCCAAAATAAAAACTATTCACTTCAGCCCACTGCACGCTGGTATGCCACAACCTCCTGTCGGAGGTCTCCTCTAATGTTATCCTCACACTCTAACCAAGAGTTCCCCGAGCCCATAAGGTTGCCCTCACAGAGGCTTCACCAATGCTATAGCTGTTTGCAACTCTAGCTTCTTTCCGTTTGTGACTAATCACACTCACGACAACTCATACACGTACACACTCATACTCTCCGACTCTTACACCACTTGTTTACTAGACCAAATTCACCTATTATAAATAAGATTCAAAAACTAAATGTAAAAAACTAATATTAACAAGAATATGTTTTGCACAAAACGACTAAGTAATCAATATATAAATTCCAAATATACAATAGGTGTCACTGTCAAGCAGAAGTTTGGTTTACATTCCCTCTCTCTCTCCGTACTCAAATGGCCATAATATCGTCGCCGTAAATAGAGACATGGTAATGATGTGTGGTAGATGCTTGATTTCGAATTGTGACGAGGGGAAGGGGGTCTCAACATTGGGTTGAGGAAGAGTCATCCACTCCCTTGGTTGGTGAAGGAATGGTGTATCTTCTCGGAGAGGAGAGAAGCCATCCAAAGTCATTCTTAGGAGAGACATCCTCCCCAGTTGAGTGAGGGAGAGTCTCGGTGATGTATGATAGCATAGGTGTACGTGATTGTTCGATGTTGCATATGTTTCCACCTTGCTTGAGCGTGTATCGAATAGTGAAATGATGCTCCTGGAGCCGTTTGTTTTAAAAATAAAGGAACGGCTGGAGAAGTAGTTGTGTCTTTGGTATTCCGTTAGGAAATTCTCTCCGGAAAATGGTGAGGGTAAACTATTGGTTATGTGCCAAGGAAAAGATTATAAATTTGGCTGGATGTGATACCACTAACAAGGACTTTTGAAGGGCGGGGCATGAATAAAAAATGACCCCGGGGCAACCTGATTTTTTGCCTCAAAAGGCCGGTGAATATTATCGAAAGAAAGGGGTCGGAATTAGGCACCCAAGAGTGTGAGCGAAAAAGGCTAGACAGTTCGGAATGCCCCGGTTATATAGTCGTTATAGACTAGCTAAACGGCCTAAATGATGGGTCAAGAATGATACGATAGATTGAAGTCGTGGTTAGCACAAAGGAGGACTTAGTCCGGGTAGAACGCAAGCAGATTCCGCGACAAACTGACAAGACGAATTAGTCTTGGAGATATTTAAGAGGGCGGAAATACGGACTCCGAACATCAAATTTAAGCGTTGGAGGTGTCTAGTACACGAGTTAACTCGATGGAAACTCGAAGGTTCGGTCGTTGAGAAGATTAAGCATTAGTAATATTAGGAATGTACTTAGTTTCGTTGACTAACGTGGAAATGTGTCTTTCCAGGTCAAGAAGAAGTCTTCCGCTTGTTCGTAATTCTGTCATATACATACTGTACATAACAACTAATGTAACAATGGGATTTATTATAATCTTATTTTTTTTTAATTAAATAGCGAAACCTTATAACCTTTCAATACTTCGGCAATACTTCTTGAATTTAACTTCTTGTAGTAACATCTTCTCAACACACATTACCCTTTACAAATTCACCCGCGAGCTATTTTGTAGTGGCTTGGCAGACTATACTTGTGCTCGTTTTTAGTAGATTTTACTACAATTTTTTTTTATCCAACTAGCATAAAGTCACCATAGACATCCCTTAACACAAATGCTCTCTGGATTTACCTCATGACTTATCTACCGATTAATATCAAGCTTATTAACAATGGAAGGCATATTGTTGAACTGCCTCGTGCAATTGTTGAGGTATCTCAAAACATAGATCGGGCTAATTTTGCAACAGATCACATTTTGGGCTCGTACTCAAATTCTTTATATTTCAATTTGTCCCCCACATTCCCCCATGGTTTGAAGACAATCATCAAAAAAACAACAACTTGTCATTTGTTTTTGTGTACTCGCTATTTATATATCCTTCGATATTTACATTAATGTTCATTCCATGATCACTGCTCCTGTCAACTGATTCTTTTGCTTTATCATTAGATAATTTCTCTTCATTATCTTCACAATAGATATCAAACTTACCACCATTTTCACAAAGAGATGTCATCTCCATTACATCATTATCCCTAACAATTTCACGAGACTCACTATGCCTTAGACCAAGTTTTTGGAAGATACGAATTGGGTAAAATAACCAATCAAATCAATGAACATCTAGCAACTTCACAGCCCGACTACCCTTATATGTAATAACGCCACTTAAATGACAAACAACCACCAATATGGAGTGTCAAACTTATATGCTTTGTTGTCATTCTGTAAAAGAACTACACAATCAATGATATCAGGACGCAGACAAAAGAACACGGACACAAGAACATAAACCTAAACTTTAAAAAACAAAATCCTTAATTAGCAGTTTGTTGTAGAAATTTAGAGCATAAATTTAGGATTAGGAGTAACCGCACTTTATTCCAATCCACGACCTGACGAACAAAAACCTAAAGTTATGTCTGGGTATTTGGAGACGAGATGTGTAACAATAGCACTAACAGGTAGATAAATTAATATTATGACCCTTTTGGACTTTCTACAACTAATAAAACTTAACATCACAATGTTAGATTTCTATTGACTACATAGCCTTCATTTACAACAATGAGTTTTGTTCCAAAATAACGTTGGTCCACAAACAATTTCGCTAAATAACCTCCTAAGTTTGAAAATTCGTCAACTAACCTAGTGAAATCGGTCTTACAAATGCCGACTTCATGTCATTCGTCCCACCCGCATGAAGTTGGCTTTTGTAAGGCCGATTTCCATAAGACAATAAGGAAATCGGCAGGCCGATTCCTTCAATAAGTTTAAAAAAAAAAAAACCTTTCACTGATGCGAGTGGAGGGGACAACGTCAGGAAGGCTTTCCCAAATCAATGGGGGTTGGGGTTACTTGACACAAAAAATAAAATAGGAAAAACTAAAAGTTGGAGGGGGTGGGGGGGTTGGGTTGGGGTGACTAACACAAAAATATGAAACAAAAAAAAGTTGGAGGAGGTGACTGACACAACCCTCGTCGTGGGGAAACCCAAACCCCCTTGGGAAAGACTTTGTCTCCCTTCACTCGTGTTAGTCGAAGTTTTTTTTTTCTCTTTGAAGGAAAGGCCGACTTCCTTATTGTCTGTAAAGCCGACTTCATGCGGATGGAACGAATAACATGAAGTCGGCCTTTGTAAAACCGACTTCGATTCGTGAATTATGAAGTCGGCCTTATAAAGGCCAATTTCCTTCGTGATCGAAATCGGCCTGTGGTTAGTTGAGGAATTATTAAACTTACGAGGTTATTTGACGAAATAATTTAGAAATCAACGTCATATTAGAACAAAACTCTTACAACAACACCCGAAGTTAACTGCTTAAGAATTAAAAGACCTCAAAGTATGATAAAACTGTAAAGTTATTTTGCAGTTCTAAAAAGGTTTTTTACGTTATCAGAAGGTTGATACATATCTTTAAAATTTTTGTTACCAAGTCTCTACAGATTTGATCAACCTATGCGTGGTCGGCAAGGTCTACTACGAAACTTGAAATGTACATGCCAAAAGTTCATAAACTGGCGAATGTGTATAGTTGAGTTTCTGCTGATAAGAAAATTTGACCAGAGATGCTCTTCTGATCAAACGATGGCGCAGAGAAGATGTGTCGAAATCAGTCTAAACTGTTTCACAAGATTCCAGAGCTTCATACTCCGGATATTGGCTAAAACATTAATGCCGAACCAGGGAATAGAAAAGTTGTATCAAATCATGCATACGGGTGGGGCAACGGCCAAGGTGCTCCGGCCATTACAGCTTCGATATCCGATACTCGACGCGGCACGCTAGTCATGTTTCTGCATCCAGTTGCTGTAACCAACTGCAATAATCCAAATAGTAAGAGAACGGTAAGGCATAATGCAATGTCGATAATGTATTCCGAGCAGAAGATTTTAACAACAGTCGAATGAAAGAAGAAACGATTCAACAACAGCATATCATATCAATTATGTTACAGTGACCATAGGATGTGCCTATTTTTGGTAGATAAATGCGAGAGAAAAGCAGGGTTACCACGTCGCTTTCTATCCGAACCCCACCAAAGCCTTTAAATCTGTCAACAATCTTATGGATGAAGAACTTGGATGTATCTGAGCTATCCATGGCTGGAACAAGTAAAGCGTCTATGAAGTAACATCCGGGCTCCACTGTAATTACCTGCATCAATGAACCGGTTCAGTTCAACCACCTGTCTGAGACAGATAAAACAGAAATGCTTTCACAGAGGGATGAGGAGGAGCGCACGGCATTCCTGAATATAGTCCCCCATCCTAAACAGTAACTCCTGTAAAAGGAGGAGCATCGACGACGTTCCTAAGTAATAATTAGACAAGGGCAGGGTAAATGACGCGACTATAAGCATATCGGGGAAGATATATTTGGTCTAATTTCCCCTGCAACAAACTGAACCGTCCGTGTTTAGGCATAACGTGAACACATGGCCATAATGAATGTCCCCACTCATAAAGACTAGTGCTGAGTGCTTAGTAAACAGACCATTCCCTCTAGGAGATTTCTTGAGGTACGAAGAGAACTCAAGCCAGGTTCTTTGGATCTTTCTGGTCCCTGCAGCAATGACAAGTGGTTAAAATATGACAAAGAACTAGAGATGCCAATTTTCTCTAAAGATAGCTTGGTTGAAAAATATTATAAATGCTGCTGACCTGAAGATAGCCGCCTGGATCATGAGTATCGATACCCAACAGATGCCCAAGACCATGAGGCATGAAAACTGCACCTAACCGGTGGAACATCATCTCTTCTACATCTCTGAAATTAAGAAAGCCAAGTCTGAGCAATTTAGTTTCATAAGAGTGTCTAGATTCATCAACTCCATCAGGGATGTCTATACCCAAAGAGGATGCCTCCCTTCTTCAGTGACTCGATGATGAATCTCTCAGCTAATCTGCAGAAGGATTGGAAAAAAAAAATGGTTACAGTTCTGAAGAATAACCACCGACATATTCAACACCATGGAGAGGCTATAGAGTACCAGAAGAATTTAATCAAATGCTGGTTGCATGCAAGGTGAACTTAGTAACAAAGAAATTCCAGGAGTTTAGGACCAATTGAAGAAACCCTTTCACTCTAATTTGACCATATATTTAAATAAAATCGAGAAAGAATTATAATTAAATCAATAAAGATAATGTCCCTTCCCTTTCACATTGAGAAATTTGGAGCAGTATTAGACCTTGTACTGTATGTATTTACAAAGTGATGGGACTATGTTGAGGTATAAAACACAAGTATTGTCAAGGTATCTTACTTGTGCATTTCCACCCAGCTAACTCCAGGTTTCATGGCAGCAATCACAGCATCATGTGCCTGGAGCACAGCCTGAAAATTCTCAATATTAATGAACATCACTGCTGTCAATCATTCACTTTATCTGTATAACTTTTCAGAAAAAAGCCCGGAGAGTGATACATTGGGGCTCTTGTAATTAAATAGAAGATTCTCTAGTACATGCATAAATGGCTAAATTGTCTCTCACAACCATTAATCAAGCATAGCATGATGAAGCGTCAGCGTACGCTACAATTCCATACCATGAGAGGAAGGCGTGTCCATACTTAAAACTAAATAACTCTCATCAAGGAACAAGTTTTATTTGTCATCGGCACAAATGAAACGACTTACATTATACACAAGACTCTGATCACTTGTGAACTTCCCATTCACCTACAGTACAAAACAATGTGAGAATAACTTACAGTTGGCAGCCAGAGACTTTAAAGTAACTTAACTTACAGGAAATGAGCAAGTAATGTCAGAACCATAAAAGTGGTATTCAGCTCCCATATCAAGCAATGCCATATCTCCATCTTCTAAAGTCTGCACGGTAGCAGGTTTTAGGGGCCCCAAGATTTTTGGCATGCAATCACCATAAGTATATCATAAGATTTCTTGAATTTTACAACTTAAAACAACAGAGTCAAATATTGGTAGGCAACAAAGTTGTCCAAGTGGCCAAATCAACAAGATATATGGTGCAATATCAATATTAGAATCTCACCCTGTCATTTGGTGCAGCTGCATGCCCATAATGGAGGACAGAACTATAATGAGGATCAAAGGAAAAAACAATCATTACTTAGGAACCAGGTAAAATAGTGTTTAGGCCAAAAAAGGAAGAGCTATCTGAGACATTTAGATCCTTCTAAAATCAAACAAAATAGGCAAATAACTGTGAAGTAAACACCCTGGAAGCACAATTATCCACATATAATAAGAAGTCCCCACTGCAATCAACCTCACAAGTGATCACAGTAAACAATCTAACATCTCATAAACGAACAGGAAAAAATTATGGGCTAACATGAGTTGTCTTTAAAGTGTTTTTTTTTTTCTTCTGGTCAGGAGAATTCAAATATACTGGAAGATCTGAAATAGGTGTATTCAAGGTAAACATATACCTTCATTAGTGTTATGGTGCAGAAGTCAATGCCCGTCATATATAAACTAATAACAACATAATTGGGGAACTGAAATTGGTCAAACCACTACTTAAGCTAAATAGAGAGAATTTTCTATCGGTCAGATAATTTTTTAACCCACTCAAAGAATTCAAAGTTCTCTTTCCCAGTTCAATCAGACCATTTTTAAAATAAGTTCCAACCATAACATTTTACTGGCATGATAGCAGCGCATGGTACTCCAGACACACTAGAATTCAAGAATTCTGTGTAGAACATTTTATATCACTAGGATTCAAATGTATTCTAAACTTTCACATGTCAACTCATTCACCTTCTACAAGGAGTCATTGTTGTTGACATGTCCTAGTTGCTATATATTTATTTTACTACAGTGAACCAATTACAAAATAAATAAAAGTGGTTGTCCTCATCCTTCACGACATAAAACAATCAACTACTGCTAATAAAAAGATAGTACAAAGCAAAACGCTAACACTGAGTGACAACCAAAGTTCCCCACCTATTTCCACCAGTGGCACAAATACATGTGTAGGAGCAATGTCGACATCCGCCATACATATAGGTATGATGGAGGAATATGCTTTCTAATTGGTATTCTTTCATCCCGCTTGTAGTTTTCCTCATGACCTATTGGGAAACACCTTTTTCTCAAGACTCCAGAATAACTAAAATCGACACTACAGTGTAGCAGATAACTAAGTACCTCAATGTGTGCTTCAGAACTTATGTCATTTGCAAACTGAATGACAGCAAGCTCAAGATCGGACTTTGTTACACGACATTCTGTCAAAACAGGATGCAACATGGTAATGTCGGTCTCGAAATTTTCAATTCCCTATCAGTCAAACAGAGTGCAATGGCAATTGCATGAGATAACTTATGAAACTCGAGACTTGCAGGAAAACAAATCAAATTACAAATTGACCTGAAAATCTGCAGGCTTTGCAAATTTATTGCTGTCTGTATTAAGGCCATGCAAGAGATACAAGAGGGGTTTTCCTGATCCCTTATGTTGCTCATGAAGAACCTTTCCTATTTCATCAGTGTAATATACCATGGTCACCATGTACTTTTCCTACAACCAGAGCATGCCAACAATCAGTTGTATACATCACTAAAACTTAAGAGGGTAAGGTGAGGGAACTCACCTTGAAGAATGATAGAGACTTTATCTCTCCCAACCAAACCGCATATTCTTGAGGTAGCCTTGGTGCAAACAGAAGAGTGTTCCCACTCTCTATATCCTTCCACCAAATATTTATGAAACATATCAACTAACTGCAAAAGTACTTCAGCTAATTGGTCTCAATGTGGGCATATTTACTTAGTTCAAAAGAGCATATATCCTGAATGATTTTTGGGGAAAAATAATACATCTAGATATATCTCCTCAACAAAGCCGATTTTCTTTTGGTGAATTTGACGATCAAGTTTGGAGAGATGCTGACATTATATTTGAGTCATGGTCAATTTTCATTTGTCAGGCAACAGCAATAAAAATATTCCATATTGCAACATTCATCCAACAAAACAGAACAATAACAGATTGCAGCTTTCCAGATTCAATACACTTACTATAGCTCCATAAAACCCCGGTTCTGTAACCCCAAAAAGATAGGCAAAGTAGCTCTCCTGCCTGAACAATAAGATGGAAGAACTGCACTTCATTTCAAATTTCACAAAATATGTAGACACACATATCATACAACAAAATGGAAGTTTTCTTCTGTTCCTGCCTTAGAAGGTTTGCAGATTTTATCAGGTAAAAGAGATTTCTACCCATTTTCCTCCTAGAATCAACAAACAGGAAACCATAACAACAAATCAAAGACAATTATCAAAGCTTTTCGTTTTCATGGTAATAGCAATTATCGTAGTGTCCCGTCCTCATCCAGAATATATGCTAATGTTTTATTTAAACAATTTCAGAACAAATAAGCAACTTCTAGATGCCTTATCCAATACATATTACTTCGGTTTGAAAAATCGATTAACCCAACTTAGTTGCAGACTGCGTGCAGGAAAACTCTTGGAAGAACAAGTTCAACAAATTCCTATTCGTATCGAAGAAATTTGCTACGAGCGGCCATCCATTGCACAAGACTGCATAATCACTCGATGACTCGTGAATCAGTACACGCTCTATTCCGATAACAGCGACAAAACTTCAGGCCAGATTAGTCAGTCACCTGAACAGCTCGGTGTGATCCGTGTCGTGACGAGTTTGCTCCTCTCCTCCCTTTTCTCAATCACAATCGCACACGGAGAAAAAGGAAAAGGAGAACGAAAATCACGAGGAGTATACAAAAAGGCAAGAACCAGAAAATGGACGAACAACGGATTCAGCACAGGGATCGTAGGCCACCTGAAGGAAGACGAAACCGTTGAGAGGACGAGACGATTCTTCCAGTAAACAACGGAGCGACGCGAAGAGCTTGCGGCGGTTCTGCACGTGGAGTTCCGTCGGGACGGTGGGCGGCGACAGGGAGGAGGTCGCGTAGGAAGCCATCGCCTATTTCTCGTCTTCCGCCGGCATCGCAGTGGGTTTGTTTAGTACTGCGACGCGATCATACTCGAGGTTATAATTGTCTTTTCTTAGATCCAATTTTGGTATATAGAGCTAATATAAAACCTAAATTCAAATTGAAAACAACATAAGTGAAAAGTAATTTGGAATATTATAATTAGATAGACGAAAAGGTTCGACAATTTTACAAAATTACAGCAATATGAGTATATATATGGGAAAAGACCAAATTTGAATGATTAGGTGATACTAGATGAATTTTCGTGAATTTCATTTTACTTGCACTAATTGGAATAAATTATATGTAAAAATCATAAGATATTTATCTTATGGAATACATATTCATAATATATCGATTAATTAATTCAAATATGAGTGTACATTTTATGGTTGTAATCTATTCTTTTTAATATTTATATATTTTGAATTTTATGGTTTAACATTTATAGTTTATTTACGATTTAACATTTCGGATTTAATTTTTTAAATTTATAATTATGGCTTAACTTTTAATTTATGATTTAACATTCTAGGGTTTAATTTTTAATAAATTTAGTATATATGATTTATTGTGTTGTTAATTGAATGTAATGTTTTGAAGTGTAAAAGTATTTAAAAAATAATTATACAGAGTAATGTCAGTTTTGCACTTACCATAATTAAAATAATATAAAATAAGAAAAAAATTACAATCGTCTAATTAAAATTAGAATTATCTCAATAGTAAAATGAACATCCTCCATTCCCTTAAAAAATGGAGAGGATACGTATACGTTAGTGGTTAGATTCCCAGTCAGTTATGAGAGTAGAACCTCGAACCGCATCTGGTTTATCAATTCTTGCAATTTAGACTCATGAACCTATTTTGTTGCAAGGAGTTATCGGACCCTATATACGGATATCGGTTGTTTGATTTTATCTCCTCCTAATGCTCACCCTAGTGCAAAATAAAGTAAAATTACAACTTTTCATATAAGTTAATTTATTTTGTAATTTCAATACTTATCCAAAAAAAAAATTATCATTTTCAAAGAATAACAAATAAAAAACATAATTAACTATCAACATTTAATACTTTTTGAAGAAAATATTTTCAAGAAATTAATAAATACAGAAAAGCCATTTTCAACTGCACCCCAAAACACAAAAAAGAAAAAAAAAATAAATCGATGGTCATCTCCTTCAATAGATCCACCGGTCAACCTTCATTGAATTCATACAGTGTTAGTATAATCTGATTTTGATGGTGATAAAGATTAAATATTGTTAATGTGTTATTTAAGTGTACAGAGAAATATGTCTTCAAGTTTTATAAATCGATTCACATTATTTAAACAATATGGAAAGGGTTACGTGGATGACCTAAATGGATAAAGAGATCTAAACCTCAAAAGTGGTGCTCTGTGCACTAGATCACTCACTTATATCCACCATCTCTCTTTACTGGTGTACATATAACGGTTACAGAAGAGCGCTACATGATGATTTCCTTGTTGGAGATCATTTCATATGCAAGCACTAATGGGTAATTATCCTATACGACTTAATGTTGATACTATTGAATCCAGTTTCACTCATTGAAGTGACTTGCTTGCCAAGTTCACTCCTTGGTTGTCTTGGAAAAATATATTAGGATATGTTTTCTAAATCTGAGTTATCCTTTTATTATTTCTTATCATATTATAATCTCTCTTATATGGTGAGAGTAAAACTAGATATGAGAAATTATAAGAAATTGAATAATCCCAAAGCCAATTTATATAAGAAAAATACTTATTTTATTGAAATAAAATGCAGCCTCTGTACGAAATAAATTTATCCTTGACCATGTATTCAATTTGTACACTTATCTTTAGAGTGTTTTTGGAAGCTAACGTCAATAAATCATCTAGCCATTAAAATCAATTTGGGAAAGCTATGTTGTTCTTACTAAGAGCTTACATGAAAGTACTGGGGACTCTTCATCGATCGAAAAGCTTGAGACATTCCCGTTCTTTCATTGAGTTAATCACCTCTTCCAGAGAGTCTTCTGTAAATTATAGACTAGTTATTATGTAGTCCAATCTTGTATAGGGTGTCAGGCACACGTGTAGGTATGCAAGGGAAGTTGAAGGATAGGCGAGTCTTACGTAGGTGGTGTGGTAGCTACGGAAGAGAAAGCCATGAGCGTATGAGGAGGTGTGTTGGAATTGGTCACGTGAGGGAGCATGCAGGTGAAGTCTCGGAGAAGGAGTCTTTGTGGTACTATGAAGCCACCGAAGTGAAGCTACGGACACCGTGAGGAGTCGAGCTGGAATTAGTCATAGTGTGACCGTGCAGTTTTGTTAGTCACATTTCGGATAGAAGTGTGCATCTTTACTTATTGTACTCCCATGTTCTTACATCTAATGAATACACCCTAATTGGGGTGGGGTGTTGAGAGAGTGCATGTAGGCATTGCTTGCCGAACAATTATAAATTCAACATGTCTCTACTTGTTCTTTAAATTAAGCATCACACGATAAGCCATATCAGATATTTGGTTATGTACTATAATCCATGTTCTCTTATTGAATTGGTACCCTTATTAGGCATTCAGTGGTATGATATAGATGAAGTCTTTTGTCATGTTAGAAAGAAATTTCCGCAATACCCAAAAAGAATTTGAGGATAGTGCTTTAGAATTGGGAGCACTAATCCAATTCCCTTCTTAATGCGGCAGTACAAAATCTTAGTCAAATGTTTCACCTCCTAATCCACTTGATCGGACCATGAAAACTAAAAATTAAGAAACCCTAAAATGGAGGCTCCAATCTCTAATCGACTTCGCCACCGCCATCAAGCAATCGTTTACTATTATTCCCTTAACCTCTTTTCTTTAAATTCATTTTTTTTTCTTTTTCGGTGTGTGTGTGGATTCTCATGTGGCATCCTGTCACAGGGTCGGGCGGCAACCCTTGCCCCATCAACAATGGATCTGGAGACGAGGCGTGACCAGAATGCGGAGGGCTATAATGCGATTGCTGGAGCTATGTTCATGAGGGAGGCACGAGCACATGACTCGGTTCCCGTGGTGTGGAGATCAGCTTAGGCGCGGAGCCTTAGCTATACCCGTTGGCGGACTAGCGGGTGGCGGGCAGCACGACAAGGGACGTCCATTGGAGGCAATCGTACGAGGACGTGGATGTCTGAGTACCTACTGTGGGCGGACTCATAGAAAAGGGAAAACTAGCAAATGCACAGTGAGGTACGTGTTGGATAATATATAATGTAATGCGGATGCGACGAGACATGTTGGTCAGGGAGGAATCTGGCTGTTGGGCGTTCCTGGTGGGCGAAGCTGCAGAGGTGGCGTGCCGCAGGAAGCAACAAAGATTCCCTGGAGGTTGCTTGTAGGAGGTTGCTGACGGGAGAGTCTTGACGCAAGCTGCGGGCGACCCTTCGACTGGCTGCTACAAGAGGAGGCAGGCTCCTTGACATGACTGCAGATGACCCTTGGTGTTCCTGGCTGCAGACGACCATTGGTGTTCCGGGACTCTTGGATTCCTCGCGGCCACATGGTGTCTAAGTGTCTTTAGTCCTTTGTAAGCTGGATGTAACTCCCGTTGGACCCTATAAAAGACTGAGTGGGGACTTGTGCGAGAAGAAGGGAGAGCAAGAGGGGTGAGTTGGAGCGAGATACCCATACTCGAGAGCCTGTTATATACACGAGAGTCTTGTTGTTCCCATTGTATTATTGAGAGTAATAATACTAGTGATTGTCACCATCTTACTGGGTTGGGTATTTTCTCGGTCGAGATCATTGTGGTTCCTGGGGATCGTGAGAAAAGGCCAGTCGTACTTTAGTGGGTATGATGCCGAGCGGGTGAGCTGCAAGGTTGAGTTGGCCGTAGTAGCCTCTTCGTCTCGCGTCCGTCACGGTTGGCATCAGAGCGGCTTACAATGATGATTAGAACCACCAACGAGAGATTGGAACGACTGGAGCGACTCGTGGGCGATGCTTTTCCCGATGTGCAAACCTCAGTTTTGGAGGACCTAGATCAACTCTGTGTGGGCATGGCTAAGTTGGAATCTTCCATCACTGGTGTGAGCGGAGCTATAGAGGAATGATTCAACGGTTTGCTTGATAGTTTGAGCAGAACCATAGAAGATATGCGTAGCCAACAGGAGGACCTTTGGAATGAGGTTGTGATCCTTAAGAGGGTGGTTGTTGTACAATCCTCTGGTGGGGATGAGCGTTCGTGGGTGAGAGTCCCTAAACCTCAGAAGTTCAACAAGAGTCGAGATGCGAAGGCGCTGCAAAACTTCTTGTGGGATGTGGAGTAGTACGCTGCGTCAGCAAGGACTCTAGAGAGGGAGCATGTTTCGATGACGTCCATGTATCTCATGGGAGATGCAAAGCTGTGGTGGCGGACGTGGGTGAAGGACGACTTGAGTGCTAGTCGTCCTGCGATCGATACCTGGGAGTCCCTGAAGAAGGAGCTGACGGATCAGTTCCTACCTTGCAACGAGAGCTGGGTTGCGAGGGAGGCGTTGAAGAGCCTTAAACACACTATCACCGTAAGGGAGTATGTGAAGAAGTTCACGCCATTGATGCTGGATATACCCGATATGTTCGAGGAGGACAAACTGTTCAACTTCCTCGACGATCTTCAACAATGGGCACAGATCGAGTTGCATCGACAAGGTGTGCGAGACTTGGCTTTGACAGTGGCAGCTGCGGACGATCTAGTTGATCTCCGTATGGGAGGGGGCAACGAGGAATATGGGAGGTCCATGACCAAAGAGATGTGGCCACGGAATGGCGGAAACAAGGGAAGGCGTGATGGCAGGTCGAAACCAAAGCATGGTGATGGTTACGACTTGGCCAACGGGGCAAATGACAGAATGAGGGATGAGCTGCGGACGGATCCAACGGCTCGCTCAGGCTGCTTCATTTGCAACGGACCTCATCGGGCATGAGATTGTCCAAAGAAGGAGAGGTTGAACGCGATTGCCGACTTTGACGAGGATGCCTCCGAGTCTCTTTTTGCTTCATTGCAGCTCTTGGGGGCACTGCAAGTGAGGAATGGTGTAACGAAATGACTTTTTATCAATTATGTGAACGAAGGATTGAGAGCTGGGACGACGAGGGAAGGGAAAAGAGAAAATGAGGCAAGAGATTGCCCAACCGTCAAGTTGTGAGGAGAGGGAAGCGATTGGGACAGGAGGCGGCGCGAATGAGTAGCGAGCAAGGGAGGAGTTTGGAATAAGAAAAGGCGTCCTAAATTACATGGGGACCCTTTTAAGGGAGCATGTAGGGGAAACGCAAAAGCAACGAGTGAGAGTATGAGAGTAAACGGAATAGGAGTTGAGCCCTTTAAACGGGAGAATGAATGGGATCATATGGCGGTCAAGAACTAATTGAGGAAAAATGGTGAATTGGGGACGTTCATCCATCTAGCTAAGAGGAGAGCGGGACTAGAAGTTAGAGAAGATCGTATAGATCGGACAAGGTAGTGCCGTGTAATAACGGGGCGGAAGGAGGATAACCCGTGGGACCTAACTCCGAATTATAGACGGCAAGAGAATTGGGCGGCGTAGGACGGGTCAGACTAAAGGGGAGTGAGTCAAGGAAAGGAAGGCCCGAAAATGATGCTCTCTCAAGGCCCATAGAAACGGGGGTTTTGATCGGGAGGTCAATGAACCTCCTCCATCTCTCAATTACCCTGGTAAACGTGCACCAAGTGTTAAGTAAGTAAAAGACTTGGTGAGGAATTGGCCACACCATCCTGTGTGAATAGTAAGGCGGGAGAGGACGGTAAATAAGGAGGGGAAACTTCATTCTTCTCCTTTACTCTCAAGTGATCCGGGAGGGAGCTCGAAGGCGGGGAAGGAAGTTAAGCTAGGGGAGGAGCTGGGAAGGCGATCACAAGCCATAAGCGTGGAAGGCTCAAGGCGTAGAGCGAGACGACCACACAGGAGAGCGTGGGGGTGTCGTTGCTTGCAGGTCAAATCTCTAAAGTGGTACATTCGGTACACACATTGTTGTTATGCGTCTGTTTGGGACTTGTGTGTGTGTTGCTATGTGTCGAGACATGATCATGGTACGGGACGGTGGGAAACATGGGAGGAAGGAACGTTCTTAGAGAGACAAGGGGTCTGATCGTTCTTTGATACACAAACGTGAATCGTAAGAGGGTGATCAGGTGGGGTAAATGGGGAAAGGGGACTAGCTGGAACGGGAATCGAGTAAAAAGGTAGAACCTTTGATGATACCTTGAGAGGACCATCGTCTACAACATAGGAACACGCTGTAAATGACCAAAAGTGGTTGTGGTTAGTGTTCAAAAACTGGTTGGAGCCGTGATCGAGGAAAACGGTGGAAACTTGGGAGGGGTAAGGCGGAGTCTCCGCTACGGAACTAAAGGAGAGCCGGGTGTATACGGAGAGAGCAAACGAAAGGTTAAACCTACTACCAGAGGAACCAGGAAGGAGATTACGGCGTGACGTACTAAGGAGGAATGGCGTAACGCTACCCTAGGACTTAAACATGGAGGGGGCCGAAGTGGTAACTTAGAGTTCGGAGGTTAATCGAGAAACGCTTAGCACGTGGTGTAGTCTACGTGCCGGTACCGCGGTGGAAAAAAGAGTAGTGACTAATATTTAGATGTTCGGGGCATGAACGATTATGGAGTTTGGAAAGCCAGGAAAAGAATTTATAAGCGCCGTACGTGGTGTGGGAATCTAAGTGGATACCATTCTCAAGTCGGAGACTTGAGGTAGAAAACTAGACAATAAACACTACGAACCACCGGCATCGACTGGATTAGCAGGGCCGAATAGGTACGGAGGCTTGGTCGGAGTAAGACCAAACTAAGAAATGAAGGAAACTCGGAAGGAGGAGATTAGAGTAACAGGGATAATGAAAGGAACATAGGTACTTCAAGGGAGGAACGTGTTTAAAACGAGCGTACTCTAACGTACAGTGTGTGATAATCTGTAGGTACTAAACTAGTGGGGCAATGATACTTGGTCAAGAACCTCGTGATTTGTAAGGGGTTTTAGAAAGGTAACAACCATTCTACTTGTATGCATGCTCAATTCTAAGCTCGAAGGGTCGAGGTTACGACTAAAGAGAAATTAATTAAGTTGGGGGTCCTTTCAAGGGGGCACTTTAAAGGGAAAGATAGTGCAGAGTCGGAATGTGTCACGACCATGTAGCCAGAGAGGAGCTACGAAAAGGGCATGTTTGTGGGTGGTTCCTACATAGTGAGTGGCACGGAGGTGTTGACATGGCAGAAATCTTGAGCGTAGTTATGAGAAGCCCATAAATTCATGCCCATTTACGATAAACCCGTAAAGTCATTTCGATGATCTACAGCAAGTCTACCAAGATAATGACATAAATTTTGGGCCCATTATACGAGAAGCCCATAAGTCTGGGGGTCTGTAAGAGTGTTTATAAGCCCACCATTATGCCATCCCCCCAGGGAAAGCACTAAGTCTACGAAGACAAAACCGTCAGGGTCAGGGCCTACGAAGAACATAAAAGATCTTGTTTCCAAGATTTTAAGAAATTGGTTAGGGAGACCACGTCCCCATGATTTGAGACGATATTCTGGTGGAGAAAAATCAAGGAAATGTGGCTCACGTCTGAGGATATCATATTTAATATAAAATGAAGTAAGATTTTTTTAAACGACGACATTCGTGAAGGCCAAAAAGTGCATTGTTTGTCTAAAGAGCTCAGTTTTTGGTTCTCCAGAACTCAACGTTCTAGCTCTTTGTTTCCCAATCTGCGTCCAGATCATCCTTTCACTAAACCTCACATCCACATCCACATCTGCATCCATTTCACCACATCCACCACATCGTCGGAGATCAGGTTCCATTGCATCAGCCCGCAAGTCCACAGCGTCAGCAGCAAGTCTGCAGTGTGTCCACCATCCGAGTTTTCATTTCGCTTACATTTTTATGGCTGTAAGCTCCTTCCTTTGATTGTAAGACATCTTTTATTATCATTTGTTAATACAATCATCTGCATTTCTTTTACTGGCGACCGCATCCGAACCCCTGCGTTGTTCTTGCCAAATATTTCCGACGTGCTCCGTTTCCGACGCGAACACATTTTTCACGACCATAGTGGGAACGAAGAAATTGACCATTTAAAATGGCAAGGAATACTAGGAGCTCAAACCAGCAGGATCCTCCCCTTAATCCCCCGACTGATGGGGAGAATTTGGGTTTGATGGGACTGCTGGCTGAGGGAAATATAACTCAAGGCAGCCAAGTTTCAATTTTCCAGCCCCCTGCCGCTATGCTTACCCCCAATGAGTTCATATCAAGGCTTGAGTTTCATAAAGAGTTCAGTGATACGAAGAGGAATATGGGAAATATGCAAGAAAATATGGGAAATATGCAGGAAAACATTGGGACTATGGGGAGAAATATTGCTGAAATGTGAGAAATGATGAAAAGTCTCCTCATGATAACATATAGCCAAAAACCGAGTGATCCCATTGATCAGGACAATTCTTTAATGGGAAACGCTCAGCGCGCGGCGACTGGGAAGCGAATTGTATCTTTCCAGGAGGATGACACATTGGGAAGCATCAATCAAGGCGACACGGATATGTACAAAATCCCAAGGGAGAAAGTGTCTCCCATCAGACCTTCCTCCTTTCAGTTGCCTGGCCCTAGTAGACAGGAACAGCCCCATAGGGAAAGTTTATACGCAAGACTCCCTATAGATGAATCTGTCTATAGAGTGAAATCATTGGTGAAACAAATTATACCAAATGTTGTTTATAGAAAATACATGTATCTTTACGAAAGTCTATACCCTGAATACATAAAATGAGAATGGTCTCATGACGAGTCTACGCGAATGATTGGTTCGAATCAAGTCTATGAAGACAACGAAGTAGACTGGGACGAAGATCGATACTCAAATTATGCTTCCCATCATTAGCGTAGAGAGAGCTTTTTTGTGGACGAGGATGTTCCTAGAGGCAATAGAGTTAGGCAGCCCAACTCTTTTGTTCAAAAAAACATCCCGGCACAAGTAGAAAACTTCATAGACAAGGACAAAAACGTAAATGGGTATACGAATCATTACTCTGATAATGCTCATTCACATCGACGTAGACAAAGTTACTATATAAAACCTCTCGCCGATGAGTATGTCCCCAATCTCGTCAATGTTTATGTCCCCACTCATGTAGAGGAGTATGTCACCGGAACAAAACCTTCCATAGAAGAGTGTGTCACCAGAACAAAACCTCTAGTAGAGGAGTATGTCAACAGAACAAATCCTCCCGTAGAAGAGTATGTCAACAAAACTCCTGTAGAGGAGTATGTCAACAGGATAAATTCTCCCGTAGAGGGGTATGTCAACAGAACCAAAACTCCCGTAGAGGAGTATTTGTTCGTAACAAAACCCCCCCGTCGATGAGTACGTTCCCATAACAAAATCTCTTGTTGGGGTAAATGTCCCCAAAATAAAATCTTTTATCGTGGATTGTACCCGCCAAGAAAATCCTCTTGTTAAGGGTGATGTTTTTAAAGCAAAACCTCTTGTACAGGAATATGCTCTCAAAGTAAAACCTCTCATCGAGGAATATGTTCTCATAGCAAACCCGTCGCTAGAAGTTGATAGAGTGAAGCAATTTGATCCGCCAACCCTCAAAGATGTTGGGGTGCAAGTGGTAGAACAAATTATTCCAAAATGTTGTGCCTATAGTCGACGTCCAACTGTTAAAGAATAAAATTGCAATTCATACTTTTAATACTTTCCAAACAGAGGTTAACATCGTAGAGAATGACCTCGAAATTTCCATGCATGAACAATGGACACTTGAAGCAACAATAGTGGCCAACTCGTTATTATGGTGCAACTTGCCCTTTGATCTCGGCGGTTTGCAGCACGAGATACGTTTAAATCGACAGCACCTCGCCTAACTAGACAAGGATTTTCAATTCCCGTAACACTGGCGAATACCATGGGCTCACAACCTTAAAAAGATCCTTTACCTTGACATAGAATTCCAACCCGCATGAGGTTATAATGTTTGGCTCAAACCATTAGATCACGCCTTTAGTGTTACGTCTGGAATCTCCATTGCCTTTCACTCTTTTTATGTTTCTTTGTCCGAACTTCAAACCACTTCACCTGGATAAGACTCTCAGCTAAGATCTTCTCACCCTAAGAGGAGGGCTTGTGTTGACATGGCAGAAATCTTGGGCTTAATTATAAGAAGCCCATAAATCCAGGCCCATTTTATGATAAATCTGCAAAGTCATTCGCTGATCCATAGCAAGTCTACCAAGATAATGACATAAATTTTGGGCCCATTATACGGGAAGCCCATAAGTCCAGAAGTTTATAAGAGTGTTAGCAAGCCCACCGTTATGTCATCCCGCCAGGGAAAGTACTTATTCTACGAAGGCAAAACCGTCAGAGTCTACGAAGAACAAAAAAGATCTTGATTACGAAATTTTAGGAAATTGGTTAGGGAGACCACGTCCCTATGATTTGAGACGATAATCTAGAGGAGAAAAATCGGGGAAATGTGGCACACGTATCAGGATATCAGATTTAATATAAAGGAAGTAAGATTTTCCTTAAACGACGACATTCATCTAAGGCCAAAAAGTCCATTGTTTGTCTAAAGAGCTCTCAGTTTTCGACTCCCCAGCACTCAACGTTCTAGCCCTTTGTTTCCCAACCTGCGTCCAGATCGTCCTTTCACCAAACCTTCATCCACATCCACATCTACATCCGCATCCATTACACCACATCCACCATACCGCCGGAGATCAAGTTCCATCGCATCAGCCGGCAAGTCCACAACGTCAGCAGCAAGTCTACGGCGTGTCCACTATCTGAGTTTTCATTTCACTTACATTTTTATGGCTGTAAGCTTTTTCCTTTGATTGTAAGACATTATTTGCTATCATTTGTTAATACAATCATCTGCATTTCTTTTACTGGTGACCACATCCGAACCCATGCGTTGTTTGTGCTAATTATTTCCGACGTGCTCCGTTTTCGATGTGAGCAGGAGGCACCCAAAGGGTGAAGCTTGTCCAAGTACCATCCCCGTAACTCCAGATGAAGCGTTGGAGGGTGAAGCAAGTAGCAGGGCGCTGCGAATCTCGGTGAGCGGAGCTCAGTGATGGCCAGGGACGTGGAGCGGTGTGCCTTGGGAAGGCATCGATGAGGGCGTCGATTCCAACTGGTGGGGGAGGTTTGTCACAGGGTGGGGCCGCTACCCTTGCCCATCAACTAGCGAGGCTTGAGCAAGGCTACTTAGGCAGCAGTTCGTGAAGGAGGCACGGGCTTGAGCGTTGGTGGCGCTCATCAACATTAGATCTGGATACGAGATGAGGTGTGACTAGAGTATGGAGGGCTCTAGTGTGAGTTAGGGGTGTAAATGATCAGAAGGGTTCGAGAACGGTTCGAAAACCATTCGAGAAAAGCTTGAGCGTGGATCGACTAGAAACGAGCCGAACTCGAGCTCGAGCTCGATTTGAATGTAAACGAGCACGAGCTTGAGCCTTAAAATTATGCTCCATCGCCCTTCTTCTTTTTGTTCTTCGCTCACCGTCCTGTGTGCGCCGTCTCCATCATCCTCCTTTCCGTCACCGACAAGCTCCGCGAGTACCTCCTTTTCGCCGCGGGAAGCTCTACCACTACTGCAGCGACCGTCTCCTCCTCTCTGGCACCGAGAAGCTCCACGAGTACCTTCTCTCCGCCGCGGGAAGCTCTACCACTACTGCAGCGGCGACAGGTCAGAGTCCTCTTTCTTCCTCACACTTTCTGCTCCCCCCTTCGCCGAGTTCCCATTTTTATACTCGAGTTTATTTTATTTTAAATTTATTTTGTTTCTCCATGCTTTTGTGTTTCTTCCGATGAAATCGTGTGGTCGGGGATGAATTCCCTGGGTTGTTGATGTGACCCCTGTGCGTTGCAGCCTATATCTTCCTCCATGGAACCACTAGACTTTGAGCCTATCGTCCGTTCGTGGCCATGTGGATGGCTGATTTCGTGTTTGTGGGTGTGTGGGTGGGATAAACACGACTTGAGTGTGTGTTTGTTCCAGGAACAAGGATTGTTTCATGGAAACATGACTAGTAGTCAAAAGAAAATGGGTACAAGAAACACGAAATAGGGAAATGAGGCATTTGTCAGTTGTCTCAAAGTTACTTCATTGCAGATGTTGTATTATTGTATGTTTCCCCATTATTATGTGATACAATTGGACAGACCTTCATGCTTTCCATCTCATTTCCGCGTTTATAACAACTTACATTAAGCCTATTATTCTAAAGTGTCTTATTGATGTGTTGATAACCACCTAATACTCTTCCAGACTGCTTATCTGTCCTACATCATAGCTTTGAAATTCCATGAGCATTTAAGTTCGTCCGAGAAGGAAGTTGAAGATCCTCCCAGCCTTTGTCATCTACCTTTGTGAAGTATTTGTCAACACGAAACCATCTACCTTTGCCATTTATCGTCCGTGCGTGGCCTGCTGTATGTCTGTCTTGATTACTATGCCTGTGGGTGGTATTATGTTATTATTAATGTTAGTTTCTGTTGGTTTATTTTTCAGATGGAATCATCACACGCACAAGAATCTATTGGTCAAGCTAGTAATTCAAGTTTTGATGATACAATAGAAAGTCATGGAGTTATTGGAGTAGATGGTCTTCAAGTAAAGAAGAAAGCAAAGACTTCCTTGGTTTCGAAGGAGATGAAAATAAATGGAAAACTCTTTCATGTTCGTTGTTGTGCACACATATTGAATCTTATGGTTCAAAATGGACTTTTTGAAATTAAGGGGATCATTGAAGATATACATGATGGTGTGATGTTCATCAATCACAATGAAACACGATTGAAGATGTTCTCAAAGATTGTGCAACAACTACAACTACCTGATAGAAAACTTATCATTGATTGCAAGACAAGATAGAATTACACATATGAAATGTTGTTGAGGGCTATCAAGTTAGATATAGATTTAAGGTGATTGAGTTTTGTTTTCCGAGACTTTATTCAGCCAATAAATCAAATGCCAATATTTAACTTGTCCGTGTTGCTTTATATGGCTTATATGATGAATAAGTGGCTGAATACAGAAGCAACAGTGAAGAATAGGTATCACAAAGTGGGCAAAATCCTATGATCATTGAGTCATTATCTTCATCATCAGGTTGGTCAGAGTTTGCTCAGTTTGTTAAATCTATCGAGACTACTCAACCTTCGAAGAGTGAGTTAGAGAACTACCTCGATGAGGGTTGTTATATTGGTGATATAAGTTCAAGCTTTGATGCATTAGAATGGTGGAAAGTTAATGCATCGAAGTATCGTGTCTTGTCTAGAATCGACCCTGACATTCTTGCCATTCCCATTACAAGTGTAACTTCGAATGCAACTTTTAGTGCAGGTGGAAGAGTTATTGATGCTTATCGTGCCTCGTTGTCTCTAGAAACTGTGCAAGTTTTACTTTATGGAAGTGACTTTTACACAAAGTCAAGAAAAGTAACAAGGTAAAGTTCTTATTATTTCTATTAGGAAATCTCTACATTTTAGTTTTATAGTTATTGATATTTATGTAATTTTGTAGGAAACGAACCAGCCATTAGGGATCACACTACGTATTCCATAATCGACCATGTAAAATGCAAGTTTCGTCTTATAGATTGGTGAGAATCGGGTACTCACTTTGGAAAACAATGTAATATTGGCACAACTTCTAATTTTCATATCGTTTTTCAGCTAGAGGTCTACACTTGGTGCTATCATCCTCGACTGAAGGTAATTCAAGGGGCTAGGAAACCATAACTTATTTGAGAACGATGTTTATTGTATCAAACTTTTGAAGAAACTATGTTGGAAAACACTACTTTGATACTTAATGTCGCTTCCGGTCATATATGTTTGAAGAATACTTGGAACTTTCATCGTTGCTCTAAGATGTTATATGCTTGATGATGCCACTTTAATCTATTCTTATATGGCTCTCATTATCATATAATGTTATGAGATAATTTTGAGGTTTACTTTATTTAGGAATTGTTGTCGAGCCTAAAGTGAGCTCGAGCTCGAGCTTTAATATTTCTACTCTATTGAGCTCGAGCTCGAGCTGAGCTTACGAGCTCCCTGACGAGCCCGAGCCTAACCCACTACTGTTCGGACTCGGCTTGGCTCGTTTACAACCTTAGTACGAGTGTGGAGCTATGTTCATGAGGAAGGCACAAACACATGACCCGGTTCCCTTGGTGTGGGGATCAGCTTAGGCGCAGAGCCATGACTACACTCGTTGGCAGACTAGCGGGTGGCGGGCAGTACGGCGAGGGCGTGCATTGGAGGAATCGTACGAGGACATGGACGTTCGAGTACCTTCTGTGGACGGACTCATAGAAAAGGGAAAACTGGCAAATGCACAGTGAGGTACGTGCTGGACAACGGACAATGTGATGCGGATGCGACGAGACATGCGAGTCAGGGAGGAATTTGGCCGTGGGGCATTCTGGTTGGCGAAGCTGTAGAGGTGGTGTGCCGCAAGAAGTAACAGAGATTCTTTGGAGGTTGCTGACGGAAGAATCCTGACGCAAGCTGCGAGCGACCCTTCGGCTGACAGCTGCAAGAGGAGACATACCCCCTGACATGACTACAGATGACCATTGGTGTTCTCGGCTGTAGACGACCCTTGGTGTTCTTGGCTATAGACGATCGTTGGTGTTCCGGGACTCATAGGTTCCTCATGGCCGCATGATGTCCAAGTGTCTTTAGTCCTTTGTAAGCTGGATGTAATTCCCCTTGGCCCCTATAAATGAGTGAGTGGAGACATAAGCGAGAAGAAGGGAGAGCAAAGGGGTGAGTTGAGGCGAGATACCCATACTCCAGGGCCTATTGTATATACACAGTCAATGCTAGTGATTGCCACCATCTTATTATGTTGTGTGTGTTCTTGATTGAGGTTTTTGGGTTCTTGGGGATTATGAGAAAAGGTTGGTCGTACATAAATGGGTACAACGCCGAGCGGGTGAACTGCGAGTTTGAGTTGGCCATAGTAACGTCTCCGTCTCGCGCACGTCACACATCCTCTCATCAATTAATGAACCACATCTTCGTTAACATCCAAATGACATTGTATACTAGGAAATTGTTAAGGGATAGTTTGATTTTGAGTAAAAATCAAAACAAAAAACAAAAATCTAACAATAAAATTATCCAATAAAATAAGTTATCAACGTAAGTGAAAGTTGATCTAAATTTGATGTCACGAACATATATTTTATCTTGGACAAATACATCTTTTTTATCAAAAAATTGAAAATACTTGATGATTATTATAACACCTTTCTAATATCTTTGCTTCTGTGGAAATCTCGCATGGCGGATTTATTTTTTGAATTACACATGTTTTTATTCTTATAAAATTTTAGATTGTTTTTTGTCGTAATTTTCATTATCCATCCGCGATTTTATAAATTAAAAAGACCAAGTAAAAATATTTTTTTTTTTGTGAATGGACTTGGACTATTAAAAATATTATTTATGATATCGAAATTAGATGTATGGCCGTAAAAGTAGTTGCGATCATTATGATGATAATATCGGTACATAAATTGGCGAACCGATCCCTTTGACGGGATTAATTTCCTGCGAAAAGCGAATTAAGAAAGAGGAAAGGAAGCGGAAAAGAGAAACACGGTTTCGTTGGAGATCCGGCTCAGACAATCGACGGTCTGGATGTTGTCCCTGTCCAAGACGCTATTGCCGTGATCGATTCCGCGTTGCCTCTCCTACTTCCTTCATTCGGTAGCAGCGAGCGGATTCCGCCATTGACCCACGATACCCGCAGTAATCCCCAATTCAATTTTGACTTCTTTTGTTTGTTTCCTTAATCTCGATCCTTAGCCGCCGTCGTCGTTGGTCGGTGGGCCAAAGTCTCGATTTTGATTCCCGGGAAGCGATCCAGAGGTCAAGGGATTTTGTGGGTCTTTGAAGAAAGTGGCAATGCTTCACAAGAGCTTCAAGCCCGCCAAGTGGTGAGTCATTCGATCCGCGAAGGGTTTTCAGTCAATTCTGACAGTTTTCGATCCTTGGGGTGTTGTTTCTTGGGGATTTGATTGCGTTTGGCATGGAAACTTCTGCTTTGATATTGGTCGACGTCGATGTTCGTGTGGCTTGGAATGGCCCTCATTCTTTGTTGTTGTTATGGTTGGTGAGGTGCAGTAAGACGTCGTTGAAGCTTGCCGCTTCGCGGATTAAGCTGCTCAAGAACAAGAAAGGGGTGCAGATCAAGCAGCTTCGGAGGGAAGTTGCCCAACTGCTTGAGTCTAGTCAGGTTCAGACGGCGAGGATCCGGGTGAGATATGTGCTCTTAGGTTAGAATGGATCGGATGGCGGTCGGTGGGATGTGTGGTGCCAGGCCAATGATACAGACAGTTGGAGAAATTTGCTTCACTGTGGATCGTGATGTTTTGTTAACATGTACGCTTGCTTTGCAGGTTGAACATGTCGTCCGAGAGGAGAAGACAATGGGAGCTTACGAGCTCATCGAGATATACTGTGAACTGATTGCGGCACGCTTGCCGATCATCGAGTCACAAAAGTATGCAACAAATTTTAGCTTGGTATTCGGGATACCCTATCATTCAGAACCCATTTTCACCTTAGGCTTCATATGTGTGGCGCTAAACTATATGTCATTGCCATACTTGCGGTTTGCAGTTACAGTTATAGTTAAGGCTTTTGGAGAATCGTTTTTCGGACTAGGATTTCTGAAAAACTTGTTCTACTAGTGCAAGTTGCCGATTATGCACCCTTTCCTAGTCTATCGTTGTTACTCGTATAATGTGGAATTGAAATTCAATATCCATATGCTTTCCAGGAACTGTCCAATTGATTTGAAGGAGGCTATTGCAAGTGTGGTATTTGCTTCTCCAAGGTGTGCAGACATTCCAGAGCTTATGGATGTGCGGAAACATTTTCTGGCTAAATACGGAAAAGACTTTATCTCTGCGGCAGTTGAGTTACGTCCAGATTGCGGTGTTAACCGATCCGTAAGTTATAAGCCTCCTTTCTTTAGATTGCTTTTTATGATGGCTAAATGAATAGAAAACCTTGCAATAATAGTAAAGATGGACTGTGGTTTTTATTTTTCTCTTGTTTTGTACTTTTTCTCAGTTGGTTGAAAAATTATCTGCCAAAACGCCTGATGGTGCAACAAAATTAAAGATGTTGACTATGATTGCGGAGGAGCATAATATCAACTGGGATCCTAACTCAATGGGAGGAAATGATGGGCCTAGTCAGGATGATTTGCTGGTAACAAATTGGTTCTTTATGTTTATGCAAAAAGAAAGTTTTATTTTTGTCCAATGCGTACGGTAGTTGGTTGATTGATACCTCTTGTATTATTGAATTTGTTTGAACAGAAAGGTCCGAGTACTTTCGAGAAGGCTAGTAGAATGCATGAAGAACCTCCAAATGTGTGCACAGCTTCCAGTTTTGATGTTGGATCTCGGAAGGCGGGTAATGATGAAGATTTGAGAAATTCGAATGCAAGCACCTCATTTGGCTTTCAAAATGTTCCCCGATCCCCGGAGCACGTCAGTTCTCCACCCAATACTCATTTACAGGCCTCCTCTGGTACCCTATCTTGAATATCCTGAATGATTTTGGATTGATTTTGGATTACTGTTATGTCATCTTGTGAACTTGTCTTTTAAAATTTTGTAAGAATCAGATCTTTTCTCTCTTTACTTGCAGCAAATGTCGCGGAAGGATCTGAGGCCAGACATGGAAGATATTCGGGTGATGCCAGTGTGAACTATGTGGGTAGACCAGACTGGAATATGGAATTTGCAGATGCTACTGCTGCTGCTCAAGCAGCCGCTGAATCTGCCGAACGTGCAAGCATGGCTGCCAGAGCTGCTGCTCATCTCTCAAGCCGTGGAAGGGATACTGCTCATTATTCCCCAGATCCACATGGGTTTATAGATGAACGACTCCAGAGACCATATGGCTTACACCCTCCTGGAGAAGATCTTTCTAGAATTCAACTAAATAATGCTTCTGTTGGAAGAAAGCCCGGGACACCTGATGATCAAATTGACAGAAGGGAAGAGAATCTGGCAAGAGATCGTAATGGTCAAAATGACCCGAGAACATCGGCTTCGTATAAGTTTAAACCTGATGATCCTCATCGGTTTAAAGATGAACGACTCCAGAGACCATCCGGATTACTTCCTCCTGGTGAAGATCTTTCTAGAACTCAATTAAATAATGCTCCTGTTGGAAGAAACCCTGGGATGCCTGATAATCAAATTGACCAGCGGGAAGAGAATCTTGCAAGAGATCGTAATGGCCAAAATGACCCAAGAACATCTGCTTCGTCTAAGTATAAACCTGATGTTGGGTCGACAAATCATGGTGGACCAGTCAGGGGAGGTGTTGCTGCAGATAACACTGTCGGCAGCAGAACTCCAGACACATACCTCAGTCAAGGTGATGACAGTGATGACAACGACAGTCTCTCAGGAGTGACGAAGAAATTGTACCAAGATGCTTATAAGAAGAGCAGTAACTCTAACAGTCCCGATTTTGGGACCGCCAGTGGAGACATGGATGCACTTTTCTACAAACAGCAATCAACTAGTAAATCTACCGAAACAAATCCGTGGTCGACTGACTTAGATGGTGATGGCATTTCTCAGAAACGAAGTGCGAGGAAGGACTCATTCGAGGAAGTGAATATCATCAGCTCTTCAAGCAAAATACATGCTAGAAAGAGTTCTGATGAATCTTTCGTGGAATATACTCCGGATATGCAAGAGAATTCCTCAGAGTCCCCAACTTTGCACTCAACCTTTTTCATGGAAAAAGATAGGTTTTCAAGCTTAGACGATAGAAAGGCAGATAATGATTCGGCTGAAAACCCATTTGCCAATGACGATGAAGAGAGGATCTCCACATACAACAAAGCATCTGGCGAAGGCTCTGTAGTATTCGATGATTATGAATCAGATGGGGAAGCTGAGGCAGTGTTTGACCTTGACAAGGGCCCGAAGCCCAGTCACACAAGTTCTCTCCCGCATATAGAAGCTCATCAATTGGAGGATGCCGCTATAATGAGTCCCCGGAGGATTATGGCCGAGTCTTTCAAGATGAACATTGATGAGGCTGTTCCCGAGGCTAGAGCAGCTCCAGAAACAGAAGAGAATTTGCCTGTTACTTTTGATGACTCTGACGGGCTAAGTTCGGAAAATGAACCGGAGCTTGAGAAACCGAGGGTGGTGACGCGAGAGACTGAGCATGGTACTGGAGTTAAGAAATCTTCTAGTTCGTCTGAATTTGTGCCGGTTGTTGATGCTGAGATCATTTCTGATAGCGGGAGTGGGTTTGCTTTAGGAAATTTAACCGGAGGTTGCAGGAATAAAAATCATGTCCCTCCACCTTATACGCAGACTACATCCGGCGAAGATTCTTTTCTGAATCGAAGAAGACATGATCATGGCTCTTCTTCTTCTTCCAGCTTGCCATCCACTGATAAAGTTTCTTACAAAGATCCTGATATTCATGATGCTGGTTATCAGCTTGAGGGTCGACCAACCAGGAGGACACAGACAAGTGATGTCTCTCATGAAGTGGCTGTTCCGCAACCAAAGGCAGCATCTCTTCCGGTGGTGTATGCCGATGATGACGAGGAATTTGAATTGGAAGCCAACTACTGGAAGAAACCGAGCACACGGCCCACAGCAAATGATTCATCGGAGAAGAAGAGATTGAGCTCTCGAAATACACGCCAGTCCAACTCGGATGTTAGAAATGACATCGCAGAGGAACAGTCATCTGGAAAATCTGGTGGGAGAACCGCTGCTGGACTGTCTCGGAGGACAAAAGTAGGCAGCACTTCACGGGATAGTGGTGCTGGTGAAAATCCTGTAAATCTCAAAGCTAGGGAAAATGCGTCTAATGTCTCCGAGAGTCGTAGCCAGTTGAAGTGGAGGAATAAAGCTCAAGACAAACCGGTGTCGGAACCTCCTGCAAAGCCATCTGGCAAGGAAGTTGTGACCGAGAGCTCGAGGACTGCAAGACACGGTCTGGATTCAGCATCAAGAGAAGATTCGCTCACTCAAGCGCGTCACGTGCATCCGAAGATGCCGCAGGATTACGAAAGCCTAATATCGAACCTACAGTCTCTTCGAGCAAAAAGGCAGTAAAACTCAGGTACTTAACATGTGAATAGTGTCCCGGTTTCATATACATTTGCTTGGATACGCCTCCATTCCATCGCCTCTCCCTACTTCCGGCGCCTTAGCCAGAAGTCGTTCTGCGTAGCAATGACGACCATATTACCTAGATTTATACATGTGTCTTTTAAGTAGATGCAAATTGCTTTCGTAATTCCGGCCAACAATAAATAGTTATGCCATTAGATTAGATTATTTATGGCATGAAGTTAGCTTCGGACATGGGGAAGAGAGAATTTGTTTTATTATTATTATTTTACAGACTATCCAATGTTTGGATTTGAATGTTCCCTGACTTGTGAGTTCCGGACTTAAAACACTCCCGTGTCAAGTAATTTTTTTTTTGGACTTGTGCCGTATGTCAAAGTAATTTTGTTTTTATTTTCTGTCTCGTAGGATAGTAATGAGGAATCGAGTAAGGAATAATGACTTACTTTGAATTTACAAATAAGAAATATGTTTCAACTGCTACTTTGCTAATTACAGCTACTTTAAGAAAAGAATATTTAGACCCAATTTAGAAATAATATTTTGAGGATGACTTGTAAGTAATATTTCTAGAGTTTTGCGAACTCTCACCCGATTTCACAATTTGTTTTTCAACCTAACCTTTATATATATTATATATATATAGGGAGTTGGTTTACGAGATAGTCAACCCCCATATTAGATTCGAGATAAGGGTTCGGTGAACAAGAGTAGGTTAACCGTATAGGTATATTTTTATTTGAAATGATTATATTTCTTTAGTATTTATAAAACAACTTTCTAAATAATATATAGTTTATTTTAAAATTGACGTACGATGGAACTCCCCGCTACTGGTGTGACAGGATATGAGTTATAATTAATACAATTTTTACGTTACTAAATTTTGTAGATCTTTGGTGGGTTATAAATTATTTAGGTATTTTTATTCAGGTATACATATATATATATACACACCTCATTTATTAAGCAATCTTATTATTATTTTTTATTAACTTTTTTCATTTAATATTAAAAAAGTAAGACATTCTCCTGGGTAACAGTTCGTGTTACCGTCAATGTATTCGTATTTTGATATTTTAAATATCCCAACCAGTTTACCTAATCCTTTCAAAATGTTAAACCCGAGGCCTAGCACGTTGAATAAATGTGTTAGCTGAATTAATCTAAATAAATAATTTAAATTAAAATAGTTATATTTATAATCCAATTAACTAGATAATAATAAAATTTAGCAAGTAGAGTTTTCAACTATAAAAAAAACGTTAAAAACATACTATGTTTTATAAAATCAAAAAAATTAACTTAAAAATATATTTCGCCGTGATTCTACATTTACTATCACAACATCATCATCATCCACATCCCCTAATTTTTTGATTTCACTAAAGTTTAAGATAAAGGTGTGATTGTGTTAAATTGTCCACCCATAAAATTCTAGAACAAATAAGATTTAAAAAATAATAACATATTTTAATAATTTTAAAAAATTATAATTAGTTCACTTATAACCAACTAACTCTTTAAATTTTTGGCGCAAAAAAGAAATGATATGATTCTTCCGAGAAAGACGACGAAGAAGCTAATTCCCATAAGAGACAATAAAGGGAAAAAACCTAATATATTTTTATTTCAAAATTAAAACACATACAATATAATCTAAAAAATATATTTAATTTTAAAGTAAACAAGTTATACATATATATTATCATATTTAATTTTAAAAACCATACACAGACACATTTTTTGGTGTCGTGTCATATTTCAACCCGTTTATGTAAAAGACACATTTAACTAAATGCGAACTCGCTTTAAACAGTGTTATATTGTATCCGTGTTAACGTATTCATGTCTCAAATTATCCCTACGAGTCAAACATTTCCATCATGCTAGTGGTAATAGTGGAAGATTAGATAGTACATTTTCACCAAACCTAAGTGCACTTTTCTTGTTCTTCGACCCAATTTACTACTATAGATTATAGTACTTCTCCTAGTTATACAAAACTCGACTCAATATTTCAATCTTGTTTTAATAGTGTTAAATTTCAGCCCAAACCTACTTTAAGCGATATTTGAGCATCTATTTTGTTCTATTATTTCTATAAAAGGTTTTTAAGTTTACTGAAAAAAAATCTAAAATTTAACTAGACATTTTTCTATTTATATTTAGTTTTACATTTTCAGTATTTTGATTTTAGCTATTTGTTGTAGATTTCACTCCTTTAGCTTAATCACATTTAATAATTTGTATATTCAAATGAATTTGGTTCGGGTAAGGGCAAGCAAGCAACAAGTAGGTTCTTGGAATAACAAGTAAGGTTCTTAATTCCAATTTTAAGAAACATGCATAAATTTCAATTATATTAACAAAAAAAAAATAACCTTATCAAATAAAATATATACATTAAAAAGTAAAAAAGAAAACCTATTCCTACCAAATAAAAAAGAAAAAAATTTACTGGCGACACTGCTTTCTGTCAAATAAGACAACTTCACAGTCCCATCGCTCCCTTGTTAATTTTGCTTTGTTGTTTAATCTGCGATTCAAATCAAAGACGTAAAAACGAATATTATACTTTATACGTAAAAACCAATAATAACTAAAAAAAAAAAATATGGCTTTGTTTATAATTTATATTTGCAGATCGGACAGGAGAGATTATTAGATTTAGGTAAAGCCAACTTTCAAACCAGAAAAAACTGAAGACCCTAAAGAATTGAATGTTAGAGGGTGCTTTCTTTCCCGCTTTTTGCTTTTTTTTTTTTTCCTTCTCTAGAAAAAATATTTAGTCAAAGCATACGAAGAACTCTTACAATCACTATTTTTGCATAAGATATAATATAATAGTAATTTTAATATGTTCAACAAATTCTTTCTTCTATCCTTTTTAATCTATATAATGGAAAATTAAGAGCAACCTAAATCCGAAACCTAAGTCCACTCTTATCATTTCCACCACTGCCCATAATGATTTATGTTCCGTTCCCTTTGCATCCAGATGTGGTACGCTTGATGATGTGAGCAGTGCAAGTACGAATAATGGGGGATAAATAAAAATATGTTGATGTCATCTGTAATGAGAGGTCAGACTTGTGATTTGGGATGTGACCGCATTTGGTGATAGTGATACTACGAGGTGGGCGGGGGCCTCCATCTTAAATTCAAAAAAGAACAAAAAAAAAAAAAAGGAATATTGGGAACACCAAACATACGTACTACGACGAGAAGATGAGTGTAGTCTACACGATGATCACGCCAGTAAGTCAGCAACAAAGAACTTCGGGCTCACCGGATTTCAATATAAGGATAAAAGAAAGAATTTGTTGAATATTCAGAATATATATTTATATACTTCAAATGCCAATGCCAATGCCAAACCTACGGGCAGAAAGTATCCTAAGATGTCCTGCCCCATATAACTCACCTAATGTAATATTCTAATACATTTAATTATTTATAATTATTTCATTTTTTTTTCTTCAGGATTGTATGAACCTTTTCCTGCATTATATATTGGGGACAAGACCATTGATGCACGACCAAGAGAACGACATAAGGAGATCGAAATGGAACCTCGTGGTCTGCTCCAGAGCGATGCGTTGTACAAGGTTATGTTCTTCCGTTGGATGCTTTGTACGTGGGATTCGAGTTCGTTGTTCTTTTACTGAGTATGGAGATGATGGTGGTGGTGCAGTATTTGCTGGAGACTAGCGTTTACCCGAGGGAGGCCGACATCCTTAAGGAGCTGCGGAAGGCCATCGATGATCGCCCTGAGTATTATTAACACCAGAAACCCTTCGGTTCGAGACAGGCTTTCCTTTTTTTTTTTTTTACTTTTATTGATTTTTCGTCGATTTTCGCTCGCAGGTCGTACCTGTCAACGAACCCAGATTCTGGTAAGTTCATCGAGATGGTACTGAAGATGTTGAATGCGAAGAAGACGATCGAGGTAGGGGTGTATACCGGTTACTCCCTTCTGCTGACCGCGATGACAATCCCCGACGATGGAAAGGTTATCGCAATCGACGTCACCAAGAAGGACTATGACGAAGTGGGGCGCCAGTTTGCGAAGAAGGCAGGTGTCGAGCACAAGATCGACTTCATCAAATCCCAGGCTCTCCCCGTCCTCGACGACCTCTTGGCCAAAGTGATTCCCCATCCCAAACCCCTCCCTGGAGGCCGTTGATTTCCTGCCTGATTTTTTTACATCTGTTGTCATCGTAGCCGGAAAACTGGGGTGCGTTTGACTTCGCGTTTGTCGACGCGGACCGTAACAACGCCCTCAACTACCACGAGAGGCTGGTGAAGCTGGTGAGGGTTGGGGGAGTGATCATCCACGACAACACGCTATGGGGAGGAACGGTAGCGATCAAGGACAGGAGCATGATCAAGAATTCGAGGCTGTTCGCTTGGGAAGACACCCTGCATCTCAACAAGGCATTGGCTGCAGATCCCCTGGTCGAGATCTGTCAGATCACCCTCGGGGACGGCCTGACCATCTGCCGCCGCATCTAGAATAGTTTCACGTCGGAAACGCGGCCTACCCTTTCGGTCCTGCTAGAAATAAAAACCACGACCTCTGTTTGATTCTCGTGGATTTATTTAATAGTAACATGCACATCTTGATGCGTTTGGCTGATCTTGGGATTAATTCTATCTGTCTTTACCAGTTCGTCTTCCCTTACGACTTTTACCATCCGGGTTTACTTCAGACGACGACTTAGAAAATTCGGTAAGTAAAGAAGACCGTCGGATGCAACGGATTTCCCACTTCCAACGTTCCATTTCTTTAAAATTATTTCGTTTCGGTACTTTTCTTGCCAACCGACTTTCCTAATTATTTTCAGAACTCCGTCAAGTTGGTTGTCAAGAGAATTTTTTAAACAGCTCTCGAAGAGAATGTTCGGAAGCCGCTAAAGCTACGCACATTAGAGATTAAGTCAATTTTGGAAATTTCGTTAATGTTACAATCAATTACATTTTTTTTTTACGAAAATTTTTTTTATTGGACCAAGAGACTTCTAAAAGCTTCACAAAAATATACAAATTTTTACAAAGCTTAGTAAAAATGTACGAAGTTTAACAGTAAAAAATTCGTAAAGTAAAATATTTTGAGATTTAGGAAATATTTTCGTAATGGATCGAATACCTTTAGGAATTGGTTTGTAAAATTATACGGTCTTTTACAAAATTTTACTAACGGACTTCATAAAATTGTAGAAACTAAAACAATATTTTATTCGTAAAAATGTACAGGTTTTACGAAGCCTTCCGACCCATTTACGAAAATTTCTCATGCATTTTTAAGAATTATTTTCATAAATTGTCAAAATATTTATAATTTTCAAACCGGGCTCCAAAGCAAAAATTGGACCTAATTGTAAATTTTTGTACGTTTTCGACCTTTTATAAAATTAAGCAACTGGCCGTCCCTTGCCTCTTCGGACAAGAAGATCGTCAAATAGAACTGTTTGCGGGCGAAACACGTCGCGATATATTGGGGACTCAAAGTGTTGAAAGTAAATGTGGTCGCCAATAAAGAAAGTAATGAAGAACAATCAGAATTCACTAAAAATAAAAAGAAAAACTTACAGCCATCTTGCAACAACACTTGAAACGATTGCGAAACTTGACAACCAAGCAGCCCTTCAGGGTCATAGAATAATTGTCGTGTGTTTACAATTGACCAGGGCTGACTTATTTATAGACACTAACTAATAACTGCTGACCGACACACATTTAACACGTGTTATTTGTCCTAAAACTAACTAAACAACTGCTAAGAAGAACCTACTATCGACACTTATGAGTAGCGACTTCGGGTCTTGATGTCTTCAGTCGATACTGGAGACGTTCGATGAAGTATTATCTTCGAACATTTTCACCATTGAACTGCATTCCCTCGACCTGCTCGTGAGACCAACATCGAACATCTTACAAGTTGCGTCGATCTTGTTTCCCTTCGATGTCCATTGTAGGAGGCCCAAAATGACGTTTACCGTGTAAACATTTGGCCCCCCTTCCTTCGACGCGTCTGTTTATCTTCCAGATTCTTCTATATAACCCTTGCCATCTCATTGTCTGCCTTCGTTCAAAACTCTTATCCTTATTGCGCCATCTGCTCCTAATTTTCTTTCTTTTCAGCAAAATCTCTCTACTCATGGTTCCTCAGGCGTTCTACAATCACACATCGCTTAAGGGGTTTGGCGCTTATTTGAAAGACTTCAGAAGTCTGGCAACGGATGTTGTGACCAAGAAGACTAGCGACTTCGCCAACGAAGAAGTGAGATCGAAAGGACATATTACTCTGGGTCCCTAAAAGGGGCGACTGCTTCAACCCAACGTCAGAGGACAAACATGTGCCCTTCGATTACCTCCTTCCCTATCCTGAGGTCATACCGATCTGCAGAACCAGCTTAATCGATTCAGGTAATTGGTGTCGACCCTCTGATAAGAGTCGATCGTCTGACAAGAGTCGATCCTCTGACCCCGGGGATTCAATTAATGCCAGTCAAGTATTGCATAGATTTCCCACTACGGGCGTAGATAGATTCCCTGAGTGGATAACCTTGTGGACCAAGCTTCGTCGTGAGAAATGGGAGAAGATAGGGATCTATCATTTAATTAGAGTGTCGACAGCGCCGATGAGGTGCAACCATCGATCAATCGCAACACTTCTACCTCTATGGAATGTTTTTACTAACTACTTCTATCTTCGGGAAGGCCCTATGACTGTGACCATTCCCTACGTAACTTGCTTAACAGGATATTACTCTGTCGGGTAGCCTATTAGGTTGGTCGAGAAGGAGGACGATTTTAAGTTCGAAAAAGGACAAATGTCTTGGTTCGATTATCGAAGCACATCTGCAGAAGAATCCAAAAGACTAGGGCGATGAAGAAGAGTTCCAATTCATGATCGAATGGCTTGCGAAGTATATCTATTGCAGTCGCAGCAAACAATCACTGAAATACATGGCACCAGTGGCAAACTCTATAGTGAAAGTGACAAGGCCTGTAGCGATGGCTCCATTCATCCATAGCTTGATTTATCGAGCTCATTTTGAAGCTGTTGTAGTCGATTCAAAAAATCCAGGAGCGTTCCTCACTAGACCAACATCGGGCCCTTTGTGGATTACTTGTGCATGGGCGCACCTATACGGCATGCACCACTTTAAACTGCCGACCAGTAATGACTCATCAGGTATCGAAGGTCTAGAGATTATTCGCTTCTTCCGCTATGAAAATTGGGGAAAAGACTCTGCTACGAGATATCTCAATCGACTGCTATATTCCAGCAAACCTCGTTGGCAACCTTACCTTGAAAGCGTTGACTTATGTAGGCTTCGACGATCCTTAGAGCCCCACCCATTCTGGGACCAAGTATTAACACCGAGAGACTTGGTCGATAGCGATACCAAAGGATTTTTCGTCAAAGTCTACAATCCTCAGTTCGTGGCGCGACAACTAGGATTTGCTCAGAACTGTCATTTCCCTTTCATCGACTCCTTCAATACCAACCTAGAAGAACACGTCAGCATCGATGTCTCATATGCTAGCAGGGTAAGATTAATGATATATAACCAGTTACGCTATCGATCAAGAATTAACTCGCCTTACTACTGCAGTTATTTACTACTCTGGATCGATCCATCTCCAAAGTCACGTTTTCTGAAAACAAAGGAGAATGTAGCATAACCAAGGCGTTCGATTATTGTTGGAAGAGGATCTTCAAAAAGATAGTAGCGAAGGCCGAGTTTCATAGAAAAAGGAGCGCAATCGCTACTGGAAAAGGAAGATTTCCTTAGTGGTTTCATTGAAAAGCAAGAGAGATCGCTGATGCCAGGTATTATTCGTGAACTCTTGATTATTTATTTTTATCGATTCCGACAAAGATCGATGTTCACAGGGACAGTGGACAATGTAATGCCCGTGGCGACTATTGAAAAAGGGAGACTGAAAAGAAAGCGGGTACTGCCAGTGACTGCATCGAAGAAACCCAATACTCGGGCCTCTTCGACAAGTAGAGGCGAGTCGTCCGAAGAAGCCGTAGAAGAACAAGACGTGGGTCTCCAACGACGTCCTAAAAAGGACTAGCCTGCTTCAATTCCGGAGGAAAATCTTCAGCACGAGGAGGACGTAACCGAAATCGATCCTCCGATAGCTAATCCTTCAACTACAGATCCTTTAATCATTGCCGAAAAGGGAGTCCCTTGAGAATCAAAGGAGAAGGATCAAGTATTCCATATGGTAAAATGAACGTTCGAACAAAACAAGTTTAAATTCTAAATTCTAAATATGTTTCGTTCATGCAGGTTGAATACAAAGACTTGTTCACACCACCGTCACCTCCAGCAGAAGATCTTCCTGCTAATATTGAAGTTGCGACCAAGGAACCGCCGAAGAATGTTTCTGAAGAAGGTTCGACTGAAGGGGCTACTGAGAATGTCGAAGAAGTTGCCCCACAAGATGCGAATTTAGTGCGAGATGTAGACGTATATCCTTTGAATTTACATTAAGCAAATCTAGATTTTACTTGGCTTCTCGCATATGCAGGTCGTTTCACTCTCTTCTGACCCGACCATCGAGGAATCCATTCCTGAGCGAACCAATCACGTTACATCGTTCAAATGTGACGATGTTTCCGTTAACTCATATCCGGAAATGCCTTTGCAGGTGGAGGTTCTTCCTCCGAAATCACAACGCCTCCTCCCCTAAATGTGGTACCTCCCGAGAATATCAAAGTAGAGTGTCGAACACCAGAAGCCACTAGAGGGCTGGAAGATCCTGCTTTAGTCGAATTATTTGACCAACTTCGGGTAAGGAGTTTCGCTATGTATTTCACTTCAGAAAATGTAGACTAAAATATGTATTATTTCGAACAGCAAAGTTTAGAATTGTCACCAATGAAGGTCCCAGCGAGCACCATTCATGCTGCTTCATCAAGCACCGTGAACCAAGTGCGTGTCGATCAAAGGAACCCTGCCTCTCTCGCTCAGAAATTGCTTGAAATACTACGTCGCGAAGAACCATCGAAATCCAACTTCGATGAGACTATTGAAGCTATTAAGCCATAGAGAGACATGCCAAGGCGCCCATCAACCTGCTAGGCATTTGTCAATGCTTCAAGGAAACATTTTGGAAATCTTGGAAAGATTGGGATAAGGTTCTTGCAGATGACAGGCAGTGGAAGGATTTCTCCACGAAGTTGAATGATCTTGAGTCTGCTCAGCATAAAGTGATAACAATTGCTACTGAGCATCGATGTTTGATCGAGGAGAATCAACGACTGAAGGCTGAGATCGCAGAATTGTTGTCGAAGCTGGAAAAGGGTGGGGCTGAGGTGATCGCTCGTGAGAAGGAATTGGCAGAGGCTCAGTCAGTAGTTGAAGCAAATCGCATTCCCGCATACGAGATCAACAACCTGATCTCGCTCCAGAAGGCTTTGAATATGCTCAACGTGAAGAACAATACTCGAGCCTACTTTGCCGATTTACTAGCCGGACTTCTATATGGCCCTGAGCAGTGACCGTCATCGATGCTAGGACATCGATTTATATGCACTCGTCATTTCTTTTGGTGATTCTTTTGTTGAATGGATATCCTCGAACGAATGACAAGTTTGACTAATCTTTCTTCGATCCAACTCATAACTCCAAACTCTCAAAAGAAGAATATTTAGGATAATACGATCATTCAAAATACGAATTAATTAATGATTCGGTTAAGATTCTCTGGGAACTGTTGAGATTTTCAGGAGACTGTTGGGATCCTCTATGATCGAAATAGCAAATTCACGGGACCACAAGCTCACATATTCCCAAACAATCCCAACTACAATGTCCCGCCGAGAAGCTTTCTTTTCAAACCTACTAGTTTTCCCTCAGACCACAAAGCCTAGGTTCTCAACCTTAGACCCCATGAAAGCCTAAGTTCTCAACCTTAGGTAGAGGGTTCACTCCCATCGCCCGACACCATGGCTCAAGTACAAACTTGAGCCAAGCGACATAAAGTTTGCCCAGGTTGCAAATGTCGTTCCGTGGTGTCGAGCCATGGGGCCTTCCTGGCCTCCTCGAATATCCTTTCTAAATATTGCTTACTGTTAAAGCCGCAACACTGGTGGACTTTCGAGGTAAGTCTGGAGCAAACGAAGCAGGGGACATTGATGGCAACCCTACGCGCCGATGCTCTCCAAACGAAGGAAGACTGGAGCGACAACTCCAGTGAATGCAACAATCGATCTTAGCGTCGACAACAGTGCCTGCAACAATCGACGATCGGTGTGCTTAATATCGAAGGAATGGATATCTTTACTTTATGTATCGATCCACTTGTATTTGTAATGTTTCATAGTGAATCGACTTTATTTATCGATCAAGTATTTTCTGTAATGTCGACTATCCCTATTAATTGTGACCATAATTCGGGACATCGAGACTGAATTTCTTTGAAATGTAAATCCCGTAGTGTCGGTCAATGGAGCTTCAAATGCTTGCCATTAACCTTCAAGGCGTGTGGCTCGCCATTTAAGTATGACAAATTATAAGCGTTTTTAGGATAAACTTCATCGACCCTAAAAGGGCCATCCCAAGTAGGGGATCATTTGCCTAGAAAATAATCTCGCTTTCCAATCGGAAAGATCATTTTCCAAAGTCTCCTTTCTTAAAGGATTTTAAGACGACCTTCTTATTATAACTTCGTGCAACCATTTCTTTTTGAACCTAAATTCGATTCAATGCTTGAAAGCGTATCGCCGCTAAGTTCTCTAATTCAATCAACATCGTCTCGTTATAATCAACGGGATGATCTTCATGATGGGCCAAAAATCGCATCGATTTATAATGAACTTCGATAGGTAGGATGGCATCATGTCCATAAACTAGGCTGTATGGAGTTTGCCCGATGCTTCCTCGTTTAGTAACACGTAAAGCCCAAAGCACATCCAACAACAAAGTATGCCAAAATCGAGGGTTATCGTCGATCATCTTCTGAATAGCATTTTTTATAATCTTATTTGTAGATTCAGTTTGTCCGTTCGACTGTGCATAGTAAGGAGAGGAATTTGTTAAAACAAATCCGAATTCAGATGCAAACTTTTTAATCATACTGCCATTAAAAACAATAGCATTATCAACCACAATATTTTGGGGGATGCCAAATCTATAAACAAGGTCGGATCGAATGAAATCAATAACTTCGTTTTGGATAATATTCTTATAAGCCTTTGCTTCAACCCACTTTGAAAAGTAGTCGGTGGCTACAAGGATATAAGAATCTCCGTTACTCGAGCTTGGTCTTATTTCTCCGATAATATCCATAGCCCAAGATGGAAATAACCAAGATTTAACCACAGGATGTAAATGAGTTGCAGGTGCATATGATATGGGTCCATGCTTTTGACATTTTTTACATCCTTTGGCCATGTTGACGCAATCTTTCAACATTGAGGGCCAGAAGAAACCATGCCTCTTGATTGACCAGCACATATTCGGTCTTGAATGATGAAGACCACAAAGACCTTGGTGTGCTTCTAACATAATAGGGATAGCCTCATCCATATCGACACACCTTAAGAGAACACTATCAGTCTGCTTTCGATAAAGTACATCATCGATTACGGTGTAGACTCGCGCCGACAATTTTACTTGCCGGGTTGCCCCCTTCCCAGGATTGGAGAAGAATTCCATGAATGGTGTTCTCTAATCAATTGTTGATCGGAAAATACTGATGTCATATACTTGTGTAGAATCATTGCGTAAAACAGAAGGTATTGTCTGTATTTGCCGTCCAATTTCTTGCATTAGTCGATGACTTATTTTAAAACCAGAAGCATGTTGTGCTAATTCATTTGCCATGGTATTGTCTTCCCTAGGAATGTATTCAAAATGAACTTCCTTAACGGAAGAAGACAGCTCATGGACTTTATCCAAGTATCGCTGAAGGTGGTCGAAGGTAGACATACTCGAACCTTTGACATGATTGATGACGAGCTGCGAATCCCCTCAAACTGTTGCATATGACACTTGAAGATCGATCTAGGTCTGTAGAGCAATGATCAAAGCCTCATATTCGACGAAATTGTTTGTCAACATATCGTCGATCCGATAAACTATTTTATTTTTTATTTTCACAGGAGATAGAATATAAATTCCTACTCCAACCCCTTTGTTGGACACAGACCCATCAAACCAAACTTCCCAAAATTCTTTCAAATTTTGAGAACTGGTTAATCTAGAATCTATATATTGGGCTAAGAAGTCGGCTAAAATCTGCCCTTTGATCGATGCTTATGATCGATATGGAAGGTCAAATGGAGACAAAATAATGATATATTTACTAAGCCTACCTGTTAACATAGGATTATTATCAAATAACATTTTTAATACAGGAGCATTTGACGGTTGTTCTCTCCCCCTCTCGTATTACCCAAACCGTCTTCCTCTTCCTTCTTCTTCTGTCATTCATCTTTTCTCTCAATTTCACGGTTGTTCTCTCCCCCCCTCTCTCAATGCCCTTCTGACCTAGGAAAGAAAAAAAATTGATTTTGTTTCTTTCCCCCCTTGGGTTTCTCTTCGTTATCTCCGCCCAAGACCACTATTAATTATTTGATTTTATTGCATTAATAACTTCATAATGGGTTATCTTATCCCCATTTTTGTTAAGTAATTTTTTTTTTCATCGTTATGGCCTTACTATTCACAACAAGGATAGTAATTATAGATAAAATGTCGCAAAATTTTGGGTTGTTACATTTTTCCCCTTTACGCAATTTCGTCCTCGAAATTTTGTTCAAAAAGGGGTGGATACTTCTCCCTCATACACTCCTCAAGCTCCCAATATTGCTCTTTAACTCCGACTCCTCTCCAGAGCACATGCACTAATGGTGTCTTCTTTCCTCGAGTGACACGTTCCTTATGTCCAATCACTCGCACGGTTCCATCGTAACACTCATATCGTCATTCACTCTGGTCTCCTTGGCCTCCAATTCTCTCTCCATGTCGAATACATGTTTCCTCAACATGGATACGTGGAACACATTGTGACAATGCGATAATTATGGAGGAATGGCTACTCTGTACGCAACTTTCCCAATCCGCTTTGTAATCTTATATGGACCGATATACCGTGGGCTTAGCTTATAAGCTTTCCTAGTGCGAAACATCGACTTCATGGGTGAGAGTTTCAAGAACACTTCATCACCGACTTCAAACTCCAGAGGTCTCCGCCTTCTGTCAGCGTAGCTCTTCTGTCTACTTCGCGCTGTTTCATCCGTTCCCGTACCACAGCTACCACTTTTGACGTCTTCCTTATGAGTTCAGGTCCTTTCACCTGGTTCTATCCAACATAAGTGTGACCGACAGTTCCTTCCGTAGAGAGCTTCAAATGGCGCCATCCCAATGCTTGAGTGTAACTGTTATTGTATGTGAATTCCACCAAAGGCAAGTAATTTACCCAACTTCCCTTCTATTCCAGGGCACGCACTCTTAACATGTTGTCCAAAGCTTGAATCATACGTTCCGTCTGCCCATCCGTTTGAGGATGAAATGCCATGCTTATTTGAAGCTTTGTATCTAAGGCATCTTGCAGACTCTTCCAAAGTTTAGATTTAAACCTTGGATCCCGATCAGAAGTCATCGTATGAGGTACTCCATGGTATCTTATCACTTCTCGAATGTAAATCTTTGCCAACGAGTCTAAGGACCAGTTGATCTGAATCGGAATAAAGTGCACCGACTTCGTTAACTGATCTATTACTGCCCATACCGAGTCCATGTTATGACTTCCCTTAGGCAGATTTGTCACGAAATCCATGGCTATATCCTCCTATTTCCACTCGGGCACCGGCAACGGTTCCATCAACCCTCCAGGCCTTTGATGTTCAATCTTCACCATATGGCACACTATGCATCTGTTCACATATCTCGCAATGTCCCTTTTCATTTTAGGCCACCAGTAAAACTTGCGCAGATTGCAATACATCTTTATGATTCCCGGATGTACGCTATACAACCTCTTGTGTGTTTCATCTAGGGGTCGATCCTTCACTTCCTTGGCATCGGGCATGCAAATCCTCCTTTGAAATTTCAGGATTCCATCTGTAGTCAAATCAAACCGTGTGTATGCCTCCGTCCTGAGTCCTTCACGTATTAATTTGAGGTACTCATCATGTGCCCCAGCCTCCCTGATCAACGCGATGATTTCTGGCTCTACTTGACCTCTTGCCATGCATACTTTCCCATCTGATTCCTCCAAACTAATCTCCAGATTACTCATCTATTCGATCATCTGGGATTCTGCCACCACTAGATTCATCAAAATACAATGCTTCCTGCTTGGAGCGTCTGCCACTACGTTCTTGGATGATACTGCAGTCATAGTCTTTCAGGAGTTCTAGCCAACTCCGTTGTCTCATATTCAGGTCTCGCTGCGTAAAAAGGTACTTCAAACTCTTATGGTCTGTATACACTTCAAATCTCTCTCCGTATAGATAGTGCTTCCACAACTTCAACGCAAATACTACAGCCTCGAATTCCAGATCGTGAATAGGATAATTCTCTTCGTGTCTTTTCAATTGTCGAGAAGCATACGCCACTACTTTTTCATGTTGTATTAGCACACATCCTAAACCCTGTGTGGAGGCATCGCAATATATTACGAATCCTCCCGGTCCACTGGGAATAGTCAGGATTGGGGCACTTGTCAATCTCCGTTTTAACTCCTCAAAGCATTCTTCACACCTATCCATCCACTCGAATCGAACATCCCTTTTCAACAGTTTTGCATAGTATTGACAATTTTAGAGAATCCTTCCACAAACCTCCGATAGTATCTTGCCAACCCAAGGAAACTCCGTACTTCCGAAATTGTTGTTGGTCGTGGCCAATTCTTAACGGCTTCTATCTTAGCTGGGTCCACTTCTACACTCGAGGCTGAAATGACATGTCCCAGGAACGCTACCTTCTCAAGCCAAAACACACACTTACTCAACTTGGCATACAACTTATTTTCCCGTAACGTCCTCAAAATAATCGCCAAATGCTCTTTGTGTTCCTCCTTACTTTTCGAGTAGACAAGTATGTCATCTATGAATACCACTACGAAGTGATCCAGGTACGGTCGAAAAACCTGATTCATTAAGCCCATAAATACAGCCGGTGCATTTGTTAATCCGAATGGCATTACTCTAAACTTGTAATGGCCATATCTCATTCTAAACGCAGTTTTCGGAATATCTTCCTCTCTGATGCCAATCAGATAATACTCTGATCGAAGGTCGATTTTGGAATACACTACGGATCCCTGTAACTGGTCAAACAGATCATCTATGTGAAGAAGCGGATATCGATTTTTGATTGTATGTTGGTTGAGTAACCTGTAATTAGTACACAATCTCATCGATCTGTCATCTTTTTCACAAATAATACGGGAGCACCCCACGGGATTACACTAGGACGAATAAAGTCTTCATCTACAAGTTCCTGCAACTGCGCTTTCAACTCCTTAAGTTCGGCTAAACTCATCCGATATGGAGCTCTAGAGATAGGAGTTGTCCCCGGAGTCAAGTCTATGACAAATTCTACCTCCCTCTTAGGCGGTAGTCCCGGCAGCTCTTCGGGAAAGACAACGGGGAAGTCCCTTGCCACTTCAATATGCTCCAGCACCGGTAGCTCAGCTCTTTCGTTCTGCACCATTGCCCGGAATGCTTCGTGTCCCGTCTGTACAAGGTGGCGCGCCTGCATTGTTGATACTATCAAAACCTGGCCGCATCCTCCATGGCCTATGTAGTCACGAGAATCTCCATCCCTCGTGCTGACCAAAATGCGCTTCCTCTCGCAATCCACCTGGGCATGGCTGGAAGCCAACCAATCCATGCCCAGGATTATCTCAAAATCACGGATTTGAAATACCAACAGATCAACAGTAAACCTCAGACCAGCTACTATCAACTCACAGCCTAAACACACCTCATCCAAGCAATACTCGACTCCAGGAGGCAATATAACTCTCAACCTCTTTTCTGTCTTTCCTACCAACCACCCATGCTTCTTTGCGCAATCATACGACACAAAAGAGGGCATAGCGCCAGTGTCAAATAAAGCATATACCAGTTCACCTTGGAGTTGAACCGTACCTGAGTTCACTTTGCGAGATGCAGTAGCATCCGCTTCCGTGGTTGTATTCAATCTCACTGTCTCCGTAGGTCCACTCACCGATCCCCTAGTAATAGACACCGTCGGGGCTGGCCTTATTCCTCCTCTCGAACGTGGAGCACTAGATCCAGCCATCCCACTCCTGGTTGCTCCGCTTCCTGAAGTTCCTCCCGCTCCTTGAGGGCACTCCCTACGGATGTGCCCAGGTTGTCCACATCGATAGCAAATTACATCTTTCGGTGTACAAATGTCCCCGTAGTGACGCCTCCCACACCTCTGACAAAGGGGGGGTCCACTCATACTAGCCCCCTGACCTCTTCTATGAGGGAATGGTCGCGTAGGAGTCGGAGCGCGCGGAGCACGCATCATGAAAGATCGGGAGGATGAAGATGCCTCTCCCGTTTGGAATTTCTTCCTTAGAGGTGGTCCCATCCCCAACATTCTCCTCGTGGCATTCTCCTCTCCCACAGCCCTCATATCAGCCCACGCCTCTTCTGCACTTTGGGCCCTCAAGTAATCTCCTCATACGTCGTGAGCATCAGTGTCCTCAGCTGAAATTTGATCTCGGGATTCAATCCTTCCTCAATTTTTTTTGCTTTAGCTTCCGCACTCATAGGCGGTTCATATCTGGAGAGAGTCGCAAATATCCCCTCGTATTCATCAACCATCATGCCCTCTTGTCGCAGGTACATGAACTCATGGGCTTTCTTCTCCTGGAAGACGAACGGGTAATACTTCCCAAGGAAGGCCGTCTTGAAGACGGTCCAAGCATCCCCAGGGTAAGTAGTTTGAGCACCGTCCCTACTCGCCTTCTATCAAGCTTCTGCTCCTCTTTTCAGAAAGTGCTGAGCCAACATCATCTTTTCCTCCACCGAACATCCGAGAATTTCAAAGGCTTTTTCCAATTCACTCACGAATTCTTCTGCCTTCTCGGGTCCTTCCTCCCCCGAATAGTTTGGTACTTCCAACTTCCTAAACTGTCCTATGAGCGCAACCTTCTTTTTGCGTGTGTGTTCCTCGTCCCTCACGGGAGAGTCACGAACAGCTATCATAGTACTTTCTTCTGTTATCCTACAGGTACAAGAACGCACAACTCAGTCGGTCTATTCCATTCGTCATTCCACCATAACATATTCAACTCACATTACTTCATATGCACTAAGAATTCCAAATCACATGTATACTGTTCAATGATATTTAATCATTCGAATCTCAACAATAATATTCCTCGTTGCTAATTTCAACAACCAAGCTTGGGTGTCTATGCCTACCACACACATCACCCACATTCAAGCACTCATTCCGTATTGAATAACACAATCCCCAAGTCACATGCATATAATGTAGTCCGGAATGCTCCTTATCTCTCTAAGTACAAGACTCGGCACTCCCACACCCTTATACCCGGATGCCATTATTCATCTCATGAATAATATTCGTTGTACAACTCCAACCCACAGGGACAACATAGCCACTAAGATTCGGAATGTCAATAGGTTAATCACATGGCAACCATGCGCTCCCCTATTCACTCATATAACTGACATTTCAACCCACTTTTCCGGTAAAATTGCCTATAAAGTTCATTTTCGTACATTCAAGTCACCAGCAGCTCATCACATCACATTTCGCATTCTAATGCTTATTTTCGGCCTATTCAGCCCGACGTCGAAACGCCAAGCCTTTTTCGATTTCCGCCTTATCACTCCGAGCATAACCTTGCTCTGATACCACCTGATAGGTCCTTCGATTTTCTGCATAATAAAAAAAAGGCCTTGACCAAGTTTTACCGCTAATAATAACGTTATACCAAGTTTGTACAACTCCGAAGTAAAAAAAAAAAATCCAATTATTAGATTTTTTTAGCTAGATGCTATATAAATGCATGTTGAGTCATCCAAACCTGTAAACACAAACAACGGTTAGTTTATAAGACTAAATACGTTCCTTAAAATGAATTCGATGGGTACTCTCAGCCCTTCATCCTCACGTAGCTCCAACCGAGCTTTATCGCACAAATTTGACATATTCCATTAAGTTTAGTTCCCGTAGAGGATCACCCCTCTTGCGCATATTCTGGCATTCGGGCCACCCAACTTCAGCCCTTCACCTGCCCGCGAAGCCTTTCCACTTCGTATTGCCCTTAAAGTTTCAATTCCGCGATCACAGACTCTTTCGTCCGGTCGCATCACCCGCGAATCTCTTCGTTCGCGACCCAATCTGGGCTATCATTTCACCCCATCCGCTCCGCCGTAAGGGCTGACCATGGGTCGTCCGGAAACAGAAATTTCTTCTCATGTTACAATCCCCCTCTTGTGCCATTTATCTGGCCTCATGAGCCATTTAACTAAGCTATCGATTTCCCGTGCCTTTTTCATGTTCCCAGTATCCCTATCTTGTCTCATCACTAATGGAATTTTAGCCACACTCAAGACTCCACCATCCACGTTCCGAACACATTAATTCTAGCCCAAAAATTACAAGGTTAAACCTAACTCGGCTGCTCTTAATTTGTTCTGTTCTCTGCCCAAATTCTCACAATCTATATGCAAATATCAGCCAATATGGAAGCACACGTTCAACACACAATGAAATTGTGTTTAACGTTAGTTCCAAGTAACCCAAATGTCAATAACCACCAATCCAGTGAAGTATCACGTACAAGTCAAGAATTCGGAATGTCTTGCCCTTAACACCAAGGAAATGAGCATCCTATTCACCTTGAGGGGTCGGACGTTCCCACCCTTATACCCAAGGGAATTCCGAACGTTCTCCCCTTTCTCCTTTACATCAATCGGAACTATCACCTCCACACTCATGAACAAATATCACAAATCCTAACAATGAAGTGGGCAACAGATTTATGGCCGTTTTAGGAGATGGACGGAGGAGAGGAAAGAGTGGAAACGTACATCGAACTTGAGTCACTGCCTAACTCTTCAAGTTCCTTTCTTCTCCGAAGTAGTTCTCCTCAGGGCAAGTTCTTCTGCACGGCCTCCTTCCTCACCACACGATCCACTTTTGCTGCTCAAACCGTCTTCCTGTTCCTTCTTCTTCTGTCGTTCCTCATTTCCCCCAATTTCACGGTTGTTCTCTCCCCCCCCCCCCTCTCGATGCCCTTCTGACCCAGGAAAGAAAAAAAATTGATTTTCTTTCATTTCCCCCCTTGGGTCTGCCTTCGTTATCTCCGCCCAAGTCCACTATTAATTATTTGATTTTATTGCATTAATAACCTCATAATGGGTTATCTTGTCCCCATTTTTGTTAAGTAATTTTTTTTCATCGTTGTGGCCTTACTATTCACAACAAGGATAGTAATTATATATAAAATATCACAAAATTCTGGGTTGTTACAACAATATTATTAAATTTGCAGGTAAATTTTGAAAATTAGTAATTTTACCAAATTCACCAAATGAAATATATTTATACGTTATTAGAATTTGAAGTTTGTCTGAAATTCATTAGACAATAAATGTAAGGAAAATGTGAAAATTTATAAGAAATTTGCTTCTCGAAAAATTATATGCTTTGAGAAAATTGAGCAACTTACGAAGGTCACTCCAACATCAAAAGTATGAAATGTTTTCGGATTTGGATGAATAACATGAATAACTTTTGCGAGGAAATCACATTTAAAAAATCTCGATAAGAAAAAGGCGAATTAACTTACCAATAAAAGTCACAAATGCGACTCCTCGAACAATAAAGTAATATTTGACAATCCAGCTGGTGTTAACCTCTTAGATGAACGAAATTAATTTTCAAAGAAGCTTTCATGAAAACTCCTATCACTTGACCTTGGGCGTGTACAAATCACAGAGAGTTATATGTGATTCAGATCGTCTGATGATCTTTCTCGCTTTTTCCACTTTCGAGCCTTTTTTTCTTCTTGAGTGTCACCTTCGACTTCCCATGTGAATTGAAGCCAACGTATGAGGACTCGACTATGCTCAATTTAGAAGAAAAAATATGATCAATTTTACTTTTCTTTATAGCTCCCAGAGCGTCAAGGGGTCGACCAGACAATAATGAAAGACAAATGTGGAACATTTATAGTCCCGGCATCTGCCTTTGGTTTCAAGTCAAGATTTCAATTTCAAAAGGTTACACTTATTCGTAGCTAACTATTACTAATGTTGTTCGATATATGATGGCTAAAAGTGGGTTGTTTTAATATGATTGATTCTTAAGTGTTCGCTTCGAACACAAAGCACGTTGGAAATATTTGGCATGAACAATCACAAGGGTTCGTATGTGGTCGCCAGTAGCAGAGTGCAGATAATTTATATTAAAAACGATGTCTTACAAACAAAGGAGAAAGCTTACAGCCATAAAAACAAAGAAGAACCCATACAAACTAAAATCTGGAAAGGTGGAGACGTGGTAGACTTTGCAGACGTCGTAGACATGCAAGTTGGTGCGGTGGATACTAGTTTCCGGTGGTGCGGTGGACGTAAATGGGAATGTAGTACGGTTGTTGGTGGTTGCGCGAGGAAGCAAAGGTTTGGAAACTGGAAATTGAAGGCTGAAAGCTGAGGACCGATGATTGAAAACTGAGGGCTTTTAAGAAAAAATGTACTTTGGCCTTAGATGAATGTTTGTGTTGTTTAAGAGAATCTTGACGTCTTTTATATTAAAATGGATGTCCAAAGACTTAGGTTTCTCTTCTCCTGATTTTCTCTAACTAGAGATCATCTGAAAATAATAGGGACGTGGCCTCTCTAACCACTTTCCTAAAATCTTGGAGTCAAGATCTTTCTCGGTCTTCGTAAACTCTTGACCCAGGCGACTTTGTCTTGTAGACTTGAGTCGTTACTACCCTTGTAGACATGGTTCGAGCTTCTAAACTCGTAGATTTAGCATGAGCTCGTAGACTTATCCTGAGCTCCATTTATATTCTTGGTAGACTCGCTTAGCAATGGGTCTCGTTGACTATGAATCGTAGATTCCTTGTAGGCCCTGTTCCTAATGGGCTTCTTATGAGTAGGCCTAAGATTTTCTGTCGTGTTAACACTAAGCACCCTCGTAGACTTGTTGTGAGTTCGTTCCTTGTCTATGTATTTGGGGAATGAATTTCCGTAAATATACTTGTCTTTTCTATGAACAACATATGGTATAATTTCTTTCACCAGTGAGTTCGTCCAATAGATAGATTCGTCAGCAGGGGGTCTTACGTAGAAACTTTGTCTACGGGGCTGCTTAGCCCTTTCAGCCTCTGAGATTGATTTTTCCTTGCTAGTTTCTAGCACCTAACTCGACCTGGGTATGTCTTCATTGACGTGGGTCTAGTATAGGAGCCATCCTTGCGGTGATGTGGGGGTGCATAACTTAAGATTCGATTCAACTCCCCATGTATCACACTGTCCTCGTATACCAAGTTTTCTGCATGCATTGGGTTCCATTTACGAGAGCCAGGAGATGAGAAGAAAATAGTCTGGTGGGGGAAAATCTCTCAACAAGGATTTCATACAATTCTAGGTCGCTCGACTCAATGTTCCCCCATGGATCCTCATCTTGGAACGATACTGCCCTTTTGTCTGTTGCTGCTCGCCAAGCATCTCCCATAAAAGAGCAATCCTTGTCTAAGGGATCCCTTGATCTTACGGTAAGCGTTGTCTGGATGAACCCGCGCATCATCTCCTCAGGTCATCAATCTTCTTGGTCATATCTCTCATATCCTCTTTCATATATCCCATATTCCTTTTCATATCTCCCATATTTCTTTTCCTATCTCCAAATTCTTTATGAAACTCGATACTCGATATGAACTCCAATGGGGTATGAGCAGTAACAGGAGGTTGGGAAGTAGAATCTTGGCTAACTTGAGCCGGATTTCCCTCAAACTGAAACCCTGGAAAGCCCAAATCCTCCTCATCATTTTCAGGGTTATGGAGGGAATCCAGTTGAAGTGAACTACTAGTTCTTGGCATTTTGAGCATTTAGTTCTTTGAGTCTTCCACTGTGGTCGTCAAAAACGTGTTCGCATTGAAAACGGAGCACATTGGAAAATTTGGAACGATCAATCACAAGGGTTTGGATGTGGTTGCCAGTAACAGAATGCAGATGAATTATATTAATAAGCGATGTCTAACAAACAAAGAACAAAGCTTACAGCCATAGAAACGATGAAGAACACAAACAAACTAAAATCTAGAAAGGTGGAGACGCCGTTGATTTGTTGTAGACGTCGTAGACATGCAGGTTGGTGCGGTAGAATCTGGTTTTCAGTGGTGCGGTGGACGTGGATGGGAATGTAATATCTGACGTTGATGGTGGCACGAGGAAGTGGTGGGTCTGGAAAGTGAAAATTGAAGGCTGAAAGCTAAGGACCGATGACTGAAAGCTGAGGGCTTTTTAGACAAACAATGTGCTTTGGCCTTAGATGAATGTATGTGTTTGTTTAAGGGAATGTTGATGTCTTCTATGTTAAATCAGATGTCCAGAGACGTGGGTCTCTCCTCCCATGATTGTTCTCTAACTAAAGATCATCTGAAAATCATGGGGATGTGGCCTTCCTAACCACTTTCCTAAAATCTCGGAGTCAAGATCTTTCTTGGTCTTCATAGACTCTAACCCATGCGACTTTGCCTTGTAGACTTGACTGGTTCCTACCCTTGTAGTAGACTTGGTTCGGGCTTCTGACCTCGTAGATTTAGTATGAGCACATAGACTTATCCTGAGCGCCATTTATATTCTTGATATACTCGCTTAGTAATGGGTCTCGTTGACTGTGAATCATAGATTCCTTATAGACCATTTTTTAACAGGCTTCTTATGAGTAGGCTCAAGATTTTCGGTCGTGTTAATGCTAAGCACTCGGTATTTTCTTTCCATTGGTCTGTCTTGACATCATCGGCATATCTAAAAATATTCTTATCCTGTAAATCAAGAATTATTTCAGAATGTATTAATTAATACGTGGGGCTATATGATTAATATTTGTACGAAGAAAAGTAAAATAATTATGCTTGTGATTGTTAATCAATTAATCGATACACACGATGGTGTACATGATTTCAGTTCTCTTCACCCACGTCAGTTTGTTTTAGTTTATTTAAAAAATATTCCAACAAAAAAGCATTGTTCCTGCCACTTCGACAAACGTCCGTACACTCGTTCTTAAACTAATCGAATTTGGACTTTTCGTGGGTTGTTCTCGGACTTGCTCTTTCAGCCCAACCCATTAGGCCCAATTTATGCTTAAAGGCCTATATATAAATCATCCGCGACGCAAAACCCTAGTTTCCCCGGATCCTTAAAGAGACCCTTGCGCCGACCAACCGGAGAGCTGCCGCCGTCGCCATGGGGAAGGTACACGGATCGTTGGCCCGGGCTGGTAAGGTTAGGGGGCAGACCCCCAAGGTTGCCAAGCAGGACAAGAAGAAGAAGCCCCGCGGCCGCGCCCACAAGCGCATGCAGTACAACCGCCGCTTCGTCACCGCAGGTGGTTCTCGTCTCCTACGTTTGCGTTTCATCTGCCTGCGCCGATCCTTGGATCACTCGATTGATCTTACTCCTGTTTAGTTGATCGATTGATGGATTGTGTCATTTGATATCTGATTCAGTGGTTGGATTCGGGAAGAAGAGGGGGCCGAACTCATCCGAGAAGTGAGATCCGTTGAAGGGAATGGATAAGTTGGGTTAGGATGATTTTGTTTCCTCTTTTGTTTATGGAAGGGTTGTTTGCTGTTGGGAAATGAATACTTGAACTCCCAAGTATCTGTAATGGTTGGATATTTGTTGAATACGAACGTGATTACTTCCTCATTTCTGGTGCCGTTCAATCTTTCTCGGATATCATTCATAGGAGGTGGTTGGATTTTAGGGATGGTAGGATCGGTATGTCTGTCGGCATGTGGACTGTAGTTTGGTGCTGAGCAATGGACGATGGCAGTCCCTGTGTTTCCTGTTGGTTCTCGTGTGCCATGATGTCGTGGCATGTTCCATGTTGGATCAATCACTCACCCAATTTATGCAAGATGTTGAGTGCATATCTGATTTGCATACTGTCTTCCTCAAGTATATGAGCGATTGCTCGAATGAGTTGGTGCAAGAGAGGGGCATGTCTTTCTTTGAACAATAGCAGAAGCACTGGTTTGGTGTTCGACTTGCATTCCGACATTGATTTATGTCGTGGGAAATCCATCTATCAATTGGCGTTTTCTTCATATAACAGAAGCTTGCTTTTAATGATTGTGAGGATAGCATTGTGGCATTTCAAGAGGGTCCTATTCCTGTTCTATTATCCTCTCCTCTTGGTCAGTTGCATGAGAAGAGTAAATATGATTTTCGTTCCTTAATAATGTTGGAAGTTATAAAATTTCTTGACTAATATCTTAAGTGTTTGTTTGAAATATCGATTTCAATCCTTAAACTACCACTCTATTTTGTAAAATAGTTTGGACCAATGTTATTAGAACATTCCTTTGCTAAATAGTGCCTTGCTTCTCTCTGAAGCAGGAGACTAACGAGGTCACCCTAATTGGAAAAGATTTTCATATTCAACTCATATCAACAAAGACAAGACTGTGTCAAAGATCACTCCCATATCAAATAATCTGGAGCCTCAAAGCCAAGCATCATTCAGATACTTTTTCATTGTTGATAGGTTGAACTCCGAGTTCCATAACATTAACATGGTCTCTAAAGTTATTGCACCTCACTACAATTCATCATGAGCCTTGGGTAAGTCCTTGTCGGATATGGGTTGCCTCAGTGTTTCATCATGACGCTCGGGTTGCTTTTCGAGTATGTACCGCGTCACCAGAGCAGCATGAAATGCAGTCCCAAATGGGAGAGCATCCTCGTTCATTTTGTAGTAAGGGTTGTGAGCGGAAGGCAGCTGTTCTCCACCCTTCTCCTGCATCCCGATGTGGTAGAAAAAACCTGGGATGATCTCTGAGTAGAACGAGAAGTCCTCTGCTCCCATTAGTGGCTTCATCTCCAGTAGGTTGTCCATACCCAGCATGCCCTCCGCAACTTTCAGGAAGTGTGCATGCAGGCCTTTGTGATTCGTCGTTACTGGGTAGAAATGTTCGGAGTCGAAGGTGACAGTGGCATTGCATCTATGAACACCTGCTTGCCTTGTGATTACCTATCACTCAGTGTCATCATGTAGAACTATGAGAAAAGAGACCTCACCGTGATTTATACACAGCAAAGAACACAGATTTTATATGGCATCACCTCTTCGATTCTTTTAGTAAGTTGGACGAAGCTTTCCTTTGAGAAGGCCCGGAAGGTTCCTCCTATGGTTACTGAGTCTGGAATCACATTGAATGCCCCACCTCCTTCGAACTTGCTTACGGTAACTACCTGTATTCGTCAATGTAGTTCATAAATTGAAAATGCCAATCGGTCAATCGAAGTGAACTTTTCTTCGAGATATCATTGGCGCAAGATTCCTCATAATAAAGACTGATTACTTGTGATTCCAGCGGATCTGCTTCACGCGAGACTAGATGCTGCAGACTGACTATAACATTCGATGCCGCCACTATCGGATCAACCGAATGCTGCGGGAGAGCCGCGTGACCCCCCTTTCCACTTATCACAGCTTCGAAGAAACCATTTGCAGCCAGAGCAGGACCGGCTCTACTCGCAACAGTGCCTAGAGGGTGCTTCGTGGAGAGGTGCAAACCAAAGATGGCCTCAACATTTTCCATCGCTCCTTCTTCGATCATACTCTTGGCTCCCGCTCCCCCTTCCTCTGCTGGTTGGAAAAGGAGAACCACAGTCCCCTGGCAAACATTCAACATTCAGATTATGGATCCGGAGCATGCCTTATGAGGCCAACATTATCAAAAGTACATTAATGGCAGAAGAGACATTGTGTTGTTCAAGCCAGTCGATCAGTTTACAAGCCCCAAAGAAGTACGAAAATTAAAACTCGATCCCGTTCGACATGCATTATCCATGCTTTAAAACAGTTCAAATAACAGAAGTTGGTTGAAAATCACAAGCCAAAAAGTTAATAATAAATCAAATTCCGAGTAGACTATCAAGGTATATAAATTTATTCAGTCTCCGTCAAATTCCATAGAGCTTAAAAAATGTTTCAGAAACCTGCCTCACTGAGAGATTAGCTCGAGAAAGGCTGATATCCGCAACAATCGTCGTCAACGAAACAATTACCAAGCATACAAATCATATATGAGTCCACATAACCAAACAAAGCATCCGTTCAACACGATTTCACGGGTGTCGATTAATCAGTGCAGAAGAGAAGGATTGGATCAGACATACCTGCAACTCCTTGCTCTGCTCCTGAAGCAACTTGGCGGCACCGAGGAGCATGGCCACGTGGCCGTCGTGCCCACAGGCATGCATCTTTCCAGGGACCTTGCTCTTGTACTCCCAATCTACACTCTCCTAAGGAAGTCAAAAATCCAAAACGACCAGCTAATCGATCAAAACAAACACCAGGATAACACCCAAAACAACGTGGCGATCATTCAACCAAACCTCGATTGGGAGAGCGTCCATATCGGCCCGGATCGCAACGAATGGGGCATTTCCGCTGCCGATGTAACCGACAACCCCGGTGATGGCCACGGGGTGCTTGTAGCGGATCCCCAAACGATCGAGCTCAGACCTAATGAGCTCGCTGGTGGCGAACTCCTGGTACCCGAGTTCCGGGTACTGGTGTATCTTCCTCCGGATGTTGACCACGTAGTCGACGAGGTCGGGGGACATCGCACGGGCTAGGAAGTCGGCGGGGGTGGGCGGAGATGGGTGGCATGAGGAAGGGTACGGTGATGAGAGGAGGAGGAGGAGGAGGAAGAAGGAGATGGAGAGGGATGAGGGGGAGATTCCCAAGGCCTCCATCGGAATCTGCAAATCTTGTGCGGGAGTGACTGAGGGAGGGGTTCTGGATGATTGTCCGAATGGAGAGAACAAGTAATTTCGGACTCCCTCGTCTTAAACCAATCCTACGTCATTGTTCATATACGATGTCTTAATAAATTCATATATATATATATATAATCGTAATTTAATAAATTCATATTTTATTGTCTCTAAATCGTTATTCAGAATCGCATTAAAAGGCACTCTTAAGGAATACTACGAGTTTCCTAAAATCATATTTAAAATCGCGATTTTTTCTTTAATTATTACAATTCCAAACTAAAAAAATAGAAAAAATAATAATAATTAATTCAAAAATAAAACCCTTAATATTTTTTTTAATCCTTTAAATAACACGAGCGTCTTCATCTTCCCATTACTAAGTATTTTTAGAAAACAATTTTTAGAAATTCTTTGTAAATCTTCTAAAAGATTTTTCAACCACAAAACCTTTAGATTTGTTTTCTATATAAACTCGGCAATGTTATTTGTAATTTGATTTATCCTTCTTCAATTTCATTCTACATTTCTTTCACATAAAATAATGACATCTTGTCTAAATATTTCAGTCACCTTATCAAGATGTCTCATGTATTGATCTTCAGTTTAACCAACAACAAGCACATCTCGTCTATATAAATTAAACAAAATTTTTTAATATGCTAAAAATCATTATTCATTTTGCGTTGGAATATTCTTTAGGTTGAACGACATTACTAGTCATTCAAACATCCCTTGTGTTCATGTCCCTTTTAAACACTTACTCGATCAAGAACAATAGGACAATTTTAGATTGATATATAATTAATGGGACTTTGTCTTAAATTAATTACAAGCAGAAAAGTAATTAATAAAACATAAATACTCACCCTTATTAATAACAATTCACATATATTACAAAGTCTTTTGGCATATATGTGTACCCAGCAACATACTCTGAGTCATTGCCCAATGATTTTTTAATGCTTTTGTCCGGCCAATGCACCGTAATTATTCGGTCATCATTTAGATAATGTTTATCTGCTTCTAAAGTGATCGTCAAACATGTTTACACACGAAAACGTGGGTCGTCGGAGCACTCAACGGAGTGTGAGCAAATGCATTGTGAAATGTCGCCAGTCAAATTAAATAAATGAAAAACAATATAAAACTTATAACTATTGCCATGAATGTCAGAAATACAGAGTAATTGGATATGAAGAAAGCGTAGGACAATCAAATGCCTATGTGATGGTTAATTGTTCATGTCTTTTTCACGGACAAGCTACACCTATTCATGCCATACTAATTATAATCACCACGAGCTTCATGGAAAATTGTCTTTGTTGTAAGTGATTACAGCAAAATGCCTGATGTAGTGGGAAGAGGCTTGAAAACCACCATGGAATGTGGGTTGACAGCTCAAGCCTTGGACCTCGACCCGTTGAAGCCGTCTTGATCTTAGCCTATTAGCAATGCATTTGAACTCAATTCATTGTAATTGATAGAACTCAACTTGTTGGAGGTCTTTGTCGAACTCGAGTTGCTTGTTAGAAGTGTTTTTTGGAATCGAGTTGTTGTCAACTGTCAAACTTTACTCATTGGATACGTCATCGAACTCAGGTTGTTAAAAATATGTAGGAACTCAAACTCGAATTTAAGCATCTTTAATCCTTCTCGAATTGGAATTCCTCTTGTTCCTAAAATGTTTTTACATATCTTCAAGTGGAAAAAAGTCGTATGACCAATTTTGAGTTGAAACTATCTTAACCTCGACAGGGAATCCTAAGGATCGTCTCAAGATCGTCTTAGTGAAACTCTCGAGTTATTCTTTTCAAACACTCCAGATTAATTAGTTAAAAACTCGATTTGATCTTCATGAATCACATATATTCACCATTTTGGTAATTACTCGATCGAATTTCATCATTTTATAATCGAGATCCCATAATTTTATGAATGTAAATAATTATGTATATTTTTATCCTAATATTTCTAAATTGTTAATTCTTTGTTAGTTAGTTATAACGAGGACAGATAAAAAGAATAATATATTTTAATTAAAATGTCACTAATTTTTTTAGTGAGATGTCACTAATTTTCCGAAGAAAACAGTCTAAGTACTATATTTGAAAAGAAGTTGAATTACTCAAAATTATTATTTTATTTTTAATATGATATAATTATTCACCTAAACTGAATGAAAAAGAAAAGATGGTTTAAGCTAATAAAATATCCCATACTGAAAATTACTAAGACGAAAGAACCACTAGAATAATTATCTACGTATTTTGGTAAGATTAATAAATGATAAAATTAATATTTGATCGATAAAAAATAATAGTAGAATTTATTTGTACTTTAATATAATAGAATGTTATACATTTTAGTTTAATTTTTCATCCTGAATTAGGCAAATAATAATAAAAAGTTCAAAAATACATAAATGCAAACTTAATTTAATATATGAAAATGGTATCTATTTATTTTAAATAAATTTTTTTACTTTAAGAGAATCAGTTTTACACGATATGAGTTATAATTCTTATAAGAATTAATTATTTAAAGTAAAATTTATTTTCTCTACCGATAATCCTTTCTTTTTGTGCTGGCAACTTAATCGACTAAGCAAACTGGAACACTATTTAATTAGTTTAAAAGCAAAATATTAAGACAAAATATACGTTTGTGGCCTGAGCCAACTTTATATTTTATTATTATTTTAGTTTGTTATATAATTTTGTCACCAACTTTTACTTTTATATTGATTTAAGCTAATCTTGATTTTTTTTAGCGAAAGTCAAATAAGACCTTAATGTAGACCCGTGTCTTATAATAATGGAGTTCCAACCTTTCATTCATTCGCCTCATAATTCACTTTACCCTTAGAAGTGGCCTATCAATAGAGCCATCATCTAATGTTCATCACTTTTGCATATTTTTTACAATATCAACAACTATCGTCCAAATTCAGCTTCCAACTTCCTTGATCTGGCCATCGAAATTTTAAAATAAAATAAAATAACATATGAGAGATTTCGATATTATTTTCTATTTTTTATTCTTTTTTCTTTTTTAGTCAATAAATGCAAGTGTCTATTAAGCCATGTTTGGCTTTCGTGCGACTAAATTCAAGATTGATCAAAATCAAAATGGAAATAAAAATTAGTGACAAAATTATATAACAAACTAAATTATTGACAAAAAAAAGTTAACTCAAAGTTGATGCCATAAATTGATATTTTTCCAAATATTAATAAAGAGTAAATGAACTGTTATAAAACAAAGAAGCAGAAGGAGGTTGAACGAAACGAGAGAATACAACAGAGAGAGAAAGGGAGAATATCTTATTCATTTCAAAAAATATACATATACAATACGTATCTCTCTATTTATAGGGGTCTTAAAACGGAAAGAAATTTACATTTGTAACGAAAGGAATAATAAAGATCATATACTAATGAGGGATAAATAGGAGTCATAATGGCATACACAATAAATATATTTACAATACTCCCCTGTGAATATTTATTATGATATTGTCTCATTAAAAACCTTTCCATAAAAACCCTATGGAAAAAAACCATGGTAAAGGAAAAAAGAGCACGGTATGTTTACTCCCCTCTTTGCAACATTACTTTAAATTTCCAAGTTTTAACATTCCAATTTTATGCACCAGCCTTTCAAAAATTATTGTAGGCAAAGCCTTTGTAAATAAATCTGATAGATTTTCTGATGAACGTATTTGTTGAACATCAATATCACCACTCTTATGGAGATCATGAGTGAAAAAGAATTTTGGAGATATATGTTACGTTCGATCACCTTTGATATATCCTCCCTTTAATTGAGCAATGCAAGCAGCATTATTCTCATATAAAATTGTTGGGGAATCTTTATTTACAGATAAGCCGTATGACCCTCGAATGTGATGTATAACTGATCTCAACCATACACATTCTCTGTTGGCTTCATGAATTGCAATGATCTCAGAATGGTTAGATGATGTGGCGATAATTGTTTGTTTCATAGTAAATAAAATAACCCGTTTGTAATTTACCATCATGAGGGTCGGATAAGTATCCTGCATCTGCGTATCCAATCAATTCTACTTCAGGCATAAACGGATAAAACAATCCCATGTCCATAGTTCCTCAAAGATACTGAAAATTGTGCTTAATTCCATTTCAATGTCTCATCGTTGGTGAATAACTATATCTCGCTAATAAATTCATTGCAAATGATATATCTGGTCTAGTATGACTAACAAGATATATCAGTGCCTCAATAGCACTAAGATATGGTACTTCATGACCAATTAGTTCTTCATCATTCATTAGAGGCCGAAATGAGTCTTTATTTACATCAAGCGATCTCACGACCATTGGACTACTCAAGGGATACACTTTATCCATATAAAATATTTTTAACAATTTTGATATATGAGCAGATTGATGGACAAAAATTCAATTCTCTAAATGCTCAATTTGCAAGCCAAGACATAACTTTATTTTTCCGAGATCTTTCATCTCAAATTCTTTCTTGATGTAATCAACTGTTACAGAAAGTTCATCAGTGGTTACAATAGTATTCAGATCATCAACGTAAATTGTAATTGTTACAAATTGTGATCTAGATCTCGTAATAAACACATATGAATATATTGGATCATTTTGACACCCATTTTTCAATATATATCCACTGAGACATTTATACCACATGCGTCCAGATTGTTTCAATCCATATAGAGATTTGACTGAGTATAGGTCTCGACGATCTGAATTATATGTTTATGGCATTTTGAATCATTTAGGAAGTTTCTTGTATATATCATTATCAAGATAACCATATAAGTATGCTGTAACGACATCCATTAATCTCATCTCCAACTTCTCATGGATTGACAAACTAATCAGATATCTAAATGTTGTTGCATCCACCAGGAGAATATGTCTCCTCATAATCAATATTAGGTCTTTGCGAAAATCCCTGGACAACAAGTCGTGCCTTATATCTGACAATCTCATTTTTCTCATTTCTTTTCCTTACAAATATCCATTTATGACCGATCGGTTTTATACCTTCAAGACGATTTTATGAACATTCAGGACGATTTTACAAATATCCAAAAACTTTATGCTTTGCGAGTGATTTTAACTCTCTTTCAATCGCATCTTTCCATTTTGGTCAATCATTTATTTGTCTACATTCTTCAACAGAATTTGGTTCAAGATCCCCATCTTCACTTACAATATCGCATGCTACAGCATATGCAAAATTTTCATCGACGTCGATTTTATCTCGATTCCATCTTTTTCCAGTCAAACATAGTTTATTGAGATCTCTTCATTTTCCAATACCTGTGACTCTTCTAGAATCATATTCTCAATGATTAGACGCTTTTTTGGAGTAATTGTTTCCTCAGTTTGAGCTTTTAATTCATTTCTTTTCCGATAATTTTTTTCTTTAGAACCGACTAATCTATCACGTTTTACTTGTATTTTAGGCTCATTAACAATACTAGGTTGTCCTTCGAGGACCTCAATTCTTATTTGAGCATATGCAGCTGGAATATAAGACTTTGTCACTTCCTCAGGGTCAGTAAAAGCATCTGGCAATTGATTTGCTAAATTTTGCAAGTGAATAATTTTCTTAACTTCGAGTTCAGATTGCTTTGTACGAGGATCATAGTGAGTCAATGATAACTCACGCCATATTATTTCCTTTTCCGGCTATTTATTCCCCTTTAATGTTGGAAATATCATTTCATCAAAATGACAATCGGCAAATCGTGTCGTAAATAAATCACCTGTTAATGGCTCAAGATATTTAATTATAGACGGTTATTCATATATCCCCAATCACCTTTGGGGTCCCATCTTTGTGCGTTGTGGTAAAGAAATTGGCACATATATCGCACACCAAAAAATTCTTATATGGGAAATATTTGGTTTCTAACCATAAATTATTTCCAAAGGGGAGACCCCATTATAATTTGTAAGTCTGATGCGAATTAACACTGCCGCGTGCAAAATAGCATGTCCCCAAATATGAACCGGGAGTTTTGTTCTCATAAGCAATGGTCTTGCAATTAATTGGAGACGTTTTATCAATGATTCTGTAAGGCCATTTTGTGTATGAACATGTGTTACAGGATGTTCAATACTTATTCCAATTGACATACAATAATTATTAAAAGCTTGAGAAGTAAATTTTTCGGCATTATCAAGACGAATACATTTTATTCGATAATCCGGGAAATGATCATAAGTTGATAATTTGAGCAAGCAATCCTGCAAATTTTTTATTACGAGTTGATAATAAACACACATTGGACCACTAGTTGATGCGTCAATTAATTCCATGAAATATCTGAATGGTCCACATGGTGGATGAATAGGTTCACATATATCACCTTGTATTCTTTTAAGAAATCTCAAGAGTTCAACCCTAATTTTCGATGATTCCCTTGAAAACAAGTGGCACATGAAAATTCATTTGGGAGAAAAATTAATGATTAATTATTATTCGGATTATTATAGCTCCCTGCCCCAATCGATCATGTCATGCCATGTGATAAAATTATTTTGGTCAATAAAATTCTAAATTGTAATAATATGTACTTCAGCACCACTTATATTTGTGAAATATAGTCGAGAGAAGACTTATCGATTTATCTTTTCTCCAGGAATCAAATTCAATCCATCATCCGCCCACCAACAAAATCCCCTGACTGCTCAAAATCCGATCGAGGCTTCTTCACGCAATTTTGGTTTCGACAAACCCTAATCCACCCCACACGGGTCAGTTGCGTTCGATTCGTCTGCCTACTCGAGGTATTTTATCATGTCTAGCCGATTGATTGATTGCTTTGTTCTTTCCCTGTCGCAGGGATCCGTCCGTCTGTGAAGGCCGTCAAGATGTTTAGCAGAATGTTTGGGAAACCCAAGCAGGAGACCAGTAATGCTCTCACCACCCTCGACAAGTTGAACGAGGTTGTTGTCCTGTCTTGTTTCGTTGCTTGACCCCAATCCCCAACCCTCCCAGCTCCCAGAGCTACAGGGAGATGGGCGCCTCCTGAGGTTGCGTGACCCTACCCTACAATGGATGTAGCTGCATATCCAGTCATTTCTGGGTGAATGCCCTTGCTTGGTCTTGGCGTCGGGAGTTCCGGTAGTTCTTATTAAGATGTAGGAGTAGCAGTTGCGAGGTTGTGGGGGTTCACCTTAAAACTGAGGATGTCTTCATCGCTATTATTGCTGTAAATGAATAGCCAAGTCTGGGTTTGGGAGAAGAATATTTTTCTTTTCTTTACTTAATCTAAAATTCAGACAGAATTCTTGAACATTGCTACATTTTTAACATGAGATGATTAGTCCTGTAGTTGCAAATTATTTATCAAATTGCTGGCCTTTTCATTGCTAGACACTCGAGATGCTCGAGAAGAAGGAGAAGTTACTCACAAAGAAGGTTGATGCCGAGGTCGAAAAGGCGAAGGAGTTCACTAAAGCAAAGAACAAAAGGGGTATGGTTATGATATTTTTTGGCTGGAAAATAGAATTCGTTTCAACTTTTAATTGGGTGTTTAGAATTCAGTGCAGGTGGCCTTACTATGATATTTACCTGTTGGATCGTCCACAAACGTTGGATGTATCTTTCTAGTCTTAGCGTGATGTGGCTACTGATAGATGGGTTGGGTGGAGATCATGTTTAGTTTTTTCTAACCTTTTACAGAAATTTAATAACTTCTTGATCTTTCAGAAAATGGGAGACAATCATGGCTCAACCTTTTAACTTTTGCTATGGTTAATGTAGGATATCCTAAAGATAGCTACCCCGGTGTTTTAAGTTAGCAGACTTCTTCATATTTACTTTGGTCCCTTGTCCTATTTACTGGGGCTGAAACATAAAATCGGATATTATACTGCTTGCTTAGTATCATTCAAAACCAATCCTATCTGCTCAGGAATCTCTAACTTTCAATAGGATGCTACCTCTAATTACCATTATATTGATGCGTAGTAATTCTCTCGATGGCTTCTCTAATGTTAAGGTTTATCTCCTTAAAGCATAATAGCTTTCTGCAAATTCCATTGTAATATTTGTTTTCTTGTTGCAAGTTTAACTATGTATACAGTATTCTTAGTTCCTTTCATCTTCAGCTGCTATACAATGTCTCAAGAGGAAAAGACTATATGAGCAGCAAAGAGAGCAGCTTGGGAATTTCCAATTACGTATACATGACCAGGTTGCCTAATCTTTTTCTCGTCGAAAGGATACAATTGTGTTGCAAGATTAGCCGCTTGTTATACATTTTATATTTGTTGCTTGACTATTTCTACCATGTAGATGATTATGCTGGAAGGTGCTAAAGCTACAACTGAGACTGTAGATGCTTTGAGATCTGGGGCAGCCGCAATGAAGGCAGTGCAGAAGGCAACGTATGTAATTAATTTCAAGCATCATGTTACATAGCTACATTTTGTTCTTGGTGTTCTTTTTTCTCCAATTATAAAAATCATGTCGTCTGTGCCTTTGTAGTAACATCGATGATGTCGACAAGACAATGGATGAGATAAATGAGCAGACTGAAAATATGAAGCAGATCCAGGAAGCACTTGCTACCCCAATTGGTGCTGCTGCCGATTTTGACGAGGTAAGCATTTGGTTTCAGTTGCATACTGATTTTTGTGGTGATGGATATTCGAACGCTCTAATCACCCCGTCATTGTGTTAATTGTAGGATGAACTTGAGGCTGAGCTTGAAGAGCTGGAAGGTGCTGAGCTGGAGGAACAACTACTTCAGCCAGCAACAACAGCACCTGCAGCACCCGTGCAGACCCCATCAAGTCAGCGGCCAGTCCGCCCTGCCCCTCAAAGAACTGCCGAGGAGGACGAGCTCGCGGCATTGCAAGCTGAGATGGCACTCTAATCTGGCCAGGTAATTTTCCTAGCAATGGTCTCAACAATTTATGACCTTCCGTAGTTGCACAACTCTCAGGCTTGAATTGGGGTTTGTTCCGCAGAAATTACCTCCGAATGATTGGACACCGAGGGTCAAACAAGACGTGAATTTCTGGTTGTGTATGAGGTTTAAGATTCGTGAGGTGTGTGGGCTTATCGTCGTTGGCACCTATATCCCTGTATCATTGTGGGCGGGTTTTCATGGGAGTATAGTGTATATAACATGAACAGCTGAGGTCTCACTCTGGACCATGGATCTTCCTTTCTTGATCCTTGAACAGAGAGGAGATAGTTACTGTGTTTGGTCTGTTATTGGATCGCACTAATTTTGGCCTCATTCGCGCCAAAAATGTTTTTAACATGATACTGGGAAGAGTTGGTGTTTCCATATTCATGTGCCGTTGGTTTCACACCTTGGATGTTGAAGTGGGAAGCTCTTCGATTAGTCATGTTGATTAGAAGTTACAATGCGTGGAAGTATGCCTTCAATGAACGTGCCCCAGAAAATCAGCAGCACCAGCGAATTAAATGGCTTGTTGTTTAGTCTCTTAATTAAAGTCTGTAAATCAAGAAGTATAATAGGGGAGAGATATTTTTCTTTATGCTAATTGAATAGGTATCACCGGAAAGAGCACTAACTGGTGCCTGGCAAAGTCTTGACACCAACGAACTTGGGCATTCCGGTCTGAACTCCCTCTGCCGACACCCCACAGCCCCTGCTCCTTCGAACTGTCCGACCACCCGGGGAGTTACTTTTGACTTGCTACCTGACATCTGCAATTCGCTCCATACTCTACTTTCATTCCCGCCTTTTCATTGTTTCTTATTCCGACCACTGAACCTCGCTCAAACAACTTCCTATCCAAAATCCAAAATAGCCACACTTTCCTCCGGTAACTCATGTCCAAATTGAGGTAATTCAGTTGATGTCTGACCCTCCCTGAACACATGAAATGTAGGATGGGCAGCTGAATCCGAGGATAATCTGGCAACCTTTCCAGGTCCATGATATATGCTTCACCGGTTTATTTATGAGGCTATAGCTTGACATCCACCAATCCCCTACAGGAAATGACCACTTTCAATGTTTTTTTGTTATCTAGCCACCTCATCTTCTGTTGAGCCCCGTCCAAACGAAAATGGAAGTATGCTTAGCACGACCTCTTTATCCTCGACTATTGGCCTACCATTGCAACTACCCTGCCGTTAGCTACATTAGGGGGATATCCATATGTATTAGAATATTGAAGACTATTGTTATACGTCGTCAAGAAAGACCATTCTCCTGTCTTGTGATGTATTGTAGGTTTGTTTCCAAGCAAAAACTCCTGCAAAAGGATGCTCGTTCCCATTCACTTGCTGTCGACAAGAAAGGAAAGGATTTCATTACTGGGCTACTTAAGTCGCAAGCGAAGGAGGTAATCATGGCAGTAGTAGGCTGACTAAACACGCACACTTTATGGTATTGCAGCTCCCATTCCTGTCTTCAACCGTGGCTAAGGTGTTTCTCAAAATAATGTTTTCAAATTACATGGATTGCCTACAATTATTGTGAGTGATCGAGATGCCATCTTCGTAAGTGAATTTTGCATCTTTTTAATCTTCAAGGGGTGGAGTTGCCTAGGTCTACAACATGCCATTTACAAATTGATGGACAAAGAAAGGTAACCGAGCGACTTATCTGAGGTGTATGACAAGGGTCAATCCACTGAGGTGGGTTAAATGGTTAGCAATATCGCAGTGGCGGTACGTAACCAATTTCCATTGGTTGATTTAGATAACTCCATTTGAAGCGTTCTATGTCACTCCACCAATTCATCTACCTTACGTCGAAGGGACCACACAAGATGTGGCAGTGGATCGAGTGATATTGATAACTCTATGAAAGTAGGGTTATTTCGTATCTCTAATGATGTTTTATGTGGTTAGTCGTACGAGTATTGATAGGAATTTGGTAGGATTTAAGTACTTTTCAGTTTTGTTTTAGTTTAAGTCGATTTTTGTTATTTTCGTAGTTTTTGAATCTATTTTGATTTGAATCTTTTATTTTGTTCATGCCTCTTGGTTTGTCATGTTTTAATGCAGGAGAATGAAGGAGATCTTGAAGCTGGAATGAAGTGAAGTGCATATGAGTGGAAATTGGACAGAGAGCAGAAGGACGCGTCCTTCAGTTCTCAGGGACGCGTCCTTGGAGGTTTTGTGGATTCAAGCGACCACCGACGAACCTATTTCCAAATCGCTCAAGGAGTCTTCAAATCTTCCGGAGATTATATTATAAAGACATAGAGGATCAATTAGTCATTTATTTTGATAGTTTTAGGTTATTTTATTATATTCTTCCTAAAGTATTATCTAGATTTGGAGAATATTAGGAAATCTTTCTAGATGAGAATGAGATATTCTGTTTTAGAGGAACTTTAGGAGGATTTATTCTGAGGGGAGGAAGGGGAAGGAGAAGGAGACATTCGACTGAGGAGAACGGAGAGGGAGGTGACGACTAGGGTTGAAGCGGAGATCGGGACAAGGCTACTACTTCTCGGATCGGAAGATCGGAAGGGCGTTTCTCTTTTCTTTCTTTCTCTTTGGCTTCTATGTCGTTATTGTTTTCTCTTGAACTTGGGATGAATTTCTTTTACGCTATGAACTAATTCCTTTTTCTAGGACTTCAATGAAACTTAACGATTTTATTTAACAAGTGAATTCCTTTTCTCCGTGTTATTCGAATTTGTATGGTTACTTATTCAAATCTTGATCTTAATGCGATTAATTGCCTGATCACCAATTAATTTGATATGGAGACCTATTCGGGCTTGGAAAAGTTGTTTAGGTTAAGCCGTGGATTGAATAGCCTAAGTTAGCGTCTCGTTGGAAAATAGAGCTAATTCGCGAAAGGGATAGGAATATACCGAATCGCCTTAGGTAGCCATTTAGGGTTGTTGCATAATGGGTTCCCACTAGTTAATTGCCTAGGAATAGAGTGATTAGCTCGATACAGGGAATACGTCCTTAGAGCACTCGGGAGAGGCGTAAGGAGATAATCGAACCCTAGGTTAGTAACTTGAGAATTTGATAACTGGAGAAAGGAAGGAACGAGTTAGATAATTCGTTAGGGGAAGTTGATAGTCCTAGGCTTTTAATATTTGATTGAACTACCGTTTATTTGCATTTTATTTCTCTCTTTTATTATCATTCATCTTGTTTGACTTGACCTCAATAACGTTAAACGTGCGACCATTAGGAATTTTCTCTGTTGATTCTCTGTGGGATCGACCTCTACTTACCCTATCTACAAGTTAGTTAGGTTTGCTAGAGTATTTAATTTGCCTCCTTCGACAAGCGAGATCAAATTTTGGCGCCGTTGTCGGGGAATCAATTTTGAGAAATTTTCTTTTCTATTGTTATCACGTTTAGCTATTTGACGTTCAAGTTATTTAATTTTCTTTACTCTTTTCTGTTGATTTTAGGTGGATGCGACGAACTCGAAGCACAGAAACTCTCCCTTTTGATTCTGAAATCGAAAGGACTTTCCATGGACGGGTTCGTGAGAAAGCTAGTGCACCACAGAGCAACATGGACGGAAACCTAATTCCAACTCAACAGAACGAGAGACAGCGGGACATTGATAACAGGCCGATGGTGGAATTCACTTCAGCAAAACCTCACATTAACCGATTCTGCATCATTGCACCTGCGATTCAAGCTCGGGACTATGAGATAAAGACATCAGTGATTCAAATGATTCAGAATTCAGTGATGTTTCAAGAATCACCGATCGAGGATCCACATGAGCATTTGAGCAAGTCCTTAAGCATATGCGACAGTTTCAGGCAAAACGGAGTGCCACAGGATGCAGTTCGATTGAAGTTATTTCCCTTCTCCTTGAAGGACAGAGCATGGAGTTGGCTGAACTCGCTACCGGCTGGATCAATTAGTACCTGGGAACAGATGGAAGAAGCATTCTTAGACCAATATTTCCCGCCATCCAAGATATCCCAGATGAGGAATGAAATCAGCACATTCAAGCAATATGAGACAGAAACTTTCGTGGAGGCTTGGGAACACTTCAAAAACTTATTAATCCAGTGCCCATATCATGATTTACCGAGATGGTGAGAACTGGAAGCTTTTTACAATGGGTTGACGGAATCATCGCGCAAGGACCTCAACTTAGCGTCGAACGGATCATTCCTACGAAAATCATATGTGGAAGGAAGAGAGCTTCTGGATACTATGATGAGGACTTGTGTACCAAGTCAATCATTTGACCGGATTAATGGTAAAAGGACTACGGGTGTTCATGAACTCGATGCACTCACATCTATTCAAGCACAGATATCGGCGTTGGCTAAGAAGTTCGAGACGGTGAATGTACAGCCCATCCAAAGTACAACTAGAGGATGTGATATCTGCGGTGGTGGACATATAACAGATCAATGTTCTGCAAGCATGGAAGAGGCTAATTTTATTGGAAATCAAAGGAACAATCCATATTCCAACACGTATAATCCGGGATGGAGGAACAATCCTAACTTTTCTTGGAAAGGGCAACAAACAGTGGATCATCGAGCAACACAACCTCCGGTATTTTAGCAACCCAAAGCCACAGAACCAGAAAAGAAAACGAATTTTGAGGATTTGATGATGAAGTACATGGCGAATCAAGATGCCATAACAAAGAATCAAACGGCATCAATCAGGAACTTGGAGAATCAAGTCAGTCAGCTCGCTCAAGCCTTGAATTCACGTCAACAAGGAGGGTTGCCAAGTGATACCGAGGTTAATCCACGAGAATATGTTAAAGCAGTAACTTTGAGAAACGGCTGGGCACTTGAAGAAGTACCATCAAAGATTCGGTCGAGTGACAATAAAAAGTCAAGTGAGATTAGTGATCTTCCATGAGAACTAATCAATGAGGAGGCGAACACATCCAGGCTGAACAAAAGACGAGATCAGGAATTTGTGAATTTTCACAGAACCGAGAAAGACGTGTCCTCCGGATCTGAAGGACGCGTCTCTGAACATTCTGTGGAAGAAGCAACGCAGAAGGACGCGACCCTGCCATCTGAAGGACTTCCCCCAACTGAACTACCACATCGTCCCACTAGGATAATACCCAACATGGGGAAGATAGAACGACCACCACTTCCATTCCCTCAAAGAGCTAAGAAGCATGATGAAGCCCAATTCCATAAGTTTCTCGACATGTTTAAGAAACTCCATATTAACATTCCTTTTGTAGAAGCTCTTGAGCATATGCCGAGTTACGTCAAGTTCATGAAGGACATTCTATCGAAGAAAAGAAGGTTAGGTGAGTTTGAAACCGTTGCACTAACGGAAGAATGCAGTGCCATTTTGCAACGAAAACTTCCTCCTAAACTAAAAGATCCAGGTAGTTTCACTATCCCTTGTACTATCGGCTCACAATTCCATGGTAAGGCTTTGTGTGATCTTGGCGCGAGTATCAATCTTATGCCTTTATCTGTATACCATGAGTTAGGTTTGGGGGGAAGTGAAACCTACGTCTGTGACGTTGCAGTTAGCTGATAGATCAATAACTGGGGTATTGTTGAAGATGTGCTTGTTAAGGTGGATAAGTTTATCTTTCCAGCGGATTTTGTAGTTTTAGATTTTGAGAAAGATAAGAATATCCCCATCATTTTAGGGAGGCCATTCTTGGCAACAGGTAGATCACTCATTGATGTTCAAAAAGGTGAATTGACCATTCGGGTTAATGATCAGGAGGTAACCTTTAATGCCTTAAAATCGATGAAACGCCCGAGTGAACCTAATGATTGCTTTCTGATTGATGTTTTGAATAGGTACTCTACCGAGATGCCCTATGATGATCCACTTGAAATTCCAATGAATTCAATGTCATCCGACAATGAAAAAGTACAAGAAGTGACAAAATCAATAGATGCAATACCACACATGTTAAGGGGAGCACATTTTGAATCTTTGGAGAGGCCACATAATCCGATGAAACCATCGATTGAAGAACCACCCCAATTGGAGTTAAAACCATTACCTGAACACCTGAGGTATGCATATCTTGGAACTAACGAAACTCTACCCATTATTATTTCATTGGCATTAACAGTGACACAGGAAGAAAAATTACTTCGAGTCTTGAGGTAATATAAACGAGCATTAGGGTGGACAATTGCTGATATTCGAGGTATTAGTCCATTAATTTGCATGCACAAGATTCTATTAGAAGGAAACCATAAGGTTTCGGTGGAGAATCAAAGACGACTCAACCCGAACATGAAGGAAGTAGTCAAGAAGGAAATCATCAAATGGCTTGATACAGGTATAATATATCCGATTTCTGACAGTTCTTGGGTGAGTCCTGTGCAGTGTGTACCTAAGAAAGGTGGGATGACCATTGTCTCCAACGAAAAGAATGAGCTCATTCCCATGCGAACGGTGACTAGTTGGCGAGTTTGCATGGATTATAGGAAGTTGAATAAAGCCACAAGAAAGGATCATTTCCCACTTCCGTTTATATATCAAATGTTTAAATCGTCGGGCAGGTAAAGGATTTTATTGTTTTTTTAGATGTTATTCTGGATATAACCAAATTGCCATAGCAGCAGAAGATCAAGAAAAGACTACTTTTACATGCCCGTATGGTACGTTTGCTTTTCGTCGAATGCCTTTTGGTCTATGTAATGCCCCAGCTACGTTTTCGATATGCACGATGTCTATTTTCACGGATATGGTTGAGCAGTGCCTTGAAGTTTTTATGGATGATTTTTCCATCTTTGGGATGTCTTTTGATGATTGCTTGACAAATTTAGCTCGTGTGCTGAAACGCTGTGAAGAAACAAACCTTATTTTAAATTGGGAAAAATGCCATTTTAGGGTTCGAGAGAGTATTGTTCTTGGACACAGGATATCAAACAAGGGGATTGAAGTGGATCGAGCAAAGATAGAAACGATCGAAAAGTTACCGCCACCAACATCAGTCAAGGCAATCCGGAGTTTTCTTGGACACGCAGGATTTTACAGAAGATTTATCAAGGACTTTTCCAAAATTTCCAAGCCACTTTGCAATCTCTTAGAAAAAGACAGGTCCTTTATTTTCGATGATGACTGCCTTAGTGCCTTCAACGAGCTCAAGCAAAGGTTAATTTCTACCCCTATAGTTATTGCACCTGATTGGAATTTACCATTTGAACTAATGTGCGATGCAATCGATTACGCGGTTGGAGCCGTTCTAGGACAAAGAGTGAATAAGGTATTTCATGTCATTTACTATGCGAGTCGAACTCTTGATGATGCTCAGGTAAATTACACTACCACAGAAAAAGAATTACTTGCGATTGTCTATGCCTTTGCTAAATTTCGGAGTTATTTTGTCGGTACGAAAGTTATTGTGCTCACTGACCATTCTGCCATCAAGTACTTGATCTCAAAGGAGGCAAAGCCGCGACTTATCAGGTGGGTTCTTCTTTTGCAAGAGTTTGACCTTGAAATTAGGGACAGAAAGGGATATCCGAGAACCGGGTTGCTGATCATTTATCGAGGTTAGAGAATGCGACTTCATCTCATGACTATGCGGTAATTAATGAGTCATTTCTTGATGAACAATTATTTGCTATGAACAATTTGTCGTGCCCTTGGTATGCCGACTTTGTGAATTATATTGTTTCTGACCATATTCCCTCCGACTTTACTCCTCAACAAAAGAAGAAATTTTTGTATGATGTACGTTATTACATGTGGGATGAACCGTTTCTCTTTAAGCATTGTACTGATCAGGTTATCAAGAGATGTGTGCCAGAGGAAGAAATCAAAGGTATCCTCGAACATTGCCACTCGTCACCCTATGGCGGACACTTTGGAGGAGACTGAACAGCGGCTAAAGTTTTGCAATCATGATTCTATTGGCCGACTCTTTTCAAGGATTCATATAATTTTGTTGCATCTTGTGACAAGTGTCAACGCGTAGGAAACATCACCAAGAGACACGAGATGCCGTTGCAAGGCATCCTTGAAGTTGAGCTCTTCGACGTGTGGGGTATCGATTTTATGGGTCCCTTTATTTCATTTTTCAATAATAAGTACATCCTTATGGCTGTTGATTATGTTTCAAAGTGGGTGGAAGCAGTAGCTTTGCCCTCTAATGATTCTAAAGTCGTGTACAAGTTTTTGAAAAAACAGATTTTTACCCGATTTGGCACACCACGGGCTATCATAAGCGACGAAGGGACGCATTTCTGCAACCGCTATTTTGATCAGCTTCTGAAGAAGTAAGGTATCAAGCACAAGATAGCTACAACGTATCACCCACAGACGAGCGGGCAAGTCGAAGTCTCTAATCGGGAAATCAAGCGCATTTTAGAGAAAACAGTATGTCCAACGAGGAAGGATTGGTCAACGAAGTTAGACGATGCATTGTGGGCATACAGGACAACATACAAAACTCCAATTAGGATGTCACCGTACAGAATGGTTTTTGGCAAGCATGTCATCTTCCGGTCGAACTCGAGCACAAAGCGTATTGGGCTCTGAAAAAGTTGAACCTAAATCTCGAAGAAGCCGGTGGAAGACGATTACTTCAATTGAATGAGTTCGATGAACTTCGGTTGCAGGCATATGATAGTGCAAGAGTGTACAAGGATAAGACAAAGAAATGGCATGATGGTAAGATCATACCCAGACACTTCAAAACAGGCCAATTGGTATTGCTATTCAACTCCTGGCTCAAGTTGTTCCCTGAGAAACTAAAATCGAGATGGTCGGGCCCTTTCCAAGTTGTTGAAGTATTCCCATATGGAGCAATTGAAGTATTAGAAGAGAGTTCGGGAAGGATATTCAAAGTAAATGGACAACGGTTAAAACATTATCGGGGAAGTTTTGACTGAGAAGCATCCTCGATTAACTTGAAAGAGGCCTGAAAACGAGAAGAAAGTCAAGCCGATGACTATAAATCAAGCGCTTCTCGGGAGGCAACCGGAGTTTACTTTTATTTTTTTCATTTTCATTGTTATTTTGGCATAAGTTCATCTTGTTATTTTGCTTTTTATTGACAATTTTTATTTTATTTTGCACAAAACCCAAGGACGCGACCTCGGGCATTATGCAATTTTACAGAATCATGGAGGACGCATCCTCCAACTTGAAGGACGCGTACCTCCGGAAAAAAAAATCGAAAAAAAAATAATTTAAAAATAAATAAATAAATAATTTCTTTTAGTGATAACCCTAACCAATTTTTTCTTGTGCAGCTGCGTCACTCCTCCTCTGCAGTTGCCGTAGAAGGAGGAGGAGCTTGGTTCGGAAAATGACAATTCTCAAGACCTTGAGGACGAAAATGATGCCGATGACGGCGACGACTAGCTCACCCCAGGAGAGTACTTCGTTCCCTTAATTTCTCACTATTCATGTTTACATCGGGGCGATGTTTAGTCTAGGTTTGGGGGTGCTGCAATTGGTTTTGCTGCAATTATGCTTATTTACGTTGCTTGGGTTGATTGTCATTTCTGTTTTGTCGCTTGCTAGTGGTGTTTTGCTTTTTAGTTTTGATTTTTAGGTCATTTTTAGAGTAAATCTAGGCGTGTCTAACTCTTCAGTAGACTTGACGATATCTTTGATGAGCTGACCCTTGTTTGATGATGACTTATTATGCACATGCTTATGACTTATGGAAGAGTGAAAATTGAGTGATTAAACTGTTTTTTTATTGGGAAATAATTTCTCGGTATGGATTGGTAGTGAGTGAAAACAATTCTCGAAATCTAATAACGCATAGTAGTTGGTGTCGAGTGGGGCTGGCTAGACATTGATTTGAAACAAGTTCTAAAAAAAATGGTAAAAAGAAGTTAAAAAAAAAAGTTACCAAGGCTCTGAGTACCAATGTTTAGGCGTGTATTCAAGAATGAGATCCGAGGGGTGCTTTATTGCCTAATGCCTTGGTCCAACTGGACCGGGAGTCATTGATCAAATACTCGTTACATGGGTACACTAGAATATGATGAAACATTTAGAGTCGTGTAGCTGAAAGAAAAGTTGTGTGAAAAGAAAAATTGTTGAAAATCCTGAGGATGAGTTGGATGATTAGTGTTTGGTTGGTTTTCTACAAAGTGCCGATCTAATATGTTTTATTGGAAGTCTTTAATTGTTGATTTCACTACATGACATACAGAGGTTTCGAACATTACATGAAGTTTGATCAAATTGAATTGTTTTTCTTGACAATTGACTCGACCAACGGAAGTGAGCATGTGCATTGCTGAGAATAGAGAGAGGGTTGTTCAGATTGGATTGAGTTGGGTATTGCTGAAGAGTTATCTTTGTGTTTTTCTATTTGCTCGAGGACTAGCAAATTGTAGGTTTGGGGGTGTGATAACTCTAGGTTATTTCGTATCTCTAATGATGCTTTATGTGGTGAGTCGTATGAGTTTTGATAGGAATTTGGTAGGATTTGAGTACTTTTTAGTTTTGTTTTAGTTTAAGTCGATTTTTGTTATTTTCGTAGTTTTTGAATCTATTTTGATTTGAATCTTTTATTTTGTTCATGCATCTTGGTTTGTCATGTTTTAATGTAGGAGAATGAAGGAGATCTTGAAGCTGGAACGAAGTGAAGTGCATATGAGCGGAAATTGGACAGAGAGCAGAAGGACGCCCTTCAGTTCTCAGGGACGCGTCCTTGGAGGTTTTGTGGATTCAAGCGACCACCGACGAACCTATTTCCAAATCGCTCAAGGAGTCTTCAAATCTTCCGGTGATTACATTATGAAGACATAGAGGATCAATTAGTCATATTTTTTGATAGTTTTAGGTTATTTTATTCTCCCAAAAAATATTATCTAGATTTGGAGAATATTAGGAAATCTTTCTAGATGGGAAGAAGATATTCTGTTTTAGAGGAACTTTAGGGGGATTTATTCTGAGGGGAGGAAGGAGAAGGAGACATTCGACTGAGGAGAACAGAGAGGGAGGTGACGGCTAGGGTTGAAACGGAGATTGGGACGAGGCTACTACTTCTCGGATTGGAAGATCGGGAGGGCGTTTCTCTTTTCTTTCTTTCTCTTTGGCTTCTATGTCGTTATTGTTTTCTCTTGAACTTGGGATGAATTTGTTTTACGCTATGAACTAATTCCTTTTTCTAGGACTTCAATGGAACTTAACGATTTTATTTAACGAGTGAATTCCTTTTCTCCGTTTTATTCGAAATTTGTGTGGTTACTTATTCAAATCTTGATCTTAATGCGATTAATTGCCTGATCACCAATTAATTTGATATGGAGACCTATTCGGGCTTGGAAAAGTTGTTTAGGTTAAGCCGTGGATTGAATAGCCTAAGTTAGCGTCTCGTTGGAAAACGGAGCTAATTCGCGAAAGGGATAGGAATATACCGAATCGCCTTAGGTAGCCATTTAGGGTTGTTGCATAATGGGTTCTCACTAGTTAATTGCCTAGGAATAGAGTGATTAGCTCGATACAGGGAATACGTCCTTAGAGCACTCGGGAGAGGCGTAAGGAGATAATCGAACCCTAGGTTAGTAACTTGAGAATTTGATAACTGGAGAAAGGAAGGAACGAGTTAGATAATTCGTTAGGGGAAGTTGATAGTCCTAGGCTGTTAATATTTGATTGAACTACCGTTTATTTGCACTTTATTTCTCTCTTTTATTATCATTCATCTTGTTTGACTTGACCTCAATAACGTTAAACGTGTGACCGTTAGGAATTTTCTCTGTTGATTCTTTGTGGGATCGTTCCCTGCTTACCCTATCTACAAGTTAGTTAGGTTTGCTAGAGTATTTAATTTGCCACCTTCGACAAGCGTGATCAGATATCAAACAAGGAGTCAAGGATTCAGCTGCTTCCATTCCACGTTCACATAGCTCAGAAGAGGATGGGGCAATTGGCAAATAGAAAAGAGCTGAGAGGGTGTTGCAGAACAAGGGACAAAATCATCTGTTTTGTGGTCCTTCAAATTCAGGACAAAATCAATTCTTACTTATAGGTTGAATATGTCTAATCGTACTAAAAAATTCATGCAACACTTCACCTGTCCAGACTCAAGAAATGTTTTGAAGCACAGGGTGCTGATACAAGGAAGAGAACTTGCAGTTCTAGGATTCATCCTCGTCAGGAAGATGGTGAAGAAGGGAAATCTAACAGCTACATAGGTGTACGTCTAATGAAATAACAAAGGAACTTGAGGAAGCAACTTGGGGAACTTCTGCAGGAACTTCACCAGTGGTTTCCTGATACCACCCTCGAGGACAAGGGTGTTGTTACGAGGGAGACATTTGTTGCATGATATTGATGAGGAGCTGGCTTCTATCGCAAAGTGTTAGGTAGGAGGATGGAGGATTGGGCTCAAGCATAGATGGGAAGCCGATCTCAATGGACGAAGATAATTGGAGCGCATTATAAGAGAATGTGCTGGGAGGTAACTGAATGGAGGAAGAAGGACAACAAAGATGGGAAGAAGGGGGTGCACGGATTAGTTGAAAACAAGAATAGTCGATGAGATAAAAACTCAAGAAAGTGAGAAGGGGAAAAAGGAAAAAGAGCTCAGATGTTTGTGTTTGTCCTTATGTTGTCTGGGGATTACATGATTTCTATGCATCGTGCTCCCTCTTTTGTTAGTGAGGACATTCCACCAAAGTAAAAAAAAAAAAAAATCTCAAAAGCTGGTGACAAAGGATGAATTTATTCACTCATCGGTTTTAAACATATTAAGGGGGTGTTTCTACTCTCTGATATAACTAACGAAGGCTACATATCTCTTCATTTTGCTGATGTCCATACAAAGAAAATGTCTGTGCTCAAAACTATCCAATCAAATCAACTAAAGTTCAACTAAACCTAAGCCACACAACATTGTCCTTGAAAAGACAAAAAAACTCCACCAAATTAAATCCAATGACCCTGGCGAGATATATCCTCATGCTAGTAGTTGTGAGTGTGTGTACTATGTGCCAAGATACTTTATTGTATTTATGGATAAATAGTTAATAAAGGCGAGATTTATCATTAATTATTTTACTTTTCTGCACGAAAAAATTATTAACGATAAAGTCCCATATATTAATGAGTATATTAATCTGAAATAGTTTGTGATCGGATAGATGTTTAGAGTGACATGGACATCTAGATCATCATTGAGTATAAATAAGGTCATGATAGACCGATGGATAATATATCCAAGTTATACTTAGGGGTACCATGAGATTGGGGTTACTAGATACGACCCGCGTTAGAGATACCAAGTATTAAACATCATTGGTCAATCCTCTTTATGAACGTGTGTAACTGATCTTTTGACTTGAAACCTTCATTTATTTTATACGTAGAGTTTACGCGCTTTGACGTCGTTAAAAGCAATCTTTAACCGGATTGTGAGAAATACAATTGTTGGGTGTGTGACAAAGCGTAGAGAGAATAGTGTTGAGTCAATATAGGATTCATCGCTCTGTTAGATTAGAGAGTTGACATATCGGCCACTTGATAAAGATATTAGTGACTCTAAAATCCATGGCTATGGGATGAATTTTACATTCAAGTGAGTCTATTATTTCTTGCTAATCAAGTAAAACAATTAATTTAGCGATGATTTATTTTGCACCGAATTAATTGGGATGCCGGTTAGATGAAGAGATTGAATTACACAGTAATCGGTTCATAGTAGTTTATGATTTATGATCATTATCTTAACATGTTGGGTGACTAAAAACTGTTGCTAGACGGTTACCTTAGTTTGTGTATGAATTTACACTACCTTCGTGTATAGGACCTATAAATGGCGACACGAGCACTATATTATCGATTATTTTAGCGGAACTAAAATTAATCATATTTTATTATTTCAGAATTAGAATTAATTGAATTATTAATTTATTCTGAAATATTGGAAGAAAAATAGATCGGGTCAAAGATATCAAATAAATTTATTAAAATAATATTTGATAATTAATGCATTCGTATGTTCGCAATATTTGATTTAAAATATATTTTTTAATAAAATCAAAATCAATTAATTGATTGAGAGCACGTTATGTTTTGAAAATTAGGATTAATTATTTAAAATGGAAAGTATCATTAATTTGTACTAAAAAGAACGCAACCTGACATTTTAAGTAGGGGTGAGCATTCGGTGTTCCAAATCCGAACCAAACCAAATACCGAAATTCCAAATTTCAAACTTCTAATTTTTTGTCCTACAAATACCGAACCGAATTCCAAAGTTCCAAATACCGTAATACCGAAATTATTTTGGTATTTCGGTTCTGTATTTGGATCTTCCAAATTTTTAATTGGGCCCATAATGGACCTTCAACTGAGAGACCAAGAATCAAGACTCGAAAAACAGATTCGATAAATGTATTAGCAGGGGCTACCATGCACCAGAAACTTAATCAATTGAAGGCATGTAAGAATGTGACAGAGGCTCAAGAGGACCGATGATGTTAATACCTTGAGCCGCATCAGGAGCGATGGACACTACAAGAAAACAAGAACTAAGATTAATTAATCAGCTAGATCATTGAAAAAACCCTCACTTTGAAAATACTCCTAAATTTCTCCTCTGAGGAACAGACAGATCAAATCTTTAGGACATGACCCACCCCCACCCAAATCACAAACAACACAAAAGAATCCACCTTTACCAGAAGGGGCCCGGTCGGATGCAGAGGCGTCGCCAGACTGGACCAGACTAGAACGGAGGGGTCGCCGGAGCGGAGCCGTCGAGGCCGGAGCTAAGCTCTCACCGTCGATTGATTGTAGGAAATCAAATCCCTCGATTGATTGTAGGATGCCTGATGAAACTATAGGAGTGCAAGAATACGTGACGTGCCGAGAAGGCGACATGAGGAGCCTACCGTTCCCGGACAACTACTTCGACGAGGTGAAGTCGACCGTGTTCATCCACATGGTGGGCATGGTGTACGGGCACTGCACAGTGGAGGCCGACGTGGAGAGAATGAGGGTGGTTGGGGAGCCCGTGACGGTTCTGAAAGCCAGGAGGGATAGGGATCGTGTGGGTCCTAACCCTAGGCTCATGACAATTTTTGTGGGGTGAAAGATGCCCATGGACCATTGCCAAAAGCCCAAAGTAAAATAACCCCGATTAAATTTCGATTTGTTTGGAACACCGAATTAAATATCTTAAAATACCGAAATCGAACTGAAAACCGAACTTTTTCATAAACATAAAACCAAACCAAAAATCGAATACCAAATACCGAATTCCAAATACCGAATTCCAAATACCGAAATGCTAAAACTTCTGTTCGGTATTTGGAATTCCAATTTTTTTGCTCACCCATAGTTTTAAGAAATTAAAAGGGAAAGAAAATTTATTATTCTTTTTCCACTGATTGTGTGTGACTTTGGAGAGAATCACGGAGAGATTTTCCTTTCAAGTTTTGGAGAGAATAACTAGAGACGACATGCCAAAAGAGAAACATTTTCTTTTTTTGCTTCCAAGAGCTTTTCTTTTTCAATCCAAGAGGTTAGCACCTATCGGATCGTCGGAGCGTTCGTGATCGGGTGCGCATGGATACCGTTAGAGGAGTCACACTTGGGACTCTTACTCTTTCGTGATCGTGTTTTGATTTACCATAATTTTGAGCTAAGCTTTTCGGATATGGTGTTTCTGTGGTTTAGCATAAGATTCTATAAGTACCATGAGATTTATGTTATTTTGGCGAAAGATTTATTTATTTTTCTGCTTCCGCTGCGCCCTAGATCTAACAAGTAGTATCAAAGCCTACACTTGTTAAAACGTATAATTTTCGATGATACAGTAAAAGTCAAAATTAATTAAATATATCAAAATATTTATGCCATTTTGTTTTATATTAAAATAAATTCTTTATATTGTTGATATATTATGATCGTTATTTTAAAGAAGAATTTTTCTTAAAAGTTAAATATTAAAATAATTATTTATTTTGAACAAAATTAATGTTAAAATTGTTCAAGGAAGTTAATTATCATCAAATTATAAGGCCACAAATACTTGGCTGTATAATATGATCTAAATCTCAAAGTTGAAATTTTAAGTTCCTCGATTATGATTAACATATTTAGATACTTATTATACCAAAATAAAAATAATAATAAATATATCGAGGAGCAATTTGCTCATAAATTCTAAAATTTTAAAACAAAAGTGAAAATTTAAAATTCATTCCGTTAACTATTATGTGCATAATTGGAATTGCTTGTGGATTCAACCTAGTGCGATTTAATTTCAAATCTCCATTTAATAGTATTATTTAATATGATTCAAATATTAGTATGTGTACGTGGAATTGTAATTGATATATTTTATATATTGTTAAATTAAATTTCACAAGATATTTAACACATTTCTTTGATTTATACGAGGAAATCAAATAGGAAATGTAGGAGGTGATCTAGATGGATTACTTTAAAGGTTTTACCTAGATTCTTAAATTACTAAATTTAAGACAATCAATTCTAAATCTATAATTCATTTCAGAAAAAAATTATTATTGGTAATAAATTTTATAATAGTCGTGGATTCAACCGATGGTTAGGCTAACTCAAGGAAAGTAATTGACATAATTAATTTCAAATGTGATGAGAAAGATAACAATGATATTATTATAAATCAAGGGTCGGCCAAGACATGAAATATTATAATGGTGAGAAACACTAAAAATAAAATTCCCTAATTATTAAGTCAATTATTATATAAAGGCCATTCATTAATATTTATTATAATAGTCAGATTTTTTCCATGAGTCGGTACAGCTTAGTTGTGGGCTACTGGTAGAACATCTGTAATTTATTCTGAATGATTAATGGGTACACTTAACTCAATTTAGTTGACTTGTTTAGCTCAGCTAAGGTCAGTAATTTTAAGGGGCAAATATTGAGTTTAAGAGTTGTTAGACTCAACGTGAAAATATAGAAAGTCACATAGACAATTGTGATTGGTGAGTTAAGGCCTACTTGTTTCGTGTGGCGTGTAGGTACAGCTTAGTTGTGTGTATACTTCATGTTTCAAGATTTCGGTCTCACTAGGAATTATTACCAACAAATTCCCGATTTCAATAGTGGGGGCTGTTGTTTTTTAATAAAATAATGGGAGCTATATTAAAGTCCTTTATTAATTAATATTCCACAAATACTAAAACTCTACTTTAAATTATTTTGTAGACGGTAAACATAAACACCCTTTCGCTGCGAAGCATTCTCGAGAAAGAGAATATCCTCATCGGTTCCAATTACCTGGATTGGTATAAAAGACTGAAAATTATCCTAAGGCACGAGAGAAAGATTTATGTGCTGAGGATGAACTGCTTAAAGAACCTACACCTGATGATTCTGACGATGATCAGTCTTACAACAGTCAATACTTGGAGGATGTGCTAGATATGTCTCCCAAGTTAAAGAGGCAACATGAGAACATGAGTGCTTGGGAGATTGATCAGCATTTACGTGAGCTCTTCCAAGAGAGTGCCTGAGTTGATAGGTATGCAACATCTCGGGCACTATTTCGAACAATGTTGGTGGAAAGAAACCTAGTTGGGCCACATGCACTTAAGATGATAACGTACATTGAAAGGCTCGAGAGCTTTGGTTCTAAGTTGGACCAGGATTTAGGCGTTGACTTGGTTTTGTCGTCATTCCCACTATCATTTTCTCAGTTTGTGTTGAACTTCAACATGAACAATATGGAGAAGAGTTTGACTGATTTGATGGCAATGCTGAAAATTGCTGAGAAGGACATGAAGGTGAATCATTCATCTCGAGCAATGATGGTCAGATAGACCAAAGCAGTTAAGAGCATCGGACCTCCAGCTCAAAAGTTGGTTGATAAAGGCCAGCATGTAACGACCCATATTTTGGTAATTTCGACTAGTGTAAGCATAAATTAGAATCTTATTGAATACGTATATCAACGAGAATTCATGTAAAACCAAGTGTCTATGAGTGTACTTGGTATGACGGAAAGATTTGAATCAACTCTCCAACATCCCATTTGACCATCATTTGGCCCTTTAAGAGAGGGGGTGTTGACTTGTGACTACACATCTCCACCCTCGACTTACCTTGGACTATTTGACTTTGACCTTATTCACCATCGTTGGATTATCCTTGTCTTGGGGCGGTGGACTTCACCCACAAGCCTTAAGGGAGACTATAATTGGACAAAAGTAAGTGATCTCATTTTCATATGGCTTGCTAATAATGATGTCATGATAATTTATCAACAATCTTGTGAATGGGGGAAGTTCACGTGGGAGTACTTTACAACAAAGGGAATTGATTTCCCTTAAAATCCTCGTGGGGCATCTGTAGCTTAAGGGGAAAGAAAAGAAAATGAATTTTACTCCACCTTTGATATCTCCGTCCAGAATTAAAAAGTGGGAGATGAGAGAATTTATTTCCCATTCATCTTCCTCTTCACGTCCGTGAAGGAAGGAGGAAGAAAAAAACCCCTTTTTCTGGATCTTCTCATCTAGACGTTGAGAAAAACGGGGGGAAAGACGAGCAAGAAGAAGAGAAAAGTGTGGCGGAAGGGGAGCTCATTGACTTGGAAGCTTGATCTGAGTGGTACGAAGAAACCAAGGACAGCGTCCCAAGCCCGTTTGCCCTGTGGCGAAGTGCTTCAGAGAAGGGAAGAGCTGGTGGAGTTAGCGAGAGATACGAGCACGAGGTACAGGTTCTCTTCCCTTATCTTGCGCATTTTTCTTAATGGCCATATGACCGCAGCCCCATGTGTGTTATTATTTGGGTTGTTGTTGCATTAGTGTTCGGTATTTGGGGTCTTGAGCATGGGGAAGTGAGGATTCGACCCATGGAAGTGGGAAAGGCCATCCCGACCCGGCTCTTAACGAAGCAATTTCCTGGGGTTGATGGGGATAAACCTCGGTTCTTGCTTGAAATATGCTAACGGGATGTGATTCCGTGGAGAATGGAATGTGTGTGTGAGTGCATTTGCTTGTATGTGCATGGTTAGCCATATTATGCTCACTTAAAATTTGGTGAGGGTATGACGGGGAGTCTAGAGGAGGGACTGCTTCGAAGGCTAAGTTAGGGAAAACAACATCACAGAAGTGATGTTGGAATGAAGTCGTTGACATGCAGTAAATGGGGCGTACAACGACGGAACTTAGGTGGCGGGACTCGGGCATCCTTGGGCCAGGGGCACGGTGAATTTAGTGACCCTAAAATGCCTGGCCGGATGTCTTGTAAGGCTAGTCGAAGGGCCTGGAGAAGGGGCCGGGAAAGAGTGAGGTGGAAGAGAATCGCGGGAGATGTACATGGACGAGGTTCGTCCGTAAATCACGAGGGAGACTCGTGGAAGTATTAGCAAGACGGAAGGAGACTTGGGAAGAATTTAGAGGCTGGAAATGAGAGTTTCGTATAGCGAATTATGTGGGGGACGTACTCCTCCACTTGAACGGTGAAACGACGGAAATGTCGGTTTGTTGGACGAAGTACGCAATGGGGCTCTATGTGAATGATGACGTTGAAAACGTGGAGGGAAAATGAACTAGAGATAGTATTTAGTCTTTTATGAGTAACGTGCACTGTGGTTAATGTTTCTACAGGTTTTGAAGTTTTTTATATGTATAGTTATATGAAAGTCTTAAATTATATTTTTTTTGAAGAGGAATCATGATTATTTTGTAGTTAAGAAACCTTAGAATCTTGATGGTGGTTCATTTACGTATGCATAAGTTGTAATGTATTATTTCATAAATATATAAAAATGTAGATCCTTTCACAGCAGGTACCCTAGTCTTATGAGAAGGAGGCTATATGCTTTCATTGTGGCAAGAAAGACCATTGGAAGAAGAATTGTTTACAACTCATGAAGAAGAAGGCCAGTTGAGCGGATGCTTCAGGTATATATGTGATTGAATGCAGTCTTTCTGTTTCTTCATCATGAGTTATAGACTCTGGAAGCAGTTCTCGTATTTGTGCGAACTTGCAGGGTCTAAGTGATTGCAGACGACTCTCCAAGGGTGAGATGGACCTACGAGTGGCGAATGGAGCTAGAGTTAATGCATTAGCTGTAAGGACGTATATAATAAAGTTGTCCAATGAATTTGATTTAAATTTGGAGAACTGTTATTTCGTTCTTAGTTTTTCCAAGAACATCATTTCGATGTTGAGTTTATACACTAAGAGATTTGTATTTGAATTCAAGGACAAGTTGTGTTCCTTTTATTTGGATGGAATGCTATGAAAATGTTTAATTGAATATTGATTTCACGTTCTGAATTTGGATGAGCCGATTTACTGTGTTGAAAGGAAGAAAAAGAAAACGTGTGACTCAAACTTAACATATCTCTGGCACTGTAGACTTGGTCATGTAAATGAAAAACGCATCGCAAGGTTACTAAGTAACGGGTATTTGGACTCTTTTGAGTTAGAGCCCATAGATACATGTGAAGCGTGTTTAAAAGAAAAAATGACCAAGAAGCCTTTTACCAAGACTGGTGAAAGGGACAAAGAACTGCTAGAACTCATACATAATAATGTGTGCAGGCCATTACCGGTTTAAGCCAGAGGAGCATATACCTACTTCGTGACTTTCACCGACGATTTAAGTAGATATGTATATGTCTACTTTATGAGGCACAAGTCTGAAACTCTAAAAGGTTAAAGAGTTTAAGAACGAAGTAGAAAATTAATGAGGCTAGAAGATAAAGGCCCTTTAGAGTGGTCGAGGCGGCGAGTATCTTAGCCAAGAGTTCATTGATTACCTAAAAGAGTGTGGGATCGTTTCATAACTCACACCTCCTAGAAAACCGGAGTGGAATGGCATTTTAGAAAGTAGAAACCGCACACTCATGGACATGGTTAGATCAATGAGGAGTCATGCAAGTCTTCCATTGTCATTTTGGGGTTATGCCTTAGAAACAACAGAATACATGCTTAATCGAGTTACAACCAAGTCAGTAGATAAGACTCCTTATGAATTATGGTTTGGGAAAAAACCGAACTTGTCGTATCTTAAAATACGAGGCTGTGATGCTTATGTAAAGAATAAAAATTCTGATATGCTTGCAGCAAGTCCACTAAGTGTATGTTTGTAGATTATCTAAGAGAACAAAGGGATTAATTTTATCTCCTAAGGGAGCACAAAGTTATTGTAGCTCGATATGCTACTTTCTTTGAAAGAGATTTCTAAATAAAGTAGTGGGAGTAAAGTAAGCCTTGAAGAAAATTCTGACTCTACAAATAGGTTGGAAACTGAACATTTAGATAAGGAATCGGTACCACCAGTACAAGTTATTCCAACTTCTGAAAATGTTCAAGGAACGCAAGATCAACGTGAGTCGACAAGAGTACACCGAGAGCCTGACAGATATGGTTGGTGGGTAACCCAACATGGGGAAGTAGTGCTCGTCGAGGATGATGAACCATCGACTTATGAGGAAGCAATCACTTCAAATGATTCGAGAAATGGCTAGAAGCCATGAAATCAGAGATGGACTTATACCAACCAGGTTTGGGAGTTTGTTGATGCGCTAGTTGGGGTAAAACCCATAGGGTGCAAGTGGATCTTCAAGAAAAAGATTGACATGGAAGGGAATATAAGTACCTATAAACCAGTGTTTGTGGCCAAAGGTTTCACTCAACGTCATGAAATTAACTATGATGAAACATTTTCACCGGTTGCAATACTTAAGTCCATCAGAATTTTGTTTGCGATAACAGCTTACAAGGATTACGAGATCTGACAGATGGATGTAAAAACCGCTTTTCTATTGAAAGTTACAGGAGGAAGTATTTATGGTAGGACCTCCCGGTTTCATTACATCCAAGAATACAGATAAAGTATGTAAGCTCAAGAAGTCTATTTATGGGTTAAAGCAAGCATCTCGGAGTCGGAATCTATGATTTGACGAAGCGGTCAAAGAATTTGGCAATGTCAAATAATCCAGAGAAACTTGCGTTTACAAGGTTAGTGGGAGCAAGATTTCGTTCCTAGTGCTATATATTGATGATATACTTCTGATACGCAATGATATCCCTAGCCTAGAGTCTACCAAGACTTGGCTAGGAGAGTGTTTCTCTATGAAAAATCTTGGGGAAGCAACTTATGTCTTAAGTATTAGATTATACCGAGATAGACAAAATAAGTTGTTGGGTTTGAGTCAAGGTATGTATATTGATAAGGTCCTGAATAAATTCAACATGTAAGATTCCAAGAGAGGATTCTTGCCAATGTTGCATGGTGTACATCTTTTCAAGTCTATGGGTCCGAAGACACCGGAGGAGAGAGGAAAGATGTACATGATACCTCATGCTTTGCTATAGGGTCCATTATGTACGTTATGATTTGCACTCGACCCGATGTCTCGTATGCTTTGAGTATGACAAGTAGATATCATCATTCAGATCCTGGATTGGGTCATTGGACTGCAGTAAAGACTATCCTCAAGTGTATCTTAGAAGAACAAAAGACATGTTCTTAATTTATGAAGAAGATGATGAGATAGTTATCAGAGGATATATTTACCCTAGTTTCCAGACAGATCGGGATGATCTGAAATCGCAGCAGAGTTATGTGTTTTGCTTGAATGGTGCAGCTGTATTTTGGAGGAGTTCCAAGCAAGAGATGGCTGCAAATTCTACAGCTGAGTCCGAGTACATTGTAGCTTCCGAGGCGGCAAAGGAAGCTGTGTGGATCAAGAACTTCATAACGGAGCTTGAAGTGGTTCATAGCATTATTGACCCAGTGACATTATATTGTGGCAACAATGCGGCCATAGTGCAGGCCAAGGAGCCGAGGCCTCACCATCGATCCAAGCATGTACTATAGAAATATCACATCCTTAGAGAGATTGTTCAGAGGGGTGACGTGTTGGTTAGCAGAGTTGATATGAGCGAGAATATTGTGGACCCACTCACAAAGGCCTTACCTCTGCAAAAGCATGAGACCCAATGTGAGGAGCCTAGGACTTCGAGTCCATAGTGTTTGGCAATAGTGCAAGTGGAAGATTGTTAGTGTGTGCACTATGTGCCAAGACACTATGTGCACTATGTGTCATTAATTATTTTACTTTTCTGCACGTAAAATTATTAACGATAAAATCCCACATATTAATGAGTATATTAATTTGAAATAGTCCGTTATCGAATAGATGTTTAGAGAGGACATAGACATCTTGATCATCATTGAGTATAACTAAGGTCATGATAGACCGAGAGACAGTATAACCAAGTTATACTTAGGGGTACCATGAGATTGGGGTTACTGGGCACGACCCACTTTAGAGAATACCACATATTAAATATCATTGGTCAATCCTCTTTATGAACGAGTGTAACTGATCTTTTGACTTGAGATCTTCATTTATTCTAAGCGTGAAATTTACACGATTTGACGTCGTTAAAAGCAATCTTTAACCGGACTGTGAGTAATACGATTATTGGGTATGTAACAAAGCGTTGAGAGAATAGTATTGAGTCAATATAGGATTCATCGCTTTTTTATATTAGAGAGTTGACATTTAATAGAAATATTAGTGACTCTAAAATCCATTGCCATGGGATGAATGTTTTACATTCAAGAGAGTCTATTATATATGGCAACCACAACAGAAGAAAAGGACAACTTTCTGCCGCCGTAGTCGTCATCCCCCTGAGACGGTCATAGGACAGGGTTTAAATTATAGAAAGATGATGCCATGACCATTAAAGTCAAGAAGACATAGACATAGTTCATTTGGGAATCAAATTGAAGTCAAACAATTTGTTTTTGACACACCTAAAAGGGCAGGTAGACCCTGAATATGGAAGCAGAATATATTGGCCGGGAGTTATTCAGTTCACGAGCAGCAACTAATGCATTACTGCAGAAAACAATCAAAAAATCTCCTGGAACATTAGTCTCAAAGGCTGAACAAGTCAACCCTGTTCTCGAAGCTTACAAAGGGGACTAATCATTCAATGAGATGAAGATTAAAGTAAAAGCCTAGCGAAGCATGCAAAGTTATCTCTTCTTTCACTATCCGTCCTCGGGATCTACTATCCATTTAACTATGTAAACACAATTTTTACATTTCATTCCTGCTTTGTAATCCAGATTGCTTAAATCGAGCTTCCTGTCCATAAATCTTCTCCTGTCATCTTTCATTTTAATCTCAATACGATATGCTATTCATGTTGAAAATAAAATTAATTTAAGACAATTTATATTGGGGTTTTTAATATTGAATTTAAGTTGTTTTTAATGGGTAGATTTAAGTTAATGGTGGTGGTTTTGGGTAACCGCATAGTTATTTTTAATTTGGGTAGAAGGGGAGTCTGATGGTTTGTCTTTAAAATCGTTGTAATTTTTATTTGAAAAAAGGATAAAGTTGCAGTAAGTCTTCCCCCAGAAATTATCATATTGTTTTCCGGTTAGTTCGCCGATTTTTCCGGCGAATTGCAGCGAGTGCCCGCCAACGTTTCCAACAAAGTGGTATCAGAGCAGGGATGTGTTTAAGCTTCCAGTATCTGCGTCTTACGAAGGACAACTACAATAGTTGGTCTATCTGAGTGAAGGCGATACTCGCTTCCCAAGGTACGTGGAAAATCGTCAAAGATGAGTTTGCTGAACCTGACAAGGATAGAGAGTTGGCCCTTATTCAATGCTCGAAAAGAACAAAAAAAAGGACCAGCATGCTCGAACGATCATCGACCAGTGTTTAGATGATGCCACTTTCGAGAAAGTAGCAAATGCCTCAACTTCGAAGCTCAACTTCGAAGGAGGCGTGGTGAATTCTCGAAAATTCTCACAAAGGAGTCGATAAGATAAAGAACTTCAGATATTACGGGGAGAATTTGAAGCTCTTCGTCGGAGTGTATTTCAGACTATTTCACGCGAGTCTTATCCATCGTCAACCAAATGAAACGAAACAGTGAAAGTATAGAAGACGTTCGAGTGATCAAGAAAATATTAACCTCTCGACATTAGAGATTTGATTATGTTGTGGTTGTAATCGAGGAGAATAGAGATTTGGAGAATATGTCCGTTAATGAATTAAACGGATCGCTACGGATGTACGATGAGCGGATGAACAAGCACGAGGAAGAGCCATTGGAGCAAGCCCTTCAAGTTAAGCATTCATTTGTTGAAAAGGAGAGCACAGTTCACCGAGGTCAAGGTCGCGGTTATTCTCGTGGTGGCAGTCGAGGTCACGACAGAAATCAAGAAGTCGAGAAAGCGAACGATGAAAAGCCTCGAGAAAATCCGAGTGGTCATGGTAGAGGAAGAGAAAGAGAACGTGGACGAGGACGAGGAAGAGACGTATACGAGAAGGGGTACAACAAATTGCCGCTTGAATGCTACAAATGTCACAAAATGGGTCACTATGCCCGTAACTGCTTGTACGCCGAGGACGCAAAAGTAGAAATCAATCTGGTCGAGGAGTTGTTGCTAGCGCTCAACCAAGAAGCTGATGGAGAAGGAAGCCAATGGTATCTCGACAACGGTGCGAGTAACCACATGTGTGGCGACAAATCGAAATTTGTGGAGCTTGAAGAAAAAGGTAACTGTGAGTGTCACGTTTGGAGATGCTTCAAAAATTCAGATTGAAGGCAAAGGTACCATTTTGATTCAGTTGAAGGATGGTACTCACAAGTTTATTTCCGATGCGTATTATGTCCCTAGATTGAAGAACAATATTTTGAATTTGGGGCAACTCATGGAAAGGGGCTACGAGATTCTGATGAATGATAGTAATCTTTGGCTACGGGACGGGAGCATAAACTTGTTTGCGAAGGTGATGATGTCGAGGAATAGGATGTTTTCGCTCCCTATACAAAACTGAAGAGCCAAATTGCATGCAAGTATGTGTTAAGGATCCAGCGTGGTGTTGGTATACGAGGATGGGACATCTCAATTTTGGTGGCCTGAAAATGATGTCCGAAAAGAAGATGGTAAAGGGGATGCCTTTGATCGATCATCTAGATCAACTCTATGAAGCGTGTCTTCTCGGCAAACATGCAAGGAAAAGATTTTCGAAAGAAACAACGTCAAGGGCGACGAAGCCACTCGAATTAATTAATGCTAATGTTTGTGGATCGATCAAGCCGTCGTCTTATGATAAAAGTAATTATTTTTTACTTTTCATCGACGATTTTAGCCGGAAGCCTTGGGTTTTTTTCTTGAAAGAAAAATCTGAGTGTTATGATGTTTTAAGGAATTTTAAAGCTTTGATAGAGAGAGAGAGTAGTTATGTAATTCGGGCGTCGAGAACCGATAGAGGGGGAGAGTTTATTTTTGGTGTTTCTAACCGTTTTTGTGAAGAACATGATATCAGGCGCTTTCTTACGGTTCCATGATCACCGCAACAAAATAGAGTGGCTGAAAGAAAGAACCGGACCATCCTCAACATGGCGCGGAGCATCATGAAAAATAAGAAGATGCCTAAGGAGTTTTGGGCGGAAGCAATGGCTTGTGTGGTGTATCTCATCAATCGTTGTTCGACCAAAAAGCGTGAAAGATCAAACACCCATTGAAGCATGGAGTATTGCTTACAAGCATGTACCGGATCAAGAGAGAACGAAGCTTGACGATAAAAGCGAGAAATTTGTGTTCATCGGCTGTGACAGAAAATCAAAGGGATACAAGCTCTACAATCCTATCAATGGGAAGATTGTTGTGAGTCGTGATGTGGAGTTTGATGAAGATGCTTATTGGAATTTGGAAGCACAAGAAGATGTCATCGATGGATTTTTTCCATTCTTCGATTAGGAAATTCAAGGAGAAGAAACATGGCAGCCAAAAGGCTACGTGATGAAAGGATAAGAAGAAAAGGTTTTGAAGTTGAAGAGGGCTTTGTACGGACTCAAGCAAGCACCTTGAGCATGGTATAGTCGGATTGATGCCTATTTTCGGGAGAAAGGTTTGAGATGTCCTCGTGAGTACGCGCTTTATGTGAAGATGGATAAAAATGGAGATTGTTTATTCGTTTGCCTCTACGTGGACGATCTTATTTTTACAAGAAATAATTCGAGTCTCTTTGAAGATTTCACGAATGATATGGCCCGAGAATTCGAGATGACAGATATTGGCCTAATGTCATTTTACCTTGGATTAGAAGTGCATCAATCGGATGATGGAATTTTTGTTTGTCAACAGGCATATGTGAAGGAGGTTCTTGGCAGATTCAATATGTCGAATAGCAAACCAGTGTCTACTCCAGTGGAGGTCGAGCTAAATTGTGCAAAATTGACGAGGGAGAAAAGGTGGATCCGACACTATTCAAAAGTCACGTGGGATGTCTAAGATACTTGACATGTACTCGGCTGGATATTCTTTTTAGTGTGAGGATTGTTAGTCGATTCATGGAGATGCCCAAGTTGAACACATGAAGGCGACGAAGAGGATTTTGAGGTACTTGAAATGTACCATCGATTTTGGACTGTTTTATTCGTCGTCCAAGGAATTTCAACTTGTTGGATATTGCAACAGTGATTTTGTCGGAGACTTAAAAGATCGGAAAAGTACAACTGGATTTGTGTTTTTTATGGGGTCTAATGCGATTTCGTGGAGTTCGAAGAAACAGGTGATCGTTACGCTATCTTCCTGTGAGGCTGAATATGTCGCGATTACGACATGCGCTTGTCACGCAATCTGGCTGAGGAGAATGTTGAAGGAGATAGGCTTGATAGAGAATGAAACAACTACAATCTTTGTCGACAACAAATCTGCTCAAGCATTGGCTAGGAATCCTATTTTTCATGATCGAAGTAAACACATCGTTACGCTCTATCACTTCATCCGAAAGAGTGTTACGAAGAAGGAGATCAAGTTTGAATTTGTAAAATCTGTTAATCAAGTTGCGGATATTTTTACGAAGCCTCTTGGAGTGAAAGTTTTCAGCAAGATGAGAAGCATGCTTGGAGTCATGAAAAAAATCAATTGTAAGGGGGAGTGTTGAAAGTAAAATTAATTTTAGACAATTTATGTTAGGGTTTTTAGTATTGAATTTAAGTTGGTTTTAATGGGTAGATTTAAGTTAATGGTGGTGGTTTTTGGTAACCGCATATTTATGTTTAATTTGGGTAGATGGGCAGGTAATGTTTTGTCTTTAAAATCGTTGTAATCTTAATTTGAAAAAAGGATAGAGTTGCTGTGAGTCTTCCTCCAGAAATTATTGTATTGTTTTCCGATGAGTTTGCCGATTTTTCCGGCAAATTGCTGCGAGCGCCCGTAGACGTTTCTAACAATTCATTCGTCTATATTGCAACTCGAGTAATTATTTCCCTGATGCTACTGAATAATCCAATTCCCACTTACATTTAACTTCCACTTCAAGAAATTTTATTAAAATTAATTCCTAATATATATATGGTCAGATAATGAACTTCGGAATTTTGTAGCTTAAGTGTGCAGTTGAATGAAAGCGCCAACGAAACCAACACTTATATGTAGCTTAAGTGTGCAGTTGAATGAAAGCGCCAACGAAACCAACACTGAATGAACCCGAATTTTTTGAATTAAAAAAAATATATATTAATCGTCTTTTATATCTTTATTAAAGTTAAATCAAAATTATCAAACTAATTACTTATATGGTCTAATTAGAAAAATCGGACATCCTCGTGTCCCAAAATGTCGTGATCCATATCCGATTATCACATCCTCTTCAAGTTGCAACTCTTCATCTTTGTATATGTCGTCCTCATTTTCTTCCCCGTCTTCGTACTTTTGGTCATTGTGCTCCTCTTCTTGTTTGCAACTTTTGTCCTCAATAACTGCGACAGAACAGTCCAAAAAATTGCTCATTTCGCGAATTTCATCATCGGACTATGATAATAAGTCATAACTCATAGTAGAAGCTACTCGAACATTAATAGTTTTAGAGTTCACTAACCTTTTGGCTCTGAGGCAGGTTCTACCTCGTGTGTTGTCCAAGCCCCAGAGTTCGTCCTCTCTATCTCTTCCTGTTCCTCCTTCGAGAAGTTGTTCTAGATACCAAGTATTCCTCGAATCTCGTCTAGCATCTTCCCCCTTATAATCTCGTTCGCATAACCGGTTGAACAATGCATTTGCCACAAGATAGTTCGAGGCCGCCAGGATATCATATAGTTTGTTGAATAAGTTTTGATGATGAGCCTTGATCTTCTGTGTAACAGAAGTCAAACATCTACTCTACAGAAGCTACTCACGTTGAGAACTTTCTGTAAGAAATATTTTGTGATTAAATGATTGTTTAATGATTAATTAGTCACGAAATAAAAAGTATTTGATCAAGATATTAATCTGATCATTGAATGGATTACGTTTCGTAATAACCCCATTAGGAATTATATTTTCTATGGAAAGAAATATAATCCTCTATTTATGGTAAGGCTCTGCAAGGTTGTCGACAACCTTCTGTGGATTCATCCGACCACCAAAGGACCGTTATTTGATATGCTTAGCATTATCATCTGTCTAGATACTTTCATTTAAGTGTCTTGAATAGAATGGTATCTGTTTTATTCAATTTGAAAGTTAATCTTTGATTATTTCCATTTGCAGAAGGTTACTGATCAGATTCAGCCAAAACCTTCTGTAACGCAGTATTCATGGGAACTTTATCATATATTTGTCCTATTTGATATGATTTGGTTACCTAAACGAATATATGCATGGGAGTGACGATTTTGTAAATTATATATTGTATTATTATCTAATCTTTCGGTTTTCTTATTTTGCAGAAGGCTGATCGTGCAAATTACCTTCAATTCTTTTCAACTAGATTATTTGTGTATAAATAGAGAGACTTAGCCACCTTTCTAATAATCCTTTTTGTGTTAGTCATTGCTGTAAAATCCAAAGAGCGTGGGCTTATAACTTTTCGTTTGAGTTAGTCACACATGAGGGACGTTAGCCACAGAAGGCTACATCGTTGGGGAAGTCTTTTGGGAGGGTAACTCGGGGGCCACGAGGGACTCGGTTGGAAGCTGCAGGAAACGTTGATGGGAAACGTGCTGCAGGTTGCTAGTGTGCACGTGCAGGGGGCCAGAGAGAAGGGCAGATACCCCAGGAGCACGGAAGGTGAGGGACTAACCAGCTTCTGTGGTATAACGTTCTGTGCGTGCAGGATATCCTTGGTTAGGGGTTCTGTGTCTGCTTAGCCGTAGTCTCGAGGGTCCACGCAGGAGAACCTTGAGCAAGGGTTTTTGTGTTTACTCAGTCGAGATCTCGAGGGATCGGACAAGGGAAGTCGCAGTTGGGTGCTGTGTAGGTGGCTACGCCGCCGGAGTGAAAAGTCTCGGAGGAAGTCACGGCAGGTTGCTGTGCAGGAGAGGACACCGTATGAGAGAAACGTCCGACAGAATGTTACCTTGTTAGTAACATTAACGTGTGCAACAAGTCACTGTAGTACATAACCTTACGATCTGTGCTCTGAAATCAAGTCACATTTGGTACAAAACCTTCGGGTCTGTGCTGTAAATGGTTGACATCTTTGGTACAGAACCGTACAGTCTGTGCTGTGAAACCAAGTCATCTTTGGTACAGAACCTTTTAGTTTGTGCTGTAGAGGGTTGACACATTTGGTGTAGAACCTTATGGTCTGTGCTTTGCAACTTAGTCTTCTGTGGTGCGGAAACTTCTGGTCTGTGCTTTGCAACTCAGTCTTCTGTGGTGCAGAACCTTTTGGTCTGTGCTATAAAAGGTCTATTGTATATCACTTTCTATAATCGTTGCTAAGATACGACTGAGTGAAAACCATCCAAATTCTGGGTGAAGAGTGGATGTAGGCAAGTTGTCGAACCACTATAAAAGTCCTGTGTGCATAAAACAAATTACAATCACATTCGTACGTTGTGTCTTACAGAAACTTATCTCTACGGTTCTGTTTTACAAAAGCTTTCTTCTGCTGCGGGGTATGTTGAAAAAGAGTTAAAAATCCTTAATTGGACTTTAACGTTAATTCACCCCCCTCTTAGTGTAATATAGTTCGTCAAGGGTAAGTTCCCTAACAAACTTGTCCTCTCGTCTTTTCATTACTTCCTGGTCAATTCCCGGTCAATTCCCATGTCTTGCGTGTGCTGATTGCACTAACAAACGACCTTCTCTAGGGTTTTGGAGTCGATATTAGGGATAGGAACTCTAACCTCGTCGTGTTCGGGATCGATGTCTTCAATCGCATATGCTACAATTTGGAGTTGCATGGCGATGGCCTTCTTGACCACGAAGGATGCTCCATCGCTGGGGACTAGTCCGAAGACTTGTGATTTCCCGTCGGAGCATGCCATGGATGTGTGCTCCAGAAGAACAATAAACAATAGTCAATGAAAAGCGTGTGGATTTATGTGTTGGCCTATTTATTGTGGCCGGACACTTTAAGGATATATAATTTGACGATGGCTAGATATTTTATTAGATAGTTGGAGAACTACTCATAATAATCTTATAATCTTTGCGTTTTAAATTTTGAAATATTATAATGAATGATATCTGTCACGCGGATATATAGATAAACTAATTAGAGAATCATTAATAGATAAAATTTAATCACATGTGAAGGAACACAAAATAATTATTTAGTTAATGAAATATTCAACTTGATTGGTCAATTTTCGCAATTCCGTGATAGGCGGACCTCTAATAATAATTTTTTGCCAAACAAAAAAAAAATTGTTTATTAAAATATTCCGCCTGAATCTAAAAAAAAAATATTTCGCCTTTCATCGAGATATTAGATCTTGTTAAATGAAAATGACCCCATTACGAAATTTTTCAAAATCTTTTGAAATGAAATGATTAAAAGAATATTCATGACTACAAAAAAACCAAGTACCATTAAATTATTATTTACTATAAGTTTGATTATTGGGTTAGTTGCACAAAAAAACTTTTTAAATTATCTATAGAAATATATTTCTCTAATGACTTCAACCCGGTAAAATATGTCTTTATTTTTCAAATATTCTTATGAATATGTTTTTTTTTTTATAGAAATACGTTTTTTAGAACTGCCATGAAAAAATCAAAATAGAAAATAATTATGTTTTTTTTTATCTAGTTGAACGTGAATGACATGCATTATTCAAAGTTCAAACAATTTCATTTATTTTTCAATTTTTTGTAATCTCGATCCCATTCAATCCACCGAAATAGCTTATAAAGACAATAAAAGAGAAACAACGAAGTTTTTATATACTAAGTTTCTTTTTATGGTTTTATATTTCAATTTGTATCAAATTAAAAATAGGATTAGAGGTGCAAGAAGAAATGTTTGCTCAGAGTTTGATCATGGTAGTATCAAAAGAGGAAAAATGTTGGATACTGAAAATTATAAAAAAGTTTCTAAAGAAGTCATGTGTTTTATATTATTTATTGTTTTATTTTTTATATTATTTAATGTTAATGGAAAAAACAGAAATGTATAAAGCACTCTGTGTATATTTATTGATAATTGAATTGTTTTATATCTTTAGAAAGAAATCGTTATAATTTAGCTAATTTATTTAGATTAATTTACATAAGTTATTATAGATAACTATTTCGAGTTAGTTATTTAAAGTAGTAACAGTTTACTATTTTTTTATTAGTCATAAAATTCGATTAAATTAATTATATAAATAATTAAGAAGTCAACTTTTAAAAATTTTAAATGCATATATATATATATATATATAATAGAAATAAATAAATATATATGTAGAAATACGAAATTAATATAAATAAAAAATATCATTAGTATTATTAGTTCATTTTTTAGCTTTATTTCATTTTCTTACGCTATTAGCCTAATCCTATTTATTCTAACTTCAATAGGTGTTGAGAAATGATAATTGAGAATAAAAAGAAGAATAAGAAAAGACAAAAGGTTTTTTATGGACTATACTGATTATACCTCTCATCCACTTCTCATTTTTAATAGGAGTTGAACTTTTCCAATGGCAACGAAAACTTTTCGACAAATGTGTTTTTCAATGGACCTGCTTTCGGTCTATCTATCTTTCAGCAAATAAATAAAAATTCTATCTATAAAAAATTCTTGTAACTCGACTCTTTCCTCGTTTTTATAATTATACCTCATAAAATGATTTATATTTCTTTGATCGATTATAATAAAATGTTTCGTTATTATTATCAACAAATAGTAACGAAAAAAGATTTTGTTCTCTAATGTCGGGATAGATATCTTCAATTGCATATGCTATGACTTGGAGTTTCATTAGCCTCTCAACAATGCTTGGGGTTTAAACTCGGTTCTAATACCAGCGTTGTATAGGCAAAGCTCAAATTGTTAAGTGAAAATGTTGACATACTTTATATTTCACTTCACTTTTAACTTGTATTTAGACAATAGACAATTCACTTTATATTTTACTTTATATAGGCTGTGAACAAAGGAGATTGTAAGTAATAAATTATACCATCCATCATGAAATAAAGTCGCTATTTTAAGTTGCGACATTTCGATGATTTTTCAAGAATTTTGGAAATTTGGACGGCATTTTACCAATTATTTTTGTAGAGAATGGAGTAACAAAGCTCGCCTTTCATGACAAAACTATTGTAAATTAAATTATTTGTCATAGCGTACATAACCATGTTTTTTCCACTTGTTAATTAAATGACAAATGAAAGTAACTAAAATATATTTATCATATTTCTATTAATATGATGAAAAAATATAAAAAGTATCAAAATTAATACAAAAAATAAATTTGTCAAAATATCGTTTGGAAAAATAAAACATATTTTGCGTAGTGCATTAATCATATATTACAATATACCTCATTTAATATAATATTCTTTTATCTAAGTATAACATATTTATTTTTATCAATTAAAAGGATTCTTTTTTTATCTATTAATATGATTTATAAAACATTTTCTTGTGATTATATATGGAGGATCTAAATCTAATTTCTGGAGACCAACTTTATCAAATTGCACTTATTTCATTTATTATTATTATTATTATTATTATTATTATTATTATTATTATTACTATTAGGGGTGAGCATAGGTTCCGGGTAAAATCGGGAACCGGTCGGAACAGGTACCATAGGGTCGGAGTCAGTACAGGTTTTCAAATAGACCGAGTATGTTCTAGGTTCTAAATTTTTTAAAACCGGGAGTACCCAGTACGGTTCCAAGTTTTCACCTCGGAACCAACCTGGAGAACCTGGAACCTGACATAATATATTTTAATATATAATTTATATTTATATAATATCTTTATAAAATCTTTATTCTCTATTTATATAAATAATTTTTATTTTAAAATTGTAAATATTTCTTATTTATATTTACAATTTTGCGCACAGTTATATGATTGCTGACAAGTCTTCTACGGATACCCGAACCCGCCATCCCCTTAGCCCTCTTCGTGAGGCCTTGACTAGTTCACTTGAGGTTTTTTTAGATTGATTGCAGTAATGCTTGAGGTATTTTTAGATTGATTGGAGTAGCTTGGGGTTTTTTTAGATTGATTAGAGTAATGCCTAAGGTTTTTTTAAATTAATTGGAGTAACGTGGTTGATTTAACGTAAAAGTGTCCCATAAGGACATGGAACCGGAACCGGTATCAAAACCGGTACCAGAACCGGCGGGGTTGGTTCTTGAGTGGTTCTTTGAGCTACAGAATAGGTTCTAGGTTCTAAAAATAAGAAAATTGCCATTACATGGTAGGTTCCAGGTTCCACGTCCGGAACCTACCCAACTTGGAACCTGCTCACCGCTAATTATTTTTGCCAATCTGTACGCAGCAGAAATCTTACAAAATAAAAACTAAGAAAAATTATGTCAAGAAAAGCACATTTATTTACTTATAGAATATGATGACAAGAAAAAGATAAGGATAAAAAAATTGCAGCTTCTATGTCTCAGCTATATAATGTAAATTAAGGTTACTACTTGCTTATTACGTAAAATAAAACACCTTAAAAGCCAAATAAAAATGAAAATTTTAGATGTTTATTAGTATATTAGAAAATAAATTTAGTAATTTAAACATAACATTGTAATATAAATAAAAAATAAAAAATTAGGCGGTGAAATTACCCTTCAAAGTTAACGTGATATGACTTATCCTATAATTTAATAAAGTCAGTTTTCTATATTTATTCCGAGAAACCTAAAATTATACATAATTAAAAAATTATGTATTGGTCTTGTCACTACCATATAGATTGGGTGGACAAGGGAAGGCATAATCCTCCGAGCACGGAAGATACAATGATCTGGCGACTGTTTGACAGTTAGGTCGTATTTTCATAAGTTCGTTATATTCAGGAAATTTGTATTTCCAAATTCATTTCATTCATGAAAGTTCATGCCATAAGTTTGTTCCTTTCAGGAATGTTTATACCGCGAGTTCACTCCTTTTAGGAAAGTTCATACCACGAATTCGCTCCTTTTAGGAAAGCTCATACCGTGAGTTCGTTCGGAAAAGCTCGTACCCCAGTTCATTTCTTTCAGGAAAGTTCCTATCCGAATTTGTTCTGTTTAGAAAAGTTAGTATACGAATTTGGTTCATACCTGAATTCGAGTTCGTTCCTTTAGGAAAGTTTGTACCCCTAGTTCATTCCGAGTTTATTCCATTCTAGAAAGTTCGTTTTATTCATGAAAGTACGTACTAGAGTCTAGTCTGTTTAGGAAAGTTGTACCTGAATTCGAGTTCGTTCCTTTAGGAAAGTTTGTACCCCTAGTTGATTTCGAGTTTGTTCCATTCTAGAAAGTTCGTTTCATTCATGAAAGACGTGCGAGAGTCCATTCTATTCAGGAAAGTTTATACCCCTAGTTCAGTACGTTCAGGAAAGTTCGTACTCGAGTTCGAGTTCGTTCATGTGACGAAAGTTTGTATACCCAATTCGTTTCTTTCATGAAAGTCCGTATCCAAGCTCATTCCATTCAGAAAAGCTCATATTCCGGTTCGTTCTTTTTATGAAAATTCATGCCCGAGTTCATTCCGTTCAGGAAGTTCATACCCCAAGTTCGTTCTTTTCAAGAAAGTTCGTACCCTAACTTCATTCCGTTCAAGGAAGTTCGCACCCGATTTTGTTCCGTTGAGGAAAATTCATACCCCGACTTCGTTCATTTTAGGAAAATTTGTACCCGAGTTCGTTCCGTTCAAGAAAGTTCGTACTCCCAATTCGTTCATTTCAGGAAATTTCGTACCCGAATTCGTATCGTACAAGAAGGTTAATACTCCCAATTGGTTGCTTTTAACAAAGTTCGTACGGAATTTGTTCCGTTTAGAAAAGTTCGTATTCCCAATTTATTCATTTCAAGAAAGTTCATATATGAGCTCATTCGGTTCAGAAAAGTACATACCCGAACTCATTCCGTTAAGGAAAATTGTATTCGAACTCATTTCGTTCAGAAAAGTTTATACCTGAGTTCGAGTTCGTTCTTTTATGAAAGGTCCATACCTTAGTTCATTCCATTGCAGAATGTTCGTATCCCGAGTTCCATCCGTTCAGGAAAGTTTGTCCTCGAGTTCATCTCGTTCAGGAAAGTTTATGCATCAGTTTGTTCCTTTAAGGAAAGTTTGTATCCGAGTTCGTTCCATTGAGGAATGTTCGTACCCCCAGTTTGTTTATTTCAAGAAACTTCGTATCCGAGTACATTCCGTTCAAGAAATTCCATATAGGGAAATTCGCACTCGAGTTCGTTTCATTCAGGAAAGTTTGTACTCCCAGTTCGTTCCTTTCAGGAAAGTTCATATCCGACTTTTTGGCAAGATAGTTCGCATATGAGTTCACCCCAATTCGTTCCTTTAAGGAAAGTTCTTTCCTGAGTTTGTTTTGTTCAGGAAAGTTCACTAGTTCGCTCCGTTCAAGAAAGTTCGTACCCCTAGTTCGTTCCGTTTAAGAAAGTTTGTATGACAAGTTCGTTTCGTTCAGTAAAGTTCTTACAAGTTCGTTCCGTTTAAGAATTTTATTTTGGAAAGTTTGTACCACAAGGTCGTCCTCTTCAGAAAAATTCGTATCACAAGTTCGTTCCTTCGGGAAAGTTTGTAACGGTTGACTGCTAATAATTTCATAGTTAGTCGGCCGTTTCCTAAACTGAACGAATTTGGGGTACGAAGATATGAACTTTCCTAGTTCGTACCGGTCGTCCGCCAATTTTTTGACGGTCGACTGAGCGGAGCGGTCCCCGAGTATTATTTAAATGAACACTACAAGATCTCTTTTTATGAATGCTAAAATAGTCACAAAATTATAAACTATTAGTGGTTAATCACTTTAATTATCTAATTAGAACTTGTCATTGTAGGCATTCTGGTTAATAGTTTAATGACAAAAATGCTATTTTTATTTCACAAAAAGTGTATCTTTTTCATATCATATTTTTTTATGACTTCCTTAGTTTTGTCACCTTATATATGTATAGCATAAAACAACTAATATATTTAACATTTTTCAATTATTTGGAATTATCACACAAAATAAATATTTATACAACATATTTAAATTGATTTTTAAATTTTATAATTATAATTGTTTTATCTGTCGTTAATCTTATACTTACTAAATGGTTATAGTTAACTTTTCATTCTGTGTTCTTCAGCCGATTCATAACCCACAAATTATTAATAAGGCTTTATTATTGCATTTGATAATCTCCTTTTATCGGAAAATGGTACAAAGATGAATGATAGTTAAAAATAAAAAATAAAGTTTCGCATAACAAAATATAAAAGAGAAAAGAAAAATTAACTATAGAATTAATATGAAATACATAATCGAATTTTCACTATTAAGAGCAACCGTGGAGAAAGAATTTAGGTGAGTTCGTCTTGTATCAAACAATTCCGTGGAATAGTGTGTGTCGTATGTTTCGATATTCTTCTTTTATAATTATTGTTTTATAATTATTATTAGTTCTAGGATTTCTTATAGTTGGAGGTTTCCTCGATTTTTTTTTTTTGTATTTTATGTCGCTGTGTTAACCTGAAGCACTTATTAGAGTATCGAAACTAGATTTAGTTCGATTAAATGAGATTTTGAATTCGATTCCACCATTAGATTAATTTCTTTTATTCTTCTAGAAAAACTCTTTGTTAAGAAGATACATTAGTTATTTGGAATGATAGTTTTTTTTTTTCCAAACAATCGAATCTTATTATTTTAGACTACTTTGTCAACCTATTATAATATAATACAAATGAAGCAACTCCTCGGCATTTGGATAATTAGTCACAACGTGCTTATGAATCACTTCAGCTTAGTTTTCATTAATTATCTTCCTCAAAGATAAAAGGTAAAAACAAATTGAAAGAGTAAAATATGATTGATTATCATGGCGTGACACCCCTCGCGCCGTTCCTTCCGACAAGGACCCTCGCTTAGGTCGGTATTCGAGTATGAATTTTACCATATGACCACGATCAACCTCTTAGGAAAATCAATAAAACGCACATACAAATAAGGTGAAAATTTGCCTTGAGGGTTTCGGCCCTAATCATCCAATGGGCCAAGGCCCATACCCAGCTGGCGTAATCGAAGGCCCGACACGTGCGGGGCATGCACCGCCCTCCCAGTCCCACCCACCGGTTGTGCATCTTCTTCTTCTTCTTCTTTTTCTTTTCTGTTTCTTTTTTGTTGCTTCTTCTTCTTCCTCCTCTTCCGTTTTGACCATCATCTGCAACAACTCCACGTCCTCCTTTTTCCCCCTTCCCTGACATTTTCTGTTCGCATTCACGCAATTTCCCCCCTCTTTCTCCACCTCCACACGCAAACTCCCTCGGAAGCTTCCAGATTCAGCTCCGCCTCTAACCCCCCCGCCCTCCGCTCCTCTCCGGCGCGGCTTGCCTGGAGGGGGAATTCATGAGACTTTCTCCGCCTTAAATGGGAACAATTCCCCTCCCCCTTCTCTCTCTGCTCCCTTCTCGCTCCATCCTCTTCTTCTTCTTCTTCTGTTTCTACACCCTTTGCTCTGTCCTTCCATCCCTCGCGTCCGGCGAGGGGGTCCGATTGTCGTCATCCGTCGATTTAGAAGCCCTTGGGTTTCACGGAGACTACTCCCCGCCCTCGCCACCTCCCCCTGTGCTCCCCCCTCGCCCCCCTTCTCTCACCTGTGATGATCTCGGTGGGGTTGGCTCCCTCGACACCTCGTGCCGGGTTAATTCGAGCTTAAGTTTCGCGGAGGATGTTTATGTAGAGGGGTTGGGTAGCTTGAATTTGTTGCCCGGGGTCAACGTTAGTTGTCCTAGGAGGGGTTGCTTCATTTTGGTGAATATCAGCGGGGATTTTAGCTTGGGGGAGAATGCTATGGTTAGCACGGGAACCTTGCACGTTGTGGCTAGGAACGGGAGGTTAGGGAGTGGCTCGGTGGTGAATGTTGTGGGGTTAGCGGGGGAGCCGCCCTCTCAGACGAGCGGGACGCCACAGGGGATTCAGGGTGCTGGCGGAGGGCATGGTGGTAGGGGTGCCAATTGTGTGGCCGAGAATGGGAAGTTGCCGGATGACGTGTGGGGTGGAGATGCTTATTCCTGGTCATCATTGGATGAACCATTTAGTTATGGGAGTAAAGGGGGCACCACTAGTAAAGAAGAGGATTTTGGGGGCGGAGGTGGCGGAAGGATCAAGTTTGAGATCGATAATGAGTTGGAGGTTTCGGGAAGTCTTATAGCTGATGGTGATGTTGGCGGCGCAAAGGGAGGAGGTGGCAGTGGTGGAAGCATTTACATAGTTGCTCATAGAATGTAAGAGCTTCTTCGGTAGAGTTTTTGTCTGAACTTTTCTGGCGGTCGTGGCATGATTTTTTATGTCTATATTTTAAATATTGGAGTCAATCCATGTCTTTTGGAGTAGTCAAAAAGTAATTGGAAAATATTAATTGACTCTTGTCAATAATACTCTTAACGGTTGTGGTCTCTCATAATGATGGACTTCCTATGAAGATGATCATTAGTCAAAGATAAAGTTGCTCTTGTTGTTTGTCACATATTTGAATGTAAAAGTAACCTATTCCGGAGAGTAGCATTAGCATAGTACCATAACCTCCTTAGTAGCCAAACTGAACCAGACCACTCAACATAGGAGTACATCTGCTAATAATTTCTACTGGTGGTTTTGAGGGGTTTGGAATTAGTTGAACGTTTTGGGAACTTCTCTATTTTGGGAAGTTTTCAGCTTGATATTATAGCAAATCTATTCTGTCTCATCTATCTCTATGGAATCTTTATTCTTGTCAATTTTTTTCCGTAGAGAAGTTGTAAATAGATGAGCAATATCGGACTGCATTTCCAGGTTTATCTGACATCTGATTCTTCTTGTTGAAAGTGCTGCCAAATTTCTTTCATCTGGCTGCGTGCTTTCAACTTCTGGTGTCAATAACACATAAGGCATTACTGGATATGCAGGACAGGGAATGGGATAATGAGTGCTTCAGGAGGCTCTGGTTTTGGTGGTGGAGGTGGCGGTAGAATATCTGTTAACGTCTTCAGCAGGCATGATGATACGGAATACTTTGTTCATGGTGAGAGAATGACTCCCCTGGAAGATTGTTGCTCTATATTCAGAGGTTAAAGTGTGCTTCGTGGTCATTGAATGCACTTATCCTCTTTCAGGAGGGAGGAGTCTGGGCTGCCCGGATAATGCTGGTGCGGCTGGGACCTACTATGATGCTGTGCCTCGAAGTCTTACTGTTGATAACCACAACCGAACAACAGTTACAGACACGCTTCTGCTTGAGTTTCCAAAGCAACCGCTCTGGACTAATGTTTATATTCAGAACCATGCAAAGGCTTGTGTCCCTTTATATTGGGGCCGTGTTCAGGTACCAGTTTTAGGGGCATTGCTCTTGGGACATCAGACTGTCTACTCCCTTAAGAAAGCTTTCAAGTTCCAGTCTGGGTCAAAGTTTTGCATGGACTTTTAGTTAATGATTTCATAGATGAGTTTTATACTAAGTGTGGACTAATCGACTTCCCGGTGGATGCTTCTTTTCTATTTGCTGCATATAGTGACCATTTTATTCATCTATACGTGGGGGAATAGAATTTAATATTTATTTTCAAGTTTAAGTCTGATGTATCATGTAACTTTTTAATATTTTCTTCTTGTTGATTTTTGACAAGTTTTCATGTCCACCTGTCCTCAGAAAATGCACATGTATGAGCTCAAATTCTCATTTGAGTTTGCTTTATGAAAGCTACATTGAGATAGGTAAAAGTTTTAGTTTCAAAACACGACTCTAGAACATTCCTTGTGCAGGTTCGTGGACAACTTCGAATGACGACTGGAGCTATTTTGAGCTTTGGCTTGGCGCATTTTGCCTCATCAGAGTTTGAGCTACTGGCGGAAGAGCTCTTGATGAGCGATTCTGTTATTAAGGTAAGTGCCTGGTTTATAATAAACTTCTCATGGAGTTCTTTCTATAATGGGAATGTAGTGATAGTGTCTGTACTGAAAAATTGGATTCCTTTTTCTGCTTATGTATTAGGGTGGTTCATCCAATGTTGTTGGTGTCCTGTGACTGTCAGCAGTGCATGACTACTGAAAATTGCAAGGAATTAAAGAGTTTGAAGATAAGGCTAGCATTCTTTATAAAAAGAATCACTCGTTGAAAAATCTCTGGGAATATTAATTCGGAAATGGTGGTGGTTTAATCCAAAATAAGGGTCGAGACTCCTTAAACTTGTGGAATCGCTTAGAATATAATTTGATTTATTGTTTACTCTGACTCCCCTTGATGTCCATAGGCTATTGTGGAGATGATATCTTTATCGTTGTCGAATATTCTACTCTCTTTTTTTTTTTTTACCTTTTCTGTTAGAATCTTGAACTTCGTTTTTCTTTCACTACTAGAAAATTACTGGTTTCCTTTCTTTTATTCTGGTCACTTTTCCCGATGCATGTTTGGTGCTGTTGTATTAACGTATTTGTATTTTTTATACCATAGATATATGGTGCTCTTCGGATGGCAGTTAAGATGCACTTGATGTGGAACTCAAAAATGCTCATAAATGGTGGCCATGATACAATCCTGGCAACATCACTACTCGAAGCCAGTAATCTTTTAGTTCTTAGGGTAATCTCATCTTAGTTTTTATTCCTGCAGTAAATTTGGGCTTAATTCAATTATCCATTGTATTCACCATCTACCTTTCTGTATTGGCAGGAATCATCTGTAATACATTCTAATGCAAATCTTGGAGTACATGGTCAAGGATTCCTTAATCTATCTGGACCAGGAGATTTGATTGAGGCCCAACGTCTGGTCATCTCATTATTTTTTAGCATCAGTGTAAGATAGAATACTTTTAATTTTTCTGTTGTGTAAATGTTCTGTGGCATGAAGAAAATCTTTATAAAGTATTTTGATTCATTATCTCTTTCTTTATCTTTTATTTTCATCTCAAAATTCATTGGCTTCTTCAAATGCTTTAATTTGTCCTCATGAGGTGTAGGTCACTGGTATATCAATACATATATCATGTGTATGTTTATGTTTATTGAATGTTTTCCAAGTTGAACTATGTGCTGTTGGACTCTTTAGGGCATTTTGGATTTATAGTGAGCAAATTTTGAATATCTTAAAGAGTTAGCTATATGGCTGTAGGCGGTTTGGTAGTTCGTATCAAACAGAATCAGCTTCTGGAAAATGGTCTCTTGGGTGTTTTTTCTTTTCAAATTCGAATAACAAAATTGATTTCAGTGAATGAAAAATTCGCGAATGCATCACCAGTGGCAATTATTCACATTTCCATGTATGTGAAACAAACGTCCAAAGTGTTCCCACTATTGTCACTATGATTTTCTATTATGCCTCATAAAGTGATTATGCTCTTCCATTTACTCTGGAATTGATTGACTGTCTTGATATTATGAAGGTTGGTCCAGGATCCATGTTGCGGGGCCCTTTAGAAAGTGCTGATGACGGTGACTTGTGAGTTCCTAAACCTTCACATTTTGTGTTTAGATATTGCTTGTCTTGGGGATTATTAGATATAAGAATGGTTGGAACACAAAACTTTCATTTTGCAGAACGCCACGACTGTACTGTGATCTTGAAGATTGTCCGAGGGAATTACTGCACCCTCCAGAAGACTGCAACGTCAATTCCTCATTGCCCTTCACTCTTCAGGTCTTTTTGCTTGACTTAAGCCCAGTGATTAAAGAAGCTTTTTAAAAACTTCTGGGAAGGGCTGTACAAACATTACAGTGGATGAATGACTGCACATTCTGTTGCAGGTGTGCCGAGTTGAGGATATAATTGTCGAAGGAATAGTGACGGGGTCAGTCGTTCACTTTCACTGGGTCAGAACTGTTGCTGTGCACTCTACTGGAACAGTTACTGCATCTGGGCTAGGTAAATTTTATCTGACAGGATATTTTGTTTGTTTATTTATCATGCTAGATTCTCCAAAGTAGAATAATAATTCGGCTGAGAATATATTTAATTTTATCGCAATCTGCCATATCTTCTTTGTGCTGGATAGTCCCACAAGCAGATTCTTTTTTACCTGTCAGGTTGCACTGGAGGAGTGGGCCGGGGAAGTGTTCTTGAGAATGGTCCAGGCAGTGGTGGTGGGCATGGCGGAAAAGGGGGAGATGGATATTATAATGGCAGTCTTGTTGTTGGTGGCTCCACATATGGCAATCCTCAACTTCCATGTGAGCTTGGAAGTGGTAGCGGGAATGGTAGTGCCGATGGTGTAACAACTGGGGGTGGTATTATAGGCAAGTTCTTTTCACTCTGCCTCCCCTATGTTCTTTATCGGAATTTTTCTAGTCTAATTTATGGCCCATGGGTTTTTCTCTTTCCAGTGATGATACAACTGTCTTGACATATCGTAATTTCCTTTTACAGTAATGGGGTCCTTTGAGCACTCGCTTACAAGTCTGTCCATTGATGGTTCCATACAAGCTGATGGGAGAAGTTTTGGAGAAAATACAAGGAGACACACTAGGTCAACTTGGAATGTGGGACCCGGCGGTGGATCTGGTGGAACGATTCTTGTGTTTCTCCGTGCCTTGTCCCTTAGTAATTATTCTGTTGTCTCTGCTACGGGAGGGCACGGAAGTCCTAATGGTGGTGGTGGTGGCGGCGGTGGAAGGATTCACTTCCACTGGTACAGTATTCCCATTGGTGATGAGTATTCACCCTTAGCCAAAGTGAATGGCAGCATCTTATCCAGGTTGGTGTACTCCCTTTTATGCAAATGCTTCATATACCATCATATAATGTGTGCATATACTATGAAAGATTATAATATCATCAACTATTACAGGTTCTTTTGTAAACCCTATAAGTTGACTTATCCCTATCTTTCCATGCTTTGCACTTTATTTTGGTGTTCTAATAACTTCAAAAATATGTTTAGGGGAAAAACAGCTCACTTGTTTTTTATCCCATGTTTTTCCTCTATTTTTTGCATTTGTGAGTATGTTGGCTCACATGTTGAAGTCCACAGGTACTGATGATTTGTCCACTTTCTAAGTATTCTAAATTTACTGATCCGGTCTATTATGTCGAGGCTGCTTTCACACCTTAATTTGTAATGCTCGTTCTTGTCATTTTTGTACCAAAGCAGTTACCAAGGTAGTCTGCTGCATTAACTTTAACAGTGTTCCACGGATTCATGGAATGAAGAGAATTTTTGTTTTTAATTAGAATATAATGCACGTTTTCACCTTTTTTTTGCTTGACTTTGTTTTGCTCATTGTCATTGTTTTTTTCATGCCTGATTTATTTTAATTCTTCCTCGTTTTTAAATTTTAAGGGTTTTGGGGACCGGGATGCCAATTATCCTTGGCAGATCGTTCAATGGTTTCATGAACATTTTGATTCTTCTTATTTTGACTAATCCCCTGTTCATAATTGCAGTGGAGGATTTGGCAGAGGTGAGGGCCGCCCTGGAGGGAATGGCACTGTGACTGGAAAGGCATGCCCCAAGGGCCTATATGGGATCTTTTGTGAGGTTTGTCCCACTACCATTTATGTGTTGTCTTAAAGACAAAGTGAGCAAGGTCCTCATATATCCTACTCAATCGCGCTCAAGTAATTAAGGTCCCTTATAATGATGAGAGATTGTGCGGTGATTCACTTTTTTTTTTTTGCTAATCAGTTCAGTGATTGAGGGTGTTGCATGGGGTTTGGTATTTCTTAGCAGAGGAAATAAATATGTTATATGCATAGTTGGAATGGAATAGTTTTAAGGGTTTTGACGTGAGGATTGCCCCTTCTTGTTACTACTGTGATGTGGTCTTCATAATTTTTCTTTGTAGTTGCCATTTATGTACTAAGCATGATCCTCAGACATCTGACTCAGTTGCACACTAATAATTATTGTTGTCCCTTACAATGCTAACAGATTGTGCAGTGATTGATATTTTGTTTTCAAAAAATTAGTTCGGTGATTGAGGTAATGATAAGGGAATGCATAGGGTTCAGTATTTATTAGCCAAGGAAAAAGAAAATGCTCTATACATTGTTGAGTGGAACAGTTTTAAGTGTTTAGGATTGTACCTTCCTGTTACTACTGTTCTGGGGTCATCATAATTGTTGCTGTAGTTGCATTACATGTATTTAAGACTTTCAGATTGTGAATTTACTCTTAATGTAAATCTTTTTAACAGGACCAATGTGCATCCATCTGTTCGAGTTTTCTTGTGAATATGTGTGGCTCTAATGCTTTTTATTGCATTGGCTTATGATGCAATTCCAGGAATGCCCTCTAGGCACTTACAAGAATGTTAGTGGATCTGACAGAGCCCTTTGTCAGAGTTGTCCAATTAACGAGCTTCCCCGCCGCGCAAGATACATCACTGTCCGAGGTTGCTGTTCATCAGTTCGAGATTATATTTAAGGTTTATATTATGGGGTGGTTTATCTGAGATATTTGCTTGATTTTTATTGGGTTGTCTGCATCAGGTGGTGTGACAGAAACACCCTGTCCATATAAATGCATATCTGAGAGATTCCACTTGCCTAACTGTTATACTGCATTTGAAGAGCTCGTCTACACTTTTGGGGGACCATGGTTGTTTGGATTTATTCTTCTGGCTGTCCTTGTCCTGCTAGCTGTTGTACTCAGTGTTGCACGGATGAAATATGTTGGTGGGGATGAACTACCATCTCTTGTACCTGCTCGACGCAGCTCTCGCATAGATCATTCCTTCCCTTTTCTAGAGTCACTTAACGAGGTCTGGACACTTTCCTGGTTTGGTTGCCTCTTTGGCTCTCGTATTATTCTTCAATCCTCTATTATCTTTTTTTTTAATAAGTAATCCTCTATATCTGCTTTTACATAGAATGGATTTTTCATTCAGGTTCTGGAAACAAATAGAATTGAGGAATCCCAATCTCATGTGCATAGGATGCATTTCATGGGGCCAAATACATTTAGTGAACCCTGGCATCTTCCGCACTCTCCCCCAGAGCAGATCTGTGACATCGTGTATGCAGTGTCCATGCTATTCTTCCGATTGTCCTTTTCCTTGTAGTATACCATTATTTAATTAGTCTGGAGGGAGCTATGGCAGTGATTTATTTGAATGAAAACTGAGTTACTTTAGTTGATGCTTAATTTGGCTTTGCAGGTTTGAGGATGCTTTTAATAGATTTGTTGACGAGATCAATCATTTAGCTGCATACCAGTGGTGGGAAGGCTCAGTCTATCTGATTCTCTCTCTTGTTGCCTATCCACTGGCCTGGTCATGGCTTCAGCGTTGTCGCAAGAGGAAACTGCAGCAACTACGTGAATTTGTTCGGTCCGAGTATGACCACGCATGCCTACGTTCTTGTCGGTCGCGAGCTCTTTACGAAGGACTCAAGGTCAGATTTGTTATCTTATTTAATACCAATTTGTATTCTCATGGGTATGTAAAATATAGTAATTGCATCTTCTTATGTCAGTAGGGCTCTTTCACCTACAAGCCTTGTTCAGTTCTCTCAGTTGTTTTACTTCATTTGCAGTTTTGATACGTTAATTAATTAATGTCCAGCCCAAGTTAGATATTGTAACATTACTTTACCGAAGAGGGATTGAGGAGTGGGTAGATGACCGAAAAAGATGAGTAGGCAAACAATTTGATGTGTAAAGAGCACATGGACAACGGGTGTTCATAGAAATCGATGTCATTGAGCAGGACATTAGGCTTGAGTGTTAGCTAGTGATTCGTATGTTGAAAATGTGAAATTATGGAAGGTGAAAAATGGTTGAATTGGTAGTACTTCTATTTGGCTTTCTTTAACCTGTTTGCAATGTCAGTATCTGGAATCACTGAATGGTTAAGCACCGTGCTGTATATATTTTGCTAAGGAACGTGTATGGTGACTGATTGATATTTGCCTCTGGAAGGGGGTTCTGTTTCTAGTTTTTGCCATCATGTAGTCAGCCTTGGCATTGTGCTTGCTATGTTTATGGTCCAGTGGCAGAGAATTTCTTCAGTTGTATTTTTTTTCCCAACTCAGCAGAATCATTTATCTTGGTCCAGGTGGCAGCGACTTCTGATTTGATGCTTGGATATGTGGATTTTTTCCTTGGTGGTGATGAAAAGAGACCTGATCTTCCGCCCCGTCTTCATCAGAGATTTCCCATGTCCTTGATGTTTGGAGGAGATGGAAGTTATATGGCTCCTTTCTGTCTTCACAACGATAACATCCTCACTAGCCTAATGAGTCAGGTTAGGTCGATGGCTCCTCTAAAATACAATATATTTTTTGTATGTTTAAGATCGGGACACTGATAGCTTTCGTGGTGCGATTCTTAGGCTGTCCCTCCGACAATATGGTATCGGTTGGTGGCCGGTTTAAATGCTCAGCTGCGCTTGGTATGCCGTGGTCAGCTAAGAATCACAATGGGCAGAGTTGTTAGCTGGCTTCAAACTCATGCAAACCCTACATTGAGTGCATACGGCGTGCATCTAGACCTGGCTTGCTTTCAGCCTACAGCTTCGGGATATTGTCAGTTTGGTATTATAGCATCTGGAAACCAAACACACCAGTCACTTGGTTCTGGCGGAGATGGGTCTCCACCCACTGACCGACACCCTGCGAGGTGGTTCTTTTTTTTCAGGGAAAATAGGAAAGGAAGATTGATCTTGTCATGCAAAATTGAACTAACTTATCTAACCGGTTTGTAGATTGGGTGGAAGTTTCCGAGAAAATGTAGGGAATGACTCCGAAGGAAAAGAAGATCTCCCTCTCCTGATACTTAAGAAGATTCATGGAAATATTCTGGATGCCAAGACTTTACGAACTGTTAAAGAGAAGAAATCCATTTCTCAACTCTCCTCTTTAGTTGTATATAATACCAAACCAATGGGTCATCAGGTGAGAATGATTAGTCAGTGATTTGGTATTTTTGCTTCGACTTCTAACCCCTGATTTTGATTTCTCTTTCGTGCAGGATCTTGTTGGTCTAGTTATTTCCATGTTGCTGTTAGGCGATTTTAGCTTGGTCTTACTTACTCTTCTACAGTTTTATTCTATTTCTCTGCTGGACTTCTTGTTGGTTCTGTTCATCCTTCCCCTTGCAATTCTTTATCCTTTCCCTGCCGGCATTAGTGCCTTGTTCAGTCACGGTCCTAGACGGTCAGCAGGCTTGGCTCGTGTATATGCTCTGTGGAACATAACATCCCTGACTAACGTTGTAAGTCCCTTCTAAGCTCCACGGTACTCTTGCCAGTTTTTTGGCGTGAACATTGACTATTATCTTGAAACTCTGATATAGGTGGTTGCTTTCGTTTGTGGATTCCTTCATTACAAGGCACATTCGAGTAAAAAGCACCAGAGCTCATACTTTCAATCCTGGAATTTTAGCATGTAAATGACCTTGACCTGTTGTTTCTACCTTTGGATTTCGAGCTTGTGCTGACACATCTCTTTGGTTTGAAACAGGGATGAAAGTGAATGGTGGATGCTCCCTTCTGGTCTTGTCATGTGCAAAATCGTTCAAGCCCGTCTCATTGATTGGCACGTGGCAAATCAAGAGATTCAAGATCACTCGCTTTACAGCAATGACCCTGATGTGTTCTGGCAATCATGACAGCTTTTCACAGGTATGTAACTAGTTACAGGAAAACAAACGCTAAGGAAGGCGCTCCAGACTGTTTATCTGGCCTCTCGATGTTTGTACAGATATAAATATGCTCGTCTGTCCTTTTCCCCTTTGCTCCTGGCTATCGTTTTCTTTTCTGGGGAAGTAAAGGAGAGAAGGAAGTGTGCTTGTTGTAGCTTCTGTTTTGCCGGCGGTTGTTTCTCATGTTCGGCTCCGGTGTATAGAAAGAAAAGTTCCTGAGCTTGAGTCCAGGAATCTCGTTAAGAATCCTAATTCGTTGAGGATCCCTTTTCACGATGTTATTATCGTTTCGGCAACACGTCCGTTCACTACCATTTTCCTTACCCATGAAACATGCCTTCTTTGGTTGAATCGTGACGTCCATCATGCCTCGAGTTAGGATATGGGATGGATTGAGGTCCGCTTGCTATTTGCCTCGCTCATCTTCGTCGGTCGCAATTGTTTGCGGGAAGTGCCGAGTTGTAGAGTATCATTGCATGCATTGTATGGATCGAGTTATTTTGTAGCCCTCTTTTTTGGAATAGTAAATATGATCTCTCTTTTATATCGGAACTTACGATTACGTTAGCAGTAAAAGCTTTTGAAGTGGGCTATTTTTCATGTCTGGAAGCAGACAAATACATAACTAAATTGATTGTTTGATGCTATGAAGCATTTTGAGGAACGCGACAACAGAAACAGCGCGATGTTGTTTCTAATAACACGGGCATGTGTAAGAAGAGAATGAATGCCCTATATATATATATATATTTTTTTTTCTTACATAAGAGCTAAGTAGCATGAATAATTTAGCTGGAGCACATTTCCCTGACAAGGTTATCGGAATCTGGCTGACCGTTGGGCAACATTTGATGAGGGAGACGCTCGTCCTCTCCCTTGTCTTCGACTACATCCTTAGCGCTAAGGAAGCTCGGCTGGTTTGTCGATGACAGCAGCCTCGCCCACATCCTGTCAGTTATCACAACCTTGTTCTGCTTTTCAGTTATCCTCTGGGAAACACGGGAAACGTTGTCGGATACTGCCATGGAAAATCTCAAATTTTTGCCTATGATGTTACTTACGTGAAAGGGTATGTAGGAATGTCTCCCATTGACGAGGCCAATTGTGAAGCCGGTATACCCTGCCATCGCACCGTGAACTGCACTCTGAGCCAACAGCGTGCAGTACACGTTGTCAGATGCGTTGCTCGGGACGGCTCTGATCATGTAAGTAGGATCTGCGAAGGAGAAGACATAATTGTCAAAGAAAAGGAGTAATTCACAAACTGGTCGGTTGTACGGCTACTAACCTATGTATTTCAGATTTATGGCCATCTTGTTCGTCCTCGTGAAATGCTCCTGCACAAAAGCATCTTCATTTACTTTGGTAATCGCTGCGACGGGAGAATCTGAAATCACTAGATATGGCCAGCGTTATCTACCTTGATCTTCTGTGATATCCAGAGTCCGATGTCGCGAAGGAGTTTGTTTCCTGATGCATCCTCTCCAGAAGAGAGCTGGCTTTCGGTCAGAAGCTCCTGACCCGCTCCTTCAGCGATCACGATCACCATGTGACCGTTCTCCTTGAGCCTCTTCTCCACGAATTCAAACAGACCCCCAGGTCCTTCGAGGTAGAATGGCGACTCGGGTATCAGGCAACAGTCCACGTCTCTGCTTGCCAGTGTGGCGTGCATCGCTATGAAACCTGGACGATGGTGACGACATTAATCGAAGCACTACATCAAGACCAAATCGGGAAGAAAAATGAGGGTCGTATTTCGATCTCACCGCTGTATCGCCCCATCACTTTGACGACACCAATTCCATACTCGATACTCTCAGCTTCGACATGCGCTGCATTAATCGCGCGCTGAGCTTCTTCTACCGCCGTGTCGAATCCAAAGGACTTGTCTATGACAGGAATATCGTTGTCGATTGTCTTTGGAATCCCAGCCACTGCAACCTTGAGACCTCTCCGTTTAATTTCCTAAAATAATAAAATTGAAATTTCCGTGAGCATGCTCAAAATCTCGCAATCAGACTTTCTCAATCATTAACCCACCTCAAATATAAAAGACGCGCCCTTCTGAGTTCCATCACCACCGATAATGTAAACTTGGTTTATTCCGCGGTCGTAGATGCTGTCGACGATCTTCGCAGTGTCATGACCACCCCTTGACGTCCCAAGGATCGTCCCGCCACGTTTATGGATGTCGTTAACTACTTTCGGCGACAGAGGAACGGTGTTCCTCGAATAAAATCCTTTGTATCCGCCCTGAATTCGTCACCACCATGCATGAAATTCTTGTTACAGAATGATTTTGTTTTGGTGAAAGAAAGTTTTTCTTACATCGATTCCAAGGATCTTCTTGACTCCATACATATGGTACAAGCTGCAAACGATTTCGCGGATCACCGTGTTGAGGCCGGGGCAGAGACCCCCGCATGTCACTATGCACGCGTGGACCTCATCCGGCTCGAAGTACCCCTGAATCCCCACAAGTAACACAACCACCGCAGTGAGCATATCGATTGTTTCCAGCAAATAGGACGGATCCCTAGACATACCTTCTGACGCGGTCCGGCTCGGCGGAAATGTATACCTCTCGGGCTATTCTTGTGCGCAATAACCTGCATAAGCCACCAATTTACATGAGACGACCGGCCAAATCCAGCGAAAGGCTAAAGAAGCCAAGGCAACAGTAGGCTGACCCTTTGGACCACCGTGTCGTCATCATGAACGAAATATTGTCTGCCGAGGAGAACAAATTCAGAATCAAGCTTCTATATGAGAACACAATCAAGATATCGAAGGAGCCAAAGAGACACTCACTTGACAACAGTGAACGCCGGGTGGGTCTTCAACGGGTTTGGAAAAGTCTGCAATACAAGAACAAAACAAACCACGGGTACGGCAAAAACGACTGCAAACAAGATCGGCAACAACACGAAGGAAAGAGCTTCTCACCGGAATATCGGAGATGTAATCGGAGAAGTGGGGGACGTCCTCGAGGATGTAACCCGCGTCGCCAGTGATGACCTTCGACTTGGAGACACTGGATACCCCCATTTTTCAAGCTGAAAAAACACACCCCTGACCCTCCCTCTATGATCCAAAATCAAGCAAAGAAAGAAAATACCAGGAGTCGATCGTGCAAGGCGTCCTTGATCACTGGAACATATTCTTAATGGAGGGTGGTTGGCAAAGGAAGTCTGGTTGACACGTGATACAATGGACGCGAAACAAGGAAGAGGGAAAAAACGAAAGGAAAGAAAAGGAACTGGAGGCTGAGAAGGAAAGACCACAAGGCCTTTGTTTGTAGGAGAGAGAGAGAGAGCTTTTTAGTTTGACACCCCCCAACAAGTTAGGACAAACACAAAATAAAAAAAAAAAACTTTATCTAATCAAATAATGAGAAAACAAGAGAGTGTGATTATTGGGTTGGGGGGGTGTGGATGGCATATGATTGATGATGTAATTAGGAGAAGGTGGGTGAGATGTCCAGTAGCGTCACCTGGGCATGCCTTTTTCCAAATTCTCATTTGGCCCTGTAATAAAATATTTTGCCCTTTTATGAATGCCAACGAGTGCGTGGAAAAGAATAGACTTATACATATCTCCCATTATAACAAGCAAATTAGTCACCACCCGTAGTGCCCCTTTGAACCCCCCCCCCCCCCCCCCCGGTTTGATGAAGGCAGAATTTTATGAGGAAAACCTTTTGCATGATATAGATTTAGATATTGCTTATCCTAAATTTTTTTTTTTTAAATCGTATTGGGTAGGGAATAGTTTTTTTTATATAGTATTTGAAGGGAAGCGGCTAACGGTACGTGCACGTGGGACTTACGTAGTTTACTACTTAATACTAAAATTAAGTAGTAAATTTTACTAAAAGTTGACCGTTACTACTCTAGTCAACGCAAAAGTAGTAAAAAGAGTAGTAAATTTTACTACTTATTGGTCTTCTTTTAGTAAAGTCAACGCAAATGTAGTATAAAATGTCGTAAATTTTACTACTTCTGGACTGTTCACCGCAGTGCAATTTTACTACTTTTACGCTGACTTTACTAAAACCTCATTTTTAGTAAAGTCAACGTAGAAGTAGTAAAAAAAGTAGTAAAATTTACTACTTTTTTTACTACATTTGCGTTGACTTTACTAAGAAAACCACACTTTTAGTAAAGTCAACGTAAAAGTAGTATAAAAAGTAGTAAATTTTACTACTTTTAACTGTACAAATTATGTCGATAAGTAGTAATTGTTTACTACTTTCGTTGTGATTTTTAGTAAAATTATGTTTGAGTTGGTAAAATTGGTAGTAAATAGGTAGGGTTTGTCGTAAATGTTTACTACTTTAAGCATGTTTTTACTAAAATAAGTAGTAAACTGTTACTACTTTATCGGCGTTGACTAAGAAATTTTAGTACTTTGAACAGTGTTTCCGAACCTAACTCCGAACCTAATTATTCTAAATTTTGATGTGAAATGACTATTTTGCCCCGGTTACTATGATCGTGGACAGTGACACAAACCTATGATCGTGGTAACCGGGGCAAAATAGTCATTTCACATCAAAATTTAGAATAATTAGGTTCGGAGTTAGGTTCGGAAACACTGTTCAAAGTAGTAAAATTTCTTAGTCAACGCCTATAAAGTAGTAACAGTTTACTACTTATTTTAGTAAAAACATGCTTAAAGTAGTAAACATTTACGACAAACCATACCTATTTACTACCAATTTTACCAACTCAAACATAATTTTACTAAAAATCACAACAAAAGTAGTAAACAATTACTACTTATCGACATAATTTGTACAGTTAAAAGTAGTAAATTTTACTACTTTTTATACTACTTTTACGCTGACTTTACTAAAAAGGAGAAATTTAGTAAAGTCAACGTAAAAGTAGTAAAAAAAGTAGTAAAATTTACTACTTTTTATACTACTTTTACGTTGACTTTACTAAAAGTGTGGTTTTCTTAGTAAAGTCAACGCAAATGTAGTAAAAAAAGTAGTAAATTTTACTACTTTTTTTACTACTTCTACGTTGACTTTACTAAAAATGAGGTTTTAGTAAAGTCAGCGTAAAAGTAGTAAAATTGCACTGCGGTGAACAGTCCAGAAGTAGTAAAATTTACGACATTTTATACTACATTTGCATTGACTTTACTAAAAGAAGACCAATAAGTAGTAAAATTTACTACTTTTTTTACTACTTTTGCGTTGACTAGAGTAGTAACGGTCAACTTTTAGTAAAATTTACTACTTAATTTTAGTATTAAGTAGTAAACTACGTAAGTCACACGTGCACGTACCGTTAGCCGCTTCCTATTTGAAGTGGTTTATTTGGGAAGGCCAAGGAGAACCATCACCCAAACAAGGATTGCATGGCCATGGAATAAACTTCTTGTGGGGGGGTTTTATTATAATTGAGGATTGAAAGGCCATCACGAGCACTGCATGAACAATTATATATTATTACTATTACTACTATTCTTATTATTTGTTTCTTTTTGTATTTTTTTTTTTATAACACGAGCTCCTCGGGATTCCAGTGCTTCTTCCTCCTCCTCCTCCGTGCCTCTCTCTTTTTCTCTTTCATTATTATTTTTTTATTGTTTGGGAGGGGCTTACGACCACATGAATTACTTTTACAATTTGTTCATCGTTTTTTTTTATCTAATGTTTTTCTTTTAATGATTCCAACTTTACTCAACATTATGATATCTTTTCTATTCCGGTAAAACAAAATACAATTTACTTATTTTTAGGTTATAAAATATGCGGTGGTGTTTTATTTCTAAACCTTGTCATAAATTTTCATGAAATTATTATCCCCAAAATCAAAAAGTATTGTACTGATGATTCCAATTTAATTAAACCAATTTTTTTTTTTGAGAATCTTTTCCTTCACCATTTGAATTGAATTTTAGAAAAATTAAAATAAAGAAAGACTTGAACAATGGCAACATAGACAAAAGGGGAAAAACAATCGAGGAACGTTCGATTTTAAGATGAGAGTACTTCTAATGTGGTCGTAAGTTTGTTTTTTTTTTTAATTACCTTTTCTTAGCTTGTAATTAGATTTCAGAAAGAAAGAGTTTCGCGTTCAAGGGTCAAAGACAACCCCGACCAAGTCAAAGAATCTGAGAATACTTACAAACCTTGATAAGGGTTGGAAAGATGAATAGGATATCTTTTGGATGGATTTTTTTTTTTCATTTTTTATTATAATGAAAGAGTCGTAGCTATATTATCTATTTATGTTTCTGCAAAATATGTCGTTGTCAAGAATACTCGAGAGCTAGGTTCGATTTTGGCTGTCTAAAACATATGGATCGAGATAAAGAGTACTAATCTCAGGCATGATTCAAAATCAGAAAGCTTGAGTATAGGAAACTCGAACACGAAAAAGAAAACAAAAGAAAATAGAGCAAAATACAATTTCAGTCTTATAAACTTGTGAAATGACTTTCTTTTCTATAAAAAGAAAAAAAAAAGTCTTATTTATACTAAATTGGTGGCTAAAATTGTCGCACCTCGTGGGAAACCGACGGAGGTTTGCCGGGTCGTGGGATCTTGCCATACTGTTGAGGATTGTGTCTGTTCGTGAAGTGAACTCCCTTTACTTGCGGGTTGGTGAAGAAACATGGGCGTCTGTAGGCTTTGTGCCTTCAAGTCGTGGGTGCTCGTTCTCAGGTTACTTGATCGTGTTCGATCCCCCTTGCTTGCTCGTCATCTTTGCTCGCCTCTTGACTTTGGGCTCGACAAAACCTGCTACTAGCTCGCTCATCATCACTTGCTCGCCTGTTGTTGGGCGGCTGCTCACTCCCCAAGGTGCTCGTTTGCCTCTATGCATTCGATTGCCTTTTCGTATGGGCATGCCATCTAGCTAGGTCTTAGCTTCTCATAGACTTTCTCTCGGGCCTAGAATTTGGCCTTGGCAACATATTGCTCCCCTTTTTCTCGTGGGGAAATGTCTTTTCGGTTTTTCATTAAGGTTTACTGAAACGTTAATTTTTTCATTTAAACCCTTTCCTTGTATGAAGGAAAAACAAGATCATTACCCTAATGTCAAAATAATCCAATTCGTCATCGCTCTCAATACCCTCAAATCAATTCTCAAAAATATATAATCTTTTAGGAAAACCGATGCTATTTAGTAACACAAGGTTGGAGATGGGATTGATTTTGGGAGGATGATGAAATCCTCTTCACCTCTTATGGTTCAAGTTACACATGATACCACAAAAGACGCTAACAACCACAACAAGGGTATGTATGCTTACTCTGGTGGGTCCCCTAACTCCCCTAGAAAAACTTCAAGAGTTACGGGTTAGTGCTTATTGTCATACATGGTCGTGTACAGCCATCTTTTGGCTCATCTGTTCTAAAATCGTTCGCCTAGAATGATGCAAGCGCTTTCTCGAAGCTGTTCTATTTTCCATCGAGAAGTAGTGAGTCTAGATTCGATGGGTGGTTCTTTTTGGGAATCAAAGCTAGAGATTGAGGCGTAAGTGATAACTCTATGAAAATAGAGTTACGAGAGTTTTACTTAATTAATGCTAGAATTTTGCATTAAAGGCAATATTTAAGGTTAATCGTCAGCTTGTGCTTCAACTGTTTTCCTGCTAATCTTGAATATTGTCTCAGAGTATTTTGCCTTGACTGCTCCGATCGAAAAAGCAAGATCTCTCTTGTGCTTTCTTAAAGTTTGAAGCAACTTTGGGCTCTTTAGCTATTGTTTGAGCTCTATGATGGATAGTTCCTTAATAGAAGGATTCATGGGGTTCAACGATCGTTCCAACATTAGTTCCTCTTTGTCGAGTATGGTGGGGCCTCCATAATACCTTGGTTTTCATGCACCACTTCAACTTCTAATACTTCCGAAATAAATAAAAAAAAACTCCCAATGGATCTTCATGATATACATGCGAGACATAATCGAAAGAACACTTATCCACAACATCCGAAAAGAAACACTCATCAGGTTCGTTCGACCATTTCATAGACTTGTAGATATTAACGTCACTTTTTGGTCATTGACCCGAATTGTCAATTCTTCCTTTTGTACATATATCAAAGCTCGACTTGTGGCTATGAATGTTCATCTTAGGATTATCGGAATTTCTGGTCTTCCTCAAAGTCTAGAAAAATAAATCGGCAGGAATACAAATTTGTCTATATTAACTAGCACACCTTCAATTATTCCCTTAGGACCATAGACCTATCAGCTAACTATAATGAGACTGATATGGATTTTATATCACCCAATCCTAACTCCTTATAAACAGAATAAGATATTAGATTAATACTTGCATCAAGATCGCCTAATGCCTTACTTAAAAATATTGAACCGACGATACACGGAATTGTAAAGCTACCTGGATCCTTAAGTTTAGGGTATAATTTCTTCTGAAGGATTGCGCTACACTCTTTTGTCAACACCACTGTCTCACTCTTGCCTAATCGTCGTTTCTTCTAGAGTACGTCTTTTATAAACTTGACGTATCTAGGCAATTTGTTCAAGTGCTTCTATAGAAGGAATATTTAGTTTGAAGCTTTTTAAAAATATTAAGGAACATACGGTGTTGAGATTCCTCATCTTATTTTTGCGCTCTTTGGGGACAAGGTAGTGTTGGACATTGTTGGATCGTTCAGGTGCACTAAGAGAGGGTGAATTAGTGTTCATCACTTTTTCGCCATTTCCTAGAGTATGCGAAAGTGTACCGTTTTACCACAACACAGCGTTGCTCAGATTGTGAGATCTATTCGGTGTAGGTTTCACTTATGATTTTGATCGAATAGAGGTTTGTCAGGATATGAGAGTGATCATAATGAAACACAATAATTTTTATAGTAGTTCGGCTTTAATAGAACTAAGTAATAGTATAATATAAATCTTCAAGGGTAAATAATTTCTCAATAGCAACCGAACATCTCTCAAAAGAGCAACTTGTTTTTTTTGTTCAATATCAGCAGAGGACTTTCACACAACACTTGTCTCTTCTTAGTATAAGCCTGTCTATAAACATAGTAGAGACAACCACGAACAGTCACATAGAATAGACAAAAGAAAAGAAGAAAGGGGGATGATTCCTCATATAGTAGAACTCGCTTCACACATAACGAAGTCAGGGTATTCATCCTGTACACAGTTCAGACGTGCACGATTACCACAAATGCGACTCACTACACTGCACATCTAGTGCATATGGTGGAATTTTCAACTCCGGTGGCTCCCACACAACGCGCTTTAATGTCCATCGAGGAGGTCAAGACTTATGCACAACACCCCTATGCTCAGGACGAATTCTTTTCACTCAGACGGTGTTCCCAGTTTCTTCTCTATCCTGTAGCCACGAGACTTCTGGCACGCACCCGTAAGTACATGTCTAATTGCACAATCTCTGTCGGTCCGTGGCTTTATGCGAAAAGCACAACATGAACAACTTCATGGTGATGGGTTAACAACTGGTTACTGTAATACGTACCGTAGTCACTTAGCTTTCGAAGACAATTCGCCAGTCGCTCGTTGAATGCATATGGTACAAATAATCCCTCTCAAGACGACTAAGGTAGCATACAATCCCTGCACTCTCACATGCAGTTCTGAGAGGTAGGAACCAAGCGATCACGTAGCACTTTTTGTTCCTCACCCAACCACACAAACCATACAAACACACAAATACCACTAATATGTGAGCTTCATCATATGGGAAAAATCATCATGGGATTTGTCCATGTTCATTGGGACATCAGATTGACTTGTTTCCTAAAGTATCAAATCTCAATGGATCAAATTCATATGAGACGACATCTTCTCAATGATTGACGTGCTTAAGATTGAAATAACAGCTAACCAGATTCATCTAAGCAAATAGCTCCTAATCAAAATTTTTGGCAAGTCCAAAATTGGTTCAATCAATTTAAACGCTTCGATGTTTGAATTCGATATCTTTAATTCAAAATATATTTCAATATTTGCAAAGGTTAAGCGTAGTAATACAATAACATCTTACTGTAGATCAACAACATACTTCTTAAGCTCATCATCAAAGACAAGCGCAATATTACAATAATAAATTACTTGACATTAGCAACACGCTTCTCAAGATCATCATCAAAATTAAGGTTAACGTTCTCCCCATTTATGATGATGACAAAACAAATCCTTGTAGGGAGATAATCTCCCCTTGAGAATAAGCACTTGTTAAGCCCATCATCAAAGATAAGCATAATATTACAATAATAAAATGCAGGACATTAGCAACACGCTTCTCAGACTCATCATCAAAACCAAGATTAACAAACACTCCACTCTATCTATTGCAGCTTCATTCTTCTCGAGCTTCTTAGTAAGGCCTGTTAATTATGCCTGAATTGATGTTAGAGCATCTTGCTGATGTACTATAGGTATTTACCATTTACTCATCCAAACCAAGAACGGAGTTGGCATAAATGTCTTTCTCATCAATTCCAGGTGCTCTAAACGTTCAATGTACGATTTTTCAAGAATGATTCATTAGATTGCACATTCAAATCTTTGCATGAGGATTCTGTTAACTTGTTGTAAAATGCTTCCAACTGTCTTCATCTTGGAATGTCGTGATAGGGGTACTGGATCAACATGTCCTTAAAACAGTCTCCAGGTTCCACATGATTTCGTGTCATGCCATCGGAACGCCGTAATGTCATTCCTCATTTGTGATATTCTCGATGGAGGGAAATATTGGTCTAGAAAAACATCCTCCATATGCGCACATGCGGTGATAGAATTCACTAGGAATGAGTTAAACTACCTCCACACTATGTCCTTCGGCAAAAATGGGAACAACTTTAACCTTACATCATTTTGTGAAACCCTATTATGCTTGAATGTGTCACAAACAGTCAAGAATTTGCTTAAGTGTTTGTGCAAGTCCTCCATCAACGTTCCTCTAAATTGCATTGAGTTCTTGATCATATGGAGTCTTGATCTCGTAATACCGAGCTTGGATAGCTGGTAGTGTAATACAAGATTAGCGAATATGAGGTATTTTCTTATGTAATCTCCACAATTGGTTTATTGTCCAAATTCAATGCTCCTCCATTAGCATCTATGGGGACAAGGTTGTCCCCCCTTATTACCATCAGTCATAGCTGCCTAGTTGTACTCTTGACCTTTGTCGAAACTACCTATGGAATGCCCTCTCAATTTCAAGGTTAGAATGAATCAACTCTATGCACCGGTTCCGTCGCATGCAACTAAAATAAAATGGAAAGTAAAACTTAAGCGTCAATTAATTGCTGATCTCAAGGTAAAAGTAATTTTGTCAGAAAACAAGTCTCCGATAACAACACCAAAAAAAGCGTCGTCAATGCAACGAAAAAAAAATACTATTTTAACATTGTCTAAAGTGCCAAGGGAAAGCAAGGGTTGTCTTCACACAGAATTGTACCGACAAAATCCTTTTAAGGTCAAGTATAAAGATACGAGAGTGGTTGAATTAAAGCAATAACAAAAAGAATTGTAACAGAGCAAAAATAAATTATTTAAAGATCTAGGACATCCAACTTTCTCTCGCATCCTCTATATTCGATCCCCCCTTTCTAATTTTATCTAATTATTAATTGCTAAAAAAAGATTCAAATATCTCCGCATATTTCTCTTGAACGTACAAAGACGTATTACCAAACATCAAATTCTTTACTCTATTCCTATGCAAAAAACTAGTGGTAACCCATTATGATACAATCCTAATTGATTACCTAAGTTATTCCAATTCACACAATTTTTTCGTTTTCCCAATGCATAGACTACTTGGGTTATTCAATTTGAGATCTAACCTAGACATCCTCTCGAATCTCCCTAGATTATTGGATTTATGCTAATTGGTGGCCTGTTAATTAACACGTATTCAGAATAGAACTAGATAAACAATTATAAAAATTTTGTCACATTAAGAAAGAAGGTTCACGCACTACATTGATTTGTCGTAGGGCTAGAAAGACAATAATTAATGTGAAAAAAAACATTGATTCGATGCCGAAGATAAACGATAAAGGAAAACTAAAAAAAGTGAACGTCACTGGGATTGTCTTGTCGACTCCTTGTAACCCACCACCTCATAGGTGCAATCCCCCCTTTCTTAGGAATTGTGGAAGTATATTTATATGTCCTAAAAATAACCATAGAGAATCTTAGAAAAATTGTCATGTGTCCTAAACATAGCAAAAAATAAATTCTAATTTGATCTTCACTAAAGTAGTAAGAGCAAGCAATAGTCGTTCCCGCATAGATGAGAATTATACTAACAAATCCTTTTAGTGTTGATCACGTAAATCGTTTGAGTTCAAGTAAAAAGAAACGAGAGTGGTTACAAAAAGTAGGAGATAAATATCAAAGATTCAAAGATTTAGGATAATTTAAGTCCTAAAAACTTTTAAAAAATGACTGTTTTCTCTTCTAAAGAAAACAAGAGTCTTATTTATGCTAAACTATTGGCTAAAATTGTCACTCTTTGAAGAAACCTACAGAGGTTTGTCGGGTCGTGGGATTGGATCTTGCCATAACCGTTGAGTATTGTGTCTGATCAAGGAGCGAACTCCCTTTACTTGCGGATGGAGATGAGATGTGGGTGTCCGTAGGTTTCAAGTCTTCCTGTCATGGGTGCTCGTTCCCGAGTTACTCGATCGTGCTCCATCCCCCTTGCTCGCTCGTCATCTTCGCTCGCCTCTTGACTTGCACTCGACAAAACACGTTGCTTGCTCGCTATCATCACTTGCTCGCCAATTGTCAGGCTACGACTCGCTCCCCAAAGGTGCTTGTTCTCCACTGTGCTTTCGGTTGCCTATTTGTATGGGCTTGACCTCTAGCCAGGTTTTCACTTCTCATAACATTTTTTTCCTGGGCCCCTTTAATATAATCTCTTTAACATTCAGATGATTTTTGTTTTATGTAGCTAAGATGAATGTTGACATATATATCTATTTATCACGGTAGCATTTATGTCCCAAGTAGCAAACAACTTTAAATTGGCTATTCGTAGCTATTCATGCCTTTTTCTTAATAATAAGAAAGAAACCACCGAATAGTTAAATTATCAGGTTGGAGTAACAAATTAATAATGCATATTAGTTGGATAAAAGTGTATTTCGATCTTCTTACACCTCATTTCAGATAAATTAGCCTTACGAGACTATTGTAATCAAAGTATTAAATATCTTTTTCAACTGTGTGATATAAAAAAATCAAACCAAAATGGGAGAAACGGAAAAAAGCATACAATTCCCACTCCAAATATAAATTTACCTGGACACTGGACAAGGCTGAAGTATAATTGATGGAGGGAGGGAGGGAGCTCTCTGCCAAATCCCGCACTACTTTGCAATCATTTATAATATACTTAGCTGCACCACCAATGAATGCATGTCATGTGGGCATCACCGCAACAACAATATTGAAAATTTCAATCAATAAAAGAAATCAACTGAAAATGCTTGCTTCAAAATGAAGCATTCCCCGCTTTCACTTTATCACGTTACCATCAATCATTGTTCTTTTTTTTTGTTTTCTCACCTTTTCCCCTTTAATTTCAACCATAAAGCAATGAATGAATTGACAGTGTTTTAAATGAGGTGGCCAACCAGCCGTTCTCCGTGACATTTGCTCCAGTAAGTAATTAGTAAAATAAAACCCCTAAGAAAAGTAGAGCTTAATGTTCTCTTTTGATGGACAATTATGAGATTCGTACACGAAAATAAAATTTACGAAATAGTACTTCAATTTTTAAAAAATACCCAAGTTGTAACATCCGTTAAATGTCATATCAAATGACGTATTAATTTGCACCCTCATTAAGTGTGTAGTGGGATTGTGTTAATGGCATAGGAAATAAATGAGAGTTAATGACCTAATAACTAGGGTAGAGTAAATGCTTTCTCTAGATCTTTCCTAGGACACTATAAAATGAGAAGCAATCTCCAAATGATGTAAGAGTAGAAAGGTGTGTAAGAAAAACACTAAGATGTTATTCTGGTCGTAAGAAAAGTAAAAGGCTCCGCAGTTAGCGAAATATCCTCTCCAAATTTCCTTGTTCCTTATTTCTAGAAACACTTCACCGTTTCGCAACAGTTCCGCAAAACTCTCATGTGATACAACAAAGTACCACCTTCCAAACAAACACAATAAATTTGGGCAGCAGAGCCAGAGGTCGAGGGTTCACGCCCCGCCAGGCACAAAATGAAAAACATTAAAAAAAACAATAAAGAGGCCACAGAAGCCGACCTCTAGGGCCACAGAAGCCCGCCAATCACCTGAACAAGGGAATCGCAAAAATGGCAAAAGAAGCCAGCCCGGTTCAGCGTGAGGGGGAGTGTTGAAAATGAAAATATATAGTATGCCACGCTTTCACCTAACAGTTCAAGCTATTAGGACAGTTGACGTTGGCTGCTGTATAACAGTGGTATTAGAGCGCAGTAGATCATGGTTACGTCTTCCAGCAACATGTTCTTTTCCTACTCGTCCCACCAAATCCCGATATTTGATGGAGAGCACTATGATTATTAGAGTTCGCAAATGGATACTATCTTTCTCTCACGAGATTTGTGGAAGATATTTGATGAAGGCTTTGAAGAAGACGACGAATTGTCAAGTGAGGAAGAAAGTGCTGGAAAACAAGAAAAGAAGGCAAAAGAAAACGTGATGAAGAATGCGATGGCGTTGCAGATCTTGCAATAATCCGTAAGTAAGACGATTTATCCGAGGCTTTATGGTCTCAAGAAGGTGAAAGAAGCATGGAGCGTACTAAAAAAAGAGTTTCAAGGCTCGAAGAAAGTTATTTCCATCAAGCTTCACGGCTTGTGGAGGGATTTTGACAACTTGGCCATGAAGGAGTTCGAAACGGTGAAAGATTTCTTATCGAGAGTGGTTGAAATCATGAATCAAATCAGTGTTGCGGTGATGAAGTTTCCGACAAGAAGGTTGTGGAGAAAGTGTTGAGAAGCCTGTCACAGAAATTTGAGCACGTTGTTGCTGTGATTGTGGAAACGAAGAATCTGGGAGAAATTTCTGTGTATGAGCTAATGGGTTCTCTTGAAGCACACGAAAGAAGAGTAGGCAAGTACTTAACTCCCGTTGAACAAGCTTTTCAAATGAAGTTAAATGTTTTAGAAAAGAAGTCGGAGCAGAAGGAGCGTACTGTGAACAACAATAGAGGGTTTTATGGTCGTGGACGTGGAGGCCGTTCTCGAGGAAGAGGCAGTGGACGTACATCAAGCCAGTTCCGAAATAGAGAAGACAATTCTCGGAGTAGATCTGGAAGTTTAGAAGTTAGTTGCTATATTTGTAGAAAAGCTGGACATGAGTCAAAGGATTCAGAACGAGATTGTTATTTTAAAGACAAGCAGCAGCAGTAGCAGTAGCCGCATCAACATGTTTCTCAAAATTCGGTAAATTTTTCAAAAGAAGAAGAATCAAAGCAAGCATTCTATTCTTGTTTCAATGCAATACAAGATATGAATGAAATGTGGTTTTTGGATAGTGGCTGTAGCAATCATGTGATAGGAAATAAGAAAAACTTTGTGGAGATCGATAACAGCTACAACTCGCTGTTAGAGCTTGGAGACAGCAAAAAGATAAAGATTGAAGGAAAGAGAATCGTTGTTGTGAGAGTAACAAATGGTGAAGAAAAGCGGATTAATGATGTGTTTTATTCTCCAGGCATTACTCGGAATCTTTTGAGTGTGGAACAAATGATGAAGAGAGATTATAAGGTTACCTTTGCTGATGGTTAATGTGAGATCGTTGACAAAAATGAGAAGATGATCGCTGTAGTGAAGATGACGGCGAATAACTTGTTTTCGCTAAAGATGAATTCGTTCTTGAATATTGCATTGAAGAGTGAAGTTGTTGATGAAGCCTAGTTGTGGCATCTGCGATATGGGCATTTGAATCACAAGGGCCTAACGTTGTTGAAAGGGAGGAATATGGTCATAGGTCTTCCGAATATCCAGTCAACAACAACATACATCTGTGAAGGATGTGTGTATGGGAAGCAACATCGTCTTCCTTTTCCCAATACCACTTGGAGAGCTAAAGCCCCTCTTGAGTTGGTACATGCTGACATTTGTGGTCCAACCCAAACTCCAATGATCGGTAACATGAGATACTTTATCTTATTTGTTGATGATTACACTCGTCTGATATGGGTATACTTCTTTGAAAAGAAATCGGAGCCTTTCACTACTTTTTTGAGTTTCAAAGTCAATGCAGAGAAGCAAAGTGGATATTAAATAAAGGCTTTGAGGACAGATCGTGGAGGAGAATTCATTTACAAGCCTTTTATAGATTATTGCAAGTAGCAAGGCATACAACGACAACTTACTGTGTAGTACTCACCTCGGCAGAATGGCGTTGCTGTGAGGAAGAACATGACTATTGTTGAGATGGCTCGAAGTATGCTCAAAGGCAAGGGTCTTCCAAATTCATTATGGGTCGAAGCTGTGAATACAACGGCTTACATTCTTAATCGATCACCGACGAAAGCTGTTCAAAACAAGACGCCTTACGGAGCATGGCATAAGAGGAAACCCGTGGTTGATCACTTGAAGGTATTTGGATGTGTTGCATATGCTCTTTTGACGAAGAAGAAGGAGAAGTTTGACGAGAAGAGTGAGAATCTAATTGTTATTGATTATAATGAAGAATTTAAAGGTTATCGTTACCGTTATTGGTTATACCTCGCTCAAGTATGCGAAGTATTGGAATGACATGAAGTGTTGATGATCGAAGAAGTACGTCAGGATATCTTTTCTGTCTTGGAACAAAACCCATCTCATGGTGTTCGAAGAAGCAAACTACTGTACCGTTATCATCAGCTGAAGCAGAATACATTATAGTAAATGAAGCAATTCGAGAAGCAGTATAGTTAAGAAAGTTATTGCAGGAGTTACAGCAGAAGGTTGCTCATCTAACAACAGTATCCTGTAATAATCAGTCAGCCATTGCTATGACGAAGAACCCTGTGTTTCATGCAAGGTCAAAGCACGTTGAATTACGCCACCACTTTATCAGAGAAATGGTGATGAAGAAGGAGATAAGTATGGAGTTTATTCATACCCAGGATCAGCTCGCTGATGTTCTAACAAAGGCCGTGAATTTCGAGAAGCTCGAGTTGTTAAAGAAGTTTGTGAAGATTATAAATTAAGAGGGGGGTTAAATGTCATGTTAAATGACGTATTAATTTGCAATCTCATTAAGTGTGTAGTGGGGTGGTGTTAATGGCCTAGGAAATAAATGGGAGTTAATGACCTAATAACTAGGGTAGAGTAAATGCGTTCTCTAGATCTTTTCTAGGACACTATAAAAGGAGAAGCAATCTCCAAATGATGTAAGAGAAGAAAGGTGTGTAAGAAAAAAGAGCAAGAAGTTATTCTGGTCGTAAGAAAAGTAAAAGGCTCCGCAGTTATCTAAATATTCTCTCCGAATTTCCTTGTTCCTTATTTCCAGAAACACTTCGCTGTGTCGCAACAATTCTGCAAAACCCTTCATATGATACAGCAAAGCACCACTTTCCAAACAACCCCAACAACATCTATTTCATTGTTCGCCGACGCCGACATTTTACAAACGCGTGAATTTAGGAGACTTAGGTCTACATTAAATATCATGTATTCGCCGTGACTTAGGAATTTTACAAGTTGTGTTGTCATTTGCGCGTGCGTTCAGGTATCACGACTTTAGGGAACATATGAATTTTATAAAGTTGCGAACGTAACAGTGTGTTATCGATGTCGGGACACACAACTACGACTTTAATTCATTGTCCTTGTCGCTGTTCGCAAATCCGACACCCTTTTCTCTCCGAGTAGTATAGCACCTACAAACACATTTTTCAGTAGGTTGCGACTTCAACAACGGGACTATTTTAATGAAGATTTTCTGAAAAGCGACATTGTTGCGACTCCCCCACGAACACAACTGATCCCTACTTTCCCACGATTCAACTTTTAGCCAATTCCCAACAACAGTTACAGATAAACAAAACTCCAATCACGTGATTTAAGAAATTCCAAGATAAGGAAAGTTCAGACATAATCAAACTCCAACAATAAAGGAAAATAAACAATAAGTAAGAGTACAAACCCCAATAACCGTGACAATAATGCCTTCAACAACGTTCAAGTAATTGAGAATTTCAGTCATCTAGTCCGCGTTTGTCGGCATGCTTTTTATTTCTCCTACCTAGTTGAAATAAGAGGAAGGGGTGGGCGTCTTTGGATGTATAAAAATGCGATAAAACAACGACTTAATCCTTGTGGCGCAGTACATCGTACACGACCGCCTCTTCCATTTAGTTGGGCTATTCTCTTATTTTTTAATTAAGTTTGTGTAGCTTGAAATTAGTGTTTGCCAATAGTAACATAAGGGCTATAACTTGGATATTCCCAAATTTAAATTGTATACAAAACTATGTGACCACAACTATATGCCAATTTTCGTTTTTTTTTTTACCTAAACTTAATTTATCATACTATTTTATCACTAACTATTGTTTAATCACAACTTTTTGACAACATTAGACTACGTTAGACAATGATCCTACGTGGCACTAACAGTTTCTCCCATGGAATCTGTGTTGCCTAAAGAAAATTACATGTCAGACAAATGTGGCAGCACATAGCTCCAATGTGGATTAGTCCGTCTTAGTCCTTAAGAGATGATTTTTTTTTTTTTTTCAAATCAATGGTTGAAGCCCTAATCTTAAAATCCCAACTTATATAACGAGTTAGAAGAAATATTGTTGGATCGTTTATGTACATTAAGAGGGGGTGAATTAGTGTTTATCATATTTTCGCCCTCTTTCAGCGTATGCGGAAGCGTACTGTATCACAGTAAAACGTTACTCAGAAGTAAAGATGGCTCGCTGTAAGCACTACGATTTTGATCGTAAGATACTCGTATGGATGTAAGCACGATCGTAAGGGACACAGTAATTTTTACAGTGGTTAGGCCTTAATCGACCTACGTCTACTTTCCTCATAGAGGTGATTCCACTATATAAATATAATGGGTGCAAATGAGCCTTTTGCACTAGGCTTTCTATATCTCAAAAGTGAGATTTAAAATCCTTTACAAAGGAGATCACTCTTGGGTAACGATCAGCTCCTCACATAGTGGACGTCTTCTCGTATCCAACAGAATGATGCTAGCACTTAGCAGTTGATTGCTCAAAGAATTTCCACACAACTTTTGTCTTCTCTCAGATAGATCCTATCTGTAAGCACAATAAAGACAACCATAAAGAGTCAGAGAACAAAAGAGATAAAGAGGGGTTGGTTCCTCACACAGCGGAACCTGAATTCTCACATAACGAAGTGGAGGTATCCGTCCTACACTCAGTTCGGACGTGCACAGTTATTACAGCCGTGACTAATTGCATTGCACACCCAGTGCCTTGTGTGAAATTTTCAGCTCTGGCGGCTCCCACGCAACCTGTTATACTATCCCTCTGTATCTGGAGGTCGAGACTTCTGCACAACTCCCCTATTCTCTGGAGGAACTCTTTTCACTCCGGCGGCGTTCACTACTCACGTTCTACCCTCCAGGCACGAGATTCTGGCGCGCACCAGCAAGTGCGTCTCTAACAGCTCAAACTCTGTCAATTCGAAACTTCCCTGTGAAAATACACAACAAGAACGGCTTCTTACCGATGGGTTAGCAACTAGTTAATGTAATCAGCATAGGTATTTACTTACCTTCCCTCAGACGATTTGCCAGCCACTCGTTAAACGCACCGAGGACACACAGTCCCTCTCACGACGACCAAGGTATCACACAACCCTTGACACTCCGCACGCAGTTGCGAAAGGTAGGAACTAGGCGATCACTTAGCACCTTCAGTTATCCACCGACCACACAGTTCACATAGTTCCTCGAAACTTCACACAGGTCACACAGGTTTTTTATGTTTCTTTTTGTGTTTTAACAAATATCCTATCAAACTCAATCAAAACTAAATTATCTCCTGAGATTCCCGAATATGTCAACCTTTTGAACTGGGGTTCTTTTCACCCCTCCTTCACGGTAGTACTTTGCTATCGGTCACCCAATATTAAAAATATATACTTTACCAACCAATTGGGAGAGAATCAATGGATTCATTTTCGGGAGGGAAGCCCATTTACTCTGGAATTTAGACAAAAATGAAATTGTGGTTCTCCTATAGCTGGATCTTCCGGGACCACAAGAATTCTTAGCTAGACTGGGATTCCAACTCAGCACACCACACAGACCACACAAATTCGTTATCGAGTATTTGAATGTCTTCTGGTTTTAATAGGGAACAAATCTTATGATTTGTTTCCCGATTACTAGATTTCAGCACGCTATAATCAAGCTCAGTGGACAACTGCTTAACAGTCACTGGGACCAAGAAGGAATGTAATCTATGTTAACTTTCCAGATTCGTATGATTTATTCCAATCTGATAACTGTTTCAATCATTTGCAATGATTAATAATGTTAATCCTTAACATTGCCATATAGATAGGATAAGATAAAATATCTTACTATAATTAGAGATCTTATTTCCAAAATATCTCCATCTGATCCCCATACATAATCATCTGATAAGATAATTTAATATCGTAAATTTGATAAAATCACAACAATTAAGCTGAAATAATAATTTTTCTCACGTTTGGGTAATTGTAGCATAGTAATGTAATACAACTTTGCCGTAGTGTAGCAACACACCTCTCAAGCGGTACAACAACGCATTTCTCACGCACACGTCATCATCAAAACTAAGGTCAACATTCTCCTCCTTTTTGATGATGTCAAATCTTTAAATAGAAAAAGGATTGAGAAGAATTATGCTTGCTCCCTCTTAACACATGCACTTCTTCCCCTTTTGTCATATAAAAAATAGGTGGAGGATAAGGCAAATGTTTACGTATTTACTGGTGCAGCAAAAATTGCAAACACCCAACATTGTTCAAACAACATTCACAAACAAGTGGAAAGCACACTCAATCCACTTTAACAAAGTTTTTCAAAACAAAGAAACAGGGTTGTTAGCAAGTGAATCCACAGAAAGGGGAGTACATCTCAATCCTCACGTGGTAGATCCTTGACAACAGCGAGTACTTTCTCAGCTATCTTTTCCGGCTTGGCCAGACTTTTACCAAAGCCATCCATCCTTTCTAGGAGATAGCGCTTGTTGAAGTTAATCTCCTCACAAATTGTGTTCAGGAGCTTTGAGGAAGAGGCATTAGCCTTTGAATCAGCAACCACCTTCTCTCGCTTAATATACTTCTGCTTTTCAGCAGGAGCAGCTTTTCCATGCGCAGAGGCTGCTATCTCACGCCTAGAAGGCTTCTTAACAAAGGCATCATTAACAAATTGATAGCCCATGCTCTCAACAGAGTTAGCTCCAATTACCGAGTAGTCCTGACATCCATCCTGTTCAAGGGTTCGACATCTTCGCCACAGAATTTCAACATGGCAGTAATAATACGAGCAAAAGGAAGTGCCCTACTCTAACCCTTGATACAAGAGGCCATATGGCTAAAGACAATACCTCCCAGATTTTCAGGAATACCTTTCTTGAGATTGACCATCAGATTCCAATCTCGTGACATAATAGAGTCAACACTCCCCACCCTGGGTGCCAAGCATGACATCACCACTTTATGCAGCATCCTGTTGCGGAAGTTCAAAGTAGTGTTTTGGAGATAACCATTGGGTGAAATGGGGACTCCATCATTGATGACCTGATAGTCTTCCAGTTTACCTTCATTGATCACTCTTAGATTGTTGACAAGGTCAGCATTAAAAAGTCGGCATACATAAAAAAACAGAGAAGACAAAGACATTCTCATCAATGACAGCCCTGATGAACTTGATGTTCGAGTCCTTCTTGTAAAAAGTCAAATTTGCATAGAATTGTTTGGCCTTGGAGATTGACCCTGTCTCATTAAGCACACAAAAGGTTTTCCAGCTAAGCAGCTCAAACATGTCAATAAAGGTGATCAGATTTGCAGTAAACCAGTCAGTCTACCCTTTTTACAGGTAGTGACATTCCTGTCGTTCATATTTCTATGAGGCATTGAATCATAAGCAAGAATGCGATTTATCTCAACCATAGACACATATTGATCAACCTCATGCATAGAGACATTAGAATCTCTAGCAAACTTTTGCTTTTTAGTTCCAGAAGGGATAGATTTTGGAGTACCTGGCAAGGAACACTTTCCTTAGATGCGTGAACCAACACCAGTGACATGAGAACGAGGTTTATCTGTGAGATGGACATCAGTGACTTCAATCTCATCCCCAATATTATCCTCAGTGAGGTCCTTCTCCTCAGGCAGGTTTGTCTCCTCATCTTGAGACAAATTCTTATCACCCGAAGTCTGGTCATCCTCAGGAGCAGCCACATCTCTTGTAGGTGAAGAATCCTCCTTTTCAGGGGATTCCTAAGTCTCTTCCATAGAGTCCTTAGATTTGACAACATCTAAGAGAGTCTCTTCAGCCCTTGTTTTTCCAGCCTTTCCATGCTCAGCATCAATTGCTTTGGCCGAGGTGATTTTAGTGGTGGTGCTCGAGTCAGCAACCACGACATCGATGGAAGACCCCTTTGAGGCTTTGACAGAAGCTGTCTTGGCCTTTCCAGCGATACCGGTCTCATTCTTCACCGAAGCAACCATAGATTGTGCGGGTGTCTCCCCTTCAGAAGCAGGGGGTTATTCCTCAGAAAGAGAAACCTTTGAAGGAGTGTCCACATTTGTGTACCGTTTATTGGGAGTTGCCTATCTTAAGCAGACATCGTCGATTTTGGTGCCATGGGTGATGATCGGAAGTTGAGATTTTCAGGGTTTTGAGAGAAAATGGGTAAGAAGAAGGAGATGTTTCGGCTTGTGAAGAATGTTGGCAAAAGAAGTGTAAAGTGGTTTTAAACTTTGGAAGTTAATTTTGAAATTTCGAAAGTGGAGAACATGAGTTTTTAGGATGGAATAAAAATTTTAATACCATTTTTGGCAATATATTATTATCTACATGGAGAAAACAACGTATGATTAATTTTCATGCTAGGTGTTAGGATTGCAAATTCCTAACTCACTTCGTAAATAAATAAACCTCTCTTTATCGAGTGGTTTGGTGAATATATCAGCAAGCTGTTACTCAGTATTTATATAGTGAATATCAACGTTGCCACTTTGCACATTGTCACGTAGGAAGTGGTGTTACAACAATTGTGACTAACTGCACTGCACACTCAGTGCCTGGTGGAATTTTCAGCTCCGGCAGCTCCCACGCAACCTGCTCTACTGTCCCTCTAAATCAGGAGGTCGGGACTTCTGCATAGTACCCCTGTGCTCGGGAGGAACACTTTTCACTTCGGTGACTTTCCCAACTCATGCTCTACTCTATAGGTACGAGACTTCTGGCGCACACTCTCAAGTGCATGTCTAACTGCTCAAACTCCGCCGGTTCGAGACTTCCCTGCAAAAAGATACAAGAAGAAGGGTTTCTTGCTGATGGGTTAGCAACAGGTTATTGTGACCAGCACAGGTATTCAGTTAGCTTCCTTCAAACGATTCGCCAGCCCCTCGTTGAACCCACCGAGGACACACAGTCCCTCTCACGACAATCAAGTTATCACAGAACCCTTGGTACTCCCGCACGCAGTTACGGAAGGTAAGAACCAGGCGATCACTTAGCACCTTCCACTCTCGCCAATCACACAACTCAGATAACTCCTCAAAGCTTCACACAGACCACATAGGCTTTGGACAACCACACGGACCACACAAATTCGTTATTGAGTGGGTGAATATCGTCTAGTTTTAATAGGGAATGAATCATTTGATTTGTATCCTGATTACCAGATTTCAGCACGCAGTAATCAGGCTCAGCAGACAGCTGCTTAACGGTCACTAGGACCAAAAAGGAAAGTAATCTATGTCAACTTTTCAGATTCATATTATTTATTCCAATCATGATTTATTTCAATCTAAAGATTATTTCAATCATTTGCAATGATTAATCAAGGATAATGTTATTCTTTAACAACCATATAGATATGATAAGATAAAATATATTACTATAGTTAGAGATTTTATTTCCGAAATATCTCCCTTTGATCCCCATACATAATTATCTGATTATTATAATTTAATAACATAAATATGATAAAATCACAACAATTAAGCTGAAATAATAATTTTCTCATGTTTGAGTAATTGTAGCGCAGTAATGCAGTACACTTTTACTTAGTGTAGCAATACACTTCTCAAGCGGTACAGCAACGCATTTTTCACGGACATGTCATCATCAAAACTAAGATCAATAAATATCACGGCTACAGGACTAATTCATGTTGGAGCCATGTAGTGTCACATTCAGACAACACAAGGAATCAAGCCTGCGACCATTAGCGCCTAGTAGGATCGTTGCCTAACGTCGTCCATCGTTGGCCATGAGCTATGATAAAGTAGTAATCGGTATCAAAATTATATAACAAACTAAGTTGACATAAAATAAAAAGTTGACCTATAATTAAGATGATAAACGTATATTTTAAGTAACTTTTTTTTTTAGAGAATTCGTTTTCCAATGCAAAATACTTTGAAATTATTCCAAACCAGTTATTTTCTATCCTCCCATTTCTTTATACTTAAAACATAAAAGCGAAAGCCTCATTTATAAGCAAATATTTATATAATAATCTCACGTTATAAAGTGTAAAGGACATACTCGGTGAAATTACGCAATTAGGTTCCTCAGATTGGAGCAACCATCAAGACGTGTATGCCTTCGAGCAGAACAGAAATGATGCAAAGCCTCCAAGACTCTCCTTGAACGTCATTCCTTGTTGCAGATTCCATGTACGCGATGACATCTCTCGATCTCCTCGCCGACGTAATTCTCGATGACGCCCGGCTCCGTAGGTATCAAATGTACCAGACATCCTATCATTTCCCTTGCTCTAAGCTGTACTTTGGACTTAAGTGTGATGGGTGAAATGTGCATATATCATTATTTGGGATGTTGTTTTAATTTTTACATAAATATTTGCGTAAATCAAATGAAGTCCCGATACTTGATATCTTGTCTCCCTTAAATTATAAAAAGATATTAAGTTTAAAATGTTAATGAAAATAATGTGATTTGATATCAAAACATATCATCAAAGAGAGATTAAATTATTTGTGATTTAAATTTCTTAAAGTAAAGTAGTGTAAAGATACCAAACGAAACCAATATCGATCTAACTTCCTGTTCGTGTCGAAACGGATCACGTTGGAAATATTTGGCAATAAGACTCATAGGGTTTCAGATGTAGTTGCCGGTAAGTAAAAAGAAATGAATTTAACTGATCAAACGAAGTCTTACAATAAGAGTGAAAAGCTTACACCAATGAAAAATAAAGTAAAGACGATGATGCAACGTCGCAGACTTACTGCTGGGCGCTGTAGACTTGCGAACTTGGATGGTGGTGGCGCCGTAGACCTACTGCTGGGCGCCGTAGACTTGCGAACTTTGATGGTGGTGGTGCCGTAGACCTGCTACTGGGCGCCGTAGACTTGCGAACTTGGATGATGGAACCTGTTTGCTGGGGCTTGGTGGACGGAGTGTGGTCGAAGGTATTGACGGATGTGGATACCAGAGCTACGATTGCTCACCCTGGTGACGGATTGAAGGCGGGATTTGTTTGTCTCGGTTACGGTTGCTCACCGGGACGGTAGAAAGGAGGCGAAATTTAGCTAACAGAGCTACGGTTGCTCACTCTGGTGGTGAAAGTGAAGACCAATGAACCCTCGCGAGTTCGCCCAGGTCGGAGAATCCTAACAACTATGGGGTGACGAGCAAATAGAGCTTTTGTTGGCTGAATTGATCGTGCTCTATTTGAATAGAGCAAATCTGCCCGGGATGTTTGTCACTTTCTCAAAAGATCCTCCCAATCTAAACTACCTTCCGGAGATCTAGGAGTATTTTCAACAAACTGCTTTCCATCTCTCCCAAGGCGTGTGACCTCAGGCTACATGGACTTGTGTAGACATGGGCTATAGACTTAGTATAAGCCCACATCTCATTTCGTCCCTTATATTCCTCTCCTAGGCTTTAACCGGTCCAAAAAATAGGCCCAAGATAATCCGTCATGTCAACACTTCCCCCACCTTTTTATGAGGTCCAACAAATTATATATCATAACAAATAAAGTTAGAAATAGTTTAAAATATTATATGCATGGAAAATAACTATGAAAAATTATATATAACATAGTAAGTATCCATCCCATGAAGATACCAGTTTCAAATCTGAACTGGCATGCTCTCATGTACCTATCAGGTCTTAGTTTTGGTGGGTCTGATCTACCCGATTACAGTGAATCCTTATGACGACCCTAAGGCGATGTTCTGATTTTGAGTTGGAATCCTTACGCTCTGTAAGAATATAACGTCTTGTATAAGATTTTTGTCCAACAGAAGCGTAATTGCCTGTTGAGATCTTACAGAAGCTTTTATGTTCCAGTTTCTTCTCCACGGTTAGCATCTTAGTTCTGTTCTGCAGAAGCCTGTTGCTCTGCTAGAATTTAATAACCGCTACCAAAAGAAAAACTTCAGATTTGTCATATTGACACTCGTGCTCTGGTTAACAGATGCTTGATTGTTGGCTTAACAACTGATCTCTACCTAACATAAGTTGTTTGCTTGTTGAGGTTCTATACTATAATCGTCACCGTTTTGCTCTATAGAAGTGTAACACTCTATGCGAATTGAACTAATGGCTGATAACTACCATGTACTAAAACCACATGTTGGGAATCGTCCCATTTTTTATGATAAGAGTTTTGTCTATTGGAAAATTCGAATGAGTGCATTCATAGATGCTATTGACGATGACTTATGGTCCTATAGAGAAGATGGTTCACCTTCTATACAAGAGAACCAACAAAATGATCGAGATGGTCGTCCCATATGGGAATACCACAAGATTGAACGACTCACTAAGACGACAAAGTATCCAATGTTTAGTGCTATGTCTGAAAGTGAATTTGTGAAAGTTTTTCCTTGCACTTCGGGCAAGGAAATATGGGATAAGCTTGCACCTTGTACGTTGGGACAGACCAGATAAGAGAAACTAATATGAATTTCTTAATTCATCAATAATAAAATTGTACTATGAAGGCTGATGAATCTGTAGAACAGATGTTCCAAATACTCAACCTCTTAGTTGATGCCTTAACACATTTAGGCAAACACTATAAAAATTCTAAGCTAGTTCGAAAGATTCTGCGTACTCTACCCAAATCTTGGGAAGCCAAGAAAACGGCTATAGAGGATGCTAAAGACCTCTCTACTCTTCGGCTAGACAGTTAATGAGCTCCTTAATATCATATGAGATGGAAAGATCCTCTCTGCCGGATACAAAGAGAGCAATAGCTTACAGAGCATCAGAAGAACCAACAGAAGGTTCTGATGATGAAGTAGAAGCTGACTCGGATGATGAACTCGCTATGACAGCTAAACGCCTTCTACGGTTCGCCTCCAAGAAACGCTTCAATAAGAGAAGCCCAAATCGTGATAAGCAAGTTGATCTTATGATGGTCATATGCTTTGAATGAAAAAAGAAAGGGCACTATAGAACAAAATGTTCTTTTCTTAAAGAAAAGGAGAAACCTTCTCCACAGTATAAGCCCAAGAAAGCAATGGCTGCTTGGACAGATCTTGATGATTTTGGTGATGGGAAAGAAGAAACACTAATATCCCTTACTGCTCACACAGAAGCTCAAAATGACATTCATACCTACTTTCAAACAGAAGTTGTTGAAAGTGAATGATATCTGGATAGTGGACGCTCCAGGCACATGACCGGAGATTCATCCAAATTTTCTCAACTGACTCTACAGAATGGAGGGTCTGTTAAATTTGGTGACAATAGCAAAGTCTCTGTCTTCGGTAAAGGTACCATTGGAAGTCCCGACTCCGTGGTCATAGTTGAGGTTCTGTTAGTCACAGAACTCAAGCATAATTTGCTGAGCATTAACTAGCTTTTTGACAAAGGTTATACAATAACTTTTGATGAAGATAAGTGTTATGGTATCCTAGACAATGAAGTTAACTTCATTGGAAATCGAAAAAGGAACATCTATACCTTGACGCAGGAGAGCTTCTGTACTACAGAAAATTGCCTTCTGTCAGTCAAAGATGAGAGCCATCTATGGCATAGAAGGTTGGGACACTCCAACTTTAAATTGTTATCCAAGCTTGCGAGAAAAGAGTTGGTAAAAGGTTTACCTAACATCAGATTCGAGCAAGACAGCTTCAGTGAAGCGTGTTGATTTGGAAAACAAACAAAATCTTCATTCAAGTCTAAGAATGAAATTTCTACTACTCAACTTCTAGAACTTCTACGTATGGATCTATTCGGTCATACTAGAGTTCAAAGTATTGGTGGTAGAAGTTACCGTCTAGTTGTAGTAGATGCCTACTCCAGATATACGTGAGATAAATTTCGAACTCACAAAAGTGATGCTATTGAAAGTTTCATAAAGCTCGCTAAGAAATTACAAAATGAAATTGGATCTTCTGTAAAAGCTATAAGGACGGATCATGGTACTGAGTTTGAAACCATGACTTCGCTACCTTCTGTGACGAACATGGTATCGATCACAACTTCTCTGCACCACATACTCCTCAATAGAATGAAATAGCAGAAATGAAAAATCGAACACTTTTAGACATGGCTAGAACCATGATTTGTGAGAGCAATGCTCCACAAAACCTTTAGGCAGAAGCTGTTAATACAGCCTGCTACATCTCTAATAGGGTTATACTTATACCAATACTAGAGAAAATTCCCTATCAACTCTACAGGGGGAGGAAACCAAACGTTTCCTATTTTCATGCCTTTAGAAGTTCATGTTTTATCTTGAGACCTGCTAAAGACAATCTAGGAAAATTTGATGCTAAGTCAGATGAAGGTATCTTTCTAGGATATTCTATGTCTAGAAATGCCTATACAGCTTAACAAAAAGACATCTACTATAGAAGAGTCTATTAATGTAAAAATTAATGAATCACTTACAGAAGATACTACAAACGGTGTAATATCTTTTGAACATATAGAAATTTCAATAGAACCTAAACCCTCTATGGAAGACATAGAAGGTTCTGTAGAACATCCACCCTCTATGAAAGATGTGGGTAAACCCTCTGTTCATGAATCTTAAAAAGATCCTGGACTAACAAATGATAATTTTGAAGAATCATCTCAGAATAATCAAAATGATTTTAGAGCACCTGCTTTATATCAAAAACGACATCCTATTGACCAAGTCATAGGAGACATCAATACTAGTGTACATACAAGACGTTCTGTCATTAATAGTGGTGTACAAACAAGACATCCAATTGACCAAGTCATTGGAGACTTCGATAGATGCTTTTTCTAATACGGTTTTATTGCGTAGAATCCGTCAACACAGAACACCAATTGGCTGATATATTTACTAAACCTCTTGATAAAGAAATGTTTTTCTTTTTCAGAAGTGAATTAGAAATTTGTCATCCTATATAATGTCTTACATAAGACAAATCACAAAGTTGAGTAAGTACTTTATCAAGTAGAAACATACTACAGAAGGTACACACATTTCTACACTTTATTGTAGAAGGTAGAATATGTAGTATGCTACACAACAGAAGGTACAAATCTATGTACTCTTCATTACAGAAGGTACACATTTTTGTCACTTCACCATAGAAGGAAGAATACTGATCATTCTACTCAACAGAAGGTATAACAAATTGTATACCTAAACACGAATTTAAATTGCTCCAAGATTGTCTGGAAGCTCAAATTAGGAAATATATTTTCCAAATAAGTTTTTGTATGCTTTCTGAAATAGAAGCTACACAGAAGGTTAAACCTTCTACGACTTCATTGTTGTTCTCCACTGTACTGGAGAAACTTGTAACAGAAAGGATACTACTGCACCTTCTACTCGACCCTCTGTAGCTAAAGCATCTGCTGCACAGAGACGACCCAAATCTTCTGATAAAGTGTCACTCCCCTTAGACCACACCGCTCTTCTCAATGATCTTCAGCAACAAGTTGTAGCAAATGGGGAAGACATCCGCGTCTTCCAGCAACTGGTCATGGACCTTACTCACATGATGGAACGCCAAGAAAAGTTTCTTTGCGACAACATTGAAGAGGTCTCTTCTGATGATGCAGAGTGATCTCATGTGTTGCTTGAACTTTTTTTGTCTTAGGCCAAAAACTGATTTTCATGGTCTAAAAGTTTTGATGTAATAAGTGCCATTTGTGGACACATCCCTTTGCAGTTTGGTTTTAAACTTTTTGTCTTACCTTCTCCACTATCTAAACCTACCTTCTGCACTTTGGTTGTGAACGATATGTCATACCTTCTGTAGAAATACTCTCTTCTTTATCATCTTTCTTTCACCTATCTTTTTGATGTGACAAAAAGGGGAAAAATTGTGTTGAGGGGGAGTACTTCGCTCTGTGTTTTTGTTATAGAAAAATCTTCTATAACTTTGTGGGTGTAGAAGGCTATGAGTATCAAAGCTCATATTTAACCTCTGTTGGGAAGGCGAATAGTGATCTTGTACAGTCACCTTTGCTGGGAGTTCAAAAGTGAAAACTCATCATTTTTGTTAGGCTAAAATACAGAAGCTCCATGCTCTGTACATCACAGAAGCCTTGTGCTTTGTGAACAGCTTTTCTATAACAGAAGCTTCTATGCTCTATTCGACAGAAACTATATGGTTCTATAAAATGCAAGACTCGTACTCGCACCTATTTAGGGGGAGTCACGGACAGTTACTTGCAAAAATATTTCCTTCAACTATGAATGTTTTGTCGACATAAAAAAGGGGGAGATTGTTGAAGAGGTTTGATGATGAGCATTGACCTTCTGCGAAACAGAAGTCAACCCTCTACACTATAGAAGCTACTCCTGATGAGAACCTTCTGTAAAGAAATATTTTTGTAATTAATAATTAATTACGAAATTAAGTGCAAATATTCCATGGGAATTATCCAATATGATCAGGACAATTATCTGATCGAAATCAAATGATTTCATTACCAAAGAAATAAAGAGAATAATATATTTTCAATTGAAGGAAATAAATTATCTATTTATAGAAGGTTCTACATAATTGACTATGTGTCATACGGATGCTATCTTCCATTTTTAATTCTTCTTTCGTTAACAAAAACGTGCTATTTGTTCAGATTCATCAAGATAAACGAATGAATCTGACAAAATAATTCGTGGAAGTGATTTTTTATTATTTCCATATATAGAAGGTTATCGTAATCTGTAACCTTCTCCAACGGCTATCCATGGGGATTTGATTAAACCAATTGATCTTGATCAGATCTCACCCTAAACGGATACTTACCAATGGGAGACGACATTTGGTTATTAATGGAATTAATATCATTGATTTATTCGTATTTTGTCAATTCTACCTTCTATGCTTAGCGTTTTGTCCTTGTGTATAAATAGGCATTCGATTGTCATTGTAAAATATACAGAAAACACTACATACATTGGTGAGACGTTGTAGCTTGTAAATTTTCGTTGGTTTGAGTTTTGTTAGTCACACACGAGGGACGCTACTCGCAGAAGGCTGTATTGTTGGTGAAGTCTTCTGGGAGAGTGATTCGGGGGGGGCACAAGAGACTCGGTTGGGAATCTACAGGAGACGTTGGTGGGAAGCGCGACTGGTTGCTATGTGACCAACGTGTAGTGGGCCGGAGAGAAGGGCAGAACCCCGGGAGCACAGAAGGTGAGGGACCAACCAGCTTCTGTGGTGTAACGTTCTGTGTGTGCAGAAACCTAGGACAGAGATTGTTATCTGCTTGCGTGGGGTTTGCCGCGTGCTTGCGTAGGGTTTGCTGCGTGCTTACGTAGGGTTTGCTGCGTGCTTGCGTGGAGTTCGCCACGTAGTCGCTATCTCAAGGAGATCGTGCAGGTTGTGTGGAGCCGCCGGAGGGAAAATCCATCCTTGGACAAGGGACGCTGTCTGCTTGCGTAGGGTTCGCTACGTGCTCCCGTGGTGTACGCCACGAGGTCGTTGTCCTTGAGGGGATTGTGCATTGGTTACTTTTGTTAGTAACATTAACGTGTGCATCGAGTCGCTGTAGTACAGAACCTTACGGTCTGTGCTTTGAAAATCAGTCACGTGTAGTACAGAACCTTACGGTCTGCACTGTAGAAGGTTGACATCTTTTGTACTGAACCTTACGGTTTGTGTTGTGAAACCAAGTCATTTCTGATATAGAATCTTCGGGTCTGTAGAGGATTGATATACGGTACATAACATTGTGGTCTGTGCTAAACAATTCAGTCACTCTAGTGCAGATACTTTTGGTCTGTGCTTTGCCACTCAGTTTTCTGTGGTGTAGAACCTTCTGGTCTATGTTATAAAAGGTCTACTATTGATCACCTTCTGTAATTTTTACAAAGATAAGTCTGAGTGAATACCATTCAAATTTTGGGTAAAGAGTGGACGTAAGCAAGTTGCTGAACTACTATAAAAAGCTTTGAGTGCATTAAACAAATCGCAATCACATTAGTATGTTCTGTCTTACAGAAACCTGTTTCATAAAGTTATATTTTACAGAAGCTTTTTTTCGCTTCGGGGTTTATCGAAAAACAGTTAAAAATCCTTAATTGGATTTTAACACTAATTCACCCATAGTGTAACACTTTATTATTATGTTGTATAATTAAATCGATTTTACGGATCCCAATACTTTTGTCGGTTTTATCCAAACCCAAAATAAAGCCTCGTCATAAGAATCCAAACGATTGTCACTCCTCCTTTCCCGTGATCGCATGAAAGCAAAAAGGGTAAAGTCTCTCCGTCTTTAACCAAGCATAGCCAAAAAGACAAATCTTGGACAAGACACAACCTTTTTTAAGACAAATACTCAGTGAGTTGAATTTGGGAATTTATTATGCATATTTGTTATTTTAATAATAATTTTTTTCATGTTCATTAAAGATCTTTACTCCATTTTTGAATCAACTGTTTGTTCTATTAAAAGTAAAAAAAAAAATATATTATCTATGTCAATTTTAAATAGTGGCGGACAGGGGGAAGGACATAAATAAAACGGCGGTTCGACAGATGTAAAATAATTTCGTTCTCCATCCACTGTTTAGCAAGCAGCATGGCCGCCATTTACTGCTTCACCATACCTCCTCCTGTTCCTTAAAAATCCTCATTAAAAAAATAAATTTTAAATTTGATATATTCCATTTCCTATAATTCTATTTAATTAGAAATAAAACGACACCCGAAACACTTCCAATCAATTCATGCATACACACGCACCCCCCCTCCAGACACACTCTCGTAACTGCGTACTCAAAATATTTGATTAAGTTAAATCTCAATAAAATATTCACTTATAATAAATAGAGGAAAAAAAAAATACAAAAGAACGATGTCGACAAAATGGGAGTTCCCGTCAGGGATAAAATGGAGTATCGTCGCCGCCGCCGATGCTCCCCACGGCATCTCCGATCGTGCTTGACAATGAGGCCACTGCGGCACATACCACAGGCTGCGCAGGGGCCGGCAGCCTCAGGCAACTCAAACTTCCCCCAGGGACTATCGAACAGTCTGTTCCCGGCCTCTGCGATCCCTGTTCCGGTACGCAATTTGCCGAGTAGTCGAACCCTATGTTACGTGCCAGCAGTCTCATGCACTCGTCGCCGATCCCCGAGAGGAAGTTGAACGACACTGTTAGGTTCAAGAGGCTCTTTAGGGAGCAAACCGTCTCTGGCAGGACCCCTGACAGCCGGTTGTGCCCGAAGTTGAGGACCTCGATCTGGCCGAGGCACGACAGGGTGTCAGGAAGGTGACCCGCGAGGAAGTTGTAGCTCGCGTCGAGGACCTCGAGGTTGCCGAAAAGCCCGATCTCCTCGGGGACACAACCCGTCAGCTGGTTGTTGAGAAGGAGGATCTCTCTGACTTTCGGGGCTGACGCCAGCCCGAATCCGAAGGGCATCCCGCCGCGTAGCCGGTTGTTTGCGAGGTTAATGACGGAAGCAGGGGAGTTGCCGAGGCTATCTGGGAGCTCCCCAGAGAAACCATTGTTGTTGAGGAGGATAGCGTCGAGCCTCTTCTCGAATAGCTCCGGAGGAATCTCTCCTGCGAAGTTGTTGTACCTGAGGTCGAGGTAGATGAGGCTTGGCATGTAGAGCGTAACCCTAGGGAAGGATCCCGAAAACTCGTTATTGCTTAAGTCGAGCTCCTGGAGTGAGACGAGGTCCGCGAACGAGTCTGGGACAGGCCCGGTGAACCTGTTACTGTTAAGGTGGATGAGCGTGAGGTCGGAGAGAGCGGACAGCTCCTCCACAAAGGTCCCACGGAGGTTTGCCCAGTTCAGATCTATACCCGCAACCACGACATTGTTACTGCCACCAAGGGCATCCTCTCCCGGGGGCTGGGAGCAGAACACCCCGCGATATGAGCAAACATCGGTTCCGGTCCACGTGCGGAGGATCCCCTTCGGGTCCTCGGTGATGGAGGACTTCCAAGCCTGGAGGGCATTGTAGGCAGCTTTGAGCTGGGATGACGGGGGGTCGTTGTTTGGCCCTACTCCGACCCAGACTCCGCTGCCTCCTGAGCCAATGCCGACGCCGACTCCGAGACCCGCACCGACCGAGAAGGAAAGCCCAGCGGGAGGGAGTCTGAGGAGGGGGAGGATGAGGAGGAGGAGGAGGAGGAGGGACAGGGGTTGATCCATTGATGGAGGCCAAGTTGGGGGGGGGGGGGGGGGGGGGTGATTTTGAGTATAATGATTTTGTATGAGGTTGTCCGAAATGTCGTGGTTGTTTTTCTTACAAAATGTTTGGGTCCTTTTCCTTTTTGGTGGGTCTGGTCTGTTCCATATCATGTCGCCTATCTAATTTGTTTACTTTATTTCCTTTCCCCTAAAAATGAAAAATGATTTTGCAATTGAATTTCTGGGACTTGGAAGGCGTTACAATTAAATTAAGCAAGAAATGCGAGAACGATAGCGATGTAAATATGTAGTTAATAGATAAAATACCGAAAGTTATGTATGATCCCAGTTACTCAACGGGGGATATACTTTGGCTCTCCGTACAAGAAAGTTAAAAAAAAGCAGAGCGACAATCCATACACTACACCCACTTTTACTTTTTTTTTTTAAAGTTTTAAAAGACTGCCTTTATATTCATTTGTCGATATTTATAACTGTTAAAATGACGCATCTTTTTCCTTTTGGTCTCCCTTCGAGTTAACCAATATGCACTATGAATCCGATATGATTGGAAATAATATAAAAAAGCTAAACATTATCCCCCTTTCTCCCAGTCCGTGTTCTATTTAAGGTAGACACGATCAATGTCCAAATACAAGTAAAAATTAAAATGAAATAGGAAAAAAAAAGCACAGTTGAAATTATTTTACCCTTTTGCTTAGTGTTACGTTAAGAGTACAATAATGATGTTCGGGGTTGAGTTGAATGATTGAAACTAGGTGACTTTCTGTTTCCCTAGTAGGCTGCTTTATCTACAGGCTATTGGGAAGGGGGTGGGGGGGTGCAGCGGCATCCTTTTTACAACATCCTCTCTCTCTCTCTCTGTCGTCCCCATTCTCTGCTTACAACTGCTTTATTGATTTTTTTACTTTTTCGAAAGAAAAATCCAAGGAGGTGTAAAAGGCACAAGTTAGACGGAGAGAGATAAGGGTAGGTCCTGTGAGATAAAATGAAACCTCACATGACATAATCGTACTATAGGGAATGATTTTGCCAATCAAACAATTTTAAAACAAGTCCAAAGTAATAAATTTATACTGTGCAATGTTTAAAATGCATCTAATTATTTAAAATTTTAGTCATTATTTAAATTTTAATCTCGATCGCTGCTAATGGCGGCGACTTCCTATCTTAGTTCTATTTACTTTTTCACAGAATCAGAACCGAAATCCCTCTAGAACGACGTTAACTCTGTTAACGCATTAAAATTTTGTGTCAGAAGTAAGAAAGTAATTAGTATACAATAGAAAGACGTGGTTGATGGAGGAAGACCCTTATAGTAATTTTGTCAGAAGTAAGGAAGTAATTAGTAAGGCAACTCGGGTTGAGAATTGGCAGGGAAGTAGGGGTCCCAATGTTGCCTTATCGATAACCCGGGGATTCAGCACATGGCCCACGGTAACAAAGTCATAGGAAGGAGTGTCAAGACTCAAGCCTTTAACTTACCAGCCACCTCATAAACATTTGAAAAATGCAGAAGTAGAGGAAAAGGAAAGGCCTATGTTTCTGGTGTACTGTGGGCCATAGATGCAGGTTGTGCTCGACAGTGTTGGAAGCACAGGAGGTGAAAGGAAAGGGACTGATAGATACGATAGAATTGGAAGAGGAAATAGAAAAAGAGGACTTTTCGGTAGTGACTCTGCTTGCGTTACACGATATAACAATGCCATTCAAAAATCAAACTACGAAGATGGTAAGCCAATACAAATGGAAGAGCTTAACTATTTTAATTGACGCCGGGAGCACCCATAATTTCCTAGACCTCTCCGTTGCTAAACAGATTGGGTGTAAAGTACAAGCGATGCAAGGAAGGAGGGTGATGGTGGCTAATGGAGAAAGAATTCGTCTAAAACTTCAGAATTTAAGTGGCTAATGCAAGGGATTCAATTTCAAGCTGAAGTATTATTGATATCAATAAGAGGTGGGAGTTGATTTTGGGAATGGAGTGCCTCTTATTGGTATGGAGAGATGGTATAGTTGAAGGATGGAATGGAGGAATTTTCTAAAGTGCGGGAGTATTTCAGATAGATGCACAAGATATGAGGATGACGATTACACACGTTGATAACGTTGTGAACGAGAAGCACTCTAGTAATGACATTCCTGAGGAGGTACATGCTATGCTGCTCAAGTTTTCCAAAGTATTTGACGAACCAGAAGGGTTACAACCTCATCGGAGACATAATGATGCTATTCAACTGGAAGGGGGAATTCAAGGTTTGAATTTGCGCCCATATCGTTATTGCAGCATGCAGAAAGATGCCATCAAGCAACTTGTGCAGGAAATGTTGAGCACGGGTATCATAAGACCGAGAACAAGTCCCTTGTCTTCGCCTGTGGTTCTAGTTAAAAAGAAGGATGGATCTTGGAGGCTTTGTGTTGATTATCGGGAGCTCAACAAAAGGACCATCAAAGATGAGTTTTCCATACCTATTAATGAAGAACTTTTAGACGAGTTACATGACGCTAGTTGGTTCTCTAAAATAGACTTACGTTCCGGTATCATCAAATCAGGGTGAAGAGCGGTGATGTTCCAAAAACTGCTTTTAGAACACACAAAGGACATTATGAGTTTTTGGTTATGCCGTTTGGCTTGACTAATGCTTCGTCCACATTTCAAAGTTTGATGAACTATATATTCAAACCATACTCGCGGCGATTTGTCTTGGTTTTATTTGACGACATATTAGTACATACCAAAGCTTTACTAGCTCCTGTGGGACATTTAACTGAAGTTTTGCAGGTACTACAAGATAATTGTATTTTTGCCAAGAGCAGTAAATGTTTGTTTGTACGGCGGAAGGTGAAATACCTCGATCATTTCATTGAGGAAAACGGTGTATCTATCAACCCAAATAATGTAAAGTCTTTAGGTGACAGACGTATGGGACACTGAATTATGTTGATGCATGAAGGACCCTGAGGTGACATTGAGGAAAACGTTGTGTTGATGCATGACGGACACTGAATTGTTTTCAACAGCAAGGCTTTAGGTGACGAACATATGGGATTATCATTTTACGAGAAGGAGCTGTTGGCGATTGTGTATACAATGGACAAGTGGCGACATTACTTGCTTGGGAGAAATTTTAAAATTAGAACAAATCATTAGAGTTTGAAGTACCTATTGGAGAAACAATTACATAATGAAATGAAATTTAAGTGGCTGTCAAAGCTTGTTGACTACGACTATGAGATTTGTTACAAGTAAGGCAAAGAAAATATGGTGGCTGATACCCTTTCAAGGGTCTCAGGTGCAGTTTTCATGACTGTCATTCTTAATATGTAGCAAGGGACATTTTGGATGATATTAAAGAAAGTTGGCAGCAAGACCCGAAGTTAGCTTCTGTCATTCAACTGATTACAACTAGACAACCATCAAAATTAGAATGGAAGCATGGTTTGCTAATGAGGAATGGCAAATTGGTGGCGGGCAGCAATGCGACACTGACGCAAACAATCATTGGAATTTTCCATGCATCTACAAGTGGGGTCATTCAGGTGTCCATGTACTACTAAGCGCATATCTAGTTTCTGTTATTGGAGAGGGCTTGAAAAGGATGTCAGGACACATCAGGGCATGTAAGGTTTGCCAGAAATGTAAGTACTATTCCGCAGCTTCACTTGGGGTCTTACAACCGTTGCTAATTCCCTCTGCTGTTTGGTCTGCAATTAGTATGGATGCCATTTTGGAGTTGCTCAAATCACAGGGCAAGGGACACTATTTTCCTTAGTGAATTTTGGCAAACTCTTTTTAGGATGTGGGGGGTGGAACTACACTCGTCTACGACATACCAACCTCAGATGGAAAAGAAAATCGAGGTGGTAAATCGATGCCTTGAGACGTATCTACAGTGTCTGACATCTGACTGCCCGAGTAACTAGTGTAAGTGGTTAGGCCTCGTGGAGTGGTGGTACATCTGTTTCCACTCCTCTATTCAAACGACACCTTTCGAGGCTGTATATGGGTATGCTCCACCTATCCATCTACCCCACATCAAAGGAAATGCACGTAATAAGGCTGTGCATAAAGACTTGGGGGACAGAGAAGCCATGTTGAAATTTACTTCGCTCCATCTACATTGAGCTAAGCACAAGATGACCCAATTAGCTAACAAGAGGAGATCAGAAAGGAAATTTCATATTGAAGAGTGGGTTCATGTCAAACTACAGTTCCACAGTCAGTCTTCTGTAGAGGGGCACACCAGTACGAAGTTGTCGCCTATCTATTATGGCCCTTATCAAATTCTAGACAAAACTGGCGCATACAGGTTGGATCTATCGTCCTCTGCCCAGGTTCATCCTACATTTAATGTCTCAAAACTCAAGAGGCATGCGGGCACAACCACCATTTCAACATTATTCCTCCTACGTTGGGATCGGATCTCATTCCAGTTTGTATTCTTGAAAGAAAGATGGTTAAACGGGGTAGCCGAGCAGCAACGAAGGGGCTGGTGCAATGCCATCACTACCCGCCCGAGGAGGCTACATAGGAGCTCTTGTCCGATTTACAAAAAAATGTTTCCCCATCTCACCCCTGAGGACAAGGGCGATATCATGAGGGGGAATTGATGCGTGGAATGGGTGAGATGGACTTAACTTGAAGAATGGAAGAGGATGAAGTGGATGGGGGCTTGGAGTGGATGTAGGCTATGGGGCTTGGAGTGGATGTAGGCTATGGACATGGGCTTGAAGAATAAAAGAGAGGAAGTTGACATGGGCTTGAAGATTGGAAGAGGAGTATGAAATCAGAAAACTAGGCATATTATAAAGGTAAATAGCTAGGAATTGGACGGGGTCTTGAAGTGGACGTAGGCTATGGACGTGGGCCTGAAGAATAGAAGAGAGGAAGCTGACGTGGGCTTGAAGATTGGAAGAGGAGGATGAAGTCAGAAGACTAGGCATATTATAAAGGTAAATAGCTAATAAGACAAAGTATACAATAAAAAGAAGTTAGACAGTCAGACGTAGGATGGGGGAAAGAATATAGGGGAAGCGCGGTCCCTAAGAGTCGGTTAGTAGGAGAGTAACTTATTGGGGAGAGATGATGTAAGGAAGGCGATGGAATAATATGCTTGTGTTTTTGGGGTATCCAGATGCGGTTATTTATTCTAGGTGGTGAAGTACCCTGTTTTTCTGTGCATACATATCATAGTCGAGAATGATGTAGCTCGAGACAATACGGGAATGATGTAACCCGAGATAACACAACCGGATCGAGGTTGAGACATCTTTAGCTAGCACAACGTGACAAGTGTGAAAACATCTTTTATCAGCTCCTAAAAGAGCAAGATGTCGAGTTTGGAGTACAAGGTCCACACTGTCCAACCGAGCACAATTCGAGTAGCAAGACTTTGTTCGATGAGTAATCTGCAAGAGATCATGTAACTTGTAGACACATGCATTAACCCTCACATAGGCATTTTTCTCACGCTTCCCTTTTCACTATTTCTCATTTTGCATTTCGTTTTAGTTTTTGTCAAGATTATGAGCGTAACCATTTGAACTTCTAGTTTGAAAAGTGAATGAAAACTTTGATGATTGCAATCCTTTCTCTTTAAATTTAACTAGCGACCACATATTTCACTGTGTTTTTTCACGGTCCGTTGAGTGTTCTAGCAGCCAGCGTTTTCATGTACAAACACGTTTTTGACACCACAGTACGAAAAATTTTACTATGTTTGGCAAGATGACTAAGCATTTTACAAGAAATGTTGGATTTGTGGAAGAAAATATTCTTGAAAATACAGAAGGATACCAATTGATATAGGAGAAAATAGGTTTGTCAAAACAGTGTCAAATGGGGCACCTCTAGTAGAAAGAAGTAATGATATTAAGAAGATTTATGATATGCATGCTTTGACAAATATGATGTTGAGAATAGAACACAAAATCAGTAATATGAGAAATGAGTTGAACCTAGTTGGTAATGATAAGGAAAACAACACGATAAAGATAATGTACGCGCGCCTTCCGGCCTAGCACGCGCGTGGCAGTTCGGACGACACGAGGATTCGGGCCAGCTCCCCCAAGGCCCAATCTGGTCGACGTCACGAGTCGGACGCTGCGGAAGGGAGTTGGGTGATCCCTCCCTGGGTTCCTAACTGGGCCTGCTCGGGCCCTCGCCGACCGTCTCTGCTTTCCTAAGAGGCGGCGGGCGAAAAGCGGAGCATGATCCAAAGAAGGAACTTTCAGGAGAAATCGGAAGCGGCTCGCGTCGTCAGTTCCTCATCCAAAATGGCTCCGTAAAAAGTTTGTTGTTGTTTAACCTAGATAAACTATACAGAGTCGCCACCGACTTTATTTACAAAATCTGTTTAAGTCGGAAAAAACAGTTGGTTCGGGGATTACTAGTTACTAACTCTTACATTCTAATATGCAAAAAGGTGGCGTTCGCTCCAAAAGTTTGTTCTTTGTTAACGGGTGTTGGACCCGATCTGGGCATGACTCCGGACTCATGTTAATGTTTTACGGGCGTTGGACCCGATTCGGGCTATGGACCTGAACTCATGTGTGTTTGAAAAACAACATGCGACGATAAACCTATGAGCCTAAGGCATGCGGCCAAGCACAGACAATTATTGAGATCAAAGGGAGCGGGGAAGGGTGGTGATCGTGGGCCCATGCACTTGGGCCCACGACCCGTTACATGTGAAAATAAAAAAGAACAGGAGGCCCGCACCTCCCTCATGTACCTGTGGCCTGCCGGGATGGCATGTCATCGACTAAGCTCGTCAGTTGGGGTCGCTTTTGTGAAGCATCCATCGCGGTCGAACTCCACGTGTCGTCATGTCTTGAGCACCGTCTACAGAAACTCCTTCTAGGTGTGTTGAAGTTGACCAACGACGTTGATGGTCCACGGGTACCTGCAAACCCAATAATAAAACAATCAAAGAGCCCAAAACAACTCAATGATGCAATGTAGGGGAAAATGTCGAAAAATATGCCAATGGGCTCTAAAAAAATCATAAAATTATAGGAACATATTCTTAACCTGATAAAAACATGAAATATCAAATTTTGGAATAAAGATATTAAGTCCAACATAGCAGAAAATTTCACGAAATTGGGTCGAACCCGACGCGCGATTTGATTGCAGACCCCCTAAAACCAGTGTAAAACCAAATGTAACTTTTGATTCAGAAATATGTAACCCCCTAAAATATGTAACTTTTGATTCAGAAATCCAAATGAAGTAAAACCAGTGTTAAAAGATGCTTAACTTAAGGGAGATCATGTTTGTAAAAGTTTACAGGAAATAGCTTCACATAAGACACATGAAATCGATTTTACAGAAACAAAACTGTTGAAAACGTTCAGATCATATGTCGAAATTGTTTTAAGCATGTTTTAATCAGAAGACGTCAAAATTCAGTAAAATAAAATTATATGTCTTTCTAGTCCTGAAAGAAATAACATATTAAAATTTCAAAATTTTTGAACATTTGAAAATTTTAAAACAAAATAGTTCATGATACATAATACTGAAAACATAGTAGAAATATGGTTAATATTCAAAAAATCATAACTTGAAATCTAAAAATGCTAATTTCGTGCATAATATATCAAAACAAAGATCAATAAACGTGTTTTCTATAAAAATTAGTTTTATAGTTAAAGTATAGTCTGAAGATCAAGAACAGATAAGATCAAGCACATGCGTTTTTTGTAATTCGTTACTCCAGCATATGGAACCCAAGTATAATTAGTCAAAAGTAAGGGAAAAGTTAACCAAATTGGCTAAAATTTTATCACAATCATGTTAACAGGATAAAGGACCGATACAACTAGATTTTGTCTGATTCCGACAATGGACGTGAAACTTATGGCCTGCGGACTGACTCCCTTGCATTCTGGTCGAGGCTACACTGCTCCGTCGGGGCTCAGTTTCGCGTTCCCCACATCACATACGGTGAGTTCAACAAATGTAAAAGATGGTCAGCCGTGTTCTAAATTAAAAGACGAGCTGAATGAATATAAAAAAAAATCGAAAACTCACCGAGGGGTTGCCTCGCCTCGGGGTGGCCCGAGGAAGAAGAAGAACGTCAAAGTGTCCGTCAGAATGCTGCCTTGGAGCACCATGCTTGGGTTGTGGCTGTGGTAGGCGGCGGTGTCATCGGAGAGAACGGTGTCGGCTGATCGGGAGGTTTTGGCTCGTTACCACTGGAGAGGGGGAGTCCTTGGCTCAGATTTCTGTGTATACCTAGAGGAGTTGACCTCCGGTTGTATGTGGATGAATTTGTCTCTGATTCCTCGAAAGGGGAGGTGGAATCTCCGGTTCCCTAGAGGGGGTGCGTGTCTGGAGGTGAGGGACGTCTCTAAAGGGTGTCCTCTGATTTTTCTTCTCTGATTGTCTGATAGGGGATGGGGAGTATTTGTCTCTTAGGATTTCAGAGATTCCCTAAAGACTCTCTAATTTTTTTTTACGTTATTGTCTGATTGATTGATTGGACGATAATTGTCCGAAAAAGAAGGGGAGGCTTTGGCTCAGAGGATTTTACATATCCTCAGGAGAACAATGACGACGGCAAGACAATGACGACGGCAACACGAGACAATGTCCGTCGTCATTGTCTTGCCGTCGTCATTGTTATATGAGAATTCTCCCATCAGATTATTTCCCTCCTTTTTATAGAAAGAAAATAAATTTTTGATTGAATGTGACTTCTCATGAGTTTTTCAATTTTTTCGGGATTTTATATGATTATATATATATTTTTTTAGAATTTTATATTATTGGTAGTTAAAATTTGGGGTGTTACAGATAAGATAGAGCAATAAGGGAATGTCGAGTCGAGCAGTTTCCCCTAGAGAATTTAGAGAAGATTGTCCTAATCGTTGTGCTCAGAGAATGCTATAGTAGGAGAAAAGAAAATAGGCTTTGAAAATCTAGAAAATGTTATTCTAGAGAATGAATTTGATTTTGCGGAAGTTTGCCATGGGCGATCGTTACCAGGCTCGTCATCTACCTTTATGAGATCTCGATTCGAGAACGAGGCTGTGGTTAATCTTGAAGATAGATAATAGACATATGAACCCCCTCATCGAATGAAATTTGATAAATATGAAAGTTTCTATTCCCGTCGTCCCCTAACAGATCGTGTACTGCCGGTGGACATTCGAGCTTACATGAATTGAGTACTTGAACAAATCGTGCAAGATCCAGTTCGTCGAGAAGAGTTCTTTCATCAAGTGCCCTATTGATCCTACATAGATCAAGAGTACCGTTCTCCTCGAGGATACAAAGTAGCAAATTTCGCTTGATTTTCAGGAGAGGATGAGATGACTCCAAATTGAACACATTGCTCGATTCACACATCATGCTAGCAAAGTGGCGAGCAATGATTTTTGGAAGCTTCGATTGTTCTCAAACTCTTTTATTGGAGTAACGTTTTCTCAGTATGTGCACTTGACCCCAAATTATATGCCTACTTTGATAGAGATGCATGCTCGGTTCATGACAGTCTTTGCTAAGCTCGATTATGCTTTAAGTATTTTGGACATAGGTCAAATGAGACAGTAGGCATGGGAACAATAGATCGGTTCTTGACAACGTTTAAGATGGCTAGATTGAAGCGTAAGACTTGTATTTCAGAAGAGTTTACTTAGGTGTCATGAAACCTCTAATAAAACATTCATAAAAGGAACCTTATCATTTGACTCCGAAATTGAGGAAGCGAGCTCAAGAAGTAATGCGAGTGGCTCAACACCTGAGGAAGTTCCTTCGAAAATGATGATAGATCTCTCATTAACATCCTCATCAATGAGAATGACTTCTTTGACAGGAGAAACCAAAAGGGTCTCTTGAGGTTGAGAAGTCGAGGTCGAAATCATGGGACTTGACCACGAGGAAACAACAATTAAAGGCTTGAAAATTGTTTATGGTTTTTCCTTGATAATGATGAATTCCTTGAAGTGTTTCCCTTCACTTGATGTGCTAGCACTAGAGGAATCATCTTTAATCAGCTTTCTCTTCCTAACTGCTCTACCCAGGACTTCTACAAGAATTAAAGTTTAGAAAAGATTCTCGAGTGATTTTAAATGATAAAATCTCGAGGTAAATAGAGAACTAGAACATTCTCCAGTAGATTATCTGGCTAAGTCGAGGTCTCCAAGAACTTGATCTAATTGAAAAAATTGGTGAACCTCCCAAGCAGAGGTTCTCGAATAAAACAATACTGGCATAAAATATGTGAGGATTTGAAAAGCTCGACTTGTGCTGGCCCTTCGATAACTAGGAGCATATGAAGGGGATAACATACTCGTTTAGAAAGAGAGACGTTGAATGAGCCAAACATGACTGTTAGAGCATGCACAAAGCCAAGTTGTCTGACACACAACTAAGGGTTGTTGACCTCAAACATATATCTATTCCTCTTTATTGCCATCAGGTATCTAGAGGTGAGTATCTAATCCCAACAGGGATCTCGAAGGGATTCACGATGCCTAGTTTAGAGTTCTTTTTTATAAGTAATAATGCGTAACCCATAAAATAAGTCCGTACAAAAACCACAGGGGCATACCGTTGGAAATCAAGCTAATACAAAAGTAATGTATACCACATACAAATACCTAAAAATAAAAAAATATCAATCTACGTCCGATGCAATGATTCAAGAACAAATGTGGCCAGTGTCCTAGGAGGCAACAAACGTTTCACAAAGTCAACGCTTATTACGCTCCATCCACAAGTAATAGACACATCCAGCAAACATCCGAATGAAAGGTCGACGCCGTCGAAGTGTCGCTCCAGCCGGCGAGACTAGCAGATCAAAAATAGCACTGAATCTTCATGGGAAATTCGGTGCTACAATCCTACCTAGAATACATCCAAAACTCCACTGAGTATGAACACGTAAAAAAGAGGTGATCGAATCGCTCTCGTCTCGATCCACATATCACATAACGACGAAGAAGAAACACCAAGAGAGAAAAGCATATCCGACGTGTATAACCTCCCTTGAACGGCCAACCAGAGAACAAAAGAAAACCGCGGTAGCATGCCCTTAGACCAAACAAAACTAGCCCAAGGAACAGTCTCATGCTCGCTATGTATATATTTCCATGTAGAAGCAATAGTGAAATCTCCATCAGGGCGTAAAGACCAGACAACCCGATCAGATTTACCTGGCGCTGGATAACAAGTAACCGGCAAAAGTTCATGTAACCTGTCAAAACACACACGTCTGTGCCGATGTATCCTCAAATCACCACAATCAACGTAACTCCGCCAGCTAGGATCAGAAAAGAAGTCGGTCACATAAACCGTAGAAGGAATCCTCGATCGTTCGATCTCCTCACGTCCAAAGATCTCCGCCAAAGGACCCAGTGGGGACCAAGAATCAAACCAGAAGGAAATCCTGCTCCCATCCCACATACGCCACGAAATGAGCTGTCGAACAAGGTGTATCAATGTCAATAGTCGTCTCCAGACCCAGGAACCCTATCCGTCTGCCTCGCCTGCCAGAACGACTCACCTCTCAGAAGATACGTCCTCACCCATCGAGCCCAAACTAAGTCCTCTGGATTTGAGAAGAGGTGCCAAATGTGCTTCAGCATCGCCGCTCGGTTCCATTCTATAACCCGCTTAAGACCGAGCCCTCCCTACTTCTTCGGCCTGCACACTGTGTTCCACGCTACCTTGGCCTTGTGGTGGTCCTAGTTTGGAGTTTTAAATCAAAGGGAAATGGTCGCCATTGTCGTTCTTGGGCGCTTTCATAGCTGAAATGCTTTAATCATTCCTTTGGTACTTGCTTAAGACCACTTCATAGAATTTGAGCAACATTTCTCAATTATATCATCTACACAACAAATAATTTATGGTTCATGCAGTTGGAGTTCATATGGAGTCAAATAAGGAGTCCAAACGTGCGGCCGAAAGTACAACAGCTAGAGAGGTCCCCCTGCTGGCTTTGAAGGAAAGAAGCCCATGCCGAAGTGTTCAGCCTCATGGAGGGCTAGATAGAGTATGCATAGTTGGAATGGCCCAAATGCCAATGGCTCAACAGTTCAAACTATGAAGTTATTAAGTCCCTTCATGAATACGAAGGCTCTCTTCCCTCGACTATAAGAGATACACTTTGAGAGCCACTTCATGTAGAGCTCAATTCTTGTTTAAGGTACCCTCTTGTCTATATTTTGAGATTCTCATCTGGTTGTCGGTGGTCTTGGTAATGGTAGACTCTTCGAAGGAGAAGTCTCCTTCAAGGTGATGGAATCAAAGTGGCAATCCATGAGATTGGCAGTTGGACAATAACTTTACGTCTTCGAGAGCAATGGTCATGGGACCCTTTGAGAAAAAAAATTATTGATCGATTCCAGAAAGAGAGTAATGCCACACATATTCTACTGTTACACTTATTTGGGGGAATGCACACTTGACCAAGAGTACTAGATTCCAAGACGATTCCATTTGTCTCGAAGTAGACAAGAAAACCACTCAATTCTGATAAAATGAAATGAGGTTTTCCTTATTAATTAATGATAAATCTTGTCTTATAGCCATGATTGTGTGTCATGAGAGATAGGACTAACAGAAGGTTTTGACGAATATTTTCTACCAGCCTTCTATACATGGAAATGATGATGATTAATATATTGACACACCTTCTAGATACAAACACACTTGGAATCTGTATATATTCAGATGGTTCATCGTTTATCTTGAATCTGAATGTAATCATGTGCCGGCAAAATGTGAGATTGGATGTTATTTTCCCAAATTCATTTTGCAGAAACTCTTACAAATACTTTCTATATAGGGAATACTATATATCTTTAACGGGAGTGGTTCGACTCTCTTGGAAATGAAAGAAATGATTATACATCTATATGATTTATGTAATATGACATAAAAATATCATCAATTAATCAAACGATTTTATTAATTGTTTTGTGAAATAAAGAATGATTAACAAAAAAACAAATATTTATGAAATAAAGACAAGGAACAACTGTTGGTAAGGGGACATGATCAATAGAAACTGCCTGGATCCGGGCTGGGTAGTGGCGCCCATTCCTAACTTAAAATATAATATTTTAATAAGCTATAAAAAATTAACACAATTAAATTATACGAAAATTGATGTAAATCTTCAGATCCAAATTATTTATCGACATTAATAATTAAAAAATAAAGTGGTCTGTATTTATAACTAGTAAAGGAAAAACGTAGATAATATTTTTTGTTGGGTAAATTTAAACAAATGAATTTTGTAAACATTAACGAGAAAAAATTGTAAACAATAAAATGTATGTTCTTATATGGGAAAATTCAATTAATAAGATTGAGTATGCAAATTAAATGAATTTATTAAAATGGTCATCTTAAAAAATGAACGAGAGCATAAATATGTTCATATACAGATGTGTTTTTTTTTTCATATATAAAAAACCTTAACCTAAACATGTTTAAAACTGATTTCTTTTTCATGTTTTGAGTTGATTATAATATTTATACATGATAACAAGTTTGAATTTATTTATATCGTGCTCTTCATATTCTTAGATATCCAACTTAGGGAAAACATAAATATTAATCAATTAATTAAAAACTATTTTTCCTTCGTAAATTTCAACTGAGAGTTATTCTAGTAGGGCTTAGAATTTGGTCAAGAAAAATTAGAAACTTACGGAAGCCGTATATTAGGGCATGGTAGTAAGATAAGTTCTCGGAGGAATGGGGTATATTCCCGAGTCTAAATTTCCAAGAACTAGTAATATTATGTGTGGTTCCTGGTTCTAGCCCTGAAAGCAACTTGATATCTATCTTGAAACCTATGTTATACCATAAGATCATTCTCCGTCGCTCAAATTCGAATACAATTATCATGTAGTAGAAAACTTTTTGAATATTTTTTCATAGCTATTTGATAGTTGTGAGCATACGGTAGAATGTTAATGATTTATTTGGTTTTACAAGTATTATTTAGTGCATTGACAAAAATATCGCAATTTCAACTTTATGTCTATTTGCCCCAATTAATTTAGTTGATGGGGGAAATTTTTGTTTGATGTAGTTAGCATTGTATGTATTTTATTTTTTGTCTTCTCATTATTCCAATAGTTACATATTATAAACTATAATTAAAATATTATATTTAATACAATAATAACATGGCAGAACCATGACCGACACCCCAATCTTCGAGTGAGGTTCTTAAGTGTTTCAAAAAGTGAAGATTAGGGGGATTATTCTACGTCTATTGGATAGAGGTGTCACCACCAACAAGTTTCAAGGGTTGACTCAAAGACCAACATATATAGAAATGCCATCATGATCAACAATATGATATAAGATCGGTAGTAAAAATGGAACAGAGACACCACTGTGATACGAAACGAATAATTAAGAAGCAACACGGAGGATACAAACACATCACCACCAATTAACACATTTAACTCTGTTCGCACTTCGAATCCGCTAAGACAAGAGAGAGGTTGAAGAAGAATCCACTCACTTCTGAAAAAATATAATCTTTCGCTATTAAAAAATATGATAATAATGCTTGGCCCTCCGGTAAGTACAACTTTATATAGGTATACCACAACATTTGATGGATCAATGCATACTTACAACACAATGTAAAGATAAATGTAAAAATGTAAGATAGTGGTAAGAGGGTCAGTAGTTGGTAGCTTACTCGAAAAAGACTCATCTCAAAATACCCCAACTCAACTTGACTCATGTCAAAGGAACGTGAAAATAACTTAACTTTTACTATATAAAAGCAATCATTTTACATTTTGTTAATTGTAACGGTTAGCAATAGTTACAAAAATTTCACAACATTAGACTTTTACACCTAGAAATAGGAAATGGATACGTTAGACATCCTCTAATCTACGCTCGTTTTGATCTCTCCTTAGTTTCCCATGAACCTCCGAAGGCAACTTTATCTATACCTTCATGCACACTAAAGTGTATGATCCCCTTTTCACGATTTTGACACCCATAGTTGAGCTTAGACTCTAAGAACGAGTCTGTTAATTCCCACAAAAATTTCAGGAACATGACGTTTTCACCATTTCGGGTCACTCCCCATCAAATCTCAGAACCAGTTAAGGTTCAAGACTCCTCAGGTCGAACATCCATGTTCATGTGTAAGTCTAGTAATCGCATGTATTCGGGATCCTCTCAACCCATTCATTATAAATAGGCACGGGTCCTCCTACCCGCTTAATGTAAGTTCGGATCCTCACATCCATCATTACATTGGAAAAGGTCCTCCCACCTTTTCCTTAACCAACTGAATCCTCTCATCCGGGGTCCATATTCTCCAAGGGTCCTCCCGCCCTTGTAAGAACTAGTTGGGTCATCCCATCCGAATGTTACCCCTTTAGGGTCTTTCTTTCAAACACTTCTTCACATCATCACATGTATGAAGAATTCAACATTCTTTGGCATTCCGTGATACCTATCCAATCCACATTCCCACCTATTAACCGACAAGTCCTCGCTCCCAATCTACCAACCCACTGAACTCATTTCGATCAATCACACCCAACTAAATATAACCAACGACATATCGCACATAGACCCATATTAAACATAATTAACGACATCATCATCTCTAGGGAATGCTAGTGTAAAGGCTAAGGATTTTATGGCTGTTAAAAGAACGGAACAAGGAAGAAGGAAGGGTCGAAGCCGTACCTCGTACAAAATTCCAACCGGGACCCTTATCACCCCTTCCTTTGGCCGGTCTCCAATGTTCGAGCTTTGTCCTCCTTTTGTTGAACTCCCACTTTATTTCTCCTTCATGCCCTCTCCCTGCTCTAGACTTCACTACCACAATTACTTATTCCTCTCATTCGGTCATTCTCTTCTCTTTTCCCTTATTCTCTTGATTTTCCCCCCTTTTAATCTCATTTCCCTTCTCCCACTGTCAATGATATGTTCTAAGGGTAAAGAAAAATAAAATCTATGTGGCCTCCTTTACACCACACTTATACAACTTGTTTCACTAGATTTGATCATTCCATTGGTCAACTCGTATTTGTGACTCTCGATATTGTACATGTTAATCTCTTCTTCCGTGATATTTCTTTCGTGAATCCAACCATATTCCAATACATTCATTGCTTATTAATAATTCGCTTGCGATTCTAGTTCATCTGTTTCTAATCTCACTCATACGCAACTACCAATCCCTCAATATTATTCACTCGATCGTACTTATTTTATTCCTTCATAACGCTCCCACATACTCTCAACACACTTTCCGCATTACTTGACATATCTTCCTTCGTTCACTTCAAAATGTGATCTTTTATAATATTCTCATACATTAAATAATTATAAAGACACGGGTCGGTACAATCGTTTCCCTATGTTGGGTTTTTTGGTCAAGCCCATGTGGGCCCCACCCAAGTTTGACAATTCAATTGTGGGATGAAATCCCATCAGTGGCTTTGAAAAAGGTGACACCCCACAAACAATAAATAGCTGAAGACATCAGAGAGCGAAAAAAAAAGAAAAAAGGAGAGGAAGAAGAAGAAGAAGAAGACGCGGCCGATCGGGGTTCGATTCGTCGTCCGTTTTCGACGAAACTTCGCGGTATTGATACTCTCAACGAGCCCGTCGTTTTGGTGGTAGAATCGTTGGGAGATGTTGTCATTATCTCCGTAGTGCTCTTGAAGTAGATGCCGGGTTATTTGTTGTAATCCGCCCTTGAGTGGTGATGTTTAGCCTTGGAGTGAGCCGAGATTGAGGATCTCGATGGTTATACTCTAGTTTGGCTAGAGAAGAAGGACTTGTTGTGTAACCCATTCTTGTTATTGATAGTGGAGGAAGGTGGAGTTCGGGCCGTGGTTTTTCCTCTTATGTTGAGAGGTTTTCCACGTAAAATCTTGGTGTCTCTCTTTTATTCCTTTTGCGCTGGTTGCTATTCGGTGGACGTCGGGATTCATATATCTCTGGAAGTTGGTGTTGTTGGGCTGGTTATTGTGGCATAGTCGAAGTGCGGTTTGTTTCTGTTTGTTCAGCACAGGTCTAAGACAAGTTCCGGGCATCGTCTCTCTCCCCAACAAACTGGTATCAGAGCTCAATTGTCAGACTATTGTGCTGAGTGAATGGAGGATACAATGACCAGCAACACTATGATAAAGCTCACGGCTTCAAACTACTCTTTGTGGAAGCCGAGAATGGAAGACATCTTATGTTGTAGAGATTTATATGATCCTATTGAAAATTCCAAGCCTGGTACAATGTCTGATGAGGATTGGAAGAAGCTCCACAGGAAGACGGTCGGGTTTATTCGACAGTGGATTGATAATAGCATCTTCTACCATGTTTCAGAGGAAACAAATGCGCATGCCTTGTGGGAGAAGCTCAAGAATCTTTATGAGAGGAAGACGCCTCAGAATAAGACTTCGTTGATCAAGAGACTTGTCTATTTGCGATATAAGGATGGGTCGAGCATATCGGAACACATGAGTATGTTCCAAGATCTTGTGAATCAGATGGCCAACCTTGAAATTCCGATCAGCAATGAATTCCAGGCATGTCTTTTGTTGAGTACACTGCCAGAGAGTTGGGAAACCTTGGTTGTTGCGCTCAATAATTCAGCTCCGAATGGGAAGTTGAATATGAAGATAGTAACAGAAAGCTTGCTTAATGAAGAAACGCGAAGAGCTGAGCAAGGGTTTACTCAACGATCCGAAGCACTTGTGACCGAAAGGCGAGGAAGGAGTCGGAACAGGGGTTCTCCTCATCCTGAGAAGAAGGATGGTTTTAAGAGGAGGTCCAAGTCCAGAAATCAGATCAAGTGCTATCATTGTGGAAAGTTGGGTCATATTAAGAGAGAGTGCAGGATACTCAAGAGGGAGAATTTGAAAGAGAAAGGTGAAGATAGTAACCAGAAACAGAGTGAGACAGCTGCTCTTGCTCTTGATGGTGATGTTGCCATTCTTTCTGATGAGACTTCTATTAATCTCACTTGTCAGGACTCTACTTGGGTAATTGACTCTGCCGCTTCTTTTCATGTGACTTCTATGCGTGATTCTTTTGCATCCTATACTGCTGGTGATTATGGTAGCGTAAGGATGGGAAATGAAGCTGTTGTGAATGTTGTCGGCATGGGAGATGTTTGCTTGGAAACTGATATTGGCTGCAGATTGGTGTTGAAAGATGTTCGACATGTCCCAGATATGCGCCTTCAGTTGATCTCCACAGGCGTTCTTGATGATGAAGGTTATGCTAGCACCTTCAGCAACGGAAAATGGAAGTTGAGCCGAGGCAACCTCATTGTTGCTAAAGGGAAGAAGTCCAACACCTTGTATATGACTCATGCCAAGTTGATCAAGGGGAAGGTCAATGTCTCTGAAGATTCCTCTTGTGAGTTGTGGCATAGACGACTTGGTCACTTGAGTGAAAAGGGACTTGGCATCCTCATGAAGAAGCAACTACTCCCGATTACAGGTATATCTCTGAAGACTTGTACTGATTGTCTTGCTGGCAAGTTGCATAGATTTGCATTTCAGAGGTCATATTCTTCTCGAAGATCGCACATTCTTGATCTTATTCACACAGATGTATGCTCCATGGTTGATAGATCCCTTGGAGGTGCTTTGTATTTTGTGACATTTATTGATGATCATTCTCGGAAAGTGTGGGCTTACTGTTTGAGATCGAAAGATCAGGTGCTTGATTCTTTCAAGTGTTTTCATGCTTCAGTTGAGAGACAGACTGGCAGAAAACTGAAATGTGTCCGAGCAGATAACGGTGGTGAGTATCGAGGTCCATTTGAGCATTATTGTCGTGAACATGGAATTAGGCTTGAGAAAACAGTGCCGAAGACTCCTCAGCAGAATGGAGTTGCTGAAAGAATGAACCGCACTATAGAGGAGCGGATTCGATGTATGCTTTCTCATGCTAAACTTCCAAAACCCTTTTGGGGTGAAGCTTTGCTTACTGCAGTGTATTTGATTAACCTTTCACCTTCAGTGCCTCTTGGTTTTTATATTCCAGAGAGAGTGTGGACAGGAAAAGAAGTATCCTATGATCATTTGAGGATATTTGGCTGCAGGGCATTCATTCATGTCCCTAAAGATGAAAGAGCTAAATTGGACCCGAAGTCAAAGCAATGCATTTTTCTGGGGTACGGACATGAAGAGTTCGGTTACAGATTATGGGACGTTGCCGAAAGGAAAATTGTTAGAAGCAGAGATGTAGTGTTCCTTGAAGACCAGATGATTGATGACTGTGAAAAGTCAGAAAAGAGGAAACTACCTACAGAAGCACCTATTGATTTGAGTTTATCATCTTCTATGCCTCTTACTGTGACGGAGAATCAGACAGATGATGTTATTACAGATGAGCCTACAGTTGAGGTCGGAGACAACACTGCTGAGCCTCAAGTGGTTTTGAGACGATCGAACAGAGAGCATAGACCATCACAGAGGTATTCTCCACATGATTATGTATTGCTCACTGACGGGGGAGAGCCTGAATGCTTTGATGAGGCTATGTTAGATGAGCAAAAGGAGCAGTGGATGAGAGCCATGCAAGATGAGATGAGATCATTGCGTGAGAACAATACATTTGAGCTGGTGAAGCTGCCTAAGGGCAAGAGAGCGCTGAAGAACAAATGGGTTTATAAACTTAAGCCTGATGAGAGTGGTTCACAACAGAGATATAAGGCTCGATTAGTTGTGAAAGGATTTGGTCAGAAGAAAGGTATTGATTTTGATGAGATATTTTCTCCTGTAGTCAAGATGACTTCTATCCGAGCTGTTCTTGGTTTGGCAGCAAGTAGAAACTTGGAAATTGAACAACCTGATGTAAAGACAGCATTCCTTCACGGTGATTTAGATGAAGAGATCTACATGAATCAGCCGGAAGGATCTGTAGTGAGTGGAAAGGAGGATCTTGTCTGTAAGCTGAAGAAGAGCTTGTATGGCCTTAAGCAGGCCCCGAGGCAATGGTATAAAAGGTTTGACTCCTTTATGACTGACCATGGGTATGAAAGCACAGATTCTGATCATTGTGTTTATGTGAAGCGGTTTGCTAATGATGTTTTTATTATTCTCTTGCTTTATGTGGATGATATGTTAATTGTTGGACATGATACTGCAAAGATTTCGTCTTTGAAAGCAGATTTGAGCAAGTCTTTTGCAATGAAAGACTTGGGACCAGCTAAGCAGATACTTGGGATGAGGATTGCCCGTGATAGGAAGAGTGGGAAGCTTTGGTTGTCTCAGGAGAGATATATCGAAAAGGTTTTGCAGAGATTCAATATGAGTGGATGCAAAACAGTTAGTACTCCACTTGCGAGCCATTTCAAGTTGAGTACTTCTCATTGTCCTTCGACAGAGAGGGATAGAGAACACATGGGTAAAGTTCCTTATGCATCTGCAGTGGGCAGTTTGATGTATGCTATGGTGTGTACACGGCCAGATATTGCTCATGCAGTTGGTGTTGTGAGTCGATTTCTATCAAACCCTGGAAAAGAGCATTGGATGGCGGTTAAGTGGATTATGAGGTATCTAAAAGGTACTTCTCGGTTTTGCCTATGCTTTGGCATTGATGAGCCGATCTTAGTTGGTTATGCGGATGCGGACATGGCTGGGGATGTTGATTCCAGGAAATCTACGTCAGGTTATTTGATGATCTTTTCAGGAGGAGCAATATCATGGCAATCAAGACTACAAAAATGTGTAGCTTTATCTTCCACAGAGGCAGAATACATAGCTATCACCGAAGCGGGCAAAGAACTGATATGGTTGAAGAGGTTCTTACTTGAGCTCGGTATTGGGCAAGAGAGTTATATTCTTCACAGTGACAGTCAAAGTGCTATCCATCTCGCCAAGAACTCGACCTTCCACTCTCGGTCGAAGCATATTGATGTCCGTTATCATTGGATTCGGAATGAGTTGGAGATGAAGACTTTGCGACTTGACAAGATCCATACCGATGAGAATGCATCGGATATGATGACGAAGGCTTTGTCAACAATGAAGTTCTTATGGTGTCGAGACAAAGCGGGTATGGTCGAGTCCCCCAGCCCATGTGGGCCCCACCCAAGTTTGACAATTCAATTGTGGGATGAAATCCCATCAGTGGCTTTGAAAAAGGTGACACCCCACATACAATAAATAGCTGAAGACATCAGAGAGCGAAAAAAAAAAAAGAAAAAAGGAGAGGAAGAAGAAGAAGAAGACGCGGCCGATCGGGGTTCGATTCGTCGTCCGTTTTCGACGAAACTTCGCGGTATTGATCCTCTCAACGAGCCCGTCGTTTTGGTGGTAGAATCGTTGGGAGATGTTGTCATTATCTCCGTAGTGCTCTTGAAGTAGATGCCGGGTTATTTGTAATCCGCCCTTGAGTGGTGATGTTTAGCCTTGGAGTGAGCCGAGATTGAGGATCTCGATGGTTATACTCTAGTTTGGCTAGAGAAGAAGGACTTGTTGTGTAACCCATTCTTGTTATTGATAGTGGAGGAAGGTGGAGTTCGGGCCGTGGTTTTTCCTCTTATGTTGAGAGGTTTTCCACGTAAAATCTTGGTGTCTCTCTTTTATTCCTTTTGCGCTGGTTGCTATTCGGTGGACGTCGGGATTCATATATCTCTGGAAGTTGGTGTTGTTGGGCTGGTTATTGTGGCATAGTCGAAGTGCGGTTTGTTTCTGTTTGTTCAGCACAGGTCTAAGACAAGTTCCGGGCATCGTCTCTCTCCCCAACACCCTACTCACAGTTTATTGATCGAGCAGGTATGAAGACAGTCGACAGAAGTAATCAGTCAAACTGAGGATTTCAGTCGATCAAGGTAATGCGCTTGGAAATAATCAGTCAGTCAATCTAGAGAGTCCCAACAGCCGGATGAAGGATTCAGTGCTATAGAAAAAGTAGTTAAGGAGTATGTCTCCTTCCCAAGGCAATTACAACCATCATTTAATTCCTAAGAACCTGCAGATCTAGTTGTGCATGTTGTTATTCCCTACGCAAACATTTAATTTTCTGGTTAGCATTTATGTTTGGGTGACCTCTACATAAGGTGCTTGTAATAGTTGATAGACTTGTCTTCCACCCTCTTCTTCTCTTGATGGATTCCAAGTGCAGCTAGTGTGCCATTTGATGGTGTTGTATATGCATCCTCCGTTTCATCCCTTGCCATCGCCTTCGTCCACAGTGATGCGTTGCTGTATTTGGTATGAGCAAGTTATCGAGTCCTTTTACCATGAGTGTTTTTGTATATGTAATGGTTGTTCTCAACCACTTTAACGTGTTTTGTGTTTACAGTCTTCGTTCTTCATATACCCCGTTAACTTTTCCTCACCGTCACTAAATCAACAACATTTATGAGTAGTCTTGTTGATTTGCTTGGACTGTCCTTACTATTACTCGAGTGTTATACTGACCTGATTTACTCGAATGATGTCGTTATTCTCGATCGCTTATCTTCTTCTCAATGGTACTACTGCTTGACTAGTTTCATCGTGTGATTCGCTCGATATATTGATGGCCAATAGAATAACTCCGACTCAAGTAGCGTCAAGTAGGGGCGTTCTTCGGACTGATCTATCAAGGTCTTCTCGACTCCAAAGTGTTATGCAATACCCCCGCATGTATCGCTAAAATGAGTAGCTCTATTTGGGAACCTTGAGGAATGAAGAGCTTGAAATATAAAAAAGGAACCCATTTACTTGGTGGAATCGCTCAAAAGTCTGGAAAGAACTCTATGCATAGATTGCTCAAAAGTCTTCATCTTCGTCGTACAAGGCCTATAAATGATCAAATCCAATTAACTTAGTCTCCATCATCGAGAAAGGTGTCGCTTTCCTCAACAATGCATGAACAACCATTTTTCTCACTTCTTTTGTGATTCAAAATAAATGCATTGTTTTGGAGAAACTTGACCCACTTGGAATGCATCTGATTGTGCTTGTGTTAGCCATTGATATACTTGGGGGGTTCATGATCAATGTGCTACATGAACTCATGGGGAAGTAGGTAATGACTTGAAGTCTCTAGTACTCGAATGATGACGTAGAACTCCTTGTCGTAGGTCGAGCAATTTAACATAGCTTTACTCAATTTCTCGTCGAAGTAGGCGATGAGAATTCCTTCTTGAAGTAAGATTCCTCCAATCTCAACTCCCGAAGCATCGCATTCAATCTTAGGTCTTCGAGAAATTTGGAGCACTAAAACTTGGGCACGCTTAGCATTTACTTATTTGCTTTTGAAGCTTTCTTGAGTTGACGCGATTACTAGAATTGATCCCCTTACAAGCATTCAATAAGCGGGGCAACTAAAGTGCTGAACTCTTGACTGAATAGCCTATACAACAACGCCAATCCACGGAATCTCCTCACGTCATGAATGTTCTAAGATGCTGTCCAATTCTGTATCCCTATAACCCGACTCGCGTCCACCTTGATAACCTTTACAGATACCACGAATCCGAGGAAATCTATGCTCAATTCAAAGAACCATGTTGCGTAAGGTTTCCATATAATTTTAAGATTCGTAGCGCGTTGAACACTACTCGCAAGTACTCTACATGCTCTGTTTCGCTACAATAAATTTCTAAGTACAACCTTAGCACGTGGGTCATCAATCTCATGAACGTATTGGAATCGTGGGACAACACAAATGACATGACTAAGCATTCGTATAACCCGTGCTTGGTTTTGAGTCAATTCCCCATTTGTTGCCTTCCTTCATGTGAATCTGATGATACACACTTCACGGATCTACCTTGGAGAAACATATGTTCTATGCAACTAATCCAAATTATCGTCTAGTCGAGGGATTGGATAACGATACTTCACTTTATCTTGTTCATTGTTCGACTGCCTATGCACATCCTCCAAGATCCATCCTTCTTCAGTACAAGTATTGCTGGAACCGAGCAAGGACTCAGCTCTCATGAAGCAAGTCATTATGAAGGAGCTCGTCTACTTACTTTTGCAACTCCTTACCTTCCTCCTAGTTATGTCAGTAGGCTGGCCAATTTAGTATGAATGCTCCTAACACTAGGTCGATCTGATGATAGATTCCTCGAAGCGATGATAGCTCAACTGGCAACTCTTTAAGGATGATATCAGGGAATTCCACGATCAATGCTTTTGCTCGAGGGTGACTTCTCGCGGGTCCATGAGTGGTTACCATTAGAACCAACTCAATAACCTCGTCACTCTCTTGTACTACTTGCATAAGCTTGTTTCCCTTGAGAGCTTGAATAGATTTCTCATATGGCAAGAGGTTGGAAGGCTTAGTGAGAGGGGCATACGTGTGACCTTCTTGTCGATGGTAATGGAATACGCGTTGCGCACTCTAACATATACAACATTGCGGTCATATTACCATGGCATGCATCCATATGAATGACATCACAGAGCTTGCTTTGTAACTAGAACGTCGCTTCCTTACTGAGCCACTTGAGACGGTACGCTGAGGGTGTGGCTATGTTGGTAGCCTCAACTTCTCGATCGTGGTGCTTTAGGTGATATTCATGCAACTCTACTATCTATAATAACTATGCAGACCATATTATTTACAGTACATCTATTGTGGAAAATGCTCTTGCGCTGACTTCCACGTGAGCCGGAGATGCATTTAGAACCTTGCGGATAACGAGCAATTCTCATTCGTCGGGATACTACTCAAATTTCTCTATATCCCAAATAGTGTTTGGCAAGGCTTCCTCACGGACGTCTTTGTCTTCGTCATCCTCGAACGGTACTCAAAACACCGGAAAGCATCATGTCGATCATTTGTCCTAGTCTCTAGTGTAATCAAAGACTTCTGCGACCTGTCTTAGCAATTGTAGCTTGATGAAGAAATCTCACCGATAGTGTTATGGCTAAAACCAGTTGGTCATGGATCTCTTTAATTTTTATCACGATATAATCTTTTTGCTTCCCTCAGATTTGCGTTGCTGATTGATGTTTTCTTACCAAAGGCTGGTATATTTACGAATGTTTAGAGTGGACATCTTGACCATCTTATCCTTAGACATCTCTTCAAACTCGAAAATACGCTCGATGGTGTACATCCAGTAGATGAATTCCTCTAGATTTAAGTTGCCTTCGAATTAATGAACATAATAATACATCACCTGATTTATTTTTTCCTACAGATAGTGGATATGTGTTTTGACTTTCTCATCCTGCCAAAAGTGTGCTTCATCGTTATTGTCTGTACGATTGGTTTGCTGGAAACGGAGCACACTTAATTGCTATATGAGATCTTCCATTTGTTATTGCGAATGGCCATCTGGTTTTCTTCCATAACATACCTTGATAAAAATGCCCGACATTTCGAGTGTGATTTTCAACTCGACATACAAGAACAACCCGATGCTCTAACACCAAGATGATGCAAGTAAGCTACAGAAAGAAGCTTACCCGTAGAAGAAAAGGGAAAGAAGGAGAGAAAGTGTGTGCGAGTTAAGGAAAAAGTAGAGAGATTGGTTGCTCGACTGGTTTCTAGGAAATGTGGTCATTGTAAAAAAGAATGAAAGAGGGAGTCCGTTTTAAAAAAAAAAAGCTATGAGTCGGATTGATAAAGAGTAAATTACTCGATATTGAATGAAATAAAGGGGGATTACTTGATGTCTATTAGATATATGTCTACCACTTGTAAGTTTCAAAGGTGGGCTTGAAGACCGATGGATATAAAAACACCTCCGTTATTAACATAATCGAACTGGATCGGTCATAAGCACATATATAGAGACATCATTATGATACGAAATAAAAAAGTGAGGAGCAACGTGGATGATACAAACACCATCACAGGTTTGCACAATTAACTCAATTTGTACTTAAAATCTATTAAGGGAAGATAGATATTAAAGGAGAATCCACGCACTTTTGAAAGACTATTCAAAAATATGATAATAATGCTTGGCTACTTTGGAAGTTCAACTTCACATAGACAGAGCACAACCTTTATTGGGTTAGTGCATGCTTGCAGTTTAATGTCAAGATAGTAATTGAAGGAACGGTAGTTGACAGCCTTTATGAGTTGTATCGTCGTTTCGACTGAATTGTCTTTATTACTCCTTGAGTGCCATGCTTACTTGATTTATTCCAATGATGTCGCTCTTCTTGATTGCTTCTCTTTTTCTTGGTGGATCGCTGCTTTCCATCTTAAAATATTATTTACTTGACTAGTCATTAGTCAACAGAATGACTCTCACTCGAGTAGTGACAAGTTGGGGCGATTGGAAATTGTTATTTCCCATATAATAAGTAATACCCCCGTATCATAAAGCTTCATTTCATGGATAGATTAATTATATTTAATATTACGGTGATTTTTATTCTTACATTTCTAGAATTTATGTATACAATTAATATGTTAAGAAATAAGTACATTATTATATGTGGTACGCCAAAATATTGAATAGAAAACTTTGCCTCGTGAACTCCGCATTAGTCAGAATTGCCATTTGCAACTCATTTGAAATATATCTCACTCTTGGATACATTCATCGTTAGTCCTGACTAAATTCCGTAGGATGAGAGCATATCTAAAATACAATAGACCGAAGATTGTCGGGATCTTCGCGGGTCGACCCCGAAACGATCCATGTCCCACTTCAAGGCCCTCTCCACAGCCTAACTCCGGGCCCTCTACCCAGCCAACGAACGACCCGTCCCAAAACCACCTAGCCTTTAGACGCCCAACCTTTGGACGCTTTCGACCTCCGCTTTGCGACTCCGATCGGGGTGCTTACAATTTTATCAAATGAAAACTCTCAGAAAGAAGAATCTAATGAGGCAAACCTGGCCCGAATCGGAGGTCAAACGAAGCAGGATGTCTAATCATAGTCAACTTTCTATCACACAGTTAACCGTACGATCTCATGTTAACCCAAGCAGGGAGATGCACGACTACATAGTTCCAGCGCGCAGCTTCGTGGTTGGAGGAGGTTGTTGTCAAAGGAGAAAGGTTGGGGTGGGTCGGAGATCGGGATTGCTGGTGCGCAGTGTTAGAGAGTTGTTCGCTCCGGAAGTGACCACGGACAAGCCGGATCCAAACACGTTGGAAATTTCTGGCACTACGAGCAACTGGTACTCGGAGGTTCGTTGAATGTGTGTGGTCGCCGTATGAAAGAGAGAGAGAAGACAACGGACGAACACCCATAAACGGGAGCACTTACGGATGCCATCGACCATGCCTTCGGAGGGAAGCAGGAACGGAGGAGCACGAAGAGAGCTTGAACGCTGGTCTGCTTTGAGGATAATAATGACAATATGTCTGTCTCTAGAGAAGTGTTTTTATACAATGCCCAAGAACAACTATTTATACTAAGCTAGACCTACGTATGTACGGTAACGAAATATTGCACATATATTACGCTTTCTTTGTCAGGAGTCTTCATGGAATATCTCCTTTCCATATGATCGAACTTGGTGACAATTCCCTTCCAAATCCTAAGATTGTCTCGAACCTTCCTTAATAGCTATTGATCGTCCGTATTGCCCATTGGCCTTCGCCGTGGAGTTTCCTCGTTCGCTCAGTTGATTGTCACTTCATTGAGCTTTGTCGCCTATCGTTTGGTAACCCTATCGCTTGGTAATTGTTTCGCCGAGCAAACCTTTTCCTTATGTGTTTTCGTGGTCACCTCCTTACTGGATTTATGTTCCTTGGGCCCGTATTCTGGACCGTTGATCCACAGATAAAGCCAAGATATGTGGCCCAGAATTTTTGTTGCTAAACATATAAGCCCCCTAAAGGCAGACTGAGTCATCTGTCGTGCCTTGAAAAAGACCAAGTAATCATTCCCGTGCAATCAAGTAACGTGTGCAGGCGAACATAAATCCTTGACCGTCGATATCCCCGAAGTGTATCGGTTGAGATCCCCAGGACAACTGTTGAAATCTCCGAGATCTCTTTTGTGATATCTTCTGTCAAACTATTAATTTTCCCCATAACCTCGCTATAAATAGCAATGCCCAGTTCGTCTTCCAAATCGCAAACCATCGCCCCTGAAAATAGCGAAGCCATGAGGTTTTCCACCCTTCAGTACTTTACCCAGGGCCTATGTCCATCACCTTAGCTTTCTTGAGAGTCTATGTCTCACCTTATGAGGATGGTCTCTATGTCCCCCCGACTTCCTTTCTCCCTTTTGAAATGTTGGTCTGGAAGGGTGGAAGGTCTAAGCAAGCTCTTCGGCGCGCCGTCCAAGGTGGTGTACAGTCAGGCTATCCTTTGGTGCTTCTTAGCGCCACTAAATCTATGCGGCTGCTAGGAAACCATGAGGGGAAGTCATTGTTCCATCCTCACCTTGCTAGTTTCACGGCTTTTGGAGATTCAACCAAGCCTCAGGTCTCCACGACATCTGGGAGAACCTACCTAGCATCCCTTGAAGACTAGGTATTAACCCCTATGTCAAATGAAGAGGTTTCCATTTGCAGCCACGAATCTTCTTCATCAGAAGGAAGAATCGGGTGTATATCCGGTTTCTGTGGATAAACCCTTAAATATTTTGGAAAACCCGTCGAGTCTTCAATAGAGCATTTCCTAATGCGCGGAAACGTTGTCCACAGAGTCATTTACGTTTCATTCCTTGTACATTCATCGTCAATCAAACCCATGTAATGAACAAATTTGAATGAGAATAAATGTGTTTCTTAAGTCTTTTCACTTACCCACTTATGACTTTTGAATCGTCGTCAGTTTCCAAGTGAAGCGATGTTACCTTTTGCAAATGAAGCGACGTCACTGTTGGACCGTGGTCATTAGGCGACGTCCCTTTTGGGCCTCAACTCTCTTGTCGATTTCTGGGAGCATAAAGTCTTTTAGGGGTTGGGGTTTCCCGCTCACATACTCCGAAAACCTTCTCCTTCCTTATCGTATTTTCAGAAACCCTTGTTTTCCCTAACTCCCATGGATTCCGATGCCTCTTCTTCGACGTCCTCGGCCTCTCTGGCCCGTGAGGAGGGTGACACGGCCAAGTTTCAACCAGCCTTTATTGAGTCACAACAGTTTCATGTTTTTCTTGCAGCAAAGCTGAGTCGGAATATGGTGTTCCAATGTCGGACCAGGAAACCCTGGGTCCGTATATTCCTGATTTCAAGCATTTCGTCCTCTCCGATGTGGAAAGATCATTCCTTTTCACCAGCAGATTGCCCGTTGTGTTTTCCCCTGGCGAATTTAAGCCGTCCGGATGGGGGCCGTCTGCACTGGCGCACCTCCGTTACTTTCCGTCTCCCAGGAGTAAGGTGTGCCAAGACTGGGTCTCCAAGTGGATGGAGAAAAAGGGTGCCGTATGGGAAGCTATAGGGATCAAGGCGTTGATCGACATATGTCGTTCCCCAGTCGAGCCCAACCTATCCGTGTGTGTCGGGTTCCTTTCGTTTTTGGAACTTTGTCGTCAACTGTTTCTATCTCGCAAAGGGACCGATGTCAATTACTTTCGAGGACGTCTGTTTTTTGACTAGTTCCAGTCTTTCTTGAGCCCCCCTTCACTTCAACTACGAGCGCGCTAACTTGAAGTTCAATCCTTCGGAGCGTGTCAGCAAATTTGCTAACCGGCACCTTTCTGATGACAAGTGGGGATTTCAGGAAGAGTTCGAGTTTTACTTAGAGTGGCTGTCCAAGTACATTTTCTGCATTCGAGGGAAACTCCCTAGTTGCTTTATGGTAGGCATGGCCGCCGGCCTCGTCGACGCTACTAATGCAGATAAACCGGAGCCTGTGGCCTTTGCTCCCATTCTGCTGAGCGTGATTTACCGCGGGCTTTACCGGGCGACAACCGACCCGGCCAATTTTCCCGGGTGTTGGACAGATGGCCCTTGGTGGATCGTGTACCTGTGGATGGTCTTGTTTTTTCCAGGGGTTCACCCGTTATCCCAATGCAATGCATGCCTGTAGCCAGGTCATTGCGGCGGGTTCATCTAAGTGCTGGGCTACCTTTAGTGTTGCTGGTTGCATTTTGTCCCTGCGGGACGGATATACGGATGGTGTTGCGGGCACGGTGTCCTCCTAGCGCCCTTTCCCTGAAGAGTGGGAGGTGCTGCGCTTGAGGATGGTTGAATGCCTTCACCCTGCCCTTTGAGACGTACAACCCTCAACTCTGTGCCCGCCAACTGGGCTTGACTCAGTGATTAGTCGTCCTATTCTTTGAGTCTAAAAATCAGCCGCTGCACCGACGTGTCGAATTCCCTGTGGGATCTGGGGTAGCCGAGCAGTCGTTGTAAGACGATGGTTCTTCAGAACTTAGGCAATGGACATTATTTGTGAAATTCACCCACATTTGACTTGAGTCGATACTTACATCTTAATAGCCATAAACTACTTCACTAAATAGGTAAAGGTTAAGGCATTCAAGCCTATGAATCGGTTAGACGTTGTGTAGTTCATATTATTATAGTCGATATGGGATTCCACTTGACATCGTGATTGGTAACACTAAAGTCGTTAATGGTGAGGTGATGGAAGGCTTTTACTAAGAATTTTGCTTTAATATATTGAATTTATTGCTTTATTATGCATAGCGAATGGGCAAGGTGAATCGGAAAATGAGATGATGAAAGGGGTCATACAAAAAATGATTAAAAACAAGCTACGAGTACTCCATAAGTTGTTACAAGAGACCTTATGGGCAATAATGGTCACTAAGCGAGAAAGTGGTGTTGCCCCATTTAATGTAGCCCATGATCACAATGTCATTTTACCAAACAAATTTCATTATAAGTCCTATATAGTGCTAACGCATCTAGAACTGCATGAACAATATGAAGATGGCATGCATCTTGAAGCAGAAAATTGCGTTGAATTGTTTGATAGCACACAAAGAGTGAGTCCCACGACATTATAACGATAGGGTTGTGACTAAGGTTTTTAAAAAGAAAGACTTGGTATGAAAAATGACGCTATCCCCGAAAGATCAAAATATTATTTCTTTGGTAAGTGGACACCTAGCTAGTAGGGTCCATTTAAAATAATATAGATTTCCCTTGAAAATATATAGTGATTTAGTATAATATCATCCCATAATTTCTTTTGAAAAGATATATTCTAGCTCTATACATATATTTGCACGGGCAAACCAAAATATTCTTCTAAGCCAAATTCTTACTTGCGCATGAATCTTAACGCACCTGGGTCCAATATGTCACATGACCGTCCGGTATGAACCAACAGTAAATTGAAATGGTTGCCAATTGCGTGTTGGCATGTGTCGGACAACCCAGGAGTAAATTTAGGGTCTCAACACGTGCCCCCCTTCTCTTATTAATTAAGTAATTAAGAAAGAAAGAGAAGTACCGTCACTAATTTCTGGAATGAATTATTGAGGAAATTGACAAGAGAATGATTATGCAGTATGCGATTTGTGATGTATATTAATCTCTCGTATTAAGGATATTACTAATTGTATTTTATACATTTTGTTTTACAAATTTAAATTATTTAAATTCTAGTTGTTGTAAGCCAGAAGCTTAACTCTTTATATTTATTTATAAATTATATCTTTATTTTTTATTTATTTTTAAAGAGGGTCATTACAGCTGATAAAGTAGTAATTCGAATAATATTTTTTAGGCAAAATATATGTTTATGGCCTCAACTTTGACCCAATTTTATGTTTTGTCATTATTTAGTTTGTTATATAATTTTGTCACCAACTTTTTCATATTAATTTTGGCCAATATTGAATTTCTTCTAGTGAAAGCTTGACCCGTGTCTCATAATAATGGAGTTCCAACCTCTCGTTCATTCACCACATAATTCACTTTACCCGTAGCAATGACCTCCAAATAGAGCAATCATCCGACCTTCATCAATTTTGTATATTTTTTACTACATCAGCAACTATTGTCCAACTTCGGCTTTCAATTCACTTGATTTGGCCATTAAAATTCTAAAATAAGATAACATATGAGAGGTTTCAATATTATTTATCAATTTTTTATTTTTTTTCTTTTTTAGTCAATAAATGAAAATTGTATGGCATGTTTCGCTTTCGCGAGAAAATTCAAGATTCGCCAAAATCAAAATAGAAACAAAAGTTGGTGATAAAATTATATAACAAACTAAATTACTCTTAAAATAGAAAATTGGCTCAAAGTTGAGTCCATGAAACGATATTTTGCTTATTTTCTATAACTAAGAGGTTACTTGGCTAGTTTAAAGGCTTTATCCAACTAGATTCAGTCTTTTAAGATCGTTGCCCGCAATTCCCGACCGAGTAAGTTTGACTCACCAAGGCTAAAATCTGACAAGTACTCTAAAATAAGATCGTTGAATCTGAAATCTTTGGAATATGTGTTTAGGGCCTAGGTGTCCTTATCACTGGGTTATTCCATGGGGACAATTAAAACATGGTTTTGCCGACCTACATCTAGGTTTTCTCCGCCTTTTATTATCGATTCATCTTCATGAAGAGAAAAGTCAAGTAACAAACAAGCGACGAAAATGAAGGGCAAAGACACCGACGAAAATGAAGGGCAAAGACACTGCCACGTGGTGACGGTCGAACCCGCCGTTAAAAAGCGACATCAACGACGACGCCGTGTCGTGCAGGCAAACACAGTCAATCTCGGGTATTTGACATGTCAGTTTTCCACTAAAGCGATTCCACGTTTCAAAATACTCCATTTCGTATTCTGAGATAACTTAGAGTAAAATTATATTTAATAAAATTGATTGATGCTATTTAAAATCATAAGCTATTATCTTAAATGATTAATTCACATTTTTTATGGGAGGACCAATCCCAGTTTTAAACTAGATAAGCAGCGTATAATTAAGTATCTACTCATGTGTCATTTGATCAAGAGACATCGATTAATTGGATGCCAATTGCCAAGTGCACACGGCCTTTTTTAACTTTTATTTTATTTTTTTAATAAAATAAATATTACCAAGGTCCAGATTTAATACTGTGCATTACGTGTTGGTTCATCCATCCCAAAGTCTCAAGACCGATGAAGCAAATTATTTGTCAAAAGTTTTTCAATATTTTTAATTTTTGTTTCTTTTATGCCTCAGGTGTCATTTTATTCTCAGCTTGTCCAACGTGAACTAACTGATCTTCTTCTTTTTTTCATAATTTTTAATATTAAATATTTTTTAAATCCGGAAACCTAAAGCACCCCCCGACCACCGCCGTTTTCGTGGTATGGATCCCCCAATATCAAACCATAATCCTATCCACACTCTCGTCCAAAAACCCTTTGTCCTCCACCGTCCTCACCATCGGACAGCCGTTCATCGTCCTCCTCCACAAAACGATTTTTGGGTAAGTTAATGTAATTTCTCAGTCGGTTAACATTTTAAAATAATATTGAAATTAAGTCATTTTACCATGTAAGAAAAGAAAAAAACAAGCTAGATTCGACAAGCCTTGTCAACAAGCACTTACGTCGATTAAAGACACAAATAAATAAAATCTAATGTTTGGGCAATCGAAAAAATTTAATGAAAACGTTGGCACGGAATAAAATTTAGTTTTCCCAATAATAATAACAATCTTAATCAATTAATATCGGGTGCTTTATTTTCCGACTGCGATTGGGATTTGATGAGGTGGGGCCAAATGCATTTGGGTCTAAATAAACATTCACGTGTCCACAGGGATAATCAGCGTTTCTTTCCCCCTTGCAACTTTCTTTACAAATAAATATATTCGAGGTCAAATTTTTAATAAAAGCTGCGCACATAAAATCGAAATGTAAAAACGATTGGGGAATGTTGGGTTTATGGAATACTAATTGTTAACCTGGTTTTGATGATGAACTTAAGCAACGCGTTACTGATGGTCAGAATTAATGTTTCACGAGTTGCGTGCTTATCCCTAGTGATGAGCTTGAGCAATGTGTTGCTGAATCACATTTAGTAACTGTTATATGTTGCTGCGTTACAGTAAGTTGTTGCTGTGACATTACGTATACATATTGAAAATATGGAAACAAATTTTCAACACCCACGTTTTATTTTGGGTTATCTCATATTATTCGTCTGAGTGTCCAAATTCAATTAATATGGTTGGTTCATCTCATTTTATACATTTAGGAAACTAAATATTGAGAGCTTGGGTTACCAAGTTTATACTTGGAAACAAAATATTTTTTTCTGCAACAGTCCTACGCCGTAATAGGATAAAATCATAAATCAGATAAGTTTGTTTATGATCTTATCTCAATTATCGATCAGAGGAGAACATCTTTAGGATGATTTGTTTATAAGACTTGGAAACGATTAATTTGTTTAGGATAACAATAGTTTATTTGAGAATAGTTGCCGTTGGGGACTTTTCTTCTGTGGTACAGCGAACCGTTGAGCAAACCGTTGCTGAGTCCTGGCTGCCCGTTTTGGCAACAAATCTCGAAGATTGCCTGGACGTCCTCTGTGCCTCTTTCTCCATTATAATCAGACTAGGGACGACATATCTTATTGCCTTTTGTGCGTCTGAGTGTTCTGAGTGGTCTAAGTGGTCTAAGTGAGCTTTGTGCATCGACGGAGAGCGGAAGGTGCTAAGTGTCTCCTGGTTATTTCTCTTGCAAGCTGCGTGTGAGAGTGTCAAGGGGCTGAGGTCAGACCCTTTGATCGTCGTGAGAGGGACTAGGTGTCCTCGGTGCGTTCAACGAGCGGCTGGCGAATCGTCTAAGGGAAGCTAAGTGAATACTTGTTCTGAATTCAGTAACCAGTTGCTAACCCATCGGCAGGAAGCCGTTCTTGTCGTGTCTCTTCGCAGGGAAGTCTCGAACCTACGGAGTTTGAACTGTTAGACACGCACTTGCGGGTGCGTGCAAGAACTCTCGTGCCTGTAGGGTAGAGCAGGAGTTGGGAACGCCGCCAGAGTGGAAAGAGGTCCTCCCGAGCACAGGGGTGTTGTGCAGAAGTCTCGAACTCCTGCTGACGGACAGTAGAGCAGGTTGCGTGAAAGCCGCCGGAGTAGAAAATTCCACCTTAGGCACTGGGTGTGCAGTGCAGTGAGTCACGGCTGTGGTAACCGTGCATGTCCGAACTGAGTGTAGGACGGATACCGCGACTTCGTCGAGTGAGAAGTCAGGTTCTGCTGAGTGAGGAACCAAACCTTTTCTTTTGTTTTTCTGTGTGATCTAAGTGGTTATCTTTGTGGTTGTCTCTTGAGTACTTACAGGCTCATCTTGAGAAGAGACAGAAACTGTGTGGAAATCCTCTGCTGAACGACTAAGTACTGAAGCAATCCTTTGCTGTGAATCAAAAACGAGTTGCTCTCTGAGAAGTCTTTCTGTCACTTTAAGGATTATTATCTGAGGATTTATACTCTAACATAACGTTGTCTGTGTACTTTGATAGACAGGCTTACGTCTGAGTGACAACGTTCTGTGTGGAATCCATTGAGCTACCAACTGCTGAGTATAAGTATTCATTTTGCTGGAAACGAGATGACGTCCACTGTGTGAGGAGCTGATCGTTGCCCAGAAGTGATCATTTGCTGTAAAGGATTCTAAATCTCACTTTGTGAGAAACCAAACGCCTAGTGCAAGGGCTCTTTGTACCCATTATATTATATAGTGGAATCACCTCGTTGGTGGAAAGTGGACATAAGTCGATTAAGACCGAACCACTATAAATTACTGTGTCCATTACGATCGTGCAACACTCGTACGAAAACCTACTCGACAAAATCGTAACGGTTACAGCGAAGCAAATCCGATTCTGAGAAACGCTCTGCTGAGATATAGTACGCTTCTGCTTACACTTAGAAAGGATGAAAAAGTTATAAACACTAATTCACCCCCTCTTAGTGTTCCGGAACGATCCAACACTAATGAAACACGTTGTGATAATGATATAAATATAACAGAGTTTTGGAAACTGTGATCCCGATAAAAAAACCGAAGAAAGAACGTATACAAATCATGGAAGACAAATAACAACGTTTACTCCCATTATTATTGAACAATACAGTCAAGTAAGAGCATAGAGTGATAACTAACCATCATTCAGGATATGAGAAAATGAATGGTTCAAAAGTGAATGTTGCACTTTTGAACCATTAGCAGCAACAGTCGGAAAGGCTTCGCAGCACCAGTCGGAAAGACTTCAGCAGCATCAATTGACCAGAGTTTTACAGCAGTCGACTAGACTACCACAATCCATGAAGTTGTCTAATTCGTGACTAAATCTTCTAACATTCATCAATTCTATTCTATTGGAATCTCAATCGATCGGGAATTGCTTTATGTAAACAATCTTTCATTTGGGCCCCTATAGAATAAGGGACAAGTTTTAAAATGAATTTATATATATATTTAATTTAATTAAAGAAAAATACTATAAAAGATTAGATATATTAGATACGGAAACTTTACCAAACGATTGAATAACATGTATCACCCTTTGGACCCTCTCTAAATTTGAGGGGTCTATATGCCGATGAAACATTCTGCAAGTTGCTTACCAAAAAAACATCGCGCCCTATATTTATCACCTTCTTCAATCGCCCATCTCGCTTTTCTTAGGTCGTAAGTGCGAAAAAAAAGTAACAACCGAAAAGCTTTAACAAAATCAAATAGCTAGCAAAGGAACGACCAACTGCATCGATGTTATTCTCAAATTATCTTGCTTCCCCTCGGGGTCTTCTTCAAGTTCGGCTGCAAAGCGGCTTTAATACCTTTGATAATTTCTTGATAAATTTTGTATACTATCCCATTTCTGCAAATATCACAACTTCTAGATATTTGTTTAAACAGCAAACGTCATTTTGGGCTTTTTGCGATGGGCCTTGGAGGAGACCAATATCGAAGTTATTTGGAGAAGTGTTCGATCATCGATGCATCGTCGAAGGAAATCATTAAAGCGACAATCGAAGATATGAGTTTAGATGATGAAGGCGATCGAAGATGTGTTCTCGTCGAAGGTCCTCAACATCGATGATGTTTTTCGAAGCTCGGAGTTAATGCCCGTGAGGGTCGATGGTGAAGTTGTTTTAGCAGTTAGTAAGTTTATAGTTTTAAGACAATTAGCACGAAATGTGCATCGATCGGCAGTTATTAGTTAGAGTCTTTAAATAAGTCAACCCTGGTCAATTCTAAACACAAGACAATCATTTTATGACCATGAAGGGCTGCTTGATTGTCAACTTAACTATCCGTAATCATTTTAAGTATAGTGCAATGGATGTAAGTTATTCTTTTTACACTTAGTGAATTTATGAATGTTCTTTTGTTCATTTACTTTATTGGCGACCACATTTACATTCGACACTTAGAGTCCCCGATATATCGCGAAGCGTTTCGCCCGCCAACAATATTCATACTTGAATAAGTACATAAACACCAACAACTTTCAGACCACTTACTTGGTACACAAGTCCTCATGGTGGAGCTCCCTTCCTTCCTCATATGGCTTAAAGAATAATCCTTTTGATGCCAAATTAAGGTCCTGGCGAGATGATTCTATTAGTATAGTATAGAAGGCTTCCAGCTGTCGTCAACCTAGTATATTATGATATGAGCACTAAATCAACAAATTCTTGGAGCTTTTGCAAGCCTCAACAAAAGTTTCTAGCCCATGTTACTTAAAAGCAATGATTTCATTTCTCATTTAAGATATCTCCTATGGCAAAAATGTTGGTCAAAGAATGCTTCTTTCATCTATAAGTTCAACCAATTCCATATTTGTCCTTCAAAAGAGAAAGGAAACAGCTTCAAGTGGATGGCACTCCATGGAACTCTATTCTACTTAGAGTTTTTACAAATAAATTTGCTTAGATGGTCATGTGGACCTTCACTCTTCGACCCCTTTAACATAATTGAATTTTAAATAATCTGGACAAATGATATCTTTATCTCGCAGTTCGAAGCTTTTTTTTTTTTTTTTTTTTTGTATCATTGCTATTGGAACCTGCGGATTGATATAATTCACTAGCTAAATAATCAAAATTATGGAATGAATCATGTGCGTCTCCGAAATGGATATGAATTTTACTATTCATTTTCAATTCATACGATTTTACAATTCGAAAAATTAATTAACTAATCTATTAAACTACGTTTATATTGTAGTTTTCAAAGTATACTTCAAAAAATGTTAGGCAATGTTTGGTAAACTTTAATACGGTTAGAAAAATTAATGATAAGGTGATTGAAGATAAATAATTAGAAGTCAAGAATTAAAGTGAAACTACACATATGAGTAGCAGTATGAACATTTCAATAGAACAATTTCACACACATTAGTCAATCAATGGTGTTGGCCTCAAGTTGAGGGTGGCTTCCCAACTCTGACCGGTGTCCATACGATAAACATCAATACGATGATCAGTCAATATAAATGCTTTCATTTCTTTATAAATTAAATCATTTATCTAGATATTTTTAATTGGAAAAGTTTGTTTTTAATAATTTTGTAATTTTATTTTAAACATTACAATTCACGATTTGAACAATGTCATTTTCGATTCACGATTTGAAACTCAATTCTTGATCGTCATTGATATGTGGTATTGCTAAAATAAAATTTATCGGCCGGCCTTGATCGTTTACCGGTCGCCGGCATTGACTATTTTGGTCAACTAGTCAGCCGGCCCCAACGGCTAGCCCTTATGATGGGGTGGCCTCATATTAGCCAGCCCATTTCCTTCATCTTTGCTTTTTAATGATTAATTTCATTTGGGTTGAGCAAGATAATATTTTTTTTATTTAATCATCTCAATTATGCTTGAAAAAATAAAAAATTTAAGAAATTGACAACACAATTGCATTACCTAAATCACAAAGAAACATAAACTATCATACAATTTCATAATTCGTAAGTAATTAGTGGGAAAACACAACTAAGAAAGGATTACGGCAAAAAAAAATTCAATTTACACATTATTTTTCTGGATTGTAAATATGCATAATCTGCTATGACTCTACTTATAAGGAATTACCCGATCACAGAAACACAGAATTATAGCGGAAGCTCTGAATCAATTACATACAAGTTTATGATCGTCAAGAAGATTAAAGAAAAAGAAAACGTTCTTGTACTCTTCATGCCATATACCTTCTAAACACGATGAAGAGAGAACCGCGGCATATATTTTTTTCTCATTTTCCTTAATCACTCTCGATTGAAGAAGTAAAAGCAAAACTAACCATACGAAAAGGATAACCCTAAATCCTTGATATGAGAGCAAAACTGTTTCTATATTTTGATATTTCATATTGTTGGATCGTTCAGGAACACTAAGAGGGGGGTGAATTAGTGTTTATAACTTTTTCGCCCTTTCTCAGTGTCAGCGGAAGCGTACTGTATCACAGCAGAACGTTTCTCAGAATGAGAACTGCTTTGCTGTAATCGTTACAACTTAATCGTTGGATTCTCGTACAAGTGTTGCGCAATCGTAAGGGACACAGCAGTTTATAGTGGTTCGGCCTTAATCGACCTGCGTCCACTTTCCACTGTGGAGGTGATTCCACTATTTGAAAATAATAGGAGCAAAGAGCCCTTGCACTAGGCGTATGTTTCTCTCACAAAGTGAGATTTAGAATCCTGTACAATAGATGATCACTCCTGGCAACGGTCAGCTCCTGACACAGTGGACGTCTTCTCGTGTCCAGCAGAATGATGCTCACGCTCAGCAGTTGATTGCTCAAAGGATTCGCACACAGCTCGTTGTCGCTTGATATAAGCCTGACTATCAAAGCACAAAGACAACGTTGCGTTAGTATATAAATCCTCACAGATAATTCCTTACAGTGAAGAACGACTTCTCGGAGAGCAGCTCGTTTCTGATTCACAGCAAAGGAATGCTTCGGCACTTGTTTGCTCAGAAGAGGATTTCCACAAAGATCTTGTCTCTCCTTAAGATAAATCTGCACTTGCTTAAGAGACAACCACAAAGTTGAACCACAAAGACCACAAAGACAGAAAGCACACAAAAATCACAAAGAAAACCACAAAGACCACTTAGAAGGTATACGTCCTACACTCAGTTCGGACGTGCACGGTTACCACAGCCGTGACTCACTCCACTGCACACCCAGTGCCTAGGGTGGAATTTTTCGATCCGTTGGCTTCCACGCAACCTGCTTTACTAACCCTCTGTATCAGGCGTTCAAGGCTTCTGCACAGCACCCCTGTGCTCGGGAGGACCTCTTTCCACTCCGGCGGCGTTCCCAACTCCTGCTCTACCCTACAGGCACGAGACTTCTGGCGCGCACCCGCAAGTGCGTGTCTAACTGCTCAAACTCCGTATGCTCGAGACTTCCCTGCGAAAAGACACGACAAGAACGGCTTCTTGCCGATGGGTCAGCAACCGGTTACTGCAATCAGCACATGTATTCACTTAGCTTCCCTCAGACGATTCGCCGGCTGCTCGTTGAACGCACCGAGGACACCTAGTCTCTCTCACGACGATCAAGGAATTTGAACTCAGCCCCTTGACACCCTCGCACGCAGTTTGCGAGCAATAAGAACCGGGAGACACTTAGCACCTTCCGCTCTCCGTCGACCACTTAGACCACTCAGACCACTCAGCCACTCAGCCCACTTAGAAAACGTTCGAAAACGTCGAGAGATTATGTGAGGGTCGTCTGATATAAAAAGGAACGAAATAAATAATCGGTTTCCCAAAAACGAATAATTTGTTTCCTAAAATCATAATACAGGAAGCTGTAATCGTGGATCAGCAACAGGATGCTCAACGGTCATAATGACCAAGAAGGGAAGGAAATAATTGATGATATTCCTTGCACGTATAATCTGATCTAAACTTTATCAGATTAAATAATGATTATTGATATCATTAATCACGTAAGTATGGAACAATTAAATCCCTTAACGATTGAAATAGGAAAATGAGTTTCCTTTTCCAAAATCTTTCTCAAATGACATTGTCTGATTCTCACACGTGATTATCAGAATCAGATAATATATTTAATCATTAAATATAATTAGACTGCAATAAGCAAATCTGGAATAATAATTATTCCTTCGTCAACGCAATAACGCAGAATAGTTTCGCTGTAATGTAGCAAGATCTTTCTTAAGTGTAACGACACATTGCTTAGGTTGCAGCGTAACATTGCTGCAGGATATCCAAGAAATATTTTGTTTCCAAAATTGAACTTGGAAAGCTAATCTCGCAATATTTAGATGCCTAAACATTTATAATGAGATCATTAAGCTAGATTAAATGAACTTGGACACTCAGACGAATATTCTGAATTAGCCCAAAATAAAATGTGAATATTAGAAAATTTGTTTCCATATTTTCAGTGTTTATGCGTAAAATCACAGTAACACTTTACTGTAATGCAGCAAACTGTAATTGTTACTTGTTGTGGTTCAGCAACACATTTCTCAAGCTCATCACTAAGAATAAGCGAAGTGTTACAGCGACTAGCTTCTCAAGCTCATCAACAAAACCAGGACTAACATTCTCCCCCTTTTTGATGATGACAAAACACGAAGCGCATAGGGAATAGATCATAGAGCTTGAAACACAAACTCAACTCCCCCTGAAATTAAGCAAGCTCCCCCTGAGAGTAAGCAGGCAGTAGCAACACACTTCTCCCCCTTTTTGTCATATCAAAAAGAAATAGAGGATAAAATGGAAACTGCATATATACTTGTGCTGCAAAAATTGCAAAGCACCCAAACAAGTTCGAACATCTTAAATGCATTCAAAAGAAATATAGTGGAGAGATACTCAATCAACTTCAAAGTTATTCAAAATAAAGAACTAGAGTTCTCAACATCAGAAACCACAACAAGAAGAGTCATCTCAATCCTCGCGCGAGAGTTCCTTGACAACAGCCATCATCTCCTCAGTCATTTTCTCCAGCTTAGTCAGCCTTTCACCAAAGCCGTCCATCCTTTCCAGGAGACAACGCCTGGTGAAGTTGATCTCATCACATACTGTGGCCATGAGCTTGGAGTAAGAGACATCCGCCTGTGCACCAGTGGTGGCCTTCTCGCGTTTAACATGCCTCTGCTTTTCAGCAGGAGCAGCTTTACCGCGTACAGAAGCAGCGATCTCTCGCTTGGAAGGCTTCTTAATGAAAGTACCATCAACAAACTGGTATCCCATGCTTTCAATGGAGGCAGCTCCAATAACCTGAGTAGTCCAGGTATCCATTTTGTTCAGAGGAGTAGCATCATGTCCATAATGTTTCAGAAGAGCCGCGATCACATTTGTGAAAGGAAGGCCCCTGTTCTCATCTTTAATGCAAGAAGCCATATGGCTGAAGATAATACTTCCTAGATTTCCAGGAATGCCTTTCTTAAGATGGACCGGCAAGTTCCAATCACGAGGCATGACTGAATCAACACTCCCCACCCTTGGTGCCAAACAAGACATCACCACTTTGTGCAGCATTCTGTTGCTGAAGCTCAAAGAGGTGTTCTGTAAATAGCCAGAGGGTGTGATAGGAACTCCATCATCGATGAGCTGATAGGCTTCCATCTTGCCTTCATTGATCACCCTCAGATTATTGACAAGGTTGACATTAAAAATGCGGCATATGTCAAAGACAGAGTAAACAAACACTTTTCCATCAACGATGGCCCTAATAATCTTGATGTTTGAATCCTCCTTGTAAAAAGTCAGATTCTCATAGAATTGTTTCACTTTTGAGATAGATCCTATCTCATTGAACTCACAGAAGGTTTTCCAGCTAAGCCGTTCAAACAGTTCAGCAATGGTCACCTGATGAGCAGTAAGCCAATCAAAGTCCACTCTCTTACAAGCGGTAACATTCCTTGTTTCCAAATTTCTATTTGGCATCAAGTCATCTGCAAGAATTCGATTAATTTCAGCCATAGAGACATACTGGTCGATCTCAGGCAGGAAAACATCAGAGTCCGTAGCAAGCTTTTGCTTTTTAGATCCAGTAGGATCAGATTTCGGAGTACCTGATGAGGAACGCTTTCCTCTTGTGCGAGAAGCAACACCAGTGACATAAGAGCGTGCTTTCTCAAGGAGATGGACATCAGTAACTTCAATCTCATCCCCAGCATCCTCAGAGAGATCCTTCTCCTTAGGCAACTCTATCTCCTCATCCTAAGACATATCCTTGTTGCTCGAAGTTTGGTCACCCTCAGAGACAGCATCCACCTTAGTAGGCGAGGAGTCCTCCTTTTCAAGAGTTCTTTGATTTTCTTCCAAAAGTCCTCCTTCCGATTTTTCAACATCAGGGAGAGTTTCCTCATCCACCGATTTTTCAGACACAGTAGCATCGGCCTTGGTCGGAGAGACTTTGTCAGAGGTGCTGACCTTCAAGCCAGCGGAGGGACCCTTGGAGGCTTTGACAGGAGTTGTCTTAGCCTTACCAGCGGTGCCGACCTCAGTTGGTGCCAGAGCAACCATGGATTGAACGAGCGTCTCCCCCTCAGAAACAGGGGGTTGTTCCTCAAAACGAGAAACCTTTGAAGTTGCGACCACAGCCTTGGACCGTTTCTTGGGGGTTGCCTTCCCCTTTCCGGACATTGCCGATTTTAGAGCCATGGGTGACGAAAGAGGATCGAGAGATTTTAGGGTTTTGAGAGAAAATGGGTAAAGAGGAGGTTTCGGTGTGACATGATGGTGAAGAGGAACGGTTAATATATTTGGAAGTTTTCTTTTGATTTTAGAAAGTGGGAACGTGGAGAACATGGAAGGTAAATCACCCAAATTTTGGCAACAAATAATTCTCTATCAAGAGAGAAAATATTATTACGTTTTATCTTATGAGTGAGGATTACAAATTCCTAACTCATCCCGTAAATAATTAAACCTCTCTTTATCAAGTGGTTTAGTAAATATGTCAGCAAGCTGTTGCTCAGTATTAATGTACTGAATATCCACATTGCTATTTTACACATTGTCACGAAGAAAATGATGTCTCAACTCAATATGCTTATATCTTGAGTGATGGACAGGATTTCCTGATAAATTAATTGCACTTGTGTTGTCACAAATTATTGGAATACTATCAAAATGAAGATCGTAATCTTCAAGTTGTTGTCGCATCCAAAGTAATTGAGCACAGCAACTCGCTGCTGCGACATATTCAGCCTCTGCTGTTGATAAAGCAACAGATGTCTGCTTTTTAGAGAACCAGGAAATCAACATATTTCCTAGTAATTGACAAGTACCGGATGTGCTTTTTCTATCAATGCGACATCCAGCGTAGTCAGCATCTGAATATCCTATAGGATCCAGCAATGATCCTCTGGGATACCACAGGCCTAAGCTAACAGTTCCTACGAGGTATCGAAAGATCCTCTTAACTGCAGCAAGATGTGACTCTTTTGGAGCAGACTGATATCTAGCGCATAAGCATACGCTAAACATGATATCAGGTCTCGAAGCAGTAAGATAGAGTAATGATCCTATCATGCTCCAATATGATTTGGAATCAACTTTCTTTCCATCCTCATCTTTCTCAATTTTGGTATTACTGCCAATTGGAGTTGACAGAGGTTTAGCATTCTCAAGATTAAATTTCTTGAGCAACTGTTTGCTGTATTTTTCTTGATGGATAAAAATTCCATCTTTGGTTTGTTTGATTTGAAGTCCAAGAAAGAAAGTTAGTTCTCCCATGAGACTCATTTCAAATTCTCCTTTCATTAGATCAGAGAATTCGGTACATAATTTTTCATTAGTTGATCCAAATATAATGTCGTCAACATATATTTGAGCAACTAGAAGATCAGCATCCTGTTTCTTAATAAACAAGGTTGTGTCTATTTTTCCACGCTTATATCCTTTCTCAATGAGAAAAGAACTAAGCTTTTCGTACCATGCTCTTGGTGCTTGCTTAAGCCCATACAAGGCTTTAGAGAGCTTATAAACATGATTACGATACTTTGGATCGGTGAATCCAGGAGGTTGTTCAACATACACTTCCTCTTTTAGATCACCATTAAGGAATGCGCTTTTCACATCCATTTGGAAAAACTTGAAGTCATTATAGCAAGCATACGCTAAGAGTAGACGTATTACCTCAAGACGTGCTACAGGAACAAACGTCTCATCATAATCGATACCTTCTTCTTGTGAGTAACCTTTTGCTACAAGTTTAGCTTTGTTTCTCACAACATTTCCCGATTCATCAAGTTTATTTCGATAAACCCATTTTGTTCCAATCATGGAATGATTATTGGGTCTAGGTACTAAACTCCAAACTTTGTTTCTCTCAAATTGGTTCAATTCTTCTTGCATTGCAAGAATCCAATTAGGATCATCAAGCGCATCATCAATGCCTTGAGGTTCATCTTGAGAGATAAAAGCAGAGTGTTCACAGTCCAGACTTGCTGTATGTCGGGTTCGCACTCCTGTGTGCAATGATCCTATTACTTGGTTAATAGGATGTCTTTTCTTATATAAAGGAGGAATACGATCCTCTATCTGTATATCCTGGAAACCACCAGAATCATTTTCAGTGTGTGCAGTAGGCACTTGCTGTACATCTGCTACAGTATTTCCGTTCGGATTATTTTCAGCAAACATATGCTGAGATGTTTCATTTGATACTGTTGTTGAGCATTGTGCTGCTGCTTCCACAACAACTTCCTCCTGTGTCAGAGAATCATCAACCTTAACATTAATGGACTCTTCAACAGTTAGAGTTCTTTTATTAAAAACTCTATATGCTTTGCTCGTAAGGGAGTATCCTAAGAATATGCCCTCATCAGATCGAGCATCAAACTTTCCGACACCATCTTTGATGGGTCTCAAGATATAGCACTTACTTCCAAATAGATGAAAGTAAGAGATATTAGGCTTTCTGCCTTTATATAACTCATAAGGAGTTTTACCTAATGAGTGTCTCAAATGAATACGATTTGAGATGTAGTATGCTGTGCTTACAGCTTCAGCCCAAAGATTTTTAGCAACTTCACTTTCCAGCAACATGGTTCTCGCCATGTTTTGTAAGGTTCGATTCTTTCGCTCGACAACTCCATTTTGCTGTGGAGTGTATGGAGCAGAGAAATTATGATTGATACCATGGTCATCACAAAATGAAGCAAAGTCATGATTCTCAAATTCAGTACCATGATCCGTTCTTATGCTTCGTAGAGAAACACCTTTCTCATTTTGAAGTTGTTTGACTAAAGTTTCAAAGGTTGCAAACGCATCACTTTTGTGAGCTAAGAATTTAACCCAAGTGAATCTGGAAAAGTCATCTACCACAACTAATCCATAACGTTTACCTTCAAGACTTTGAGTCCTTGTTGGACCAAATAAGTCCATATGAAGTAATTCAAGTGGAGTCTTGCTTGAAATCATATTCTTGCTTTTAAAAGAAACCTTTGTTTGTTTGCCAATAGCACAAGCATTACATATCTTGTTATTGTCAAACTTGATTTTAGGTAATCCCTTAATAGCATCTTTTCTGGCTAGTTTGGATAGCAGGTCATAGTTTGCGTGTCCCTACCTTCGGTGCCATAGAGTTGCTTCGTCCTTAATGGACATGAGACAATTTTCTCCAACGGAGATGTTCTTAAAAGACAGGATATAGATGTTTTTCTTGCGTTCACCAATGAAACACATAACATCATCCCGTGAAACAGTACATGTTTTCTCATTGAAGGCAACATGATAGCCCTTATCACACGATTGACTAATGCTAATCAAATTGTGCTGAAGTCCTTTGACATAGAGAACTCCTTCAATGGTGAGGGAGTCAGAACAGCAAATGGTTCCTGTTCCTTTAACCATCCCTTTTCCATTATCACCAAAAGTGACAGCACCACCATCCTGGGAAACCAGTGTGGAGAATAAGGAGACATCTCCTGACATGTGCCTCGAACAGCCACTATCTAAGTACCATACATGGTCCTTAGCGATGGACTTGAAGCATCCCTGAAATAGAGAAAGAACTTAAGTAAGTCGTTCTTTCCATTTGACAATAGAACCATCAACTTTGGAAGAAATGCCACGCATATCATTTCGCCGCATGGCAATTTTTATTGAAATGATCTGGCCTTCTATAGTAGTAGCAAAGTCTAGGTAGCCTTTGAATAATATAATGAGACTCGCCATTCCTCACAGGAGGAGGAACATATTTCCCATGAGGTGAATGTTTCTCATTTCCAGAATCATGCATCTTATGCATACATAAATCCGTTTTGCTGTTTGCAGCATCAAGTTGCTGCTGCAGTTCCTCAATCTTTTATTTGGATTCAGAAAGCTTCTTTATCGCTTTCTTAGCCTTTGCTGATAACTCTTCCTTAAGAGAAGCGTTCTCAGCACTCATGAATTTATTCTCCTTCTTAAGGGCTTTATTGTTTGCGGATAAAGACTCAATTTTATCATAGAGTTCAGAGAAAAGATTCTCAATATCTTCAGCAGATAGATCAGAAGGTGAGAAAGCGTTTACCTTCTCAGTTTCAGCATCAGTTTGCGCCATATAGCAGATGTTTGTTGTTTCGTCATCACTATCACTCCAAGATGCCATCATAGCATTTTTCTTGTATTTTGAAGATTTGCCCTTCTCATTCAAAAGTGGGCAATCTGGTCGTATATGACCAGGTTTGTTGCACTCATATCATACACCACCTTTACTTTGGTGTGGGTTTGTATTCTTCTTTTTAATATCTCGCTTTCCCTTAAAGCGATTTTTGCGAAGATACCTTTTGAATTTCCTTGCCATCAAGGAGACTTCATCCTCATAATCAGATGAAGCTTCATCCCCAGATTCATCGGACATTTCGATATTGCCTTTAAATGCAACAGCATTGGATTTCTTTTCTTTAGTGAACTTGTTCTCATTCTCATAAGCGACAAGAGAACCAAGTAGCTGTTGAAGACTTAAGCTCGTTAAATCCTTTACTTCTTCGATTGCCTTTTTCTTGGCTTCCCAAGTTTTAGGCAAAGAGCGAAGTATCTTTCTGACCAACTCAGAATTAGAAATTATTTTGCCAAGAGATTCCATGGCATTAGAGATTTCGGTGAGTCTATCAAACATTTGATTAATTGACTCATCCTTTTTCATCTTGAATGCTTCGTATTGAGTTACTAATGCATTCACTTTGGATTCCTTGACTTGTTCTGTTCCATCATAGATCAAAGCAAGTCTATCCCACATTTCTTTCGCAGTCTTACAAGTAGAGACGCGATTGAATTCATTTCCAGCAAGAGCGCACACTAAATAGTGCCTTGCTTTAGTATTGAGAGAGATAGTTCTCTTTCTTTCATTCTCATGCCGAATGTCGTTGGGATTAGGTGGAGGAACCGTAAGGTCTCCTTCCATTATAATTTGCCAGCAATCGGCTTCCTTTGCTCCGATGAACAATTCCATTCTCATTTTCTAATATGAGAAGTGTTGTCCTGCAAAGAGCGGAGGACGTTCGGTCGAATGACCATCAGTTAAGAGCATCGACATTCTGCCAAGTACTGAGCAGTACCTTTCTGTGCTTAATGTAAGACTTTCAGCAACAAGCTGTTTTACCTTTCTGTGCTTAATGTAAGACTTTCAGCAATAAGCTGTTTTGGTTCAGCAACAGAGTTCTGTACTAGCAATCACACGGAAAGCTTTCCAGTAAACCTGCCCTGATACCAATTGTTAGATCGTTCAGGAACACTAAGAGGGGGGTGAATTAGTGTTTATAACTTTTTCGCCCTTTCTCAGTGTCAGCAGAATCGTACTGTATCACAGCAGAACGTTTCTCAGAATGAGAACTGCTTTGCTGTAATCGTTACAACTTAATCGTTGGATTCTCGTACGAGTGTTGCGCAATCGTAAGGGACACAGCAGTTTATAGTGGTTCAGCCATCATCGACCTACGTCCACTTTTCACCGTAGAGGTGAATCCACTATTTGAAAATAATGGGTGCAAAGAGCCCTTGCACTAGGCGTATGTTTCTCTCACAAAGTGAGATTTAGAATCCTGTACAATAGATGATCACTCCTGGCAACGGTCAGCTCCTCACACAGTGGACGTCTTCTCGTGTCCAGCAGAATGATGCTCAGGCTCAGCAGTTGATTGATCAAAGGATTCGCACACAGCTCGTTGTCGCTTGATATAAGCCTGACTATCAAAGCACAAAAACAACGTTGCGTTAGTATATAAATCCTCACAGATAATTCCTTACAGTGAAGAACGACTTCTCGGAGAGCAGCTCGTTTCTGATTCACAGCAAAGGAATGCTTCGGCACTTGTTTGCTCAGAAGAGGATTTCCACAAAGATCTTGTCTCTCCTTAACATAAATCTGCACTTGCTTAAGAGACAACCACAAAGTTGAACCACAAAGACCACAAAGACAGAAAGCACACAAAAATCACAAAGAAAACCACAAAGACCACTTAGAAGGTATACGTCCTACACTCAGTTCGGATGTGCACGGTTACCACAGCCGTGACTCACTGCACTGCACACCCAGTGCCTAGGGTGGAATTTTCCGATCCGTTGGCTTCCACGCAACCTGCTTTACTAACCCTCCGTATCAGGCGTTCAAGACTTCTGCACAGCACCCCTGTGCTCGGGAGGACCTCTTCCCACTCCGGCGGCGTTCCCAACTCCTGTTCTACCCTGTAGGCACGAGACTTCTGGCGCGCACCCGCAAATGCGTGTCTAACTGCTCAAACTCCATAGGCTCGAGACTTCCCTGCGAAAAGACATGACAAGAACGGCTTCTTGCCGATGGGTCAGTAACCGGTTACTGCAATCCGCACAGGTATTCACTTAGCTTCCCTCAGACGATTCGCCGGCTGTTCGTTGAATGCACCGAGGACACCTAGTCCCTCTCACGACGATCAAGGAATCTGAACTCAGCCCCTTGACACCCTCGCACGCAGTTTGCGAGCAATAAGAACCAGGAGACACTTAGCACCTTCCGCTCTCCGTCGACCACTTAGACCACTCAGACCACTCAGCTACTCAGCCCACTTAGAAAACGTTCGAAAACGTCGAGAGATTATGCGAGGGTCGTCTGATATAAAAAGGAACGAAATAAATAATCGGTTTCCCAAAAACGAATAATTTGTTTCCTAAAATCAGAATACAGGAAGCTGTAATCGTGGATCAGCAACAGGATGCTCAACGGTCATAATGACCAAGAAGGGAATGAAATCATTGATGATATTCCTTACACGTATAATCTGATCTAAACTTTATCAGATTAAATAATGATTATTGATATCATTAATCACGTAAGTATGGAACAATTAAATCCCTTAACGATTGAAATAGGAAAATGAGTTTCCTTTTCCAAAATCTTTCTCAAATGACATTGTCTGATTATCACACGTGATTATCAGAATCAGATAATATATTTAATCATTAAATATAATTAGACTGCAATAAGCAAATCTGGAATAATAATTATTCCTTCGTCAACGCAATAGCGCAGAATAGTTTCGCTGTAATGCAGCAAGGTCTTTCTTAAGTGTAACGACACATTGCTTAGGTTGCAGCGTAACATTGCTGCAGGATATCCAAGAAATATTTTGTTTCCAAAATTGAACTTGGAAAGCTAATCTCGCAATATTTAGATGCCTAAACATTTATAATGAGATCATTAAGCTAGATGGACACTCGGACGAATATTCTGAATTAATCCAATGTGAATATTAGAAAATATGTTTCCATATTTTCAGTGTTTATGCGTAAAATCACAGTAACACTTTACTGTAACGCAGCAAACTGTAATTGTTACTTGCTGTGGTTCAGCAACACATTTCTCAAGCTCATCCCTAAGAATAAGCGAAGTGTTACAGCGACTAGCTTCTCAAGGTCATTAACAAAACCAGGACTAACACATATGCATTATGATTCCATAAGTATCAAATGATAAGCATTTACAAGTATGATATGATCATGTCATCTGATCGTATCATTTTCGTTATGCTACTTGGGGAAACCATGTTAAACAATTAGTTTTTCTTTAAGAAATATATCTGCATTCGACACGCACATCGACAATGCCAATCTAATTTGTTTGATTAAATAAGAGTAAGTAAAGTACGTCAATTTTATTTGAAGAGCAACTAAGTCTTCCGCTCGAAAGAAGGAGATTCGTATTACAACAATCTGGGAAGACTTTTTGATGAATTCCTAAGTTCCCCCACCCTCGTCCCGCACTACACGTGTCGATTTCTTATTAGGCAAAACATGTTCGCCAATAGGACGTCGGCATGTGTCGAGTGAACCCCGAGCACTAAAACCCCTTTTACAGGTGTCGTGAAAACAACTCCAACGCGGTTTTATTAACCCGAGAGCAAATCCAGGGTTTAAACACGTGCCCCTCCCTCCCTCTTCTCTTATCGGTTAAGTAATCAAGAAGAAAGCAAAATAATGACACCGATTCTCCCTAGACTCAACTATTTAGTAATAATTATAACGATGATGACGATAAATAAATGATACTTGTGATATGAATTAACTTCAGTAAAGAAGAAAAGAAATCAAAATAATATAAAAAAATCCATTGCAACTGTATGCACTCATTTAATAAATTTGAATTTTTTATAACTTTAATTGATGAGAGGGAAATAAGGGCAAACCACTAGGATTTTGTACAATAATAACAATAATAATTTAGTAAAGTAATAATTAGAAACATGGGCTTGCCGACCTGCAGCTTAGCCGTCCGTCTCCCCCATCCTTTCTTATCATCCATCATACGCGTAAGAAAGTCAAAATGGTAAAGACACTACGTGGCGATTGGTCAGCCGTCGGATTTCTCTCGCTCAAAAGCGACATTAACGATAAAAAGTTGTCTGCGAAGGAATCCATGGAAAAAAGAAATTAAAGATAAATTTTATATTGACGTGAAATAAATTTGTGTTCGAGGAGTTTTTCATTGTATTTCTAACCTTTTCGTCGAATTTTGGGTTCAAAAGAAAAGAAAAAAACTGACCTTCTTTTTTATTATTATTTCCATTATGGAAGTACTCGCATAAAATGCCATGCTTCTAATTAAAAAATAGTAAAAACAAAAATTTCGTAAACTATGTTTAATTAATAGTCTTTTTATTTTAGAAGAGATATTCCAGATTTCAGAAATCATCATGTATGATTTATTCAATTGTACTCAGTTTGATGACAACTGACAAGCGAACAGCTTTCCTTGAAACCTTTTATTATTATTCGTATTAAGAATAATCAATATCGGAAGCTTTGTTACGATTTTCCCAAATCATGATTGCGATTCGGGATTTCATGAGGAATTGGATGCCTTCGCCACATGCAATCGGGTCCCAGGGACACACTCACATGTCCATGCATCTCCATTCAATACATCATTTATTAGAAAACCGACCCCCCTCTCTTTTGACAACTTGTATATTCTATTTCAAAACCTTTCATATAAAAATCGAGCTGTAAAAAACGATTCTCGACTTTATCAAAATGCTAATTGTAGTAATCATTACGGTTTCAAGATTTACTTGTGAAAATGTCATGTAACACGATCGAAGGAAACGTGTCCCCCCTCTATAAATTGGAGGGGGTCTATATGCTCTGATGAAACGTTGAACTGTGTGACCTGCGAGTTGCTTACCAGAAAAACACCAAACGCACGCGCGCGCACACACACACCCTGTTCTTTCCCTGCACGGCTCTTTTCATCCATCACCTCTTTCTATCTCCCCATCTCGCTTTTCTTAGGTCCTAAGAGAAATCCAATGGCGAGCGAGGGAACTGCCAACTGCATCGACATCATCCTCGCCATCATCTTGCCTCCCCTGGGGGTCTTCTTCAAGTTCGGTTGCAAGGTAAAATAGAAATTCAAGATAAGTCCAATCCGAGAAGATGAGTATATTTGATGGATATGCTTGCTGTACTGATAAAAACCAGGTGGAGTTCTGGATCTGTGTGTTGCTGACTCTGTTCGGTTGGCTCCCCGGGATCATTTATGCTATTTGGGTCATCACCAAGACGGACTGAACCATCTTCACATCCTCTTCCCGTTTATTATCCAATCATCGTAAGATCTCTTCCCCCATATTTATTTATTTTTTATTTTCTAATAATTAAAATTATCCGATCCCAACTCCTCCTCCTCCTCCCATGACTTTGAACTGGGATTTTTTGAAAGAGTTCATCTTCACAGCAAAACGGGAGTTCAAATTAGTTTCTTTTTTCTTTGTTAAAAGAATTGGGGCCTGCTTTTTCAAGTTTTTTTCATAATTTTATTTGGGAAGAAAACCTGAAAATGGACAAAACCCGGTGAGGAGCCTAGAGATTGGTGATGATGATGATGATAATAATAATTAGGTACAGATTGCAACGGCCTGGGATGATGGATTAGGGTTGGGTAATAAATGATGAGGTAGGTATTATTATTATATTGGACTAACTAGCCATTGGTTTAATCCCCCTCAAAACCATTCAAGAAATGTCCGTTTATTTTATTACGATGTAATCCGAATCCGATTCTGATTGTTTTTTATTGTGATATGATTTTGTTTTCCTCGGCAGGTGGTGGGAAATTGGGCGGCCATTCCAGTTTATCATTTTTAAGTAGTTGGTTTTGGGATTATTTTGAAAAGAAAAATTATTGGTAGGGTGGGGGGTTTTGTGGTAATGTTGTTTATATGATATTGATGTGACGATTTGACTTGTAATGCTTCTATCTGCTTTGCTTTGGGGAGAGGATTTGGGTGAAATTTTATAGAATAAAGTATTTGATATCAAAATTATTCTATCTTTCCGGATCATTCTTGGGGCCACCCCTGGTTTTCTCTTATAAGTTTGACTTTCATTCCCTGTTCCCACCGGCTAAAGTTGCGTGAGCTTTACCAACACGATTGTTATTTTGCATATTATTAATAATAATAAAATTAAATTAACCGCGTATTTCTTTCATTGAATATCAAGGGATAAGGGTTACGCCGCGCGTATTTCTTTCATTGAATATCAAGGGATAAGGGTTACGCCGGACTTTATTGTTTCCCAACAAGAGATTCATTGGAACCACTTTTTACAATAGTTTATCGAAATTTCTACTCTTTATATAAAAAAGGCAAAATATTGATATTTGGCAACTTTACGTTCAAGCTCAACGTTTTAAAAGTTTTCAATTTGGCCTTAAATTAATTTTAGTTTTTAATTTGACCTTATTCGTAATGACGTTTACAATTTCGCCGTTAAACATTTCGATTATCGGACTTTTTAACGGATTAATACATGTATTTTGTTTTTCCTATATGGCAATGACAATAAAATAAATCAAGAAGGGGTTAGTATTCCGACAATACAAGATCGTCCGTCCTCCTCCACCGCATAAACCCCGTCTCCTCCTTCTCATCCTGCCCTTTCTCCCTTCCGAAGATCGAATCTCCCCTCCCCGTCTCCCTCCCTGTCCCCGACGCCGTCTTCGTCTACCACACCTACACTGTTCACCCTAGCCAGTACTGCTCCGCCGTCATCGTGCACTTCGACGCCCCTCTCCCCGTCGTTTAGTCCTTCCTCCGCCGCTTCGACGATCCCATCACCTACAGGCACTTTGTCCGCTCCTGCCACATCATCTCCTCCTCCCCCGCCGGCCCCAACTCCGTCGGATCCCTCCGCCGCATTGAGGTCGTCTTCGAACTCACCACTGCAAATAGCACTTAGCACCGATGGTGTATTACGTCATTGACGTCCCCCTCGATAACACCAAGGAAGACACCTTCGTCTTCGTGGACACCATCGTTAGATGCAACCTCCAGTCCCTCGCTCAAATCTCTATGAACCTCGCCAGGGAAAACAACCCATTCGGGGAGGGGAGATTCGATTGCCAAATCATAAACGCCGTATACCGCCAAATTGAAAACTAAAATTGATTTAAGGCCAAATTGTTAAGCATTAGGCCAAAGCGTAAAGTTGGCAAATTCATTAAGCCAAATATCGATATTTCGGCTAAAAAAACTTGTCTTCGCGTAAAAATAATTCGTCAAACAACATTTTATTTTTTGGCCAAATTATCCGATTTATCCTAAACTATACTGATTTTTTCCGATTTATCCTATCGTTTACATAATATCTCCATATATCTCAAACTTACTATTTTACTTCGAATCTATCCTCCGTCAGGCATCCGACAAACGGAAGTTGGCGTGGCGCTTACATGGCACTAACGCCGTCAGTCGCCCCGCCATCAGAAGATTACTATTTGACAGAATGTCACGGTTAGTCCCCAAATAAAGAAAATCTTTCCAATTAGGTCCAAAATCGGCCACCCAACCCTAAACCCCCAAATCGGACACGAACACTAAATCCCCAAATCCATCCCCACCATCCCCGACCCATGATTGGCCAGAAACCCATCAAACAATCATCCCCGACCTGGCGTTCACAACCTCCCAACCCACGACCGCCCATCCCCGACCTTCTACGATATGCCACCCCTAGTCATTCCCAGTTGTTTTTTACCTCCCCACCCCAAGACCTTTCTTGGTCGTTCCCGACCTCCGCACCCAAACCCTTCCTTGAACAGCCCTTCTCCGACTATTTTCAACCTGTCCACCCAAACCATTACTTGCTGGTTCTTATTGCTATTTTTCTGGATTAGGATTGGGTGGTGCTCTTTGAGGGCGTGTCAGGGTTGATGGGTATCCGATTTGGGGATTTAGGGTTTTCGATTTGGGAGTTTAGGTTTCCGGCAGGGCGATTGCCTGCGTTATTGCCTTGTAAGCGCCATGTCAACTTCCGTTTGCCGGACGCCTGACGGAGGATAGATTGGAAGTAATGTAGTAAGTTTGGGATATATGGAGATATTATGTAAACAATAGGATAAATCGGAAAAAGCCGGTATAGTTTAGGATAAATCGGATAATTTGGCCTTAATTTTTCATCTCGGTCACGTCAATACATATCGTCATTCCTCAAAAAAAAAGCGTTCTTTCAAGTTAAATATTCAGCATTCAGTTAATCAATGCTTTAAAACAATTATTATTTGATTAAATTATAAGGCGTTAACTAATAGATTAAAAGCAATATATTTCACCGCACCTGGCGGCCCGTTATATCTTTTGCGATAATTCCATAACGGGAAGTTGGACACTCATGGATGGGTAAGGCTAATCTTCCGTGCATGGAAGACACGACGGTCGCTCAATAACGAAAGAACAACTTCCTTTCTTTAAGAAAATTTCGTACTTTAAGTTTGTTCATTTCAAAAAAAGTACATAACGCAAATTCATTCAATTCAGGAAAGTACAACACACAAATTCATTCCGTTAAGGAATGGTCGTATATGTCAATTGTCAATTTTTTCTTGACCGACCGCTACTTTCATGAAGGAACGAACTAGTGGCACGAGGGCACAAGCTTTCCTTTTTCGTGCCAGTCGACCGCCAATTTTTTCGCTGTGAACCCATCGATATATCTTTCGTGTACGGAAAATTAGTCAGCCCCCTAATCAACGGGCTTTTAATGTGACAAAAGAAGAGCACACCATTTTGGGCAAATTATTAAATATATCCCACAAGTTCACACATTTTTTCTGATTTAGCCTAACATTTGAGAAATATCACCTTTCATCATAACGTTGGGACGTTATCTCACTTATAACCTCCGTCAGTCGGCCCTGTTAATGGAAAACTAACCTGGTGCTGACATAGCAACTAACGTCGTCAATGCCACTTTTAATTTAGGCTAAATATGAGGACGATTCGTCTGAAAAAGAATGGGTGGTAAGTATCTTATCATTCATTTTGTTTTTTAATAACATGCACGACTCACTATACCATGTCTTACAAGTCGTTTGAGCTCCTCCTATCATCGAGATCCCGTTAATCCTCTTCTTGTCGGCCAGTCCCTCCTGGCACGACTCTGGATCCAATCTTGACTGCTCTTAGTTTCATCCTTAGAGGATTTCTTGGCACTGGAATAAGCTCTTCATGCACTGAAGACAATGGAGTCTCAATCGTATATATGTTTCTTCGTTCGTATATAAACATTTTTTGGGCTGCTAAGAGGAACTCCAAGCTGCATTCTCTATTAAAATAGAAGTCCAAGTGAAAGAGCTAGAGGTGTCCACTCCTTTTGCCAACTCTCTTGAGATAGACATACTAAGCATGAAAGTTACAGATCTTTGCGAGAGGGAGGAGCAGATCGGTGCGTACATTTAAAGGCTCATACACAAACAAGACAACATCACTAAAGAGATATCAGTGGTGCCAGAGCCTTAGGTAAAGCAGAGGCAGTAAAAGGATAGAGTTACATACAAGGAGAAGTTCCAAGAGCAGTTACAATTACATGCAACGAGCCTTCCCAGTTAGGTGTCCACTTTCCATAGAAGTAATCCATTGATGCTTTAGGTGGTTCATTTTCTTCTTCCTTTTTAAATATCTTATTTACCACCCTATCTTTGACGAGTTTTTCTTTGTGAGCTACTAAAGTATTTAATGTAATCGTTCGATTAGTCTCTGAATTCTCTGTTTCAAGGTGCATATCCTCCTCATATTATCCCCGCACTCCCCAATGCTTAAACTCTATAGGACTCGTATCATACTTTGACTGGTAAAATGGAATCACGACCGTAAACTAAGTTGCATAGAGCGACTCTCATGCTTTCTTGCTTGGTGACTCTCAAAGCCCATAAAGTCTCATATAGTAATTTGTGTCAAGCCCATGGGTAGTGTTCAATCATTTTCTGAATAAATTCTTTTATCATTTTGATTACTGACTCGGCTTGTCCATTTGACTGTGCATAAAGAAACAACGAGTTTAATATTTTGAAGTTAAATTATTGGGCTAAACTCTATATCACCTCACCATTAATGACTTTGATATTATCAACCACAAAGTTCTGAGGTGTCTCATACCTATATTAATAACAATTTTTATGACTTCTATGACATCCATCTGATTGATAGACTTGAATGCCTTAGCATCTACTCACTTGGCTTTGTAATCTATGGCTGAAAGTATACATGTATCATCCCGAGTTGAGTGCGAATGAATTTCAATAATAATATCCATTGTCCATTGTCCATGTTGCTTAATCGACCAACACATCTTGACTCTAGCCTGATGTGCCCCTCATAGGCTAATATGGGTTGTGATCATGGGAAGGATCGCTTCATCCAAATCCACACAACTCAAAAGGACACATTCGTTTGTTTTTTAATACACAACATTATCTAACAAGACATAATGCCTTGTTGCCACTCGAATTTTTTTGTTTTGTTAGTAAACTAGGATATCTCAGAAACCGGGCGATTGGTGTTCTCCTATCATTCCTTTTTTTTCATCAAATTAATAGCATAAATGTCCATACTTCCAAGTAATTTGATTGTATCTTTTAAGATTGATTTCTTTTCATCACAATACCTGATTCCTACAAAAATTCAGGCTTCTAACAAAACCTGAAGCTAACTAGGCAAGACAGTTGGCCTGTTGATTCTATGTCCACTTAACATGCTGCATTGTTAGTTCACCCAATTCTTGTATTAATTTGGTCAGCGATCTCCAAGTATTGTATTAAATAAGGAAGATTGCACTAATTTTCTCCCATCACTTGCTATATAATCGACTGTGAATCTTCATGGATCATTATCATTTAAGTCCAAATCCAACGGTACTTGCAACGCTCAATCAAAGCCTCATATTATGCAACATTATTTGTGATCTTTCTTCTACTTCCACACGTCATTTGTGTCGTAAATGCCTATGGAGATTTTAATACAATACCGGTCATTGCTCCATTTTAGTCGAAGAGTCATCAAACCAAATTTTCCACCTTTTGGGGATTTTTTATTGGTGATTTGTCCATCATTATTTGTCTCCCTATATTGTGTTAAGAGCTTTACTAAAGCACGTCCTTTCAGGATCGTTTGCAGGTGATGAATTAGGTCATAAGCTAATAAGATTAAGCTTCATTTTTCAATTCTCTCATTGAGCATAGGATTATCAAAGAATGTCTAAATCACTATTTAATGGAACGCAAGATATACATCATTTGACCTGATGTAATGCGTCAACTTTATGATTGCATAATAGATGGAGAGATTACAGTTTCTCTCTTGAGGAATAATTTTGTTACGTCTATGTAAGTAATGTAGAAAGATAATATATTACTCGCTCTGTCCATCCAGCTTCTCGTGTCTACATGAATGACTCTAGGGTAACCTATACATATGCAACCTATGCAATTTGTTTGGCACTACTTCACTTTGCTTGGCTTTCATTTGGCAAATTGTTCTAGGTGAGGAGTCTTTCGGGCTCCCATTCCGCTTGACTATGTTGTTTCGTAGTTTGGTTTAATGGATAGTCGCCTATCTCAATGTCCTTCATGTTTTTCTCCAATGGGATAAGATATATGTTGGGGCACCTTTTGTGCCTCTAGTGGTATATAGTTGTCCCAACTGATAGGGATGATTGGATGATGCGTCACCTTAGGGAAAACATCATATGAGACAGATAATAGAAACCACTAGATGGCTCGCCCAATAGTCTCACTGTTGGGTTTTTTAGTCTGTACCTTTGCTTGATAATTAGGCCTTTGACCTGCTTCAGCACCCGTGCACATACGGGGGATAAATCAACACTTAGACTCAAGTATTCCCCTGGAATTACTTATAGACCACTATTTCCTTACATGACCAATTCATGGTGGACTGTGAAATGGGCTTGCTCATGTCTTGTGCAATCAATCCATGTTCAGTAAAGCATTGAACATTGTCCTTACATAAATTACGAAAAAGGCAGTGTCTTATTCATATGACCCCACTTTAGGTGAAAAGGGGGCAACTCCGATGCAAGAGGACACCTTCCCATTAAACACGCTGTCATGTATCTTTGTTCTTTCTAGATCCAAAACACCCTTTCCAAGTTGCTTATAAACCTCCAGGGGTAAAACACTGATCATGACTCTATTATCAACAAAGATGGGCCTTGCTCGAACATGATTGAGCATTGTTTGGATGTGCAATGGGTGCATATGCTTGTTGTGGAATTCATGTAGCTTTCTCAACTAGTTTCTAAAGAAGGTTTCAGGTATCAAACACTTATTAGAGAAAGAAATATTGGTATCATCCAATGGAGGCTTTCCCCTTTGGAAAATTCAAATGACAACAATAAAACATTGCATTGATTTTCAGCAATCAGCTCTACAGGCGGTGTGCCACTGTTCTTTAATTATAATCGCTCGATATATTAGAGCTTATATCCTCCTTAGTTGACAGTGTATCTGTAGTCAAAAGGGTCAGTGTTACATTCAAAGATCCAAGGGGCATACTTGTCGCTTCTTTTTTTTTATTCCTTTTCATTCCAACCTTTAATCTGTTTTTTTGTTTCGTATCCTCATATTTTTAAAGGGTACATAAGCGTAAGGTCATTTACCAGTCATCTGCAATAAACCCACTGGTGAATTAGGAACGCGAATGGCACACTGGAGAAAGAGAGGAAGAGAGCTAATGTTCACATGAACGAATTCTCCGGCATGGGAGTCGTAACCTTTCATTGTACTTGGATTCACCTGGTTAGAAGTTAGATTCATAAGCCGCAGAGCAGGTGTTTCACTGTTACCTTTTGTTCGACATGAGTATGTTATGGTTATGGTTTGAATGCATCAAGCATGGCACATTTGATTGATTAATATTTTGAGGATGGTCATTAGTTTGCATTTGTAACACAACATCCCATCTTTGAGGAACTGGGCGATTAGAGGGATATTCTTGATCACATCCACATTATTCCCCTAATCAGGCGACTTTACGCGCTGCACTCCAGCATGTGTTGGGAGTATCTAAAATTTTGTTTTAACTTCATAACATTGAGGGAGCATTTACACTTTTCTGTATAGCTTAATGATTGTCCAATATGGCCCTCTCGTAGACCTCATGGGCTGGTAGACTCCTGATTGAGGAGATTGATAATCCAATGTTTGTTGGGCATCATTTAATGTTTCCTATTGACTTTCGAAGGAGGCATCCATAACCCCTTGATACAACAACTGCTTTGATGTCAGAAGGCCACGCCCTGTAGCTTCCTATTTCGCCTCATTTTTTACCGGTACAATCTATTACATAGTGGGGCGTCGCTCTGGGTTTGCTCAAAACCAGGATAATCCATTAGACATCATTAAGGACATCTCTTCTAGTCCCGTCTAGTCATACCACACGACATTCTTCTAGGTCTAGAGGAATTTCCTAAATGTGAAGCATTTGTTTGTGATGTGTGAGATATTCATATCTCAAAGGTACATATTAAGTGTCATTTCTTCCTCATTGCCAAGGAATTGCAGGACTCTCTTTACCAGTAGTCGCTTGAAGTCATGTTGACACAATCTTTTTGCTGGACATTACTTGATGAAATTTCTCCATCTACGAAGGAAAATAATTGATGTCTATCCAATTTATATCAAATGCATTAATATAATACAATTTCTAGTTGTGTGAGTGAATGAATCATGTCACTTAGAATAGCTTTTCGATTTATCTCTTTCAGATCGACAAATATGATATCCGTTCTTCAAACAAATTTGCCAATTTTGCAACATGAAGTCAAAAATAGAATCTGTTTTGGTCCTTTTGTTGATCTTTTTAAAGCTTTGCTCTAAAATTCATTTTCAGTAAAGCTTTGAAGGTAGAAGGTTGTCCTTTCACATATTTTGTCATATCATCATCCACTACCATGTCTACTTAATAGGACGCCACAGGCCCTATGGTATAATTCTCTTTGGCCATCAAGTTTTCTTCAAGCAAATTCTCATAGTGAATCGTCATTCTTGTGTGCTCATTTCAATCTCTAAACCCTTCTCCTTCTGATTTTTTTTCTAAATCAGATAAGAATAGCATCCTGAGCAATGGCAATTAGCTCATGCTTCAGTGCAGATATTTTACACTTCAGTCGGACTTTTCTAAGCATGGCTAAGAAAATATTGACCAGTTCGCCCGTATGTTGTTTAATGCGTGTCAACTCCTATAGAGTGACTAACAAGTTTAACTAGGCAAAGGCTAAAGGGATTGCATTTCTAAATCCTCCCAATTTCGGATTGAATTTCGGGGTAGGCTCCCATATTTGGAGTAGGCATCACCCATACGTGACCGTAGGAAAAACCTTAATTTCCAAAAATCATTAGCGATCGCTTTGCCCGCATGGTATGTGAAATAAACAAAATGATA